>LR738711.1:670918996-671089499 GCA_902687465.1 Secale cereale
GGGGGTCTATAAGATGTAGGCAGAGCTCCCCCTGAGTGTGAGCACTTATTTAGAGTTTGCTTTTGGAATGCAAAAGTGCTCAAACTAGGATCTATGCTCCCCCTAGGTTTTATAGACCGACCAACGACCACAATCCAATAAGGTAGTCAGTAGAGCATATGATTGCAGAGAGCTAAAAATAAGCGCATAGATAACTAGATAAGGGCACACATGTTTCACACCATGCTAGAGGACACAACACAGGATAAGTTCACAGGAAAGAAAAAGCAGGAACTGACGAGAAAAACAACAAGAAAGACCCATGAAACTCCCGTGACCTAGCAACTCTCAACTCTCTCTCCCTTTGGCATCAAGCACCAAAAAGGAAAAGAACAAGACTAACGCCCCAGGGCTCAGTAAAGCTCATCGCCTGTCGCCAGGGAGTCATCAGAATCATCATCGTCAGAGTCCTCAGCATCCTCAACGCCTTCAGCAGCCTCAGCCTCAGTCTCCATAGCATCCACAGTCGCTCGAGCAGTAGATGTTGTAGGCTCGTCATCAGACCACTGGCAGCTAGCCAGACACCACTTATCCTCAGGAGTGATGCTCTTCTCAGAGCCACTCTTCACATCTGGCACATGAGGTGCTTCATCATCTGAATCTGTCTGCGGCGCGCCATCTTCTCAGTCACATGTGCCTTGTATAGCTTCTTCTGAATGTGGGCCTGCAAGCAGAAGGTCTTCTTGACCTTGGCAGTAAGCTTCTCCACCCAAGAAGGCTTGGCCCCCGCCTCTAACTCAAAGTCATCATCATCCGAGGTAGCAAAGGTATCCTCCTCATTCCCCACTACGAATCGAGGAGCAGCATGTTTCTTCTGTTTCAGCAACTTGACCTCATGCTCCGTGAGCCTATCCGGAGTAGAAAGAGGCTCTCCAGGCCTCCGAACTTCCCAAACTGAGTACAGGAAGCGCATCACAAAGGGAGCGTAGATCGCTACCTTGCGGTACCAGACACAGTTGTACATCTCCTCCCACATCCACTTGGACACATCAAAAGTGATGCCCTTGCCACGCTTGGTCTTCATGGCCACAAGAAAATCCACCCGATATCCATAAATGTCATCCTGGTTCCCAACTTTGGGCAGCAGCACACAACGGAAGACACGGTGTAGAATATCATAGACTGGCAGGAGATCATTGGATTTACCTACAATGCCATGGCCAGGGATATACAGAGGAGCATGTTTCACCTTATCCATGGGGTTGGCTCGGTCGTGAGGACGGAGACCACCTTGACCCTCCAAGCCTGTGTCAGCATAGCCCAGAGCATTGCAGAAGGCACTCCAGGGAACACAGAAGAACTCATCCCGGCACATAAAAGAGAGGTGACGCTGATCGTCACTCCCGAAGTGGACAGTAGCATAGAACTGATGAATGAGTTCCACATCAAAATCATAGCGCAACTCCATGAGCTTGATCAAGTCAAACTCCTCACAGACCTCTAGAGCCTCTCCAAAGTAATTGTCGTTGCTTCTCCACCGTTTAAGGTCAATGGACCACATCTGGGTGAACTTGTTCTTGTGGTGCTCGAAGATTTCAGACACAATTCTTATTTGCATTTCATTGCGGAACTGAGGATTATTCCAGCGCGGAGGAGGTGGTGCAGTGTAAGGATCCTGAAAGCGAAACTTCTCCCAGTCCAAAAGCTTCCACTTATTCATAGGAAGCGCTGCACGCTGCTTGGCAGCAACTAGACCTGGCCAAACCTCGGGCCGGGCCGGGCTTCGGGCCGGGCCTACCAAAGCCCGGTGCAAAAAAACCCAGGCCCGAGCCTGGCCCGGCCCGGCCGTCGGGCCTAAAAATCGGGCACGAGCCCGGCCCGAACACGCAAAAGCCCGACAGGCCTCAGGCCTCGGGCCGGGCCCCTTCGCTAATGTGCAAAAATGACGGGCCCGGGCCCGGCCCGGCCCAGCCACCGGGCTTGAAATCTAGGCCCGAGCCCGGCTCGTGGACAAGGTCGGGCCGGGCCGCCCGTGGCCAGGTCTAGCAGCAACTGACTTTTCCCGGCGAGTTGTTTTGGAGGGGACCACAACCTCGTGAACTTCTTCATCGTCTGCCGGCCTCTTGCCCCTACGGGCCTTCCTTTTGGCGAACTGACCAACACAAGAGCTAGAGCCACCTGCAAACGCACACGGAGAACACATAGCAACCCAGAAAAGATGAGAGGAATGTACACAAGATCAGAAGAATAATTCACAAGCACGTAAGGAGAATAGAGACAATGCATATAAATTCAGATCAACCGGTAGTTCCGGTAACAGAACCGGTAGTTCCGGGCCGGCGGTAGTACTGGTCGTGTGACCGGTAGTACCGCCGAGAATGGATCTGCCAAGTAGAGGAGAGGAACTACCCGATCTCAAAACTACATGCACGATGTCTATTATTAACTACGCACAAGTGAATAGGAGTCTATAAGGATCTCTCCCTCAAAACATTTAGCCAAAAATGAGGGAATACAAGCATTGCACTAGAGGAAGGATTCAAGATAAGAACCCTAAAAAGGAGAAAAGCAGGGCAATACCGGTATCCATGGGAGGAGATCGAAGAGGAGGCAGCCTCCACGCAGCGGATCCGGTGAAGGGCGGACCGATCCGAAGTGCCGGAGGGCGCTTCGAGGCAGTGGGTGGAGCACCCGGCGGCTAGGGCAAAAAGAACGGACGAGTGAAGGGGAAGAAACCCCTTCAGTCCGTGCTATTTATACCCGACCTATTCAGCCCCCGGTAGTACCGGTCCGGGGACCGGTAATACCGCCCCGGATGCTACCAGGTGGTTGGGGTGGTACTTCCGCGCTAGGCGGTAGTTCCGCGTACCAACACCGGTAGTACCGGCCAGGGGCACAGGTCAGAGTACCAGCGGTAGAACCGCTGGCTCTTGACCGGTACAACCACTGGGCTGCAACCTGGTGGTCAAGCGGTAGAACCGCTTGTACCACCGGTTATACCGTCAGGGAGCAACATCCCACTCCATGATAACAAGCTTGTGAACATTTGGAGTAGATGGCTTGGATGAGAAGGCTTAGGATGGAGCTGGTCATTGTAGTATGAGGAAGAAAACACAAAAAGCAAAAACCAACCGAGCCTGAGGGCGGTGGCTGGAGCCACCTATGTTAGAGTCAATTGGCATGGCACCGCGAATAATTATCCTTGGGCCCATAACCAAAACTCGTCTTTGAAGCACAAGTGTCATCATAAATGACGAATGTGGAAAGATGAACAATTTATGCATAATGGGGGGAGGGAGAGTTCATTGAGAGAACAACACTCCCCCTATGTCCATGCCTACACCTAGATTAGACAATATGAAGAGTATGGTGGGGTGTGCATGTGCTCAAGCCACATTGCTCAAATCAATGATATTTAGCTCATGCCTTAACTCGCGAAATCTTGCTTCATCCAAGGGCTTCGTGAAGATATCTGCAAGGTTATCATGAGTGTTGACATAGTGAATCTCAATTTCTCCTTGCCGAATATGATCCCGGATGAAGTGATACCGAATCTCAATATGCTTCGTCTTGAAATGTTGCACCGGATTAAGAGAAATTTTGATGGCACTTTCATTGTCACACCAAAGAGGCACTTTGTCCCAAGTGACACCGTAATCCTTTAAAGTTTGCCTCATCCATAGAAGTTGAGCACAACAACTGCCAGCTGCCACATACTCTACTTCGGTGGACGAGAGAGACACACAACTTTGCTTTTTGGACGACCAACTTACCAGAGAGCAACCAAGAAATTGACACCCTCCGGAAGTGGACTTCCTATCCACTTTGTCTCCCGCCCAGTCCGAATCAGAGAAACCTACAAGGTTGAAGTTTGCTCCTCTTGGGTACCATAAGCCAAAGTTTGGGGTATGAGCCAAATATCGAAAGATTCGCTTGACAGCCACAAAGTGACTTTCCTTAGGCGAGGCTTGAAACCGTGCACAGATTCCCACACTCAATATAATATCCGGTCTAGATGCACAAAGGTAAAGCAAGGAACCGATCATAGAGCGATATACCTTTTGATCCACCGCTTTACCATTGGGATCAATGTCAAGTTGGCACTTGGTTGGCATTGGAGTAGTAGCCGGCTTGACGTCACTTAGATTGAACCTCTTGAGCATGTCTTGAGTATACTTGGATTGTTTGATGAAGATCCCTTCTCTTCTTTGCTTGATCTCAAACCCAAGGAAGTACTTCATCTCTCCCATCATGGACATCTCAAAATTTGTGGTCATGAGTGCGGCGAACTCATCATTGAAAGCTTTTTTAGGAGAACCAAAGATAATATCATCAACATATAGTTGGCAGACAAACAACTCCCCTTTGACCTTCTTAGTAAAAAGAGTGGGGTCAATTTTCCTAATTTCAAACCCACGATCTTGTAACAACTCGGTAAGATGCTCATACCACGCACGTGGGGCTTGTTTAAGGCCATAGAGTGCCTTATCGAGTTGGTACACGTGATTGGGGAGCTTGGGATCCTCAAACCCCGGGGGTTGTTTAACATACACCAACTCATTAATAGGACCATTAAGAAATGCACTTTTCACATCCATTTGTTGCAATTTAAAGTTATGATGGGAAGCATAGGCAAGCAACAAATGAATGGATTCAAGGCGAGCAACGGGGGCAAAGGTTTCACCGTAGTCGATACCCTCGACTTGGGAGTAGCCTTGAGCCACCAAACGCGCCTTGTTGCGGATGATAATGCCATGAGCATCTTGCTTGTTCTTAAAGATCCACTTGGTTCCAATGACATTATGGTTCTCCTTTGGTCTTCACACCAGACGCCACACTTTGTTGCACTCAAAGTTATGGAGTTCTTCATGCATGGCATTAAGCCAATCAGGGTCTTTGAGTGCCTCAAATACCTTCTGAGGTTCAACACAGGAGACAAAAGCTTGATGAGCACAATAGTTTGCTAATTGTATATGAGTGCTTACCCCCCTTTTGATGCTTCCTAGGATATTCTCCATGTGATGTTCTCTGGAAGCAAGCCTGGAGGCAACTTTTGCAGCACGACGCTCCAATTGCTCTTCAAGAGATAACTAAGGAGCACTGAGTTAATCATCTTGAGCGACATCAGGAGCTAGATCTTGATCTTGAGCTTTCTCTTGACCTTGATCTTGCTCGGAGGAAAGAACTTGGCCTTGTGCATCATTTGGTGGCTCCCCACCATCTTGGGATTGATCTTGCGCTTGGCCTTGTTCGTCCGGTTGAGGGCCTTCACTTTGTTCTTCGGAAGCGTGTGGGTCTTGGGTTGGTGATGGTTCCACTTGAGTAGAACATTGTCCTTCTCCGTCGGCCACAAGGGGTTCCTCAATAGGTAGGATATATCCAACACCCATTCTTCTTATGGCTTGAGGAGAAATTTCATCACCTACATCACAAGTACCACTTTGCTCCACTTGGGAGCCGTTATTCTCATCAAACTCTACGTTACTCGTCTCCTCAATGAGTCCATTGGACTTGTTGAGGACACGGTAAGCATGAGAGTTTGTAGCATAACCAACAAATATGCCCTCATGAGCTCTAGATTCAAATTTAGACAAGAGAACACCTTTCTTGAGGATGAAACACTTACACCCGAACACCCGGAAGTACTTGAGATTGGGCTTGTTACCAGTAAGTATCTCATATGGAGTTTTGTTCAAGCCTTTGCGGAGATAGAGCCGATTGGATGCATGACACGCGGTGTTGATGGCTTCGGCCCAAAAGTTGTATGGAGATTTGAATTCCGCCATCATGGTCCTTGCCGCATCCATCAGAGTCCGGTTCTTTCTCTCCGCTACACCATTTTGTTGAGGGGTATAGGGTGCTGCATATTGATGTTTGATCCCCTCATCACTTAGAAACTCATCCAACGTGTAGTTCTTGAACTCGGTGCCGTTGTCACTTCGGATCATCAAAATCTTTGCTTCATGTTGTCGTTGAGCTTCATTTGCAAAGTTGATGACGGTTTGTTGGGTCTCACTCTTCTTCTTGAAGAAGTATACCCAGGTGTATCTTGAATAATCATCCACAATCACCAAGCAATACTTTCTACCCCCAAGACTATCAAAAGATGGAGGCCCAAAGAGGTCCATGTGAAGGACCTCTAGGGGTCTTTTTGAATAGATGATAGTAGTGGGAGGGTGAGCCGTCTCATGTAACTTTCCTTCAATACAAGCCCTGCAAGCACGATCTTTGGCAAAGCTAACATTTGTTAGTCCACGAACATGGTCCCCCTTGAGAATACTTTGCAAAGATCTCATATTGACATGGGCCAAACGATGATGCCAAAGCCATCCCACATCAACTTTAGCCATTAGGCATGTCGCAATCTTAGTGGGTTGCTTCGAGAAGTTAACCACATAAAGACCGTTCTCGACATGCCCAACATAGGCTACTTTAAGAGTCTTGCTCCACAAGAGGGCCATGGTATAATATCAAAGAATGTAGCAAAGCCCATGAGTGCAAGTTGGCGAACAGAAAGTAAATTGTATGCAAGGGACTCAACAAGCATGACTTTCTCGATCGTGAGATCATGAGAGACAACAACCTTACCAAGCCCCAATACCTTAGAAGATGAAGCATCATACCATTCGACGTTGGTGGCCATAGATGAACCTAGATGCACGTCCACCACCAAGTCTTTGCTTCCGGTCATATAATTTGTAGCTCCACTATTGAGCAACCATGATCCCCCACCGGAAGCAAACTCCTACAAGAGATCAATGCTTGGATTTAGGTACCCATTTGGTAATGGATCCTTTGAGGTTAGTAACAAGGGTTTTAGGAACCCAAATGGACCATTCAATGTACTCATAAGAAGAACCAACAAACTTAGCAAACACATGACGATCACTAGCACGACATAAAAAATATGAAGGATTAAAGTCGCCGGCCATGTTAGATGGTATGGTGGAGTTTTTCTTGACACCACCACCTTTCACCGTTTTCTTCTTCTTAGATGCGCCCTCTCCCTCTTTCACAAAAGTTTGTCGGAGAGGGGGTGGTAGCTTGGTCTTGTCATTCTTCTTCTTCTTGGGCTTAGGAACAAACCCAATTCCTTCCTTTGCCACAACATCCTTTTGATTGCTCAAAAGGTTGTTGAGGTTCTTCTCACCTTGTATGCATGTCACAAGGCCTTTCTCAAGTTGCATCTTTAACTTGGCATTTTCTTCAACAAGATGCACATGCTCGCAACATGGGTTAGTAGCATTTGCATTATCAATCAACACCATGCAAGGAAATATGGCCTTTTCCTTGGTCAGTGAAACTTGGAGTTGATCATGAGACTCCTTGAGGGAAGCATGTATACTTTTCAAGGCATTGTGAGCCTTGGCAAGTATAGCAAACTCCTCCTTGAGTCTATCGTGGTCAACCCCAAGTTTTGCCTTCTCGGAGTTAAGCATGCGAGAGACAACTAAAGCATGATCGAGATCTTTCTTTAATTTAGCATGATCGTCGTTGTGTGACTCCTCAAGAGCCAAACGAAGACCACGCTCTTCCTCTAGGGCGTTAGAGAGATCCGATATCTCATCGGCATTGTCTCAACTATGTCCTTCCATTTTAGTAATGGTCTCTTCGTGAGCCTCGATCATGTCATTGGCCTCACTGAGTTGTTCCAAGAGAGCAACAAAGTGCTTCTTGGGATTGCCCTTAAGTTTGCTCATGAACACCTCAAATTCATTCTCTCCCTCCTTAGTTCCCTCACTCTCATAAATACAATCCGTCAATGAAGGATTAGAAGTGATGGTAGTATTGATGTTTGGGGTTACCTTGTTGGTGGCCTTGGCCATGAGACACTTGGCGGTGATGTTCTCATTAGGTGAGTTGAAGAGAGATGAGCGCGGAGTAGTAGCAATAGCAATTGTGGCCATGGTGACCACTTCATCATCTTCATCATTATCGTCATCCTCAACATATTCTTCTTGGGCCACCAACCCTTTAGGAGGGGTCTTCTTGTTGAAGTTGTTCTTGTTGGGATAAGACTTGGCCTTGTCCTTCCGGATAAGCTTGCCTCCAAAGTCCTCTCTTTTCTCATAAGGGCAATCTACAACAAAGTGGCTAACATTCCCACAATTGAAGCAAGTCCTCACTCGTTGCTTGCCCTTGTTGCCACTTGAGTTGTTCTTGTTGAAGTTGGGTCTTGTGTTCTTCTTGTTGCCCCAAAATTGCCGTGAAGCAAGAGCCATGTGCTCATGATAGGCATATTTGGTGTCCTCGGGGCTACACTCATCATCATCCTCCACCTCCTCTTCTTCCACACAAGCCTTGGCCTTCAAGGCGAGGTTAGGCTTCTTCGATCGTTGAGCTCTTAAGACCGCATTGTCGGCGGTCATGTGCAAGATCCTCATGGCAACGAACTCGTCCAACACTTCATTTGATGACAAGTGGTGGAAGTACGGTCTTTGACGGATGACAGAGGACATGGCCTTATGATAGGGCATCATGGCCTTGAGAAACTTGCGCTTGATCCAATTGTCATCCGTGTCCTTACTCTCATGATCTCGAAGAGAGACCACAAGAGTGGTTAATCTTCGATAAAGTTCACGAGGATCTTCTTTTTCGATCATAGCAAATTCATCGCCTTCATCTTGCACAACTTCATAGTTTCAGTGTTGAATGCTAGCGCTCCCCTTGTACATAGTGCCAACATGCTCCCAAGCTTCCTTGGCCACAGTGAAGGGTCGAAGATGTGCAATGTCTTCGGGAGGAATAGCATCTTGAAGTATGCAAAGAACGGACTTGTTGAATTGATGATCCGCAGTTTCTCTCGGAGTCATGTTGTCGGGATCACGAGGATAAAAACCTTGCTCAATGATTCTCCAAAGATTAGTATAACAATGATTTATATGATGTTTGAAGCGAAACACCCAAGTAGCAAAATAAGAGTTTTTTATAAACTTGGGAGGAGGCCCAACGGAATTTAAATGCGGTGTGGGAACGGGTCCTCCATAGTGAGTAGGAGGAGCGGAGTGGGCAAAGATCCCACTCCCATTCTTAGTAACCGGGGATTGTTCACTACTAGCTTCTCCCTTGTCAGGATTAGCCTCCGACACATTGGTAGCGGGACGAACCACTTCCAACGGCGTGGTGGATAATTTAAGCCCCTCAAGCAAATCTTTAAACATGCCTTTGACTTCGGTCGCTAGTGATTCTTTCAATGTGGTCATAACCACATTGAACTCCTCATGAAAGACCGAGGCTCCCCCATCGGACATAGGCAAGGACGGAGTTCCACCGAAATGTCCCTCCGTCTCGACTACGTTGTCATCCATACTCTTTGGACGGTAAAGTCCTTAAAAAGAGACGAGGCTCTGATACCAATTGAAAGGATCGATATGGTTGACTAGAGGGGGGGTGAATAGGCAACTAACACTTTTTAACTTTTCTTAACCAATTAAAATTAAGCAACAAGGTAAGTTGTCTAGATAGGCCACTAGGATGACAACTATAAAGAAGCAAGGAAAACCAACCTACCAAGCAAGCTACTTAAGATAAACAAGGAAAGCTTGCACAAGTAAAGGATAGAAATAACCACAAGTGGAGTCGGTGAAGACGAGGATGTGTTATCGAAGTTCCTTCCCTTTGAGTGGAAGTACATCTCCGTTGGAGCGGTGTGGAGGCACAATGCACCCCAAGAAGCCACTAGGGCCACCGTATTCTCCTCACGCCCTCACACAATGCAAGGTGCCGTGAATCCACTAGTGGTGCCCTTGAAGGCGGCAACCGAACCTTTACAAACAAGGTTGGGGCTCTCTCCACAACTTAATTGGAGGCTCCCAACGAAACCCCAGAGCTTCACCACAATGGAATGTGGCTCCGAAGTGACCTCTTCCGTCTAGGGTGCTCAAACACCCAAGAGTAACAAAATCCACACAAGAAAGTATGGGGGAATCAAGTTTCCTTTGGTGGAAGTGTAGATCTAGGTCTCCTCCTTCAATCCCTAGCAAATCAACAAGTTTGGTTGGCTAGGGAGAGAGATCGGGAAAGAAAGCTTTAATGGCATTAATGGAGGAGAGAGAGAGGCAAGAGATGAGATGGAGGTAGGAGAAGGACCTCCTTAAATAGGGTCCCCAAGATTCCAACCGTTATGTGCAGAAATGCACTGGACCGATACTTCCGCTCAACCCACCGATAGTACCGGTAGGTGAAGGAAACCGCACCCACGGCACCAAGGCAGTACTTCCGATGAAGCACCCGGTAGTACCGGTCTTCCGGAGAATACCGGAAAAACCACCCCACCACCAGTCAACTACCGCTTCGAGACCAGAAGGTTTTAACCAAGGGCGGTAGTTGGGACGATGGTGGAGCCGGAACAACCACAAGGCTAGTAGTTCCAGTGTGATGACAGTCAGAGCGGTACTACCGCCCTGAGCACCGGTAGTACCGGTATCGTCGAGAGGACACCGGTACTTCCGGGCCACCACCGGTCCACCACCGCACCTAGTACAGAAGGTATCACCCCTGAGCGGTACTTGGGGCGATGGTTCGACCGGAACTACCGGCCACCGGTACAACCGCCTCCAACAGCGGTACTACCGCTGTAGAGGAAACTACACACATATTAGAAACCAAGGGGACCTCTCTCTCCTCGAACGGAGGCAATATAGTGGGTGCATAGTATCTGTGTATGTGACTTGATTCACCCATTACCTTCTGATGTGGGTTCCCTCTTAATAGTACGGATTTCCTACGACCAAGGGAAACAAAAAGGCATCGGAACATCCGTCTTCGATCTTTTCCTTCTAGAGGGAAGGCCTAACCGTCTTGTGCCACATACTGTATACCTGAGTAATATGCATGCACGATTAGTCCACACATGGATTGTCATCATCACCAAAACCCTAGGAAAGAGATGCCCTTACATCGAGAGATGTGCTCACAAGCGGTAGGGGAGGAGCTCGTCGCCTGTGGCAGGGTCCCGGCGCTTCTTGTCGATGGGCAGGGTGGATTGGGCGCATTTCGGCATGACGCTGCTCATCGTCCTTGGTGCGCGGCATGGTGGGGCACTGCTCGTCGAGCCAAAGCTCGACAACGGCAGTTGGAGGTAGACAGGAGGACCGACGATGCAACAGGCGGGTGATTCGCGACTGAATGAACCAGATCTGGTGAGGAGCTGCCAAATTCCAGGGGCAGCAGTAGTGGAAGGAGCCGTGGCAAACGCATCGGCTATGGTGAGGAAGGCGGCGAGCGTTGTGCAGTGTGCTGCGGCATCGGAGGAGCAAGCCATGGTGCTGTGGTAGCCGACGGAGCCGGGGCAGCGGCCGCACGCGGGAAGGAAAGGCAACGGTTGGTGTGTCACGGGCGAGTCATTCGGCTTTGCGGTATCCGCTCAGGTGGTGTTTATTTGCAACACTTGGTGCTGCAATCTTTGGGATGCCAAATACTTTTGGCCAAATTTTAATGATTGGGTAGCTATAGGAGTTGCTTTTTTTGCCTCAAATGCCCTAAAAAGTCCTTGTGCCCTAAAATAAGGTAGCTATTGGAGATGCTCTTAATGGGGTCTCAGGCGTCCCTCTCAAACATCATTGCAACCTTCGATGGGGTGACCCCTTTCCTGTTATTTATTATTTCCAATGACCCTGCCCCTGGCAAAACATCTTGAAATGTGTCACTTGGTGAGGTCGGCTTCAACGTTTGCAGGGAGAAGGGCTCGTCTCTGCACATTTATCTACGCGGATGATGCAACAATCTTGATGCCCACGTGAAAGAAGATGCCATAGTCATGTATCCGATTTTGTATTAACTTCAGACATTGTCACAAGTCTTGCCACCAATTTCCGAAAACGTATTATGGCATCGATCCATTTCCATGGTCTTCGCTTGGATATCATTCTTTAAAGCTTCCCAACGATGATCACCTCTTTCCCGATGAAATATATCGATTTTTCCCCCATCCGTCAAGAGCCTAAGGAATATTCATTTTCAACGCCTTGATAACAAAGTGACAAGCAAGTTGAAGCCCTAACATGGAAATCACTTCAATGCCAACGGACGCTGGTTTTTGTGTAGTCCATGACCAGCTTGCAAATCATTTTCCATCTATCCCCATTTTATGTCCTTCTTGGAGTCAATCACTTTCTCTTGTGTGGAAATATTGGAAATATGCCCTAGAAGCAATAATATTGTATTTTATATTTCTTTGTTCATAATTATAGAGTTTATATTCTACTATATAACTGCTATGATCCTGAAATATGCGATTCAACAGAAAACTTGTATGCACATGTGGAATTATAAACGGTAAAATAAGACTCCTAGTCTCGCCTCTAAGACTAGATCAAGTGTTGTGTCTGATCATGTTTTCCGGATCTTGAGATATTGTTAAGTGTAATGATAGTCTCAAAACAACATTGAGAGTATGACGTTGGAAGAACGGTCATATTGAATCGACCAAAACTTGTTTGTTATATTTTGAGATAACATCATCATAAGTCAATCTTTATAACACTGAGTGTTTACGTGTGTTTTAGTTCCTTAGACCATGAGAGTATCATAATAACTTCTTAGCATACAGTGCACTTTGGGGTTTCTCAAACGTCATCTGTAACACGATGATCATAACAACAACTTACAGGTTCATTGGAAAGTTTGACAAGGGACTAGATTGCTCGAGAGTGGAATTTTCTCCTCTAACAATGGAGAGATATTCTTAGGGCCCTCTCGGTGTGACGACATCCATCATCGCGTGGCCAAACGCAGGTGAGTATGTCACGGGGATGCCGAAACACGTTGACGAGAAAAAAGAACAAAACCGGTAACGAGGAGACCGGTATAGTGAGCATGTGAATGACTCAAGAGGATATCGATATATCCCATGGGGTTTTGTAAAGTATAGCGTATCAAAGGGAACATCACATGATAATGAAAGGTTCACTCGAGTGACATTTGTGTATTCATAGGGATTGATATGGACTTCCATGGTTCCATTATCGGTCATTGAACGAAGATTTTTTTCATTCATCTCTATGTTTTACCGAACCTACAGGGTCACATGTTTAAGGTAATCGCGTTCTTTCGTGTATTAGTGGAACATGAATAATTAGAATATATTTGTGGAATTGTTCATTAATATTCTAAATAGTCGAGAGGAACCGGAAGCATTCCGGGGTCACCCGAAGGTTTTCGGAGTTTATCGGGCAATACTAGGTATTCTCGATAAATAGTATATATATGTGAAAAATGTTTCTGGTGATGTTGAATTAATAATGACAGGCTCTAGTAATTGTGAGGAGGCTTTTAGAGCATCTTCACCTGCCCCCAGGACGCCCCTAGGACACCTTTTTAGGTTCGGCGACGTTATTTTTCTTCTAAAAAATGGCCCAGCCACGCCCCAACGCCCCCAGGACGTCAAAATAGCGCTGACAACCCGAGGCGAAACCCAGCACATTGGGGGGCTCTTGGGGGTGTCGGCGAAAGTTTCGACGAATCATGTGTCCCCACATGTCCTTTTTCTTGGCCCACTTAATCATTTCCCTCACAAACTTTTGGTTGGGGTGGGGTGTGGCTGGGAAGATGCCCCCCATGCACTCCTATTTTGGCCGGATGAAGCATTTGCCCCCCCCCCCCCAAGACACCAACTTTTTTGGTTCAGTGGTGTTCTTGGGGGTTCCAACAGCTAGAGATGCTCTTATATTTAATTTAATATATCAACATGCCTTAAAAGGCCATGTGGTGGAAGGAAAAGTGGGCCACATAGGCCCAATTGGGGGTGGCCCCCTCTTTCCCCTAGTGGGAAGCCGAATTGGGGGTGGAGGAAGGACTCCTCCTCCCCCTTCACCGGCACAAGGGGTGGGGTGTCCTTCCCCTCCTCTTGGCAGCCCCTCCTCCGCTCAAACCTATTTATACTAGAGGCTTTTGCACCTTTTGAACATGCATGTTTTGGAGCCTCAAATAGTCTCTAGTTCTATTTCTAGTTGGTCCTAGTTGATCAATCAGAGCTAGAATTAAATCCTCTAATCCTCATAATTAGAAGCCCATTGTGGTACTAATCTCCCCTCTAATTCTCCGGTGACGATTATCTCTGAACGTAGAAGCGATGCCGGATCATGAAGACTGTACGCTTGCAATCAGCGAAGAGGCCGTGCTTTTGGTCTTACATTCGAGCGATCGTTTGTGGGCGTTGTTGCGAGATCGTTCATCTATGGTTCGAGGGACTCCAAGTATGATCAACACTGACCCATTTACTTCCGCTGCAACTCGGAGTCGGTAAAGATTGATATCTAAACCGTTAATGGATCTTCGTATTTTCTTGGGTGATCGTAGGGCGTTTTTTTTTGTTTGCTACTACTTTCTGAGCAGGACAAATTTGTAGATATTTTTTTGGGTTGGGTACGAATAAGGTAAATGGTGGGTAATGTAAGCTTATATGGGACAAAGGTAGTATATGACAGAATCAACACTACGTACCTACTAAATAGAAAAACTATGTACCTTGAGAGCTGTGCATGTACTTTATGTGATGAAAACAAGGATGAGAGTGCTATGCATCTTTTCTTGGATTTCCCATTTGCACTAGCGTGCTAGAAGTCAGTTCTAGCTTATAGGAACAAAGGCATTTTTGGTATTGATGAAGTTATTTTTGCTACGGATGCTCCCCGCTCTGGTTTTGCACTTGACATTATCATTTTAGGCTGCTAGAGGATTTGGTCAATCATAAACGATATTGTTTTAGATATGATGTCCCCAACGTTTGAGGATGGACATATTAAGAGTGCCTAGTTGCTGCACAGAACAGAGCCAAGCCAATAACAGTTAAGAAAATCAAGAACCGGATTGAAGAGCACTTGTAAATCATGACCTCCATTATGGTTCCTAGAATAGACACTGGTTGATTTGTTTTCTTTTTTTTTTCTTTTTTTTCTTGGTTTGTACATAACTTTACTTTAATGACAATTACCATATAACTATTGTTTTATGGTTTCGGAGTTTAAAACAATATATGGAATGCCATTTGTTGCGTCGCGACCCTTGGTGGCCTTGGCGTCGGGCATCTTGACAAGTTTGCTCACACACTTCTCTTTCATCACCATGGCATGAGTGGGCCCACCTGGTTAAATGTTGGATAGGCCTTGGAAGTCTGTGCACCAAGGAGGACATGCAATTGTTTCACGCCATCATGGAAGTCACTATTGTAATGGAGTGAAAATAAAAATTCAGGACTCTCCTTGGCTTAGCGGTTAATGCCCCCCCACACATCAACCTCTTTTTATGTTGCCTCAAAGAAGAAAAATTGGAACGCAAAAATTGCACTTGATCATAATTGTTGGGCTGGTCACATGGTATGAGCAGGGGGCATGGCATTCAACCACTTCGCCGAATTCTTCGCTCTTTGGGAGTAGCTCCTTCCCTAGTGAGCTTCGAGCCGAGGTGGAGGGCACTAACATTTGGAAACTAGCAAAAAATTCTCGCTACTCGTGTGCCTTTAGGGATGATAGCCACGTCACTTATACCATTTGGAAGCAGTTGGCACCTCCTAATTGCAATTTTTTTGCATAACTTATCAATCAAAACTGGAGTGGGTCGGTGGTTCTTTGGCTAGCAAGGGTAGACTTATTTTGGAGCTTGCAATTATGTAAGCGGGAGGTGGCTCATTTCCTCTTTCGGTATCATTACACTGCTAGAATTTGGCATATGTCAAAGACCGCCTCATTTGTCTGTATTCCGCTCGATGGCAACACTTCACCTAAGTTAGTGAGTGGTGCTATGAGGTCATTAGTCGTGTCAGTATCCGGAAGAAGGGCACAACCCCTATTCTTATGCTTGTCTCTTCAGAAATTTGTAATGAGCAGAATGTAAGAGTCTTCAAGAACATTTCAACCATTTATACAATGAACTTCTCCAACATCAAAAGAAAGGCATTGGGTTACCGCATAGGCATCTCATCTAGGAGTTGGAATTTCGGGAGAGTAATTCCACATGTTTTCCCATGACCTTTCTTTGCGCACTACTTTACATTCTTCTCCTTACCCAAATGAACTATGTCGAAGCTTTTGCTTTTGTTTTTTCTAAAGCACTCAATATTGACATATGAGTGATAAACATGGAATCATATGAGATAAATAAGTACACAATTGAAGGACCAAAGTTTGTCAAAAGAAGTCAATCGAATACATGATATAATCCGAAACAAAAATGCATGATGAGGACTAACGAATTTTATATGAGTATAACAAGGAGAAAATATAACTTTTGTCCCAAGGATGAATGCGCGGAGTTCCATACACCTACAATTTTTATTTTGGAACAAACTTCAATGAAGTAGTTATGATATAATGTTGGTTTTAAATGAGAACTTGGATTAAATGATGAAAAAAATAGAGATGACAACTTAATTCTATGAAAGCTGGTATGTATCTTTTCTTGTACCATGAAACGAGTAATTCCGTTAGGTTATAGTCATTAGTTTTATTGAAAATAGGTTGCATGCCCCATCCTTTCCAAAAGAAATTAATGTTATGCAAAGTGGAATCCCCATGAATAAGTGTAGAGCGTTTGTGGTTATAAATTTATGATGTTCTAGTCATGTTTTGTACCCCATCATTGAAGTGCAATGAGAGAATAAAATTGCAACTAAACTCGTGTAATTGCACGAATAAATTGCAACTTTAACATACAAAAAACTGTGAGATGCAAATTCACTTACAAAAAAGTGCAGTTGCACACAAAAAGTGCAATGCAAACAAAACATATGCAATGGTAAGAAATACAAAACAAACAGAAATTAACAAAAAAAGGCAATAAAAAAGTGGCAAAAACTTAAATACGTGGTCCGGAATTTAAAGTCTTGTGCAGGTGGTGCTACGCTGAACCCGCCGGTGTATCGACTCTGAGATACATTTTCTTTCTGGGACAATGACTTCGCTTCAAGGGTGTTGGTCCTCTAGGGCCTGGTACGGTGACTTTGTGGCGACCACATCATCCAAGGTGTGGCCTACTCAGGCAGCGGTGGCTGCGGAGCCACCAACCCGCTCGGGAGTTTGGAGTTGGTCGGTTCCCCAAAGACATTTTTGTAATTTCTATTTTTACCGGGTTTCTTGTACCGCTTCAAAATTTAATAGATGGAGGGGTTGTTTCGGGAAAAAGAATAACGCCCAAGTTTGAGCAGTTTCGTAAATGATATTATGATCATTGTTGTTGGATAAAAAAAAGCAATGCTGAAAATCACATCTCCTAGGAGTTGAATCGTGGAGGCATTGACTTGAGTTTTCTCGAATTAACAAATGAGAGGCAGCATGTAGGATTGTATAGCCGATATATTAATAATGAGATTCCAGGATACCGTTCTTTAAAGCAAAATAATAAGAGAGATTCCGCTACCTCGATCCAACGAAAGGTTGGCGCGTCACCAAGTTTAAGATTCCTTCATATGTATTGCAACTAGCAGCAGCTTACCACAGTACTATATTGATATTGATGGCGGGATCTTCTTCCCCGGTTCTCATACTGTGGAGGGAGCTTTGTGTCACCCACCCCCGTTCGTGGGATCACGAAGAAAGATTCTTCCTCTGACTTTGGGATCTTGCGTCACTTCATCCCAGACTTTGCTTTCCGCTAAGAAAAGGCGCTAATAAACCGGTATAATTAATGTGCTCTGTAGCCTAGATTCAGAGCATATGGATTCCCGGTCTGTACGGAAGCCATCATCTTCCAAGGGGTTGCGCTCTTCGTAAACTTTGTACCACGCACGCAAACTCTGTAGGCTACAACCAAACAGGCGTAGTTGCTGCAAGGATAAGTTTCATTTGTTTGCTATAGTTAACAGTCAAATGATTCTCTTGCTGTAAAAATGCTTTCCCCAGAGTGTCTAGCTCTAGCACACTACAGAGGTGCTACTGGCGTGATGAAGCATCTCTTCTTTTGAGAGACGGCTTAGGTAATCCTGCTATATGCGCACGAGTGAAACTCCCGGCTTCTCGAAAAAGATGTGCTTTTGGCCGTCCGCACTTGCTCTCGGTTAGTTAGGTTTTTGTTCGGCAACTCTTGCGAGCATGCCATGTTGGCTGTTTTTCAACCCAAAAAAATGAAGATCATATATTCCTTTCCTTCGGGGCTGATACATTTCTTAGCCGTACGCGTGCAAGTTTTGTCTTCTACACTGACCGATACTGGTAGGCTGCAAGTAGGTTGTGCAAGATGACAACAAGACGAACCTGCTCTTCGCAAATTGTCAAAAACTCCGAACTCAAAAGTCTCCCATGGATGCAATTGGCTGCTACTTCATGGCACTGATAGGGATGGGACGGCCTTCAGCTCCGGCATACCGGTGCCCCCCAACGGGTGAACGTGGCAACTCGGTGCACCAGCTGCAATACAAGTTTCGAGCCAATCCCCTGCTCTTACTTGCATCACTGCTCTGCCAGCTTTAAGAAAGTCGTCTCGTCTCACCTCTCATGGTGCCCTTGCCCTTGCTCTGACCTGCAAAGATTCATGATTCCGTTTCAGCACTATTGATATCTGTCAAGTTGCGCGACGACTTTGATTTGATAGCAAGCAGATTCATTGGTTGGGTATCCACTGGGCGCATAGAGCTGTTGCTTGCAGCGATTTCGATCTCTTAAAATAGGAGTAGGAGCTTATTTACTTTGTTAACTACGTACGTGACAGGCTGTTAACCACCGCAATTACCTCCTAATCATATTAACTTATGCCCATTGGTTGCGCAAGAACAGTTACGAGGCTCATGAAAGGGTACGAGTGCAACAACTTGGGTTTGAGGAAAAGGAACTTGTATGACTTGGTTGAAACTATTGGCTTTAGAGATCTAGTCTAATAAATTTCTAAATATGTAAACACATTTTTTTACAACAATGATTATGCAATTTAGGGAAACTTGTTCCACAGTGATTAATGCATGAATACATGAGTCGAAACGACATCGAAATACATTTACGAGTGGAGTATATTTTCTGAAACAAATTAATCAATCATTATAGACTAAGATGACTATTACGAGCGATCCAGTCACAACGTAATTGTAAATTTATTGTGCTTGTATCCTTACAAATGTTTCCTGTTTCAATGATTATTTTTAGCAAATCTAGGGCCGTGGTCGAATTTTTGCTAACCACAAAGGGCAATTTTCCACACTTAACCACTAGGACTCAACCAATCAGGTCCACCAAGCACCAACTCTTATAAACATAATAACAACAACATATTGGTATCCCTAAGAAATTTTATCGACATCTCATCATCTAAAGGTTTAAATCCTTAACTCGCAAATGCAAGAGCATCTGGACGACACGAGAAGAAGCTCGAGGAGGCGGAGAGTGTCTGGTTTGTCCTTCTTCCACCTCAGAGAAGAGCCGACTTCCACCTCAACGCGTGGGCTGGCGTCCAGTTGACGCATGGGCTCGGCCCCATGCCACCTTCCTCCAAGACGAGTCGGGATAGATCTAAGAAGGAATGGGAGGCCTATCCCCCACCCTTTCGGGGGAGACAACAACACGTTCTGAAGACGGTAGAGAGTTCGGTCTTGAATGTTGGGGTGGTGGGCCCTAGACGATTTGATGTACAATTGGTTCTAGAGTGAGCAACGTAGCGTCGCCGGTAACTGCTTTTCTTGGTTGTGTGACGTCGAGGGGTGTGGTGGTGATCCTATCGGGGCCACTGCAGGTGGAAACAGGGAAGCCCCAATCTCAATCTGTAGACCTTGACCTTATTGTGGCGGGCGTCACCACGGATTGGGCTTAGTGGAATTAATAGGTTCCTCATTGTGGCGCGAAATGTTGTGGGGGGCATTGAAAGAATTGCGACGTTTGTTTTACAAGGCTTAGATTGAAAGAAATAGTTGATTACCTTCAATATGGTTTTGGATGTAAGTATAACATTCTTCCCTCTAGACCCTAGGTTTACCGAACCACGGGAAGCGTTGCTTGGCAAGGAGATTTCTTCAAGAACTTGTTATCTCAATATGTTCCAAACTCCCATCCCAATCGCAGAGGTGATTAAAAAGACGACCATAAAGAAATAGGCCAAGGCTTAAGGTTTCACCTGCAACCATGTACAAGTGTTTTGGGATTCTATCTAGATAAACAACATGGCACTTGTAAATGTTGTTACATATATCTTATGAATACATTATTATGGGAGATTCAGCAAAATCACCCCGCAAGTGATTACTGCCGCATCGACGTTCTATTGTCCAATGAAGACTCTTCCGACTCATGGGTTACCTCAGTACTAGTAGAACGCCCGCGTGTTCCTATGGGCTACAGTGCATATATAATCGAGTGATTCAATAATAATCGTCCTCCCACTCTCTCCCTCCTTGTAGCCGTTAGAGGAGATGGACATCGAGGTCGAGTGTGTCACATGGTCATGGTTAGGGGATACAAGAGGAATAGGGACTCCTCAACATCACCCTCTCTTTCTTATTTCAACCCAATATCTAAAAAAAATCATATTTAATAAAATCTCATTATTTTACAACACACTACCTCTTCTTCCCCACCGAAGTAGGCAACTAATATCGCTTCTTCCTCACAAATTGAACAACAACTGCCCTAGCATTATCAACCAGTATATCCAACAATCAACCATACATGTCACCATCCAGACGCATCGATGCATGCTTGCACCACATCCCCTCCTCTATTTATCTCTCCACCGTCTCACCCTTACCCCTCCCCTTGTTTCTCTCTATCACATCGCCCCAGCGACTGTGTCCAACACCTCACCCCACTACTCAATGTTATTTTGTTTTCACTGCTTGGTCAGCTATAAACTAAGCATCGCGAGAACAATAATTTCCCATTAAGAAATGAAATATGGCTACTAAATAGATCTATCTGAATATCAGGCGGACATACACATTGCCATCTAGACATACCAAAATTCCATTCGGGTTGCTTTATTTCGAGTGCGTCCTTGATTTTCCTCGCAAATCTTTGTAATTTCATTAAATGCCTAAGAGTTTTGTCCTCTGACGACTCTGATGTATGGTAGGGTATAGAACTATAGATACATGCGTGCTAATAATACACACCTTTAACCCCCCCTCTCTCATAGATGGTCGTGAGTATGCATATTATATATGTAAACATTTATCACCTATAATTCCATATTTAGAATATATTTATGATATTAGATATTAAAAATGATTTTATATTATTAAGTACCAAGTTTGTGCACTGTTATGCAAGAACGTATCATCTTTTATATGGAATTAACACATCGCTTGATAACAAGGCATCTTAAATGTCCACAAACTTGGTTTTCCTGGGAGAAGACACAATTGATTCAATGACTGTAATATCTCTAGGGGCATAAACATAGTGTATCGTCATGATACAAAAACGAGCCAAACCAGTATATAAGAATGAGCCAAATTAGTTGAATATAGAAAACGATGTGACGAATAAAAAAATACCAATAATCACATTGAAAAAATATCTTATGCGATGATATATGTATTTGTTTTTTGTTTTGTTTTGTATGAGATATCGCCACCTGCACATCATTTTGTTCTTAAAAAACTATGTAAACTTTCGGCCCCTTTCAATGACGTCGTCTTGGAACCTTAGTTAATGGGTTCTTTTTAACATCACGAGAATACGTCTCTATCTACCTCATATTCTACAAAAGTAACCATATAAACATGCACCTTCTGTATAACATACATATAAAGAAGTATTAACTAGGTATCCATAATTACATACAAATATAAACATGAGACAAACTCAATTCTTGTTATTCCACCTACCCAACCTTATTTTGCTAAAAACAACTGCTGAGCCTTATCATCACTACGTTGTCACTCTCCACCCCTCGTCGCCACTCTCTTCACACTCACTCGATCCCTCCCTCTCCATCTCCTTCTCAATCCCCTCCATCTCCCTTTCCCGACCACCAGCATGATCCGGTAAGGCGGCATGAGGCCCAGATGCGATGTGGATGCATTGATTGCATATGATGATGCCCTTTAGTGGCGACTAGCAGCGAGACCAGAGGTGGCGGTGATGAATCTTGGTTGATCTCGGCAGATCCGATCGCAGGCGAAGGAGGCCAGGGGCACCTGCAGCGGCGTGCTGATGCATATACGGGTTCGAGGTTGGCACTTGGCGGCGATGTGGCATGGTCTCAAGCGGCGACAAAGTTGCAGCTTTGGCAAGGATGGCTGCTCGTCGCGCCATGGACGCGACGTGCCAACCATTGGGCGTTGTTCTAAGTTGTGGACCACGACGCGAGCTTTGAGCTGGTGTGGGCAGGTTTTGGAGTTGTTGGCAGGAGATAGTGAAGTGGCTGGGGCTGGGATTGTTGGCCTAGAGACGGCGCCCCGGCCGAGGTCACCGCTTGAAGGCGGGCAACGACGCGGTGTCTAGGGCCGAGATTGTTGGCCGGGAGACGACGCCTCGGATGGGTCACAGCTTGAAGGCGGATGTCGGTGCAGTGTTATACGTTATACGTCTCCAACGTATCTATAATTTTTTCCATGCTATTATATTATCAATCTTGGATGTTTACATATATTTTTAGCAACTTTATATCAGTTTTGGGGACTAACCTATTGACATAGTACTCAGTGCGAGTTGCTATTTTTTGCTTTTTTTTTACTTTAAAGAATATCAATACCAAACGGAGTCCAAATGCTACAAAACGTTTTTGAGATTTTTTTCCCCAGAAGACACCCAGGGAGCCCAGGAGGTACTAGAGGAGGACTGACAAAAAAAATACCAGATTCCAGAAATCCTAGACGAGTCGACGAAAAAATTAGTTGCCGCAAGTTCTAAAACCACGGGATACAATCTAGAGGCCTTTTCCGGCACTCTGCCGGAGGGGAACACGGTCACGGAGGGGTTCATCATCCTCATTGGTGCTCCTCCGATGATGCGTGAGTAGTTTACCACAGACCTATGGGTCCATAGTTACTAGCTAGGTGGCTTCTTCTCTCTTTTCGATCTTCAATACAATGTTCTCCTCGATGTTCTTGGAGATCTATTTGATGTAACTCTTTTTGTGGTGTGTTTGTTGGAATTCAATGAATTGTGAGTTTATGATTAGATCTATCCATACATGATTATCATAGCCTCGTATTTCTTCTCCGATATTTTGGTTTTGTTTGGCAAACTTGATTGATTTATCTTGCAATGGGAAGAGGTGCCTTGTAATGGGTTCGATCTTGCGGTGCTCAATCTCAGTGACAGAAAGAGACATGACACGCATGTATCGTTGCTGTTAAGGATAACAAGATGAGGTCTATTCCTACATGAACAGATCTTGTCTACATCATGGCACCGTTCTTATTGCATTACTTCATTTCTCCATGAACTTAATGCACTAGATGCATACTGGATAGCAGTCGATGTATGGAGTAATAGTAGTAGATGTAGAATCGTTTAGGTCCTAATCTTGGATGTGATGCCTATATACATGATCATCATCTTGGATATCGTCATAATTATTTGCTTTTCTATCAGTTGCCTAACAGTAATTTGTTTACCCACCGTATGCTATTTTCTTAAGAGAAATCACTAGTGAAATCTATGCTCCCGGGTCTATTTTCTATCATATATTTTCAGATCTATTTTACCAAAAACCCAAAACTACTTTGCTGAATTTTATTTGCTTTTATTTTATTTGCATCTATATATTTATCATGTTTCTATACCCTTGAGGGATTGACAACGCCTCTACTTGTTGGGTTACAATTTTTTTTGTTTGTGTGTATGTGTTCTTGACATAGTGTTACTTGGTTCTCCTACTAGATTGATAACATTGGTTTCATTACTGAGGGAGATACTTACCGCTGCTGTGCTGCATCATGCCCTCCTCTTGAGGGAATTACCAATGCGGATCACAAGTAGCACAGTGGTGGCAGGGAGACATCTCCCCGGCCAGGGTCTTTTCTTGAAGGCGGACTACGACGCTGGTGTGATCAGGAAATGACGTCTGCACGGAAGACAGGGGCATGGAGAGGAGCAACAAGGCAGTGTAGGCGCACCCCCCCTTCAAATCGTTGGTTCTATGTCGGGTATGATTGTTTTGCAACTTGGAGTATTACTTTCAACCCTGCTATTATATTATGTCTTTTTCCCGAATAGTAAACAGGATGCGTTTTGGAAATAATCGATGCTCATAAACCTGGGGCTAATTATACAATGTAATCATGAATAAATCAATTGGCTTACCGAACCCAATTCGATATGAGTTTGCCTGTGTTTTATCGTGGCCGGCGTCACACCCGGATTGATAGTCGCGCTAACTGGATTAGAGATAGGGGAAGGTCATCTCGCAAGGAAGAACATGGCTATGATTTTTAAACCAAAGAAACAAATAGTGCGTGCAGTTTTTATGCCAAGTTGTATTTATCAAGGCTCATTGCAAAACATGGATAGTGGTATCCTTTGTCTGTGGGATTAGGCTGATATGCAACAAAATGGATAGATAGATGATCTTGTAACAATTATTCCAATGTTCATGCACATTATTACACCAATACTTGGCCAGGAAAGAAAAATAGATAGAACATGGGTATCATTGTTGATCCCAAATATAATAACATTTGTCATTGATTTCTTTCAATCAACATTATTCTCCAGCAAAATACAACGCTCCTGTAATAGAAGGCATTATGTTAGCGAATTCTAAATTTTTTGGATATGTGAAGTTACAGATTTCCTTAGTTTTCGTGCAATACTTAAATACTAAGACTTGACACGCTTCACTATTATCAACACACAAACTCATATATACATCAACCAAACATGATCCTAATCTAATATTTAATACAAATTTAGAGAAGATAAAGATTCAAAGATGTTAATACCTAGAGGAAATCGCCTTCTTGATGTCGTGGTTAATTGAGGCTATTTACCATTTTTTACCTCCAGAACCTACTCCGTCGATACTTTGCTATCTGTTATGGATGAGGGGAGAGGAGAGAGGGGGAGAATGGATGGAAGAGGAGGATGACATTTATAGGGGGGCAAAGGGTGGTGAACGGGGATGCATATCATATTCCCCCCAATTAGATTGTATATTGTTGTACGACCAGATCTCTTTCCTTTTTTCGTCAATGCGCATACCTGTAGCAAAAGATATGAACATGATATGCTGCCTATTTTACCCAACATAAGAACACAAGAGAAATATTAAATTGATTTATAGGTAACCTATTTCAGTAGTAGTGCCTTATAATTTTGAGCCCTGGTGCATCACTTTAGCCCAGCCCACGTGCTAGCTACTATACCTTATTGGTTTCCTAGGTGTTATATTATACAGTACACAAATACAACAGAATAGTGGCATAGTAGTATCACACACATGAGCAAATCAGATAGAGAGCTAAGGTGCCTATTACTAAGACATGGGATTTAAAAGGACAACATGGAAATATCAGTAGTAGTAAGCCAATACTTCTCGCCATTTTGTAGCATAGTCTTGACCATGCCCGGAAAAAATGAACTAAAAATAGTGAATCTTGAATACCATGAACAAGTCTGGAAAAGAATTGTAGACTCATGACCAAGTCTGTAAAACAACACAAGATCACGAAGAATCAGATATGAGCAGCCACATCATGAAATGGACCACTAGAAAATTCAATGAATTTCTTAAATCCGAAAAAGAACTTGATTTTACTTAAATTGTACAATTTATTATCTCAAGTAAGTTGCATCGCAGTTGATCCCTTCCAGCCCCAACCAGCTGGTTATTATCATTATTTTGTAGAGTGTAAAACTTTCAAATTCTTCCCCATTTCGTGTGTAATATAAAACTACCAGTCATCTAAGCCTTTAGGGCTAAGCTGTAAATGTAGTCAACAATGAAGAAAAGATAGTGATTCATGATTAGTTTAGTTGTAGAAATCCAGTTCATCCGGATTCTTGAACAGTTAAACAATGTAGACATGCAATAATGACAATATTTCTGATTACCATGGCTTTGTAGAAAACTCGTGGTCAAACCGCAACTATCTAGTAATATGCTAATTATGGGCTCCCCATATTTTTCAATTGTTAATCAAAGGAAAAAATACCACCCATTCGTCGTTCAAGATCCTAGTTGTATGCCGTGACCTAGATTATTTATATTGCAAGCAAAGAAATTGCACTTTCTCTGTCTATCTTCTCCTTAGGACATTTTGTCCCCTGTTGGTAAAAATGAAGTAGTGTTCATATTTTTTAACCCAACCTCAAAGTCTATAGTTGTCCTCAACTTGATATACTTTCATTGCACCATTGTTCCTCAGGATGGTGGGACATTGAGGATGTTGCGGAAGCATGATATGGTAGAAGAGCCTGCCAGGGCTAAAAAGTAGATGCATTCTTTTCCTTCTCTATTATACTTTAGTCTGATTTGGTGTTCCTAGATACATCGTACATGCTTCTCATGTTCTAGGCTTTAGTGCAACTTTATTTATTTCATGGATTCTAACTATAATTCAGAGTTCTCAACTTTGTACCATTAGCACACTAAATAAAAAACTTCATGTATATATGGCACTTGAAAGTTTCACACTGAATCCGAAGCCATTATTGTAAGATGTACTCTTAGTTGATTATGGATAAATTATATCTTTGTTGCACAAACCACTTCAAGAATTCATTGTCCACTAGTGTTTACGGAGCACATAAGCTCTGCTACCCTAACACCACAACATGTTCAGACGCCAAAATCTCATAATAGAAACAATTTCTCTATATGTGAAATTTTGTTCTTCTCCAAATAAATGCATTCCTTTTGCATGAGAATTGAGGGGATTAATGATGGCATAACCGCAATGGAGATGAACTTATTCTTAGCCACTAATATTGTATTTATAGACAAAGATGTTCCAAATAGCATTTTTTAGTCTTAGAAATTGTTGAACTTAATCATGTTGGTTAAATGCAACTCTGTACAAAGTTCCATCTGCTCATTCCTTTTGGTAGCACGTTCGCTATAGACGCAAGAGAATCCGAGCAATGATCAAGTATATTTACCTTGTCGAGTGTTCATTATTTAATTTGCTTTTTATGTACATTCAAGTATATTTCAGACTAGTTGATGATAACTAAGCGTGTTTAAGTACATGAACATGGCAATGATCAAGGCGACAGACATGTGCCTCCTTCTTTGGTGGAAACGAAGCTTTCAAGCCCAAGTACTTTGGTGGAGAGCCAGGAGTCTCCTCCCCACACATGATTTTTTTATTGTGATTGAATCATGGAGAATCTTTATTGTATCGCTGATATGGAAAGACTCGAAAAAATAGGCGCCCAAGAGAAAGTTTAGATATTCGATTGATTGCTATTTTCTATTATATGGTTGATTGGTGTTTTTATGGAAAGTCTTGATTGGTCTCACTGACTGATGTGTTCTATGTGGAAAGTCTAAATTGTATGGTTGATTGGTGTTTTATATGGAAAGCACCAAAAGTCTCGATTGGTGTTTTATATGGCCGATTGATTGATAGAAGGAAAGTGCTGATGGGTGATGGAGTCTGGCGCCTAAACTAGATGGTACGGTCAATTTAGAAGCTAAAAACGGCTGGGGAGCCCCGTTGTGGAACAAAATCGGTGGGGGAGGCTAGCGTTCGATCGGGGGAGGGAGTACGAGACAAACGACGTACCAACTCCCCCTTTAGGAGTAGAGTTTAAGGATAAACTAGACCAATACATTGGGCATTTAATGACTGCATATTATCTAGCCCCAAATACTCGATTCCAACTATTGTACTAATCTTACCATCACCGACGTTCAACCTAGCCTTCCACTCCTCTATGCACTTTACCTCCTCTTGTTTCGACCTTTGGTTTATCGTGTTCATGCGAGCCCTAGGATCGAATAGAGAGAAGAGATACAATCATTGTGCAAAACATATAAATAATGTTCATGGGGTTGTGAGGCTATGCCTTAGCCCTTAGCCCAACGGAACTACTCGCGTATCACGAATAAATAACTAGAAAAAGACGTTGTAGAAATCAATCTTTTAAGATGAATGATTGAAGGTCTTATAAATGCTACCGATCACAATGTACTCTTAGTTACAAGTATTATGACTATTTGAGATTGAGGCCATGGGTATGCAGATGATGGATTTGGAGATGGTGGTTGCTATAGATTGGAATGGTGATGACAATTGTGAGGATTTGGAGGAGGGAATTGTCACATCCTTTGGCGAATAGTTTGATTCTCCTTTACATAGTGCAGAGGGATAGAATAGGGTTTCTGTATGCCTCTGAGGCGAATTGATCTTGGGTTCCTTCACATGAGTGTTAAGTGTGACGCCACAGTGGCGGCACCATGGTGTACGAACCATGGTTTGAGTAGCCGATGCCCGTACCGTGCACTATCTTCTTCTCCAGAGACAGCTACGCTCACGCAATTGATTGGCATTTATCGTCACACCTAGCATATTCCTTTAATAACTTGACTTGCACGTAAAATAGACCACTTCTACAAGAAAGAATAAAAGAGAGGATTTTGCCATCATTTATATTTATTAGTCATTAGTAGGCAATTTGAAAAGATTGTCCTAAAATCATCTGAGAAAATCTAGTCTAAATAAGGGTTAAAAAAATAAGTGAACAACCAAATCATCACACGTCAGTTTCGAGGACGAGGGGACTATTGTTGTATTCCCCCAATTTCTCAAGGTCGATATTAGAGCCTTATTTTTCTTCTCGAATAATCACGAGTGTGCATATGGACAATATATTAAAGAAGAGTATATATGGGGGTAAAGAGCCCCTCCACGTTGGCGGCTACATGTTACATAACCCCAACTCCACGCTACAACAAGGACTCTCCCACTTGCCCACGTTTGCACGGCCCTAAAGAGGGACTCCACCTTGCCCTTCAGTAGGCCTGCTTTATTCCATGTTCTACCATCTAGTCTGATCCTACTTATTACATATGAAATTTAAGGTGTAGCACATAAAACACAATTGAATTTCGGTGCTTCCATATCTCCCACATCCCTAGAAGAATAAATGTCTTGACGTCCCTCTTACCCAGAATCAAGTCAGCCTTGTTGATGCACCATTCTGCCAGCACCACTCCTCTTGTCGGAGTCCACGCAGGCTTGGTCATCGCAAGACATGAAATAGTCCAGATCTCCCTTTCGAACACACAACGATAAGGATGTGGTCGATGGTTTCCTCTTCTTGGTCGTAGAACGGGTAGGCCTCCTGGTGGTCCAAGCCATGCCACGCAAGCCTGTTGGTGGTACAACAACTAATCTGAAAGGTCGTCCAAGCAAAGAAGCGGCAACGCTGCGGGGCCTTTGATTTACAAGTGAAGTCTGCCGTGGGCACTACCTCTTTGCCCCAAAACTTCGCCGCATATGCCGACCGAGGTGAAAACACCCTTTTGGATCCCACGCCAATATCGTCGCATACACTTCATATGGATCTAGTTGCACTGTTGTTAGATGATCCCATGGCAGGAGGTATTCCTACAACATTTCCACCGTCAGCTCCAGGCCAACGTCTACATCCCAAGTATTGTTAGGCAAACATTGGCTGACCGTCCGTGTCACCTAGGTGCTCAGTTGACCCACCCTTGCATAAGGGCTGGGTGCAATATCCTCAACCTAGAGACCCTAAACCCATCAATCCTCCCAAACCAGCGTGTTGCTACCATTGCTGACCGTTGTCTTGGTCGCAGCTTGGAAGAGTTGCATTGATTCCTTCGACAGTGTGATCTCAAATTCCGTCCATGACCACGATCTATCCATGCACTATAAGCAAGGTCATATGGCTTGCATAGCTATGTTCAGCCAACACAGATTCGGAATTCCTAACCCACTATCCCATTTAGATGAGCATACCTCCTCCGAAGCTACCATACATTGGCCCCCATTTGCTTGTGCGTGTGCACACCATATAAATCCTCTGCGAATTTTCTCCATAGTTGTGATTGTCTTCATGGGAATGTTCAATGCCATCATTGCATGGATCGGGATCGCACATTGCGCTGATTGAACAAGTACCATCCTTCCGCACTTGGGCATGTTTGTTGCCTTCCAACTTGGTAGGCACCCGGCCAGTTGATCCACCCGGCCCCTCAGTTGAGCCGCTATTTGTTTCCACATAGTCAGAGGCAACCCAAGGTACTTGCAAGGAAAAGTACCAAACGGACAACCCAGGATCTCCATACCTGCTGCATGGTGTTAGGGCTACAACAGATTGGTAGCGTGACACTCTTCATCATGTTGACATGTAACCCAGAGATCTCACCAAATAGTTCTAGCAGAGCATCACAAGCATGAAGGTCGTTGTCCCACGACGTCAGGAAAATCATAACGTCATCAGCGAACATCGACAATCTATGTGTTATGCATGTACCCATGAGGGGTGATAGAATGCCCCGTGTAGCAGCTAGATCAAACATCATGTGTAGTGGCTCCATGGTGAGTATTAAAACATTGGTGATAATTGGTCTCCTTGCCTTAGGCGCCGGAAGTTCAAGATGGGTTTCCTCGGGATTACAATTTGCCATCATTCTTGTTGATGAATTTGCCAAGAGGCCACATATCCACTCCCGTGATCGGTCATTGAATCCCATTGCCCTTAGGACTTCCATCATGAACGTCCATTGTACAGAGTCAAACACTTTAGTACTATCAAGTTTCATTCTGACTATAGGCTTCTTTAGAGCATGCTCTAACCTTCGTTTAGTGCATTGGACAAGCATCAAGTTTTCAGGGATCGAACACCCTCTAATAAAATCACTTTTATGCTTTCCAACTAGTTTTGGAAGCTCCACCATCAACCTGGTAGATAATACCTTATCGAAGATTTTGATGGCCCCATGAATGAGGCGAACGGGCCGTAAATCCTTTATATCGTCCACTCCATCCATCTTGGGTAGGAGGGCTACTATGACCTTGTTGATTACTAGTAGTCCACACATGCCTCTTTGGTATAAAGACTGAACCTCTATGGGAATTGATAGGTGTACATCGGCTATGGTAATAGAGGGGAGTGAGAGATCTTAGCATAGACCTGGAGTGTGGAGGAGTCCTGATATGTCCATTTTGCATTATGTTTTCTTACTATTAATTTTAGTATTTTTATCCATTATAACACTATGGGAGTAACAATTCTAATGCCTTTTCTCTCATAATTTGCAAGGTTTACACAAAGAGGGAGAATATTGGCAGTTGGAATTCTGGACCTGAAAAAGCTACGCCAGAGATACCTATTCTGCACATCTCCAAATGGGCTGAAATTTTACGGAGAATTATTTTGGAAAATATAAAAAAATCTAGAAAAAAGGATTCTGGAGGAGGCCACCGAGGTGCCCACTAGGCACCAGGGCGCGCCTCCCCTCGGGTGCGCCCTGGTGGGTAGTGGGCCACCTAGCCAATTTCTGGGGACCATCTTCTGGTATATATTCACATTTGACCAAGAAAAAAAATAAGGAGAGGACTTTCGGGATGGAGCGCCGCCGTCTCGAGGCGGAACCTGGGCAGGAGCACTTTTGTTCTCCAGCGGAGCAATTTCATGGGGGATACTTCCCTCCGGGAGGGGGAATTGAAGCCATCGTCATCACCAACAACCCTCTCATCGTGGGAGGATCAATATGCATCAACATATTCACCAGCACCATCCCATCTCAAACCCTAGTTCACCTCTTGTATTCAATCTCTATATCAAAACCTCAGATTGGTACCTGTGGGTTGCTAGTAGTGTTGATTACATCTTGTAGTTGATGCTAGTTGGTCTATTTGGTGGAAGATTATATGTTCAGATCCATTATGCCATTCAATACATCTCTGATCGTGAATATGAATATGTTCTGTGAGTAGTTACTTTTGCTTGAGGACATGTGAGAAGTCTTGTCATAAGTAGTCATGTGAATTTGATATTCGATCGATATTTTGATGATATGCATGTTGTGATTCCTTTAGTGGTGTCATGTGAACGTCGACTACATGACACTTCACCATCTTTGGGACTAAAGTAATGCATTGTGGAGTAGTTATTAGATGATGGGTTGCTAGAGTGATAGAAGCTTAAACCCTAGTTTTTGAGCTATTCCGTAAGGGACTGATTTGGATCCATACACTTAATCCTATGGTTAGATTTTATCTTAATTCTTCATTTGTAGTTGCGGATGCTTGCGATAGGGGTTAATCATAAGTGGGAGGCTTGTTCAAGTAAGAACAACACCCAAGCTCTGGTCCACCCACATATCAAATTATCAAAGTAGTGAATGTGAATAAAACCAACATGATGAAAGTGACTAGATGAAATTCCCGTGTGTCCTCAAGAACACCTTGGTTATTATAAGAGTCAGTTTCGACCTGTCCTTTGCCACAAAACGATTGGGCTACCTTGCTGCACCTATGTTACTATTGCTACTCGTTACTTGTCACAATTTATCTTGCTATCAAACAACTTGTTACCAAAATTTCAGTGCTTGCAAAAATCACCTTGTTGAAAACCGATTGCCATTTCCTTCCGCTCCTCGTTGGGTTCAACACTCTTACTTATCAAAAGGACTATGATTGATCCCCTATACTTGTTGGTCATCAAGACTCTTTTCTAGCGCCGTTGCCGGGGAGTGAAGCGCCATTGGTAAGCAGAATTTGGTAAGAAAAAATTATATTACGTGCTGAAATTTACTGTTACTTGTCACTATGGAAAACAAGCCTTTGAGGGGTTTGTTCGGGGTATCTTCACCTCGACAGGAAGCACAAAGAGTTGCTCCTCAGCCTACTAGAAATATTGGTTATGAGACTCCTTCAGGTATGATAGAGAAACTACTAGCTAATCCTTATGCATGAGATGGAACACTACATCCTGATATGCACCTAATCTTTGTAGATGAAGTTTGTGGATTATTTTAGCTTGCAGGTTTACCCGGAGATGAAGTTAAGAAGAATGTTTTCCCTTTATATTTGTGTGGAAAGGCATTGACATGGTATATGCTATGTGATGATACTGTATCTTGGAGCTGGATTCGATTGAAATTGGAATTTCACCAAAAGTTTTATCCTATGCATCTAGTTCATCGTGATCGGAATTATATCTATAATTTTTGGCCTCGTGAAGGATAGAGTATTGATCAAGCTTGGGAGAGGCTTAAGTCATTGTTATATCCATGCCCCAATGATGAGCTTCCGAGAGAAATCATTATACAAATAATTTATGCTCGGCTTTCTCGTAATAATGATCAATCCATGCTCGATACTTCTTGTACTGGATCCTTTATGAAGAAGACTATTGAATTCAGGTGGTATCTTCCTGAAAGAATTAAACATAACTCTAAATATTGGGAACTCGGCGAAGGTAAGGATTTAGGTATAAAACTTTTATGGATACTGATCCTTTCAATGATTTTAGCACTAACTATGGACTTGACTCTGAGATAGTAGCTACGTTTTGTGAATCCTTTGCTACTCATGTTGATCTCCCTAAGGAGAAGTAGTTTAAATATCACCCACCTAGAACAGAAAAAGTAGAGGAACCAGTTATAGATAAAGAAGAAACTATCATTTATAATGTTGACCCAATTGTGCCCACTGCTTATATTGAAAAAACACATTTCCCTGTTAGGATAAAGGAACATGGTAAAGTAATATCAGAGCACGTAGATCCTCCGAACAAATTAAAGTAGAAGTATTTCTATGGTTAAAGATATCTTGGTCGATTTGATGGGCATGTTATTTATATCTGTGATGAAGCTACTAGAATTGCCAAACCCGACACTAAAGATAAGAATAGACCCGTTGTTGGCATGCCTATCGTCTCACTCAAAATAGGAGATCATTGCTATCATGGTTTATGTGAAATGGGTGCTAGCGTGAGCGCTATTCCTTTTACCTTATATCAAGAAATTATGCATGAGATTGCACCCACTGAAATGGAAGATATAGATGTCACTATTAAACTTGCAAACAGAGACACCATCACACCACTTGGGATTGTTAGAGATGTTGAAGTCTTGTGTGGGAAAATAAAATACCCTACTGATTTTCTAATTCTTGGTTCTCCACAAGATGATTTTTCTCCCATAATATTTGGTAGACCTTTCTTGAACACTGTTAATGCTAAAATAGACTACCAAAAAGAAACCATCAGTGTTAGTTTTGGTGAAGTGTCTCATGATTTTAATTTCTCTAAATTTCGTAGGCAACCTCATAATAAATAATTACCTAGTAAAGATGAAATAATATTTCTAGACCATGAAAATGATATGCATATGCATGAAAGAGATGAAATACACAAGATGTTCTTTGAGCAAAGAACTATCCTTAAACACAATTTGCATGTTGAAACTCTAGGAGGTCCTCCTCCACCTAAGGGTGATCATGTGTTTGAATTAAAACAATTACCTGACACTTCAAAATATGCTTATCTTGATGAGAATAAGATATATCATGTTATTATCAGTGCTAACCTTACAGAGCATGAAGAAAAGAGATTGTTAAAAACTACGAGGAAGCACCGTGCTGCTATTGGATATACTCTTGATGATCTTAAGGGCATTAGTCCCACTCTCTGTCAACACGAGAATAACATGGGATCGAATGCTAAACCCATTGTTCATCACCAACGACGATTGAATCCCAAAATGAAGGAAGTGGTAAGAAATGAAATATTAAAGCTTCCGGAAGCAGGTATAATTTATCCTATAGCCGACAGTAGATGGGTAAGTCATGTTCATTGTGTTCCTAAGAAAGGAGGCATTACTGTTGTTCCTAATGATAAAAATGAACTTATTCCACAAAGAATTGTGACTGGCTATAGAATGGTAATTGATTTTAGGAAATTAAACAAAGCCACTAGAAAATATCATTATCCTTTGCCTTTTAATGACCAAATGCTAGAAAGATTGTCTAAGCACACACACTTTTGCTTTCTTGATGGATATTCCGCTTTCTCTCAAATACATGTATCACAACCTGATCAAGAGAAAACCACCTTTACTTGCCATTTTCGAACCTATGCTTATAGACGTATGACTTTTGGTTTATGCAATGCACCTGCTATCCTTCAAAGATGTATGACTGCTATATTCTGTGACTTTTGTGAAAAGATTGTTCAGATTTTCATGGATGATTTATCCATTTACAAAACTTCTTTTGATGATTGCTTAAGTAGCCTTGATCGAGTTTTGTATAGATGTGAGCAAACTAATCTTGTCTTGAATTGGGAGAAGTGCCACTTTATGGTGAATGAAGGTATTGTCTTGGGGCATGAATTTTTTTAACGAGGTATTGAAGTGGATAAAGCTAAAGTTGATGCAATTGAGAAATTCCATGTCCTAAAGATTTTAAAGGCATTCGTAGTTTCCTTGGTCATGCTGGTTTCTATAGGAGGTTTATTAAAGACTTCTCTAAAATTTCTAGGCCACTTACCAATTTATTGCAGAAGGATGTTCCGTTTGTTTTTGATGATGATTGTGTAGAAGCCTTTGAAACACTTAAGAAAGCCCTAACCACCGCACCTATTGTTCAACCACCTGGTTGGAACTTGCCTTTTGAAATTATGTGTGATGCTAGTGACTATGTTGTCGGTGTTGTGCTGGGGCAAAGAGTTGATAAGAAATTAAATGTCATCCGTTATGTTAGTAAAACTCTATACAATGCCCAAAGAAAGTATGCTACTACTGAGAAATAATTTTTAGCAGTTGTGCTCGCTTGTGACAAATTCAGATCTTACATAGTTGATTCTAAAGTAATTATTCACACTGATCATGTTGCTATCAAATATATTATGGAGAAGAAAGATGCTAAACCTAGACTTATTAGGTGGGTTCTTTTCCTACAAGAATCTGACTTGCATATCACTGATAGTAAGGGAGCTGAGAATCCCGTAGCTGATAACTTGTATAGGTTAGAAAATTTCTTGATGAACCACTACCTATTTATGATAGCTTCCCTGATGAACAACTTCTGTCATTAATGCTTCTCATAAAACTCCTTGGTTTGCTCACTATGCTAACTACATTGTTGCTAAATTTACACCACCTAGTTTCAGTTATCAACAAAAGAAAATATTCTTCATTGATTTAAGACATTACTTTTGGGATGACCCACATCTTTATAAAGAAGGAGCAAATGGTATTATTAGACGTTGTATAACAGAGCATGAATAGGAACAAATCCTACAGAAGTGTCACTCTGAGGCCTACGGAGGACACCATGCGGGAGATAGAACTGCACACAAGGTACTACAACCTAGATTTTATTGGCCTACTCTTTTCAAAGATGCTCGTAAGATTGTCCTTTCTTGTGATGAATGTCAAAGAATTGGTAATATTGGTAGACATCAGGAAATGCCAATGAATTATTCACTTGTAATTAAACCATTTGATGTTTGGGGCTTTGATTATATGGGACCTTTTCCTTCCTCTAATGGATACACACATATTTTGGTTCCTGTCAATTATGTCACTAAGTGGGTAGAAGATATTTCAACCAGTAGTGTTGATCATCACACTTCCATTAAAATGCTTCAAGAAATCATTTTCCCGAGGTTTGGCGTCCCTAGATCTTTAATGACCGATGGTGGTTCACATTTTATTCATGGTGCTTTCCGTAAATTGCTTGCTAAGTATGATGTTAACCATAGAATTGCATCTCCTTATCACCCTCAATCTAGTGGTCAAGTTGAATTAAGTAATAGAGAAATAAAGTTAACTTTACAAAAGACTATCAATAGGCCCCGAAAAGATTGGTCTAGGAAATTAGATGATGCACTGTGGGCCTACATAACATCTTACAAAAATCCAATGGGTATGCCTCCATATAAAATGGTTTATGGAAAAGCATGTCATTTATCTCTTGAATTAGAACACAAGGCATATCAGGCAATTAAGGAACTCAACTCCATTTGATATTAGCTCACTAGATGAATGGAAAACCCACGCTTATGAAAATGCCAAACTATTCAAAGAAAAGGTTAAAATATGGCATGATAAGAGAATCCAAAATCGGGAATTCAAATTGGGTGAGTATGTTTTATTGTACAATTCTCGTTTAAGATTTTTTGCAGGAAAACTTCTCTCCAAATGGGAAGGGCCATATATCATTGAAGAAGTTTATCAGTCTGGAGTTATTAAGATCAATAATCCACAAGGCACTAATCCGAAGGTGGTCAATGGACAAAGAATAAAGCACTAATGTTGAAACTAATATTATTCAAACCATGACAATGGAGGAATAAATATAAGAGACCTTACAGAACACTGAAAAGGAAGAGGTACGTGATACGGTAAGTAAACCGACCCCGAAAATTATGCAAAAATATTTTCTGTCAGTTTTGGAATATTAGAAAATAACAAAAAATTAGAAACACATGGGAAGGCAACCCAGGTGCAGACTAGGCACCAAGGCGCGCCTACCCTCCAAAGGCGTGCCCTGGTGGGCAGTGGGCCCCTCGGGCACCTTCCTGACTTCGTCTTCTTGTAGTACATGTATTTCCTAAGATAAAAATTATCTATATATACACCAGACGATTTGACCACCGCATCGCGAAAATATCCTATGTTCTTGTTTTGTGTTGTTTTCTAGCCAGATCTAAAAATATGTCTTCTCAAGATTCTGATGGAGAGAGCTTCATCTCACACCATGCTGTGAACCCAAGGACCTATGGGGATATATCACCCTATGGATGGACTGCGGAGGAGGAATATGCCTACTTGAACGGATAGAGGGATACAAGCTCGGATGAAGATGATGTCCCTCTACCTCAACCCGGGGATATGCACGAGGAGTTCAAGAAGTCCAGCCTCCCAAACAAATCTAATAAACCTAAGATCCAATTTATTCCATCCCGTTTTCTGCAGGAAAGCAAGGGGGCATTATGCAAAAGGATATTGAAGTTGGAGCAAGAGAATGATGATTTGAGGGAGACATTTTTTATCCTCGGGCGTAAGCTTGAGAAGAAGAATACTCCTTCCTCACCACAACCACCACCAAAGAAGGAGACTTGAGTACACGGGTATGGGCACTCCCCTTGGCTTTCGCCAAGCCTGGGGGAGGTGCCCCGGTATCGTATCACCATCACTTTCATTACCTTCACAAGTTTTTAGTTTGATCCCTAGTTATTTCATGATTTAGTTGAATAAATTTTTAGTGTGATATATTTTTTGAGTGCGAGTTTCGTGATCTATTTATCTATGTAATCCAGTTGAGAGTTATATAATAAAGATTAGTTTGAGTTTTTGCTTCTTTACTTTTATGTTTTAATGGAAAAAAGAAAAAAAAGAACATATGCTAATCTTATAGAAAGTAATGACATTACGTAAGAAAGAGTATAAGTGGTAAATTTTATTGAAGATTGACAAACATAGCATTGGTCAATGGTGCAATTCATGAAAGAACTAATAAGGGGAGATAAGATTCACATGCAAATGTATTATCTTGGACATCTTTTATGATTGTGAGCTCCCATCAAATATGTTTTGCCAAATTTTTGATGTTGGACAAGGAAGGCAACGTAATGATTTATGTTTGCCCATATTCACATAGAAGTTATATTGTCATAGATCCTCTAACATGTGGTGCTTTCCAAGTATCTTTGCTAGCCAAAAATCCGCACTAAGTAGAGATACTACGTGTGCATCCAAAACCCTTTAACCCAAATTCATGTCATGAGAGTCCACCATACCTACCTATGGATTGAATAAGATCCTTCAAGTAAGTTGTCATTGGTGCATAAGGCAATAAAAATTCCTTCTAAATATGTTTGATCTTTTATTGTAAGGGAAAGTAAGCGTTATACAAACCTATAATGGCAAAGTAATAAAAGCGTCGGACTGCATAATAAAGGTTGCTATCATAGGGGGCAATATAACGTAACGTTCTTTTGCATTAAGAGATTGTGCATCCAAAAATAAAAGCGCATAAAAACCTCGACTTCCCTCTATGAAGGGCCTATCCTTTACTTTTGTGTATTTACTTTTTATGCAAGAGTCAATAGTATTCTTCTCTCTTCTTTTTTATTTTTCTCTTTTGCAAGCATCACGTGGGAGGGAAAGATCTAGGCACATATATCCAGTTGGATATGAGTGATCATGAGTTATTATTGTTGACATCACCCTTGAGGTGAATAAGTTGGGAGGCGAAACTATAAGCCCCTATCTTTCTATGTGTCTGGCTGAAACTTTTTCCTCATATATATGCTTTGAGTGTTAGCAATCATAGAAGACTAAATGATGGTTGAGTATGGGGACTTGCTAAAAATCTCCGACATGTGACCCTCCCTAAAAATATGATGAATTGCAATTGCATTGTTGACTAAGAACATAGTTTGTTAGTTTTCCAGAATGTTTATGCTTTATACTTTGCTATTGTAGTGAATTGTTACTTCCTTATAGGAAGTTATATGGTAATAATAATTAATGCTATAATAATGATCATGATGCTTCTATGTCCATATTATGTTTATATCGACACCTCTCTCTCTCTCTAAACATGTGGACATGATTCTTGATATCGGTTTTCGCTTGAGGACAAGCGAGGTCTAAACTTGGGGGAGTTGATATGTCCATTTTGCATTATGTTTTTTTACTGTTAATTTTAGTATTTTTATCCATTATAACACTATGAGAGTAATAATTCTAATGCCTTTTCTCTCATAATTTGCAAGGTTTACACAAAGAGGGAGAATACCGACAGCTGCAATTCTAGACCTGAAAAAGCTATGTCGGAGATACCAATTCTGCACATCTCCAATTGGGCTGAAAATTTATGGATAATTATTTGGAATATATAAAAAAATACTGGAAAAAAGGATTCTGGAGGAGGCCACCCAGGTGCCCACTAGGCACCAGGGCGCACCTACCCCCTGGCACGCCCTGGTGGGTAGAGGGCCACCTGGCCCACTTCTGGTGACCATCTTTTGGCATATATTCACATTTTTCCTAGAAAAAAAATAAGGAGAGTACTTTTGGGACTGAGCGACGTCGTCTCGAGGCGGAACCTGGGCAGGAGCACTTTTGCTCTCTGAGGGAGCGATTCTACTGGGGATACTTCCCACCGGGAGGGGGAAATCGAAGCCATCGTCATCACTAACAACCTTCTCATCGTCTGAGGATCAATATCCATCAACATCTTCACCAGCACCATCTCATCTCAAACCCTAGTTCATCTCTTGCATTCAATCTTTGTATCAAAACCTTAGATTGGTACATGTGGGTTGTTAGTAGTGTTGATTACATGTTGTAGTTGATGCTAGTTGACTTATTTGGTGGAAGATTATATGTTCAGATCCATTATGCTATTCAATACCTCTCTGATCTTGAACATAAATATGGTTTGTGAGTAGTTGCTTTTGTTCTTGAGGACATGGGAGAAGTCTTGTCATAAGTAATCAGGTGAATTTGATATTCGTTCGATATTTCGATGATAGGTATGTTGTGATTCCCTTAGTGGTGTCGTGTGAACGTCGATTACATGGCACTTCACCATCTTTGGGCGTAAGGCAATGCATTGTGGAGTAGTTATTAGATGATGGGTTGCTAGAGTGATAGAAGCTTAAACCCTAGTTTGTGCGCTCTTTCGTAAAGGGCTGATTTGGATCCATACACTTAATGTTATGGTTAGATTTTATCTCAATTCTTCTTTCGTAGTTGAGGATGCTTGCGAGAAGGGTGAATCATAAGTGGGAGGCTTGTTCAAGTAAGAACATCACCCAAGCACCGATCCACCCACATATCAAATTATCAAAGTCATGAACGCGGATCTAACCAACATGATGAAAGTGACTAGATGAAATTCCTATGTTTCCTCGGGAACACCTTGATTTTTATAAGAGACCGTTTTGGCAAGTCCTTTGCCACAAAAGGATTGGGATACCTTGTTGCACCTATTGTTTCTATTGCTACTCGTTACTTTCCAAAATTTGTCTTGCTATCAAACAACTTGTTACCACAATTTCAGTGCTTGTAGAAATTACCTTGTTGAAAACCACTTGTCATTTCCTTCTGCTCCTCGTTGGGTTCGACACTCTTAGTTATCAAAAGGACTATGATTGATCCCCTATACTTGTGGGTCATCAAGTCCCCTCTTGATATATCTGCTGTGGTGAGCACTCCCTACCTCGAGCATGGAAACCGAGGTTGTAGCTTTGCGCCAAAATTTAGGAACTGGCAACTTAGTGCCACCGATAGTGGGTGATGTTCCTCCTACACATGTTCCTCAGTCGTGGGTGTAATACGTCTCGAACGTATCTATATTTTTTGATTGTTCCATACTGTTATATTATCATTCTTGGATGTTTTACAATCATTTTGTATCATTTTTTGGGACTAACCTATTCACATAGTGATCAGTGACAGTTGTAGTTTTTTGCTTATTTTTCACATTGCAGAAAATCAATACCAAATGGAGTCCAAATGCAGCGAAACTTTTTGGAGATTTTATTTGGACTAGAAGACATCCAGTGGGACGGAGAAGTACCAGTGGGGTGCCCGGAGGGGGGCACAACCCACCTGGGCGCACCTTCGGTGGCCTCCCGCACCGCCTCTTCGCTCTATAAATACCGCAATATTACATAAACCCTAGGGGACTCGACAAAATTTTATTCCAGTCGCTGCAAGTTCCAGAACCACGACATCCAATCTAGAGCCCTTTTTCGGCACGCCAACGGAGGGGAACTCGATCACGGAGGTGTTCATCATCTGCATTGGTGCCTCTTCGTTGATGCGTGCGTAGTTTACCATAGACCTACGGGTCCATAGGCAGTAGCTAGATGGCATTTTCTCTCTTTGTATCTCAAGATCTATTTGATGTAAGGCCTTTGTGCTGTGTGTTTGTTGGGAACCGATGAATTGTGAGTTTATGATCAGATTTGCCTTGATTTAATATCCATTCTTGATTATTATAGCCTCGTATTTCTTCTCCGATATTTGGGTTTTGTTTGGCCAACTTGATCTATTTATCTTGCAATGGGAAGAGGTGCTTTGTAATGGGTTCGATCTTGCGGTGTCCTTTCCCAATGAAAGAAGGAGCAGCAAGACACGCATGTATCATTGCTATTAAGGATAAAAAGATGGGGTCTATTCCTACATGAATATATCTTGTCTACATCATGGCATCGTTCTTATTGCATTACTCCATTTTCCCATGAACTTAATACACTAGATGCATGCTGGATAGTGGTCGATGTGTGGAGTAATAGTAGTAGATGCAGGCAGGAGTCGGTCTACTAATCTTGGACGTGATGCCTATATACATGATCATTGTCTTGGGTATCGTCATAATTATTTGCTTTTCTATCAATGGCCCAACAGTAATTTTTCTACCCACCGTTGATATTTTTCGAGAGAAGCCACTAGTGAAATCTACGGCCCCCGGGTCTATTTTCCTATCATATATTTTCAGATCTATATTGCTATTTGCTTTTTCCACTATTTGCAACTTTTATTTTTAGATCTATATAATCAAAAACATAAAAAATACCTTGTTGCGTTTTATTTTCTTTTTTGCATATTTCAATCTACGACAATTTTATCTCGTCAACTTGACAATTTCTGGCACCGTTACCCGAAAGGGATTGACAACCCCTTTAACACGTTGGGTTGCAAGTATTTGTTCTTTGTGTGCAGATACCGTTTACATAGTGTTGCGTGGTTCTCCTACTGGTTCGATAACCTTGGTCTCATCACTGAGGGAAATACCTACCGTAGTTGTGCTGCATCATCCCTTCCTCTTTGGGAAAATACCAACGTAGCTTCAAGTGACATCAAAAGGAATTTTTGGCACCGCTGCCGGGGAGACATCATGAACATCTATCAGGTCCTAATCACAAATCTCATCTCCTTGCAATTTACATTATTTGCCTCTCGTTTTCATCTCCCCCACTTCACAAAGATTTGCCATTTTATTCGCCCTCTTTTTGGTTCGTCGTTTTCTCGCCGGATCTATCCTTATTCGCAATCTAGCTTCCTAGTCATCATGGCTAGTTCTCCCCTCATTTTATGCACTCCCGAGAACGAAGTTCTAGAGTTTAAGCAAAGAGTAGGATAAATCCTAAAAGATGCTTTGTATAGGATTTGCAATGCTCACAATAGATCTAATCATAAGCAATCTACTATCGTTCTTCTTCAAAAAAATTATGTGGGGATCACCACTTGGTTTAAATTTGTTCTTGATACCATTACCGGAGGGAATTTCTTAAGTTGTACTCCTGTTGATGCTTTGAATACCATGGGAAGTTTAGTGGGTTCTCCTCCTATAATAATCAATGAAACAATTTTGACCCTTGAGCATGTTATGCAAAGGTTAGATGTTATCGAAAAAGGAATGCTTACTAAAGAACATATTGAAAATTTGGATAAGAAGATGCATAATCTTGCTAGTAAATTTGGATCAAAAGCGGGTGATGTTTTTAAATTGTTAAAAGATAAGGAACCCGTAATCAATGAAAGAATTGAAGAAAGTCCTTCTCGAGTTGATAAATTCGATTAAATTTTTAGTAACTTGGGCACTACTTTTTCTTCCATTAAATCTGTTAAATAAACACCTGTAAAAGTTTGCAAGACTACTCAAGTTACTAAAAGCGAGGGGGCTACTTCTAATATCAACAGAAGGAGTCTTAAAATGATTAGTATTCATCCCAATTTTTTGAAGTAATAAATGGGCCCCTTTACAAGAGCAAATTCCTCGATCTCGTCCCTAGAAGTATTATTGTTGAGGATATGTATGCCAAATATTTGAATAAATGTGTGATTGAGGAGTTGGAAAAGAAGAATGAGAACACTTGAGATCTATGTGTTTTGCCTAGCTAAGGGCGTAAAAAGATAGCGCTCGTTCGGAGACAACCCAACTTGTATCTTTTTTCTTTTTGGTTTTCTTGCTGTTTTCAATAAATTACCCAATTTTACCTCTGGTTTGATGTGTTTTTGTGGTTTAAATTAGTTTATGTGCCACGCAAAGCCTTTGGGATGATTTGGTTGATAGTTGATTTGATTGCGTTGGAAATCAGAAACTTTTTGCGCCAGTACCAGAATTGTTGATGGCTACTGGAACGTGATCAAATCTTGAAATTTTTACATGTTATCAATTTACAAATTGCCCACATTGTCCTAATGTTTCATATTTTTCAGAGTTACAGAAGTATGATAAAAAATCGTGTCTTTACAGAATGTTCTGTTTATGATATATTCTATTTTTGTTGTGTTATGTACTTGTTTTGATTGATCTATGGTTTTTTTGAAGAGTTTTTGCCATGGAAAAGTTAGAATACAGTAGATACAATACAATTAAAAAATATGAATTGGTTTTCTATAGTACTTAAAGTAAAGATTGGTTTTGTTATACTAACGGATCTCATGTGGTTTTGTTGAGTTTTATGTGATTGAAGTTTTCAAGTTTTGGGTGAGACCACGATGGACGAAGGAATAATGATTAGCAAAGCTGAAGCTTGGGGATGCCCGAGGTACCCCAAGATAATGTTCAAGAAATATCAAGCAACTAAGCTTGGGGATGCCCCTGAGTGGCATCCCCTATTTCTTCTAACGCAATCGGTATATTACTAGAGACTATATTTTTATTCGTCACATATTATGAGTTTTGCTTGGAGCATTTTGTATGATATGAGTCTTTGCTTGTTTTGTTTGCTATTTTGTCAATCATCCTTGTTGTACACTCCCATTTCAGAGAGCCAAAATTATGCTATGATTTTTTAGAATTGCTCTTTATGATTCACTTAATTTGTTTAGAGCTATGGAATTCCTCTAGTGCTTCAGTTATATCTTTTTGAGCACAGTGTGCTTTGTTATTTTTGAAGAAATTCTCTCATGCTTCACTTAGATTAATTTGAGAGAATGAAATTTTATGCTCATGTTCTTCACTTATATTTGTTCGAGCTTATCAAAAGCAACACATGAAACTAGTCACAACATGATAGATATCCAAGGGGGATATACTAAAAACTTTCATGAAGATCATTGGACAAAATAAACTTGATTCATTGTAATATTTTTGAGATATGATGATAGTGATATGTGAGCCATATTAATGAGTAATTACATTTTAGTAAGAATATTGATGTTAAGGTTTGTGATTCCCTATGCAAGCACGAATATTAATAGGCATGCAATGAAACTACATCCTACTTGTGTTACATTATTCGATTTTAGTTATGTTTAATGTTCTCTTATGATGGTTTTTGTTCCTTTGTTGGTCGCTTCTCAGTCTCTTGCTAGCCTCCACCTTGTACTAAGTAGAAATACTACTTGTGCATCCAAATCCTAAAATCCAAGTTATGCCAAATGAGTCCACCATACCTACCTATATGCGGTATTTCCATGCCGTTCTAAGCAAATTTGTATGTGCCAATTCTAATATTAAAATAAATTTCTCTTTTGTGTGCCCGTACCGCTTATGAAGCGGCAAGAGGTGGCATCTATTAAATGCTAGATGTGTTATTCTCAAGATGAGTGTTTATTAACTTGTCATTGCACGAGAGTGTGGCAGTAATAGGGATTCCCTGTCCCGAAATGAAAAATAATTTTAGTTTATGTTGTCAAATAATAAATTCCTTGGAAAGTATTGGCATGGAGGGCACCCATGGATACTAATAGCCATGGATTGTGAAAGAACGGTGGAAAAAGGAATAAACTTTATTTTATGTTTGGGAACCGCCTATGATATATCCTGCATGGAAAGTATTGGGAACTCTAAGTCATTTTTGTTGACCGGAAAAGTATGCCACATAATTTTTTTATCTCTCAATTTTTAAGATTTGAGCTCTGACACCTCTATAAATCCCTACTTCCCTCTGCGAAGGGACTATCTTTCACTTTATGCAAAATAAATAAAATTTTAGTCTGCATCTTCTCTTATAAAGCACCAACTACAGAACACTATTATCACACTTGAGCATGGATGTACTTAATATTTGGATGTGTTGCATGAATGGATCTGTCAGGCCCAAGATGCGATTCTATCCCGATCATGTGACACTTACGTGATTGGGCCACAACCGCATTTTGGGCGCTTAGAAAGATGGATATCATTACATCGTACCATTACATACATACATGGGGGATACAACAATACATAGAAGTCACATGAATACAACATCATCAATACAAGACATCGGACTACGGATGCAAACATGAAAAGCATAACAACATCCATCTGCTATCCCAGGCTGCCGACCCGGAACCTAACCCAAGACTGAAGAAGAAGAAGAAGAAGAAGAAGAAGAAGAAGAAGAAGAAGAAGAAGAAGAAGAAGAAGAAGAAGAAGAAGAAGAAGAAGAAGAAGAAGAAGAAGAAGAAGAAAGAATTCCAACACAACGATCATCGCTCTCACGTCAAGACATCGGAAACCTGCACCTGCAACTGTTGTTGTAGTAACTATGAGCCACGAGGACTCAGCAATCCCATAACCATGGGTAACAAGACTAGCAAAGCTTAATGGGTAAGGAGAGGTTAAGTGGTGAGGTTGCAGCAGCGGCTAAGCAATATATGATGGCTAACTTACGAGTACAAGAATAAGATGATCATCTACGCAAACGGTCGCAAACTAGAAGTGATTGATAAAGATCCTAAACTACCTACGAGTCAAACATAACCCCACCGTGTTCTCTTCTCAAAGTGAAAAGAGACAGTCACGGTAACTCACACAGTTGTGTGTTTTACTTCGGATCCTCTGTCAAGTTTTCTACAACCGGACATTAACAAATTCCAATCTGGCACATAACCGCGGGCACGACTTTCTAAAGATCATAACCCTGCAGGGGTGTCCCAACTTAGCCCACCACAAGCTCTCACGATCAGCAGAGACAATAATAATATTACCCCTTATCTTAGGGAAGGCCCGATCAGACTCGGAATTCCCTGTGCACAAGACATTTCGACAATGGTAAACAAGTCCAGCAAGACCTCCCGGCATGCTGACACCCTGATAGTAGCCGCGCGTATCTCGTCTCAGGCCATGTCCGGATGGGTGATTTTACGGGAGCCAGATACCTCGAGTTTCCCCGTGGCGGCCCCGTCGAACCCTCGTTTGGGACCAACACCATCAGCACTGGCCCCCCGCTATGTAGAAAGAATCCTCGAGGACGCGACCCCCTATGCAATTTAATTAATTAATTAAGTTGTTATTATGAGGCAAATTAAAACCAATGTTGGGCCTTGCTGGAGGAGTTTTATTCAAATAGGAACTGTCAAGGGGTCCCCATATACCCAACAGTGTAAGGAATGCAAAATCAAGGAACATAATGCCGGTTTATCACCTCCTAAGGTGGCATGAGTGGAACAAAACACCGAGCAAAAGGACGAGCTTTCCACCCATGCCCAGTATATAGGTGTGTTAATAATAATAGATATTGTGATATTCCAACAACAAGTTCCAACATGGAACGATCTTCATCTTCACCTGCAACTAGCAATGCTATAAGAGGGGCTGAGCAAGCGGGTAACATAGCCAAACAACGGTTTGCTAGGAAGGTGTCAAAGGTTAGAGGTTTCATGGCAACAAGGAGAGGGGCTGACAATAAAGATGTGTAGCACGACATATAACGATAGCATCGAGACACTAAGCACGGAAATGATAGTAAAGGTATCCAAGGTGATGGTCATCTTGCCTGAGATCCCGCAAGGAAGAAGAACGGATCCATGAAGAATACGAAGAAGAAGCCTCGAAGACGAACCAAGTGAAGTTGAACGAATCCTCACGCTTGCAACGGAAAAGAACTAGCGAGAAGAAAGCACACAACAAGGTAAACACACCACTCAAGAACATGGCAATAAGATCAACCAAGTATGATGCAAGACAAGTCAATATGATGCAAAACATGGAAAGGGATGATGCACACAAGAACAACATCACCCAACAAGTTTAAATGAGGCCGACATCAACATATACCACTTCCGGTAAGTCCTCATATGCACATTTAGCAATTGGCCGAGATCTGAACAAACCTTAAGTTAAAGTTGTTAAACAGTAGGTTAACATGCACCATGATGATCTACACGAAATTCTAGTCAAGTTACATATGAAGTTTGTTTAATTCGGAGCTACGACCTAGAAGATATGAGCAAAACAAGACAAACAAGGCAACCATGCAAGATGCACCCAAACATCAAGCTAACACACTCCAAACAGGTAAACAACATGATATTATGCTTCTTCATGCAAAATCACACAAGTTTCATATAGGGCACACTCAAAACGGAGCAATGGACTAGAAGATACGAGCAAAACAAGTTACAATGCAAAGCTGAAGTTAACAGCCACATAGCAACTTTGGAGCAAGGTAAATATATGCTACATCACCCAAACATGATAACAAGAGGCATGGCTGTGAAATAGACATGATAGTTAACAAGCATGAACTTAGAACACTCCCAAAAACTTGCTGGAACACATTTAACCAAGCATGGCAAGTTGAAATAAGTTTATCCAGACTTAGACAAAATCTGGGAAGGCAAAAACATCATCACGATGCTGCCTTCGGAGGCACAAAACAACAAGCATATCAACTCCACTAAGTATATAAAGATCATGGACATGTAGTAGATATATCATACATCAAGCAACTCCATTGGGCTAACTCCATAGGAGGCATGGATCAATAACAACAAGCTTCACCAAATTGATCATGCTTATAAAAACCTGATAGGTTAAATTTATAGCAACTTGAGAGCTAGAAATAAATAAGCTACAACTGACCATATGGGCAAACTAAGGCATGGATGGATAGACAATAACATGGACAACAAGACATGATCATTGTCCACTCCAAAACAAGCATGGATTTGAGTGGGGCATCAAGCAAACATAACATCAGGTTAAATAGATTCCAGACTTACCAGTTTTTTTCACTAAGTATAAAATAGTAACAACGACATGGCATGTTTACAAGCTTGTTTAAGTCACCTCAAGGCATATCATGGAAAGTGAATTGCACCACAACAAATACCATATGATTGTGCTTCTAAAACATATAGACAAGTGGCATGAAGACAAACACATCAATAGCAATGAGCAAGTCAAATCAGCATCTCATTACAAATTTCAGCACTTAACAGCCAAATGCACTTTTGCAACAGAGATTAACATGGCAACATGGCACCTAACATGAATTCTACAGCAACCATCACGTAGAGAACTTCACAATGAACATTTTGACATCTCATATGCTCCATTTGGATAAACATGTACAAAGTCACAAGCATCACAAGTATGCAAAAATTTACAACTAACAACAGTTTTAAACAAGTAGCACTCTTGCAATGATGATTAAGGAATCTAGATGAACTCAAACAAGCATGCCACAATGGAACAATATGAAGAGCATATCAGAACGATCATTTTGACATATTATTCACTCAATTAGGACAATCACACAAAAAGTTACAGCCATGCAAAGTATGCATCAGACAACAAGTTTTCTAGGACTTGGCAGTTTTAGAAAAAAAACAGACGGGCGACAAGAAACTAAAAGATGCCCGAGACGGGGCTTACAGGTGCTTACCATGGGCCTTGGCCCAGAAAGAAGAGGACGAAGCGGGCCGGCTGGAGCGCGGGAGCTGGGCCGCGGCTCGAGGAGGCCGAGCCGGCGGGGCTGGCAGGCATGGCCCATGCGGCACGCGCGGTCAACGCGGGCGGGGAGGCTGGAGGAGCTGGGCCTGACTGGGGTGCGGCCCACGGGGACGAGCGGGGCTGCCGGCGTCGTCCTCTCGTGCTCCCGCACGAGCACAAGGCCATGGCGGCGGCTGGCGGCAACTGCGGCGGCGGGCGACGCCAAGGACGAGTGGAGGAGGCCGGGACGGGCGGGATCCGGCCGGCGACTCGCCGGATCTAGGGCCAGCAGGATCGAAGACGGCGGCGGGAGTCGCGGACGGGGCGGCGACGGCTGGCCGTGGTGGCCGCTGGCGAAGGAGGCGGCGGTGGCGGAGGTAGGCGGCGGCGAGGTAGGGAGGCCGAGGCGCCCGACGGCGGGGCGGCTCCGGCCGGCGAGCAGGGCGGGGAGGAGCGAGGCACGACGCGGCCAGATGGGCCCGGAGGGCCGCGCGCGGGCTCGTGCGGGCCGCGGCGAAGTGGGCGCTGGCGGCGGACACGTGGATGCCTGTGATTGGCTGTGGCGGCGGTGGTTGCTGAGGTGGCGGCGGTGGTTGCTGAGGTGGCGGCGCCTGATTGGTCCGGGAGACGTGGCTGCGGGGATGGACATGTCCGGGCGGAGTGGACATGTCCGGCTGCGCACTGGGAGCGGGGCTAGGGTTTGATCCGCGAGAAAAATGAGGGGGAGACACATATTTATAGGTAGAGGGAGCTAGGAGAGTCCAAATGAGGAGCGGTTCGCGGCCACGCGATCGTGATCGAACGGCCACGATCATGGAGGGGGTTAGAATGGGCTTGTGGGCTGTTGTGAAAGGGGGTTGGGCCAAAAGAGAAAAGGCTTTCGGCGGTTAACACGGTTAACCGTTGGGCTATCAAACGAACTCCGAACGCGACGAAACTTGACAGGCGGTCTACCTATGCTATAATAAGAACACACGCCAAGTTTCAACCCATTCCAGGAACGTTTTTCGGCCACTCATAAAATAAATATTCGGAAGCGCCGCGGGCGCGTGCAAGTGTGTCTGGGCTCAGAACGGACAACGAAAGGACGGGCGTACTCGGACGGATGCAAGTTTTGAAAACATGATGATGCAACGCACACGATGACAAGGCAAAGATGCAACACACAAGCAGATGACATGGCAACGGCAACGAATAACTGGCTGACACATGACGCATCGGTCTCGGGGTGTCACAACACTCCCGTATTAACAAGAGATCTCGTCCCGAGATCTTAGGAACGAGACGAAAGGGGAAAAGGAAGAACACAAGTTCTTCGAGGACAAAATAGTGAAACCAAAGAACCTTGAGAGTTGAGCCACTTGAAAGAAAGGATACAACGGAGATGAATGAGATTGAGAAGATCCGTTACAAAAGAGTAACAAGGAACACACGAGAACCTTGTAAGTTGAAAGGAATGTACCATGAGTTGAAGGGACAAGAATGAATTCGAAACCACTATGGTTAATAAGAGATAGAAAAGAATTGAACAAAGGAAATCGGGCGGCACTTCGGCTGAAAATGGAAGGGATGGTACAAAACCTCGAGAAGATGGGATGATACTCGACGAGATGAACAACACGATGCCTCCGGAAGAAATGAAAGAGTGGAATAAAAGAATGAATAAGAAGATGACATCTTAAACCACGAATGAATTTGAAAGAGCGTCATCAAGAGAAAGGCTTGAACGGAGTTGTTGAGAAAATCAACAACAAAAGAATAAGCTTGTTGTGGACTTATGAAAACATCTCAAAACTTGAGGTGAATTACCGCCGCAACGAAAAGATAGATTAGCTGAGAATGAAGAATTGCAAAACTCCACTTCGAAAGAATATGGAGAATTATTTGCATCTCGGTATACAAAAGAATAAAGTTCGAGCTGCTCCAGAAGAATTAGATGAATATTTGAAGAATGAATTTATTCATGATGAACCACCAAGAGGAACTTCGGTAACAAAAGGATGATGATATAGAAATGACGGATGAAAAGAATAAGATTAGAGCCTTGCGATGATTTAGACAGGGGTACCGATGAGACAACCGAGAAAATTTGAACTTCGGAAAAGAAAAGAATAAGACACTTTGAACTAGAATTTATTCATCAGGAACAAATTCCGAAGGAAGGGATAAATCAACTTGATTAAAAGAATAAGAATTATGTTATGCTTATCCTCCACCAATTAAATTGATCAGAAGCAATGGATTCACATACTACTTATTCCCGTTGAAATGATTAAAGAGGGATATATCGCGAACTTGCAAAAATCATCATGGCACACCGGTAGGATTGGAATAAAACGAATGGATTGATATGATAACACCAGAAAAGAACTCTTGAGAGAACCACCGTAAGAATTGAAACCAAGTGAAGAAAAGAACGAACCACCGGAAAGAATTAATCGAGTGAATACAAGAGAATGAATCGCCGGGAGAATAAAGAAATGGGGAAATTTAGGTACAAGAGAACGAAGAGATTGCGAACTGATTAAAGAATACTTGAACGAAGCACTGGACGAATGTGAGACGAACGAAGAGGCATCAACGAAGAATATTTGAAGGACGAAGTTGAAAACTGAGAACGAAGAAATCTTCAGAAACGATGGCCTTCGGAGGAACACAAAGAAAAAGAAATCATGAAATACTCCGGAAAATGAAAAGAAGAAAAAGGGTTGAACCAGGCGTGACAAGAATTGCAAACGATCTTGGAGAAGGCATATGAATGATGGAATCCATACTTACGTCACACTTGAAAATAATTTTAGGAACACTTCGGGAAAATTAGAAGAGTCAGGTAAGATCCTGGGAAAGACCTGTGGGTTATGAGCCCACCAAAGAGAAAACACCATTGAAAGGATGGAAAGGAGATGACGCACCGGAACGACTAAAAGACTCGAATGAGGTGACAACCTCGAATTAATTGGAAGACAGATGAATCTCTTGAGATGTCTTCGAAACTCCGGAATAATTAAATGGCGAGAGGTGAACGAGCAATTGGAAACATTTGAACCGAGGAAAGAATATGACGAGCACCAAATACAAATTGAATTGGAACCACCGAAGAAGAAAAGAGATGAAGAATATCAAACGAGAGGAGAAATCATCGGAGAAGACAAAAGAAGAATGATGACGAGTTAGACGAGAATCACTGGTTGAAACAATTGATGAAATGAAGCAATGACTTCACACGAGTAAGATGGGTACTCAATTAAGGACTCCGGCTCCGAGAAGCAAAAGGGTGGGCGGGTGGGAAAAAAAATAAAAAAACAACTTCGGAAGGGGAAACAACACCAGTTGGTTTAAAAGAACTGAGCGTTGAACTTGCATAGAGGAAGAGGGTCGAATCCACTTGACGAGAGATGCACCAGATGAAAGAACTGACAACGCAACAAACGAAAAACTATCCGCGTGACCCTAAAAAAATTTTGAAGGGGAAGAGGAGTAATTCAAAACACCTACGTCAAGATTCCTCACCAGAGCGACGAAGGGACTGAGGAGTAAAAGAATTCCTACTCTTTGATATAACTAGACTCCGAAAAAGTTTTCTGCTAGACTCGACAACGGCCAAGCTACGATCAATCAAGGGGGCTCCTATGGTCGGTCGAGGCTCTAATACCAACTTGTCAGGCCCAAGATGCGATTCTATCCCGATCACGTGACACTTATGTGATTGGGGCATAACCGCATTTCGGGCGCTTAGCAAGATGGATATCATTACATCGTACCATTACATACATATATGGGGGATACAACAATACATACAAGTCACATGAATACAACATCATCAATACAAGACATCCGACTACGGATGCAAACATGAAAAGCACAACAACATCCATCTGCTATCCCAGGCTGCCGACCCGAACCTAACCCAAGACTGAAGAAGAAGAAGAAGAAGAAAGAATTCCAACACAACGATCATCGCTCTCACGTCAAGACATCGGAAACCTGCACCTGCAATTGTTGTTGTAGTAACTGTGAGCCACGAGGACTCAGTAATCCCATAACCATGGGTAACAAGACTAGCAAAGCTTAATGGGTAAGGAGAGGTTAAGTGGTGAGGTTGCAGCAACGGCTAAGCAATATATGGTGGCTAACTTACGAGTACAAGAATAAGATGAGCATCTACGCAAAAGGTCGCCAACTAGAAGTGATCGCTCAAGATCCTGAACTACCTACGAGTCAAACATAACCCCACCATGTTCTCTTCTCAAAGTGAAAAGAGACAGTCACGGTAACTCACACAGTTGTGTGTTTTACTTCGGATCCTCTATCAAGTTTTCTACAACCGGACATTAACAAATTCAAATCTGCCACATAACCACGGGCACGGCTTTCGAAAGATCATAACCCTGCAGGGGTGTCCCAACTTAGCCCATCACAAGCTCTCACGGTCAGCAGAGATAATAATAATATTACCCCTTATCTTAGGGAAGGCCTGATCAGACTCGGAATTCCCGGTGCACAAAACATTTCGACAATGGTAAAACAAGTCCAGCAAGATCTCCCGGCGTGCCGACACCCTGATAGTAGCCGCGCGTATCTCATCTCAGGCCACGTCTGGATGGGTGATTTTACGGGAGCCAGATACCTCGAGTTTCCCCGTGGCGGCCCCATCGAACCCACGTTTGGGACCAACACCATCAGCACTGGCCCCCCTGCTATGTAGAAAGAATCCTCGGGGACGCGGCCCCCTATGCAATTTAATTAATGAATTAAGTTGTTATTATGAGGCAAATTAAAACCAATGTTGGGCCTTGCTGGAGGAGTTTTATTCAAAGACGAACTGTCAAGGGGTCCCCATATACCCAACCGTGTAAGGAACGCAAAATCAAGGAACATAATGCCGGTTTATCGGCTCCTAAGGTGGCATGAGTGGAACAAAACACCAAGCAAAAGGCTAAGCCTTCCACCCAGACCCAGTATATAGGTGTGTTAATAATAATAATAGATATTGTGATATTCCAACAACAAGTTCCAACATGGAATGATCTTCATCTTCACCTGCAACTAGCAACGCCATAAGAGGGGTTGAGCAAGCGGGTAACATAGCCAAACAACGGTTTGCTAGGAAGGTGTCAAAGGTTAGAGGTTTCATGGCAACAAGGAGAGGGGCTGACAATAAAGAAGGGTAGCGCGACATATAACGATAGCATCGAGACACAAAGCATGGCAATGACAATAAAGGTATCCAAGGTGATGGTCATCTTGCCTGAGATCCCGCAAGGAAGAAGAACTGATCCATGAATAAGACGAAGAAGAAGCCTCGAAGACGAACCAAGTGAAGTTGAACGAATCCTCACGCTTGCAACAGAAAAGAACTAGCGAGAAGAAAGCACACAACATGGTAAACACACCACTCAAGAACATGACAATAAGATCAACCAAGTCTGATGCAAGACAAGTCTATATGATGCAAAACATGGCAAGGGATGATGCACACAAGAACAACATCACCCAACAAGTTTAAATGAGGCCGGAATCAACATATACCACTTCCGGTAAGTCCTCATATGCACATTTAGCAATTGGTCCAGATCTGAACAAACCTTAAGTTAAAGTTGTTAAACAGTAGGTTAACATGCACCATGATGATCTACACGAAATTCTAGTCAAGTTACATATAAAGTTTGTTTAATTTGGAGCTACGACCTAGAAGATATGAGCAAAACAAGACAAACAAGGCAACCATGCAAGATGCACCCAAACATCAAGCCAACATACTCCAAACAGGTAAACAACATGATATTACGCTTCTTCATGCAAAATCACACAAGTTTTATATAGTGACACTCAAAACGGAGCAACGGACTAGAAGATACGAGCAAAACAAGTTACAATGCAAAGCTGAAGTTAACAGCCACATAGCAACTTTGGAGCAAGGTAAATATATGCTACATCACCCAAACATGATAACAAGAGGCATGGCTGTGAAATAGACATGATAGTTAACAAGCATGAACTTAGAACACTCCCAAAAACTTGATGGAACACATTTAACCAAGCATGGCAAGTTGAAATAAGTTTATCCAGACTTAGACAAAATCTGGGAAGGCAAAAACATCATCACGATGCTGCCTTCGGAGGCACAAAACAACAAGTATATCAACTCCACTAAGTATATAAAGATCATGGACATGTAGTAGATATATCATACATCAAGCAACTCCATTGGGCTAACTCCATAGGAGGCATGGATCAATAACAACAAGCTTCACCAAATTGATCATGCTTATAAAAACCTGATAGGTTAAATTTATAGCAACTTGAGAGCAAGAAATAAATAAGCTACAGCAGACCATATGGGCAAACTAAGGCATGTATGGATAGACAATAACATGGACAACAAGACATGATCATTGGCCACTCCAAAACAAGCATGGATTTGAGTGGGGCGTCAAGCAAACATAGCATCAAGTTAAACAGATTCCAGACTTAGTAGTTTTTTTCACTAAGTATAAAACAGCAACAACGACATGTCATGTTTACAAGCTTGTTTAAGTCAGCTCATGGCATATCATGGAAAGTGAATTGCACCACAACAAAGACCATATGATTGTGCTTCTAAAACATATAGACAAGTGGCATGAAGACAAACACATCAATAGCAATGAGCAAGTCAAATCAGCATCTCATTACAAATTTCAGCACTTAACAGCCAAATGCACTTTTGCAACAGAGATTAACATGGCAACATGGCACCTAACATGAATGCTACAACAACCATCATGTAGAGCACTTCACAATGAACATTTTGACATCTCCTATGCTCCATTTGGATAAACATGCACAAAGTCACAAGCATCACAAGTATGCAACAAATTTACAACTAACAGCAGTTTTAAACAAGTAGCACTCTTGCAATGATGATTAGGGCATCAAGTTGAACTCAAACAAGCATGCCACAATGGAACAATATGAAGAGCATATCACAACGATCATTTTGACATATTATTCACTCAATTTGGACAGTCACACAAAAAGTTACAGCCATGCAAAGTATGCATCAGACAACAAGTTTTCTGGGACTTAGCAGTATTCTGAAGAAAAAAAACAAGCGGGCGACAGGAAACTAAAAGACGCCCGAGGCGGGGCTTACAGGTGCTTACCATGGGCCTTGGACCAGAAAGAAGAGGACGAAGCGGGCGGCTGGAGCGCGGGAGCTGGGCCGTGGCTCGAGGAGGCCAAGCCAGTGGGGCTGGCAGGCCTGGCCCATGCGGCACGTGCGGTCAACGCGGGCCGGCGGAGAGGCTGGAGAAGCTGGGCCTGCATGGGGTGTGGCCCACGGGGACGAGCGGGGCTGCCGGCGTCGTCCTCTCGTGCTCCCGCACGAGCACGAGGCCATGGCGGCGGTTGGCGGCAACTGCGGCGGCGGGCGGCGCCAAGGACGAGCGGAGGAGGCCGGGACGGGCAGGATTCGGCCGGCAACTCGCCTAATCCGGGGCCGGCATGGTCGAAGACGGCGGCGGGAGTCCCGGACGGGGCGGCGGCGGCTGGCCGTGGTGGGCGCCGGCGAAGGAGGCGGCGGTGGCGGTGGTAGGCGGCAGCGAGGCAGGGAGGCCGAGGCTCCCGGCGGCGGGGCGGCTCCGGGCGGCGAGCGGGGCGGGGAGGAGCGAGGCGCGGCACGGCCAAATGGGCCTGGAGTGCCGCGCGCGGGCTCGTGCGGGCCACGCGCGGGCTCGTGCGTGCCATGGCGAAGTGGGCGCTCGCGGCGGAAACGTGGATGCCTGTGATTGGCTGCGGCGGCGGTGGTTGCTGAGGTGGCGTCGCCTGATTGGTCCGGGCGACATGGCTGCGGGGATGGACATGTTTGGGCGAAGTGGACATGTCCGGCTGCGCGGTGGGAGCGGGGCTAGGGTTTGATCTGCGAGAAAAATGCGGGGGAGACACATATTTATAGGTAGAGGGAGCTTGGAGAGTCCAAATGAGGAGCGGTTCGCGGCCACGCGATCATGTTCGAACGGCTACGAGCATGGAGGGGGTTAGAATGGGCTTGTGGGCTGTTGTGAAAGGGGGTTGGGCCAAAAGAGAAAAGGCTTCCGGTGGTTAACACGGTTAACCGTTGGGCTATCAAACGAACTACGAACGCGACGAAACTTGACAGGCGGTCTACCTATGCTATAATAAGACCACACACCAACTTTCAACCCATTCCGGGAACGTTTTTCGGCCACTCATAAAATAAATATTCGAAGGCGCCACGGGCGCGTGCAAGTGTGTCTGGGCTCAGAACGGACAACGGAAAGGATGGGTGGCCTCGGACGGATGCAAGTTTTGAAAACATGATGATGCAACGCACACGATGACAAGGCAAAGATGCAACACGCAAGCAGATGACATGGCAACGACAACGAATAACTGGCTGACACCTGACGCACCGGTCTCGGGGTGTCACAGGATCAAAGGTTGAGCATAATAGGCTAGGGATAACTTGCTTTAGTGTTGATATTTTGAAAAGACATGATTGTTTGTTGGTATGCTTGAGTATTAAAGTCTTCATGTCAAACTAGACTATTGCTTTGAATCATATAAAAGTCCAAATGTCCATGCTACAAAAGAAAAGAATATGTGATGAACATGATAGGCAGCATTCCATATCAAAAATTCTGCTTTTATCATTTACCTACTGGAGGACGAGGAGGAATTAAGCTTGGGGATGCTGGCACGTCTCCAACGTATCTATAATTTTTTATTGTTCCATGTTGTTATATTATCATTCTTGGATGTTTTACAATCATTTTATATCATTTTTATGACTAACCTATTGACATAGTGCCCAGTGCTAGTTGTTGGTTTTGCTTGTTTTTTACATCGCAGAAAATCAATACCAAACGGAGTCCAAATGCAGCAAAACTTTTTGGAGATTTTTTTGGACTAGAAGACATCCAGTGGGCCGGAGAAGTACTAGTGGGGTGCCTCGAGGGGGCACAACCCACCTGGGCGCGCCTGGGGGCCCAGGCACGCTCTGGTGGGTTGTGCCCACCTCGATGGCCTCCCGCACCACCTCTTTGCTCTATAAATACCCCTAGTATTCCAGAAACCTTAGGAGAGTCGACGAAATTTTATTCCAGCTGCCGCAAGTTCTAGAGCCACGAGATCCAATCTAGAGCCCTTTTCCGGCACTCCGCCAGAGGGGAACACGATCACGTAGGGGTTCATCATCCTCATTGGTGCCTCTCCAACGATGTGTGAGTAGTTAACCACAGACCTACGGGTCCTCAAGTAGTAGCTAGATAGCTTTTCTCTCTCTTTGTATCTCAATACAATAGTCTCTTGGAGATCTATTTGATGCAATGACTTTGTGCGGTGTGTTTGTTGGGATCCGATGAACTGTGAGTTTATGATCTGATTTTCCTTGATTTAATATCCATTCTTGATTATTATAGCCTCGTATTTCTTCTCCGATTTTTTTTGGCCAACTTGATCTATTTATCTTGCAATGGGAAGAGATGCTTTGTAATGGGTTCGATCTTGTGGTGTGCTTTCCCAGTGACAAAAGGGGCAGCAAGGCACGCATGTATCATTTCTATTAAGGATAAAAAGATGGGGTCTATTCCTACATGAATAGATCTTGTCTACACCATGCCATCATTCTTATTGCATTACTCCATTTTGCCATGAACTTAATACACTAGACTAGATGCATGTTGGATAGCGGTCGATGTGTGGAGTAATAGTAGTAGATGCAAGCAGGAGTCCGTCTACTAATTTTGGATGTGATGCCTATATACATGATCATTGTATTGGATATCGTCATAATTATTTGCTTTTCTATAAATTGCCCAATAGTAATTTGTCTACCCACCATTGCTATTTTTTGAGAGAAGCCACTAGTGAAATTACGGCCCCCGAGTCTATTTTCCTATCATATACTTTCAGATCTATATTGCTATTTTCTTTTTCCTCTATTTCTAACTTTTTTCCATATCTATATTATCAAAAACACAAAAATACCATGCTGCATTTTATTTGCTTTTATTTGCATCTTTGAATCTACTACAATTTTATCCCGTCAACATGACAATTTCTGGCACTGTTAACCGAAAGGAATTGACAACCCCTTTAACAGTCGGGTTGCAAGTATTTGTTCTTTGTGTGCAGGTACCGTTTATGTAGTGTTGAGTGGTTCTCCTACTAGTTTGATAACCTTTGTCTCATCACCGAGGGAAATACATGTCGTAGCTGTGTTGCATCATCCCTTCCTCTTTGGGGAAATACCGACGTAGCTTCAAGTGATATTAGCATGCACTTGGTGCATGAGACAATGGTGGTGGTGGGCGTGTCAGCGGCTTCTGCTATGACCCAACGGTCAGAAGTTGGTGGATGGGCCAGCGATGCCATTCACACACGAGCTGGCTGCGAGGGATGCATAGGCTAGATGGTGGTCTGTGTGTAATGACGTAGCACTAGTGGTGACGATGGCCTCTACTAGTCGAAGTGGCATGGGTTTGAATGGCCGGATCCTGGATCATGTGAGGACACTTGGCGGTGGAGGCCTCTGCACGTCACTACAACGGTGGAAACCCTCAATGACCGTGACAAGGAAATCAAGGGGTGGGGCAACACAACTGCAGGAACAACGATGTGGTCACATAAGACGTCGTGGACACTCTCTAGCGGTGCAAAGTGAAATCTATCCTGGTGCTAGGGCATCACCGTCGAATAAGAAGATATGTGGCGTTATCACCAACATCTAACACTGATGATTAGAGGGTGCAAAAGTGGTTTCCCACCGACATCTACAATCGGGGCAATGGTTTCCTCGCAATGTGGTGGAAGAAATGGTGTGATGATACGTCTCCAATGTATCTATAATTTTTTAGTGTTCCATGTTGTTATATTATCATTCTTGGATGGTTTACAATCATTTTATATCAATTTTTGGGACTAACCTATTGACATAGTGCCCAGTGCTAGTTGCTGTTTTTTGCTTTTTTTACATTGCACAAAGCAATACCAAACGAAGTCCAAATGCAGCAAAACATTTTGGAGATATTTTCTGGGCCAGAGAACACAACATGGGCTGAAGAAGTACCAGAGTGGGGCTCCGAGGGGAGCACAACCCACCGGGGCGCGCCTGGGTCCCTTGGCGCGCCCAGGTGGGTTGTGCCCACCTCGGTGGCATCCCGCACCGCCTCTTCGCTCTATAAATACTCTCATACCCCAAAAACCCTAGGGGAGTCGACAAAGTTTTATTCCAGCCGGCGGAAGTTCTAGCACCACGAGATCCAATCTACAACCCTATTCCGGCACTCCACCGGAGGGGAACACAATCACGAAGGGGTTCATCATCCTCATTGGTGCCTCTCCGATGATGCGTGAGTAGTTCACCTCAGACTTACGGGTCCTTAGGCAGTAGCTAGATGGCTTCTTCTCTCTTTTTATCTCAATACAATGTCTCTTGGAGATCTTTTTGATGTAATAACTCTTTGCTTTGTGTTTGTTGGGATCCGATGAATTGTGAGTTTATGATCAGATTTGCCTTGATTTAACATCCATTCTTGATTATTATAGCCTCATATTTCTTCTTCGATATTTGGGTTTTGTTTGGCCAACTTGATCTATTTATCTTGCAATGGGAAGAGGTGCTTTGTGTGGGTTCAATCTTGCGGTGTCCTTTCCTAGTGATAGAAGGGGCAGCAGGGCATGCATGTATCATTGCTATTAAGGATAAAAAGATGCGGCCTATTCCTACATGAATAGATCTTATCTACATTATGTCATCGTTCTTATTGCATTAGGAGTCGGTCTACTAATCTTGGAAGTGATGCCTATATACATGATCATTGTCTTGGATATCATCATAATTATTTGTTTTTCTATCAATTGCCCAACAATAATTTGTCTACCCACCGCATGCTATTTTCTCGAGAGAAGCCACTAGTGAAATCTACGGCCCCCGGGTCTATTTTCCTATCATATACTTTCAGCTCTATATTGACATTTGCCTTTTCCTTTATTTGCAACTTTTTTTTTCCAGATCTATTTTATCAAAAACACGAAAATACCTTGCTGGGTTTTATTTGCTTTTATTTGCATCTTTCAATCTACTACAATTTTATCCCGTCAACACGTCAATTACTGACACCGTTACCCGAAAGGGATTGACAACTCCTTTAACGCGTCAGGTTGTAGGTATTTGTTATTTGTGTGTAGGTACGGATTACATAGTGTTGTGTGGTTCTCCTACTGGTTCGATAACCTTGGTTTCATAACTGAGGTAAATACATACCATCGATGTGCTGCATCATCCCTTCCTCTTTGGGGAATACCGATGCATCTCAAGCGCACGTCACAGGAATTTATGGCGCCGTTGCCGGGGAGACATCACCAACATCTATCGGGTTCCTAATCACAAATCTTATCTCCTTGCAAATATACATTATTTGCCTTTGGCCTCTCATTTTCATCTCCCCCACTTCATAAAAAATTCTGTTTTTATTCGCCCTCTTTTTCGTTCGCCGTTTTTCGTCACATCTCTTACTTCGCTTATCACTATAAGTGATTTCGGTGTGGCGGAAATAGATGATGGCCTAACTCCTAAAATTGAACGATCAGGCAATATGGATGCTAAAACCATTGTTTTGGGGCAAGGGAATGTTATGGGGAAAGAACATATCCAAGAATTTTTCAATTGTGTTGGAAACTTGACTCTTGATGACACTCCGATACTCAAGAGAACTAAATCTTATGCAGAAGCTATCTCAGCACTAGTATTGAAACTTGAAAATAGATTTATTCTTACCCATCCCACCTTGCAAATATTGCTTTATGAGATTCCCACTTTAAATGATGCTAAAGCTAAAAAGTTAGTCACCCATATTCTTATGAATTAATTTGATCACCTATTACGGGAAGCTAGGGATTTTTTTTGATTTTTATGGTATGAACCGCGAAAAACCGGTCATAGATGAGATCCTTTACAATAGTGATTATATGTTGAGGCACTTGCTTGGTAATAATCATTTTTTCATGAAAATATTAAGAACGCAATCCCCGTTCTAGATATAATCCAACAATTTTTAATGATGTCAATCAACAATACTCTTGGATCATTGCCGGTAATCAAAGGGGGTATAAAATTGGGCAACTTGGTAATGCTAAAATTTCTATGGATAATGTGTTTCATGTTTTTTAATGAAATCTCACGATGCGAATACGTCTATGGAAAATAACAACAAGGATGACAACACTTGATATCTTTGTGTTATGCCTAGCTAGGGGCGTAAAACGATAGCGCTCGTTGGGAAGCAACCCAACTTGTATCTTTTTGTGTTTTGGTTTTCTTATTTTTTCAATAAAATAACCTATTATACCTTTGTTTAGATGTGTTTTGTGGTTTAAATAAGTGTTTTTTTGCCAAGCAAAGCCTTTGGGATGATTTGGTCGATAGTTGATTCGATTGCGTTGAAATTCTGAAAATTTTGCGTCTAGAGTTAGAATTTCCGACGATTACTGGAGCGTGGTAAACTCTTGAATTTTTATACACCTTAACTGCATACTTATTGTACACGTTATCCTAATTTTTCATAATTTCAATAGGTACATAAGTATGATCAAAAATCACATCGTTACATATTGTTCTGTTGTTGAAAGATTCTGTTTTCGTTGTGTTATGTGCTTGTTTTGATTGATCTATGGTTTCCTTTGATGAATTTTTGCCATGGAAAAGTTAGAATACATTAGATATAATAAAATTACAAAATATGAATTGTTTTTGTATAGTACTTAAAGTAAAGATTGGCTTTCTTATACTAACAGATCTCACGAGGTTTTATTGAGTTTTGTGTGATTGATCTTTTCAAGTTTTTGGGTGAGAATCACGATGGATGAAGGAATAAGGATTAGCAAAAGGCTAAGCTTGGGGATGTCTGAGGCACCCCAAGACAATGTTCAAAAAGTATCAAGCAACTAAGCTTTCTTCTAACGACCATCGATATATTACTTAAGACTATATTTTTATTCGTCACATATTATGAGTTTTGCTTGGAGCGTCTTGTATGATATGAGTCTTTGCTTGTTTTGTTTGTTATTTTGTCAAAATCATCGGTGCTAGACACACCCATTTGAGGGAGCCAAAATTATGATATGACTTGTTAGAATTGTTCTTTATGCTTCACTTAAATTTTTTGAGAGCTATGGAATTGCTCTAGTGCTTCACTTATATCTTTTTGAGAACAACGTGCTTTGTTATTGTTGCAGTAATTCTCTCATGCTTCACTTAGATTAATTTGAGAGAAGACAATATTATGCTCATGTTGTTCACTTATATTTGTTTGAGCTTATCAAAAGCAACATATAAAACTAGTCCCAATATGATAGATATTCAAGAGGGATATGATAAAAACTTTCATGAAGATCATTGGACAAGATAAACTTGATTCTTTGTAATAGTTTTGAGATATGATGATAGTGATATGTGAGCTATGTTAATGAGTAATCAAGTTTTAGTAAGAATATTGATGTTAAGGTTTGTGATTCCCTATGCAAGCACGAAAGTCAATAGTTATGCAATGAAATTACATCCTACTTGTGGTGCATTATTCGGTGTTAGTTATGCTCAATGCTCGCTTATGTGATTTTTCGTTTCTTGGTTGGTCGCTTCTCAATCTATATGCTACCCTCCACTTATACTAAGTAGAAATACTACTTGTGCACACAAAATACTTTAACCCAGTTTTGCCATATGTGTCCACCATACCTACATATAGGCGGTATTCCCTTGCTGTTCTAAGAAAATTTGTATGTGCCATCTCTAAATTTCAAAATAAACTCCTATTTTGTGGTACATACCGCTCACGAGGCGGTGAGGTGTGGCCGATAATTTTCCATGCTAGATGTGTTATTCTCAAGATGAGTGTTTATTCACTTGTCATTGCACGAGAGGATGGCAAAGGTATTTCGGATGCCCAATCCCGAAATGAAAAGTAAATTTACTTTATGTTTTCAAATAATAAATTCCTTGGAAAGTGTTGGTATGGAGGGCACCCATGGATACGGTTAGCCACGGATTGTGAAAGAATGGTGGAAAAAGGAATAAACTTTAATTTCTGTTTTGGGAACCGCCTATGATGTATCTATCATGGAAAAGTATTAAAAGCTCTAAGTCATTTTCGTTGACGGGAGAAGTATACCTCCCAAAAAAATTATCTCTCAATTTAAACTTTGAGTTCTGGCACCTCTACAAAACCCTACTTCCCTCTGCGAAGGGCCTCTCTATTTAGTTTATGCAATTTTTATTCGAGTTTCTTTTTCTCTTATAAAGCACCAACTAAGAGGCACTATGATTGTACTTGAGCATTGGTTGTAGCTAATATGTGAGTGTGTTTCATAAATGGATCAATGGTTGAGCATGATGGGCTAGGGATAACTTGCTTTAGTATTGATATTTTGAAAGACATGGTTGTTTGTTAGTATGCTTGAGTATTAAAGTCTTCATGTCAAAACTAGACTATTGCTTTGAACCATATAAAAGTCCAAATATCCATGCTATAAAGAAAATAATATGTGATGAACATGATAGGCAGCATTCCACATCAAAATATGTGATGAATATGTGATGGCCTATACTAGTCGAAGTGTCATTGGTGCGAATGGCCGAATCTTGGATCTTGTGAGGACACTTGGCGGTGGAGGCCTCCGATTGTCACTACAACGGTGGAAACACTCGATGACTGTGACAATGAAATCAAGGGGTGGGGCAACACAACTGCAGGAACAACGATGTGGTCGCATATGACGTTGTGGACACTCTCTAGTGGTGCAAAGTGAAATCTAGCCTGGTGCTAGGGCATCGCCGTCGAATAAGAAGATATGTGGCGTTATCACCAACGTCTAACGTTGATGATTAGGGGGTGCAAAAGTGGTTCCCCACTGATATCTACAATCAGGACATTGCTTTCCTCTCAATGTGGTGGAAGCAATGGTGTGATGATACGTCTCCAACGTATCTATAATTTTTTATTGTTCCATGCTATTATATTATTATTCTTGGATGTTTTAAAATCATTTTATATCATTTTTTGGTACTAACCTATTGACATAGTGCCTAGTGCCAGTTGTTGTTTTTTGCTTGTTTTTTTATCACGGAAAATAAATACCACATGAAGTCCAAATGCAGCAAAACTTTTTCGAGATTTATTCTTAGCCAAAAGACACAACATGAGCTGAAGAAATACTAGAGGGGGGCCTCCGAGGGGAGCACAACCCACCAGGGCGCGCTTGGCCCCCTGGCACGCCCAGGTGGGTTGTGCCCACCTCGGTGGCCTACCGCACCGCCTCTTCGCTCTATAAATACTCTCATACCCCAAAAACCGTGGGGGAGTCGATGAAATTTTATTCCAGTTGGCGCATGTTCAGAACCACAAGATCCAATCTACAACCCTATTCCGGCACTCTACCGGAGGGAACACGATCACGGAGGGGTTCGTCATCCTCATTGGTGCCTCTCCGATGATGCGTGAGTAGTTCACCTCAGACCTACGGGTCCGTAGGCAGTAGCTATCTCGATGGTTTCTTATCTCTTTGTATCTCAACACAATGGTCTCTTGGAGACCTAGTTGATGTAATAACTTTTTGCGGCGTGTTTGTTGGGATCCGATGAATTGTGAGTTTATGATCAGATTTGCCTTGATTTAATATCCATTATTGATTATTATAGCCTTGTATTTCTTCTTCGATGTTTGGGTTTTGTTTGGCCAACTTGATATATTTATCTTGCAATGGGAAGAGGTGCTCGATGATGGGTTCGATCTTGCACTGTCCTAGCAAGGCACGCATGTATCATTGCTATTAAGGAGAAAAATATGGGATCTATTTCTACATGAATAGATCTTGTCTACATCATGTCATCGTTCTTATTGCATTACTCAATTTTTCCATGAACTTAATACACCAGATGCATGCTAGATAGCGGTCGATGTGTGGAGTAATAGTAGTAGATGCTGGCAGGAATCGGTCTACTAATCTTGGACGTGATACCTATATACATGATCATTGTCTTGGATATCGTCATAATTATTTGCTGTTCTATCAATTGCCCGACAGTAAATTGTCTACCCACCGCATGCTATTTTCTCGAGAGAAGCCACTAGTGAAATCTACGGCCCCCGGGTCTATTTTCCTATCATATACTTTCAGATCTATATTGACATTTGCCTTTTTCCTTTATTTGCAACTTTTATTTTCAGATCTATATTATGAAAAACACAAAAAGATCTTGCCGCATTCTATTTGCTTTTATCTACATCTTTCAATCTACTACAATTTTATCCCGTCAACACGTTAATTTATGGCACCGTTACCCGAAAGGGATTGACAATCCCTTTAACGCGTCGGGTTGCAAGTATTTCTTATTTGTGTGCAGGTACCGCTTACAAAGTGTTGCATGGTTCTCCTACTGGTTCGGTAACCTTGGTTTCATAACTGAGGGAAATACTCACCGTTGTTGTGCTCCATCATCCCTTCCTCTTTGGGGAAATACTAACGCATCTCAAGCGCACGTCATATGACTAGTGCTAGTGTGGAGTTGTAGTGGCCAGATAAGGACCGAGACATGAACAACAACGTGATGGTTATGGTAGTGGACTAAAGTGAGAAGACATCTCACGAATTTATTAGTGCCTTTTCATCTCGTCATGTTGTACTAATGGATGCAACCATTGAATGCTCATCATTAAGATGTTGATTGGAAAACCACTTAATGTGTGGGGTTAGAACCCTTATACTGGCCTTTACAAGAGAGTTTAGACAATGACAAACTTGTGTCATTATTTTGTTGAAGACGTTGCCTGCTTGCTATTGTGCTGGTCTTCATTGATTAATCTCACCTACGTGGATAAAATTCCTTGTCTAGGTCGTATCTAGTTGGATGTGGTGATGGTATGAAAAACCGATGGTACCCTCGGTAGGGTGGCAAATTGGCCGGAAGTGCCAGAAGGGAGTTTCACGTTGAGGTCGGTGTCATTGCTCGTTCACCATGGTTTCAGTCCATCGGGTCTATTGTGTGGCGCTCTCTATTGTGTTCCTCTGGAGTTGTATCTGGGCGGCCACGGTGGCCTGCCTGAGGGCCTCCATTGTCTGCATGATGTGGTTATATCCTAGGCATGGTGTGATAAAGAAATGCAGTGCCTCTTCCATGATCACGGGTGGTGTCCTCGTCGTCCCAACGAGGCTCAAAGGGATAGCCTAGGAGTTACAAATCCTTGAGGCCGGTACCGAGGGTGGTGAAGTCGGTCGGGGTCCACCCTAGGTTTGGTCGGGTTGCTAGTGCCGAGGGGTCGACCAATGATGGCTTGGAGACTCGGGGTGTTGAGGCGAGTGGAACTACATGAGGAACCATGCCTCCAGTGGTTTCGGCGTCAATTGGGACCGTGCTTGGTGCGGAAGATTTATTTTCTTTGGGGCCACGCGAAGGCATCATGAGGACCTGCTATAGGGCGATTCCTTGTGGTGGTTCGGTGTTTTCCGTGATCCTGGTCCGTACTAAGCTATCACCAGCGCCAGCCCCATCCACCATCTCCGAGATGGAGATGACCCTAGCTCAAGCATGCTTGCCATCCTCTGTTTCTGATACGGAGACGAGGTTGGCGGAGCTCAAGTTGTAGTTTGAGACATAGCCATTGATGATGCAGTCCTCAGGGGCATGGTTATCAAGTAGTTGGCGCACTCCATGGTGACGAGATGAGATACATGGGTGGGCTAGTGGGTTGCTTACACAACGCCTTACCTTCGAAGCCAGGATACATGCTTTATCCACGAGACTCGATGATGCGGTACTGTCATCCTCAAAGTCAGAGGATGGCGGGGTGGGCAACGCGGGCTAGGATGTGACCATGACCGCGGCCTAGCCTAGTGGCGGGATGCATAGGCGGAGGTCCCTGTAGCGGACCTTGGCAAATAATAGCAATCCAAGAAAATGGTGCGGCTGGGGGAGGTCGGAGGTTTGATGTCGAACCATCCTACCATGTCCCTAACAAAGATTAGGGAGCTGAAAGTGAGGCCTGAGTTATCAAACCCAAGGGAGGAAGGCCCCTTTAAGCTAGGTTCTCTAGCTAGCTTTTGTTAAAGAAACAATTCCAGCTTTTGACCTGATCAAAATCAACCAACCTTGATTTGAAAATTATAATAAGAATAGGTATGGGTATGAGGCCTTAATGCTTACAACCATGTATTTGTGATGGGATCAAATATGATCTTAGTTTGTGCGCTAGAAGTCACCCATCGAGATGTGCTTTTTACGAACCAAAGTGGGGGATGTGTCCAAGTTACATCTTGACTAGCACGCGTCTTGCATCAATAATTAGTTGTCCAACTGAAGGCCATATCCATCTTGCAGGGTTGCCTCGATAATTAAGATTATAATGATCAGACAAGAGCTTTGGGCATTTAATGACTACACCTATTGAATCACCAGAGATATGATCCGTGTTATCGTACTAAACCCTTCTTTCACTGGTGTTCATAATAACACTTCATGGTCTTCCTGCCCTTAGCCTCTCCGTGGCTCGCTCTCCATGATCCTCGGGACCTACAGGGATGTAGAACACAGACAAGACAAGAGACATCTACGGACCAATTTATCTCACACATATGAGATGTTAATTAAAAGCACTTCCATTGATCCCCACAACAAATACAGAGGGTTGCAAGGCTCTTGCCTCAACTCATACCTTACCAAACTACTCACACATGGAGATTAGATCACATGAATAACACATCATGAAGATTGATTGATCGATAATATGTCTTACAATGAATGTCGTGTAAGATGCACGATTGCAAGTATGATCTAGAGGAGGAAGCACTATGGTGGTGATGGTGGATATGGAGATGGAAATGGTGGTGGTTAGGGTTGATGGAGGTGGATGAGGATGACTCTGTTCTGGCTTCCCTCGTGAATGTTATGCTGACATTTCGCCCTCAACCCATTTATAAAAGTTGTTCGGTTGGATGAGAGGCCTCCGTCTACACGCCACACACGATATGAATGCTCATGCAAGCGGTCATGGTCGCATGAAACACCGTCTTTTGCACTGTTTCTTCTAGTGCGCCTCCTCCCGATTTATTCTATCTCCTCCTTTACTCCTTTCCATGTTCTCATTTGATTTCATACATATTTAGCCCATTTCCTATGGAAACATGGTAAAGAAAGGATTTGGGGAATCCCGTGCATTCACTAGTCATTAGTGGCAATATCAGAGTGAATATCTAGGTTTAATTGAAATATACCGGTTTAAACAAAGGATGGATGAGCATAAAAATATCACTCTTCAACCCCCCCCTCGCCCAGGCTTAAATTTGATCGCCCTTGAGGAACGTAGAGAGAAATCCGAATGATAAGGAACTTAGTTGTTTAAACTTAAATAACGAGGTGGTTTTGGTTCACTTACAATCGGTACGCCTAGATAGCCCTCAGCTTCTTGACATGAAAACTTAGCATAGTTGTAGACGTGGCATGCTTATTATGCAAGTGTTAGTCAAGCAAAGATAATCAACTCAATTTTTTGATCTACTAGATAAACAACTATGCAACACTCAATTCTATTTCCTCTAGGTAACACTTGCTTGCCGAGAATGCACAAAAGAGTTTTTCTTTGGATAGAGAAATTAAAAATAAATTAGGGAGTTAATGGTATGCAAAGATAAACGTGATGCTAGAGTGCTCATTAACATTCCCACGAATGTCTCATCCTCAAGGCTTTCAATCACTTTGTTTCAATCAGTGTTTGCTAAAACTTTGGTTGTCACTTGAAGGGATTATGCCAAAGAAGTGATCGTGCATAGAGTTTTGGTGTGGCTTAATTTCGAGAACTATGGATCTGTGATATATGTCTCTTTCAAGCTCTTTTGACTAGTTCTCGGTATTTACCACATACGTACGGTAACAAGAGAAAGCTGAATAATATTATATTGTAGTGTTGCCACTACGTACTTTAACAAACTCATGGCCGAAATCCGAGCCAAAACTTTGGTGGAACGTTCATTGGCCAGCGGAGTCCTGAACATAACATCAAGAAAGATGAAGAAGCCACAGTTACACACATGCACGTGCATATAGTAGCAGGGCCATAGCAATAGCGAAAAGATGAAACACAATGTAAGAGATGCAACACAGATTTTTGGTATAATCTTGTTCACCCTTCAACTAAGTTCCTCTAGATAATTTAATCCACAAGTGCTATCAAGTCTATTAAAATTAATGCCACGGGGTTGAGTATTTCTAACATCATCTTTTCTACAAATTTTCTTAACACCTAAGTCTTGAAGACTTCCTCTTGTCCATGGTTATTCTTAGTTAAGACCATTTCATCTAAAAACAGTCCCATGGCAAGTCATGGTTATCTAGATTATATTGATCAAAGGCTACAAAATTATTTCAGCTACTAGAGAAAAACCTACTATGACAAACCTATTGTGTTACATCTGCGACGATTTTATGAAAGAATCAAGATAGTTATACTTGTGTTGTCGTAGAAGTTCCATGATAATACTAAAATTATAATCGTGGAAGTGTCCACTTCCCTGACTATAAACTCTCCATCATGGAAGTGCTTTCGTCAAGGGTAACCGATATGTGGCTTCCATGGTAACGGGTCGCCGTTAAGCTACCGGGTCCAGTTTTGGATCCGATGACCCGTTAACAGCTGTGACCAATGGCGATTTTCCACGTGTAAAATTCTCATTCGTCAAAGGAACCACGTGTTGGCTCGGCGTTGCAATAGATGTCATCCATTAATGGATGAGAGGCGCCTATGATACGTCAACATGTGACACGACCCAACAGTGGTCCATTTAGGTTAAAAAGGTTGGCCCGTTTGACTTGGTCAAAATTTAGCGGGTGGACCCATGAAAAGCCTGTTAACGTCATGTTAGCATATAACCCATTTACGGCCCAGTAACTCACGTACTGTTATGGGCTTTCTGAATTTGGCCCAGTAACTCACGTCCTGTTATGGCATTTCCGAATTTGGCCCAGTGGCGTCATGTGGGCCATCCAATATGATTCCAGTCTGTTGTCACTTTCGGCCCCTATATGGCCCTTGACGTCTTTCAGCCCATATGATGCCTTTTGTATCTCTAGGCCCCTTAACAGCCCATGGTGATTCTGGCCCATAATGAACAGACAATTGTTTTGGACCCATTAACGACCCATGATTCAGTTGGGCCGTTTCCAACCCTTGTTAACTTTTAGCCTTCTAAGTGCCCATAAATTCTTGGGCTCATTTCTGGCCCACAATTACTTACGGTCCGTTACTAGCCTGTTCCGCCAATGGGCCAAATTCAGCCCGTGGTTACAGTCGGTCCATTTATGGCCCGTTAGCCCATTGGGTTGTTTTCGTCCTGTCATGTATTCCGGCCCAGTAATGACCCATTATGCATGTCAATGGAATTAAGCCTGCATTGTCTTTCGGCATGTTAATGGCATGTTATGGTCTGGGTCCATCAATGAACGGTTCCTACTTTGGCCCATTTACGGCCCATATCACGGTTTGGTTTTAGCCCACGAACAGTACGACCCATGTGCGACAAATGCATCCTACAGCCCATAGGAGGCCCATGGATCCTATGGCCCGTAGGAGTCCCCAGGATCCTATGACCCATAGGAGGCCCTTGAATCCTATGGTCCATAGGAGGCCCATTGTTACTAAGGCCCATATATGGCCGATGGTTATTGCGGCCTCTAGCAAACCAAGGAAAAAGAACTATAGTGAAAACAAGCAAACAAATAACCAAGACTATAAAGACATATGTAAACAAGCAACTAACCCTAGGCTATTACGGCGATTACACACATTACATTCACTAGACATAAAAGTTCGCCACAAGTGCAAATATAGGGAACACAAAAACAACATATTTCAAACACTAGGCATCTAAGTTGGTCACCAGTGCAAATAAACGTGGCGGCAAAACAAGTCCAGAACTAAAACTAGTTCAGAAGAGCTGAAGAAATGATATCATGGGCACCCACCATGCTGGCAGGAAGCTTAGCAAACTTATTAGCTTTATCTTGTTTAGAACTAAAATCCTCCTACTCTTGCTGTTGCACCAGAAAGTATGCATCTGAATTTTGCAGGGACTTCCTCGGTCCTTCGGCTTCTTGTCGCAGCACAACTAATTGTTGTCTTTCATCTTGTAGTTGAGACTCAAGAAGGTGAATTGATTCAGGCAACGAGTTCGAATAGTGCCATCGGTAGTAGCTAGCAACTCGAACACTACATCAAGGCATGACTTTGGGGTTGTCTCACTGTCTTCAAGATAAGTTTTATCAGCTTTCTCGGAGACCAACAAGGTTGTCTCACTACTTGAACCTTATCTGCATTACATCCTTTACCATTGCATAATGGGGTACTCTTCTCCAATATTCTTTCGGCATTCTAAAAGAGGAACAAGCAGACACATCACAAGTTTAGCATGTAGTATATGAAACTCCTTTTGGTAAACCAGCTCAATAGTAAGGTGGACAGGATAACAACATGAAACATACATATATCTATGTACTAGGGTGGAGTTTGGACAAAATAAGTTGGAGTTTTGTTTTTGATGGTTACCAGAAGGGTATGAATGAATGAAGTACTATTGGATTTAAAGGATGTGTAATGTTGGAATATGGAATGATGGTAACTCCATGGATGAGTTAAAGTCGTATAAGTATTGAAGTGGATCCATAACTCACAGGCCCCAGAAACCAATAAGGAGCAAGCACTGCCTTGTTGAAGGAGGAAATTTGGAAGAAGTTGTGATTTCATCAGCGGACATTACATACAAGGATATGAAAACCCAAGAGTTCTGAAGAACATTAGATCTTTTGTTCAGCTTACAGAATCAATGGACTTAATTTAGTTTGTTGACAAGAGAATTTCTGCAATGCTTGCGAGAATGCCAAGTGTTAGAATACATGATTCAATGTCTGTGTATAAAGTAATGAATAAAGTACGGGATGGATTGACCCCCATACCGGAGACTGTTGGGGAACGTAGTATTTCAAAAAAAATCATGTGATCACGCAAGATCTATCTAGGAGAAGCAAAGCAACGAGCGGGAAGAGTGTGTCTACGTACCCTCATAGACCGAAAGCGGAAGCGTCTAGTGACGCGGTTGATGTAGTCGAACGTCTTCTCGATCCAACCAATCCAAGCACCGAATGTACGGCACCTCCGCGTTTAGCACACGTTCAGCTCGATGATGTCCCACGAGCTCTTGATTCAGTTGAGCGTCACGGGAGAGTTTCGTTAGCACGACGGCGTGGTGACGGTGATGATGAAGCTACCGGCGCATGGCTTGCCTAAGCACTGCAACGATATGACCGAGGTGTGTAATTGTGGGGAGGGGCACTGCACACGGCTTAAATCAACTTGTGTGTCTATGGGGTGCCCCCTGGCCATGTATATAAAGGATGGAGGGAGGAAGAGGCCGGCCCTCATAGGGTGCGCCCAAAGTGTGGAGTCCTACTTGGACTCCCTAGTCCTAGTAGGATTCCACATCCCACATGGAATAGGAAAAGGGGAAGGGAGAAGGAGAAGGAAGGAAGGGGGCGCCCCCTTTCCCTAGTCCAATTCGGACCAGTCCATGGGGAAGGGGCGCGGCCACCCTTGAGGCCTTTCTCTCCTTTCCCGTATGGCCCACTAAGGCCCAATACGAATTCCCGTAACTCTCGGGTACTCCGAAAAAATACCCGAGTCACTCGGAACCTTTTCGGTGTCCGAGTATAGCCTTCTAATATATCGATATTTAAATCTCGACCATTTCAAGATTGTTTGTCATGTCCGTCATCTGATCTGGGACTCCGAACAAATGTCGGTCATCAAATCACATAACTCATAATACAAATCATCATCGAACGTTAAGCGTGCGGACCCTACGGGTTCGAGAACTATGTGGACATGACCGAGACACATCTCCGGTCAATAACCAATAGCGGAACCTGGATGCTCATATTGGCTCCTACATATTCTATGAAGATCTTTATCGGTCAAACCGCATAACAACGTACGTTGTTCCCTTTGTCATCGGTATGTTATTTGCCTGAGATTTGATCGTCGGTATCATCATACCTAGTTCAATCTCATTACCGGCAAGTCTGTCTACTTGTTCCGTAATGCATCATCCCGCAACTAACTCATTAGTCACATTGTTTGCAAGGCTTATAGTGATGTGCATTACCGAGAGGGCCCAAAGATACCTCTCCGACAATCGAAGTGACAAATCCTAATCTCGATCTTTGCCAACTCAACAAACACCATCAGAGACACCTGTAGAGCATCTTTATAAGCACCCAGTTACGTTGTGACATTTGATAGCACACAAAGTGTTCCTCCGATGTTCGGGAGTGGCATAATCTCATAGTCATAGGAACATGTATAAGTCATGAAGAAAGTAATAGCAACATACTAAACGATCAAGTGCTAAGCTAACGGAATGGGTCAAGTCAATCACATCATTCTCTAAAGATGTGATCCCGTTCATCAAATGACAACTCATGGCTATGGCTAGGAAACTTAACCATCTTTGATTAATGAGCTAGTCAAGTAGAGGCATACTAGTGACACTCTGTTTGTCTATGTATTCACACATGTACTAAGTTTCCGGTTAATACAATTCTAGCATGAATAATAAACATTTACCATGATATAAGGAAATATAAAATAACAACTTTATTATTGCCTCTAGGGCATATTTCCTTCAGAGACTTTTATCATGAAATATCATATGTTGATGGAAAATTAGAGAGCCGTAAAACCTTAGAAGAGTGCCGACACAACAAGCCAAAAACTTAGAATGGCAGGACGATGGAACCCTGTACAGGCATCCTTTGCCAATCGTTGGTTATATGGTGAGATTTAACCCAGACCCGTTACTTGCAGAAACCAGAAATGGCTGACCACCATGAGATTTCAATAGTTATTTAGAATTGGCGACAGGCTTGTCAGCTAAGAAGAGAAAATCTCGGAAGAACCTTACCATGATGAAAGGACACGAGATTTTGAGAAAACGTTATGCTCCTACCGAAAGAGCACCAGTGAATGAATTATACCAAAGATATGACAAGACTTATAGTGTCCGCACTAAGGATGGAGTACGTGAGTTTTGTTGGAACTGTAACCTTGCTTCTAAGGGTGGTAGCACTTGGGTCTGGTGATGATCGATGGATTTTCAAGAAGACCCCCAAACCTAACCTTCTTTCTAGCATCTCCGAATCTCAAGGGCGAGATTCATTTTAAGGGTGGTAGTTTGTAAAATCCCGAAATTATAAATTTTGGAATGTTATATTAAATAATTAATTATGGATGTTTGTTGATTGTTTTCTCATTGAGTGCGTGAAATTGAGTGAAATTTGAAACTTTTTGAAAGTTGAATGAGAGGGAATAAAAGGAATTTCCCAAACTTTCATCTTTGCATTTTGATCTTCATGAATTAAGAATTCATTTCAAACACAAACCCTAGAGTGAAGATGACATGACTCCTTCCTTTAAAGAATTGAAAAGGGTTTTTGAAAAGATTTGAATTCCCGTTGAAAATATTTCAAATTTAGAAGAAAAAACCTTATGAAACTCAAGGATTTTCACGAGAGAGGATAAAATGACATCTCCAAATTTTGAGAAATAGAGTTGGGAGTTTAAGAAATGAATTTAAAAAGGCATATAGTTCTTTTCGAAAATTCCTTTTCACTTTAGTTGAAATGGAGTTTTTAAATTTCAAATCTTGTGAAAACTTATTCAATAGAGAGAAGGAATGCGACCCTTCAAATTTTTCAGAAACATTTGAAGTATATTCGAATAAGGAAAACAGAAAGGATTTGGGAATTGTTTGAAATTCAAATTCAAACCCAATTATGAGTTGATTTGGTTTTTATTCAAATTATTCTTCTCCTAAAAATATGGAAATAAGGATAAAATGATTACCTTCAATGGAAAATTAGGAGAAAATAAGTTTGAAATCATTTGGTTATTTTCAAAATGATTTTTATTGGTTATAAATACATAGTAGCTCAGTTTGCATTATAAAGTATGAATTTTCCTACATGTTATTTGAACATGGAAATAGTTCATCTTATTCTTTGTTTTTTGCTGCAAATTTTGACATATAATATGTCTATATGATATTTTTATTTTCTTATCTTTTATTTATTTTCTTTCACTATTTATTTAAATTAGGAAAGCAATTTCCTTTTATTACGAAAACACCCCACGACCCACTAGCCAGAGGCCCACTCACGCATGCGCCCGAGCTGAATCCCGGAGGATCCGGCCACCAGATCCATTATCTCCTCTCTCTCTCTCTCTCTCTCTCTCTCCCTCTCTCTCTCTCTCTCTCTCTCTCTCTCTCTCTATCTATCTATCTATCTCCTTCTCTCTCTTTGCGTGTCGTTCCCACCCCGGGCAATCGAAGCCCCGCGCGACCGACTTCTTCTTCCTCCTGATCCTTTCTACCCAACGCTGGACCCAATCACCGCCACAAATCCCTTGTCATTCCAGACTACCCCTTCCCCAAGAGCCCCCCTACAAAGCTCATGTTCCCCAAGCTTGATTTCACCCCTAACCCCTCGCCATCTCGCTCTCTCTCTCGCCCACAATACCTTTCCAGACTTCTTCTCTCTCGTTGGCGCTCACCGAGCTCGCCCCACTCTGTCTAGCTATCCCTGAGCCACGCCACCACCACCATTCGACTCATCATCGCCGTCCGCATCTACTGCGGTAGTCGCCGGAGGATCGCTTGAGCCGCCGCCCGCATCGACCACCGAAGCTTCACCGTCACCGGAGTTCCACCGCCGCTGGTGTGAGCTCCTCTTCAACCCCCCACCATTAGATCTAAACGAGCGGCGTAGATTAGATCCTTATTTTTTTCAGCGAAGCGTTTTGTTCTACAATGCGGTTGTCTGCTCTTCCCTTAGCGCGCACACACTCGTAGCGAATAGGATTCTGCCATGTGTACAATAGCCGATCCGCAATGATTTTTCTTTTCTGTTTTTATTTTCTTTTTCAATTTTGTTGGTTTTAGATTCTTAATAAAATTTATTTTTTTAATTGCTTTTAGTTCATTCTTTTTGCATTAGAACCCAAATTTTATCTAGTTTCTTTAGTTTCAATTTGGGCCAAGTTTGAACAGTTTTAAATTTGAATTTAATGAATTTTATTCAAAACACTAGATTGCTAATATCTTTTAAATAACAATGGGTTTTAAATTAATTCTTTTTTCTCATGTTTTCTTATTGTTTTGTTTATCCATACAAGAAATAAAATTTATTTTATTTTATGTTTTTATTTCCATTTAGATCAGAATACAAATCTGACTTGATTTTTGTTGGTTTTATTAAATAAAAAAGTATTTCTATTATTTCTTAGCATTTTATTTTTGTCACTTTTGACAAATTAGTCTATGTTTGTGTTAGTCAATAGTAGACAATTTTTATAGGTTTAAAATTATCTTTGCTTTTGTTTTGTATTAAACTTGGTTAGGTCATACATAGAGTTTTGCAATAGCTTTTTATTTGTTTCTTTTTGGTAAACAAATATGAAATTTTATTTTTGTTAACGTAGTTTTTTATATTTTATTTTTTTGTTAATTTATTACTCTAGTATTTTTCCTATTTGTTAAGTTTTGATTAGGACGAAAACTATTTTTTGGGGTAGTTAAGTCATAGAGTTTTCTTTAGTAGTTTCTTTATAGGTTCCTGTTAAAATTTTATTTGGAATTTTATTTGATTTTCTTATTTAATTATTTGTTTCTTTTAATTGTTGATTCTTTTTTGAGTGCTAGAATGGTTGCTACAATGTTTGCTTATATAAATGCTATGATTTTATTAACATAGATTTCATCGGAGAGAATAATTCTATCAAGTTATTTCTCTGAGCGGTATAATCTTCATGTACTTTACGAGGCAAGTTCACTTTGACCATATGTTTAAGCCTATGTTTTATTTTCATTTTGTGTTATATTTTCAACAATTCCTCTAGTAGTATATTGATTTTTGTAGTGAGAAGAAGCATGACGTAGGAACCCACACCCCTGCTATCAAGCCCCGGTAATGTTATTTATTGTAATGCTACGCTATAGTAGACGGGGATTGGTATGAGTGTTCATGAGCGGTGTGAGAAGGAGGACTCTACGTCAGTGACGACAATTCAAGGTGGTAACTTCATGGCCTACATCCTCGTGACCTCGACTTCAAGACTCGAGATAAGAATTCAATACACACTACTGGGTAGAAATTGGATGAACAACACCCTAGAGGAACCAATGGTTAGCCTAGGTGTTGCTGGAGAAGTGCCAGTCAATCATGAGGAAAGTTTCACCCAGACTCAAAGAGATGGATGAATACTTCATGCCTAGAAACTTACCAGTGCAGCCACAAGTCATTATGGGCTCTGGCTTGGTTGGTCATCATAGTGACTCTGACTGGTTCAGTGCTAGCAGATGTGGACAAATGATAGGACTGGATGGGCACTGACAGTTGTTAGGGAAACTCCTTGAAAGACCATGTTTCGATCATCCGGTTCTCAAACGCCATGCAGTGCGAGAACGAAAATGAGGGATCAAATCTTATGGGTAGAGTGCACAAACCTCTACAGAGTGTAAAACCTAATCGATTAGCCGTGTCCCCGGTTACGGACAATTTGTGCCTCTAGACTTTGATCTATCCCGGAACTCTCAACATTGGACTTATAATTAATTGTGGGCAACTTATAATTATTTGGGCTATGATACATCGATTGGTGGGACCTTGTCATATTAGATAACTTTGTAGTGAAGATTCCTTGAAATTCTTTGTAGTAGGGAAAACCCAGGTTTTATGCAAAAGTTAGACATAGAGCCAGACAACCATATTACATATAGTGTAGACTTTCATCTTCTTTCTGTTGTAATCTTGCTAGTACATTCAATGTACCGACCTACATGGTTGTAAATTATCATGTTGAAGATATTTCTTCGATGAGTAAGAGATAAGATATCGAGTTACGGTCTACACTCAACTTGCCATTGGCGTTGATGGGACTCCACACCCTTATTGATTTGATTTTGTTGTGATAAGTAAGGTATACTGTGGATCTATGGTAACATGTCATGTTATGGTATTTCATCGAAGTACTATGTGTGCCAGCATACTGATCCAGGGATGGCACAGAAAGTACGGAGACTAGACCGTATTAGGTCGGGTCGCTACACCCACTTAGTAACATAATAAATGGCAACTACAATATGTGTATACCCATTACAAGAAGGAAATGGTCCCCTATAATCAAAATCCAAACATCAAATGGTTTAATAACAAGCGAATAATTAATATGCATTTCCTGAGGTCTACCAATATTACCAATGCTTTGACATTCATCACAAGAAAGGACAAACTTACATTCATCCTTAAAAAGGGTAGGCCAATAAAAACTAGACTGTAGTACCTTATGTACAGTTATGTCTCTAGCATGGTATCCTTCGTATGCCTCAAAGTGACACTTTCGTACAATTTGTTCATGTTCATCTCAGGTACACAACGTCTAATAACACAATCTACTCCTTCATTATATAGATGTGGGTCATCCCAAAAGTAACGTCTTAAATCAAAGAAGAACGTTTTCTTTTGTTGATATGTGAAACTAGGTGGTATATATTTACCAAAAAGGTAATTAGGATAGTCTGCATACCAAGGGGTATTACGAGAAGCATTTATAATAGCTAATTATTCATCAAGAAAACTATCATTAACAAGTAGTGGGTCATCAAGAACATTCTCCATTCTAGACAGATTATCCATTACGGGATTCTTAACTCCCTTTCTATCAATAATATGCAAGTCAAATTATTTTAGCAAAAGGACCCACCTAATCAACCTAGGTTTAGCATCTTTCTATTCCATAAGATATTTAACAGCTGTATGGTCGGTGTGAACAATTACTTTAGAATCAACAATATAAGATCTGAATTTATAACATGCAAACACAACTACTAAAAATTCTTTCTTAGTAGTAGAATAATTTCTTTGAGCACTTTCTAGAGTTTTACTAGCATAATGGATAACATTTAATTTCTTATCTACTTTTTGTCCTTGAACATCACCAAAATCATAGTCACTAGCATCACATACAATTTCAAATGGGTAGGTTCCAATCAGGTGGCTGAAAAATTAGTGCAAAGATTAAGGCTTTCTTAAGTATTTCAGAGGCTTCTATGCAATCATCATAAAAAACAAATGGAACACCTTTTTGCAAAATATTAGTAAGACGCCTAGAAATTTTAGAGAAGTATGTAGTAAATCTCCTATAAAAATCAGCATGACCAAGGAAGCCTCTTATACCTTTGATATCTTTAGGACATAGCATTTCTCAATTGTATCAACTTTAGCTTTATCTACTTCAATACCTCGTTCATAAATTTTATGCCCAAGCACTATACCTTCATTCACCATAAAGTGGCATTTCTCCCAATTCAAGAGAAGATTAGTTTCTTCACATCTCTACAAAACTCGATCAACATTGCTTAAGCAATCACCAAAAGAAGTCCCATAAACGAAAAAAATCATCCATGAACACCTCAACAATATTTTCACTAAAATCAAATAATATAGCAGACATACATCTTTGAAAGGTAGCATGTGCATTACATAAACCAAAAGGCATGCGTCTATAAGCATAAGTTCCAAAAGGGCAAGTAAAAGTAGTATTCTCTTGATCTTCTTTTCACACGAGTATTTGAGGAAAAACAGAATATACATCAAGGAAACAGAAGTGTGTATGCTTAGATAATCTTTCTAACATTTGATCAATAAAAGGTAGGGGTAATGATCATTCCTAGTAGCTTTGTTTAATTTCCTAACATCAATTATGCTATAGCTAGTTATAGTTCTTTGTATAATGAGTTCATTTTTATCATTAGGAATAACGATAATACCTCATTTCTTAGGAACACAATGAACTTGACTTACCCATCTACTACCAGCTATGGGATAGATTATACCTACTTCCGGAAGCTTTAATATTTTTGTTCTTACCACATCCTTCATTTTAGGATTCAACGATCATTGATGATCAACAACTGTCTTAGCATGAGGCTCCATATTAATCTTGTGATGACATAGATGTGGGACTAATGCCCTTAAGATCATCAAGAGTATATCCAATAGCAGTACCGTGCCTCGGAGTTTTAAGTAATCACTTTGCTTCATGCTATGAAAGGTTAGCATTGATAATAACAGGATATATCTTCTTTTCATCAAGATAAGCATATTTCAATGTATCAGGTAATTTCTTAAGTTCAATCATAGGATCGCCCTTAGGTGGAGGAGGACCTCCAAGAGTTTCAATAGGAAAATTATGTTTTAGGATAGGTGTCTGGTTAAAGAATATCTCATCTATTTCATTTCTTTCATTCATATGCATATCATTTCCATGGTCAAGTAGATATTGTTCTAACTGATCCATAGGAGGTACGACAATAGAAGCAAGACCAATAATTTCATCCTTACTAGACAATTCTTTATCATGAGGTTGTCTACGGAATTTAAAGAAACTAAACTAATGAGATACATCACCAAAATCAACACTGATTCTTTTCCTATTGCAATCAATCTTAGCATTAACCGTATTCATGAAAGGCCTACCAAATATAATGGGACAAAAATCATCTTGTGGAGAAAAAAGAACTAGAAAATCAGTGGGGTAATTGATCTTACCACACAAGACTTCAACATCTCTAACAATCCCAAATGGTGAAATAGTATCTCTATTTGCAAGCTTAATAGTAACATCAATGTCCTTTATCTCAGTACGTGCAATATCATTCATATTTTGTTGATACAAGGTAAATGGGACCGCACTAACACTAGCACCCAAATCACATAAACCATGATAACAATGATCTCCTATTTTAATAGAAACCAAAGGCATGCCAACAACATGTTTATTTTTATCCTTAGAATCAGGTTTAGCAATCCTAGCTACTTCACTATTTAGGACAGTATAACCAAGCCTAATCCAAGCTCTCTCACACCATCTGCTTTTATGGCTGTCCGATCTCACACCAGAGTCAATTTTGGTTGTTGGACTGTGCTGTAATTCCACGTTTAACGCCTAAGTGGGCTGACTGTCCTAAAGGGTAGCTACTCCGGTGGAAAAATCGTTGGATTCTCTTTAACTGGGCCGGCCACCAGGTGAAGCCCACGTACCCCTTCGACCCATATCTCATGGTGCCTTGTCAACACTGACGGAGGAGGCACCCACCCAGTCTAGCGAGGGCACCGCAAAGGGCATGTCGCGGCGGTGGCTATCCCCCGACATTGGGTACATGTCTGACACGTGGGACGAGGGCCGGCAGCAAGTAAAAGAAGGAGATGGTGGATGATTTACCGCCACCGATGCAGGACCCAAACCAGCGGGTTGCAACAGCTCCCTGAGCGACTACGTCAGCGAGTGGTTGAGTAGCATCGACAGCGAGAGCATGTGCATCGACAAGGAGGAGGATGTCGCTATCGATGAGGACCTCACCGACGATGTGGCATGCCCATGTACCATTGAGGCCGGGGAGGTGTCAGCTAATAAGGGCCACGGACACGGAGTGTAGAAAAGGTTGAGCGGCCATTTAGGCCATGTCGAGAAACGAGGGACGCCTCCACCTTTGTCGATGTCACGTTCCTCCAGCCCCCCCTGGCAAGCAGGTACGATGATTCACCACTCCTATTCTTCCGCATCTTGCAATTATTTTCCTTTGTTCTGTTGCCTCTGAATCTGATGTGTCGATTAGGTTGCCGCAGGAGGCCAAGAAGGCCACAAGTGAGGCATCGAGCTTGACTTCGCCATGCAGGTCGCGCTGATCATTCATCCCATCGCCGACAAAGCATTCGTCTGCTAGGAAGGCAAGCAAGAGGGTTCGCGTCACCACTTCAGAATACTGTTACCTGAAGCTTATCTTGTCTTTTTTGTACTCAAATATTATTGGGAGTATGCCATTATATTATTTCTTACATTCTTGGTCGACCGAGTAGATACTTTTCGAGACAAAGGCCGTGTTTGTTTGAGTTTCGGAAAATAGATTCAGCTTTGCTAGTGAAGCTGAATCTGGAATCTGAAACAAACAACTACTGTGAATCAGCTTTGCTAGTGAAGCCCGCTTTGTTAGTGAAGCTGGATCTGGAATCTGAAACAAACAGCTATTTCGAATCAGCTTCACCAGTCAAATTGAATCTGGATTCAGGACATTTTCAGTGCAATTTGCTGAAGCACCTCAAAGTGTACTTCGGTGGTGAAGCTGATTTTGCGAATCAGCTTTACCACTGATGCGAAGCTACATGTGATTCGAATACAATGAGAGCTGAAACAAGCAAGGTCTTATATAACTGTGAATCCACTTTGCTACCGAAGTGAATCCGCAGATGATTTGAATCGGATCTAAGCTGAAACAAACATGGCCAAAATGACTCTTATCTAAAACTTATGATCTCCCCAGTGTATTTACATTTTGGTAGAATGTGCACTTCACAATTATATTAGTGGAAGCACTGCTCATATTAGTAATTTTAAGCACATACTCTCCAATTCACCACGCCTGAACATTTTGATTGGTGTATCCTGATAATTTATTAGCTTTGTGAACATAAAGTTAAAAATTCAAAAGTATTGTTATCTGAAGCTTATTATCTCATCGGCGTAGTTAGCATGCTGATGATTGAACTCTCCAGCTCTCCAGGCTTGAAAATTTTGGTCATTATAACCTGATCATTTCTTAGCTTCTTCATAATTGATTACACCTCCAGATACTACATTGCCAATTTTCACCAATGGTTTGATCGGAGATAAAATGGTTTGCTTTTCTGTTCTCAGGTTCAATAGCTTGATGCTCAATGCCGATCATTGGGATTCCATGGAACCATGCAATACATGTACAGATTTTATCATATCTCCTGGAACTGATCAACCTCGGTAGAAAAAGCCAACAATGTGGAGCCGATCAATCTCTCTGTGTAGCGACCCGACCCGAATGGATCAAGTCTCTGTGCTTAAGTGTCATCCTTGGATCGGTATGCTAACACACACAGTACTCGAGGATTTATAACAGAGGTAAATCACATGTATAAAGTAATGTCAATACTATTACCTCAATCCATATAGTGGAAGTAACAATGGTCGTGGAGTTCCATCAACACCAACGGCAAAGTTGAGTGTAGACAGCGCAACCCTAACGTAACACTTACTTGTCGAATAATCCCTGCAACATGAGACGTTGCAGCCATGTAGGTCAGTACATTGAATGTACTGGCAAATTCACACTGTAGCAGTAATGATGAACAATGCCTACAACTACATGCATATCTGGCTGGTGGAGGTTGTAAGGTTGTTTTTGCATAAAGCTGGTTTTTCCCTACCACAAAGGAATACATTTTATTCACTACTCAGTTAAATTTAGCAATACTGAGAATGGTTCCTCCATCTCAAATCCCAAGTTACCAAAATTAATAACCCAACAATTTTATTAGATCAAGTGATGAGATCAACAAATAATCCACTTCTAGATACTCAAAGATGTCCATAGCCGGGGACACGGCTACTCATGAGTAGTTTGTACACTCTACAGAGGTTTGTGCACTTTTCCCCACAAGACTCGATCGCCTCCGTTTAATTTCTCGCACTTCATGGTGTTTGAGAACCGGATGACTGAGACACAGTCTTTCAGAAGCATTTACTCTTTACCCTGGGTAGACCCGTACACCTACTTTCCCCTACATATACTAGTCCACCACTGAAAGAGCTCACACAACATACTCAACTATGCCATAGCCCATAATGGCTTGTGGCTGCACATGGAAGTTTCTAGGCATGAAAATATTATATGATCCCTTTGAGCCTGGGTGGCATTCCAATAGGGTGATCACACGGGTCCTCCTGGATCCCCTAGGGCAAACACTGGTTTCTCCAGGTGCCCGGGCAAACCACTTGGTGCTCTAGGGTGCCCCAACCAATCCACCCAGATGTGTATTAAAATTTCCACCTTAAGTTTCCCTTAGTTAAATATCACTCTCGCATCTCTCATGAAATCACTCATACCAAACCTCGTCTACAAGCATGGTAAGCAATAAGTAACAAAGCATATAATCCCTTGGGTTGATCGAAAATAACGAAGAAAACACTCCGCGCCGGCCCGCCGGTTTTCTCCGCCCGAACCGCCTACGGTATAATTCTGCTCCGGTTCTATCCGGTTTCTTTCAATTACATCGGTTTTATTTTAAAAACCCATTTTTTAGTTAGTTATTTAGAGACCATTCTCTATTTAGGTCTTAATAGCGAGTGTTCACTCGATAGTCTTTTTCTTTTTATTTTAGTTTTCGGCTAGGGAACCATCTGTAATTATTTATTTTACAGTTTAGCCCCTGAACTTCAACCCTTCACAATTTTTTACTCGTTAGTTCAAATCCAACGAAACCAATGCCCACTTCTTCGTTATGATCCCCTCTATCCAGTAAAACAACCTAAACATGTTTTTGAAAGTTCTAAAATTTGAATTCAACCAGATTTGAATTTGCACTTTGTTTGATCATAACTTGAGTTTCGTAACTCCGTTTTAGTTGATTCTTTTTGCAAATCGAAGCTCTTGACCTAAACTTTCTGATAAGGCCAAATTCATTCAATTTTGGTACAGTTAGAAATTGTTTTCTGTTTCAAGAGTTATTCGCTTGTTTTTTGATGTTTTCCGAAGTGTTTTCTTCATTCTTTCCGATCTTCTGAGTGATTGCTTATGTGTGGTTACTATTGTTTGCTTACGATAGATTGATCGGAGTGTGACGAGTAGATCTATCACGAGTTATGAGTGCGAAGAATCTACATCAACGGTACAAGGCAAGTTCATACTTTGATCATACTTTCCAATACCCAATTTTTGTTGCATTAGTTATATCCTCAAACACTTGCATGAGTAGGACTGGTTTAATGAGTTGATGCTTTGTAGTTCATGAGGTAGGAACCCAATGACTTGAGATCAACCCAAGGTATTATACGCTTTGTTACTTATTGCTTAGCCATGCTTGTATACGTGGTTTAGTATGAGTGATTTCATGAGAGATGCGAGAGTGATATTTAATTGAGGGAAACTTAAGGTAGAAATTTTAATACACATCTGGGTGGATTGGTTGGGGCACCCTGGAGCACCCAGTGGTTTGCCCGGGCACTTGGAGAAACCAGTGTTTGCCCTAGGGGATCCCGGAGGACCCGTGTGATCACCCTATTGGAATGCCACCCAGGCTCAAAGGGATCATATAATATTTTCATGCCTAGAAACTTCCATGTGCAGCCACAAGCCATTATGGGCTCTGGCATAGTTGAGTATGTTGTGTGAGATATTTCAATGGTGGACTAGCAGATGTAGGGGAAAGTAGGTGTACAGGTCTACCCAGGGTAAAGAGTAAATGCTTCTGAAAGACTGTGTCTCGGTCATCCGGTTCTCAAACACCATGAAGTGCGAGAAATTAAACGGAGGCGGTCGAGTCTTGTGGGGAAAAGTGCACAAACCTCTGCAGAGTGTACAAACTACTCATGAGTAGCCGTGTCCCCGGTTATGGACATCTTTGAGTATCAAGAAGTGGATTATTTGTTGATCTCATCACTTGATCTAATAAAATTGTTGGGTTATTAATTTTGGTAAGTTGGGATTTGAGATGGAGGAACCATTCTCAGTATTGCTTAATTTAACTGAGTAGTAAATAAATGTATTCCTTTGTGGTAGGGAAAATTAGCTATATGCAAAAACAACCTTACAGCCTCCACCAGCCAGATATGCATGTAGTTGTAGGCATTGTTCATCATTACTGCTACAGTGTGAATTTGCCAGTACATTCAATGTACTGACCTACATGGCTGCAACATCTCATGTTGCAGGGATTATTCGACGAGTAAGTGTTACGTTAGGGTTGCGCTGTCTACACTCAACTTTGTCGTTGGTGTTGATGGAACTCCACGACCTTTGTTACTTCCGCTATATGGATTGAGGTAATAGTATTTACGTTACTTTATACATGTGATTTACCTCTGTTATCAATCATCGAGTACTGTGTGTGTCAGCATACCGATCCAGGGATGACACTTAAGCACATAGACTTGACCCATTCAAGTCGGGTCGCTACACTCTGCCACTTAGCCCTTGTAACCAGTGCGCTAATTAGCCAATTGCACTCAAATCATAAATCTTAAAACACATGCTAAAATACTTAGCAAACAAATTTATTTATTTTTCCGGTACACTTCCAATTTCAGGTTTGAATATTGTAGCCAGGCAATTTTGCTTCAGGCCTTCAAGCAAAGAGCACCTTATTGCATGAAAGCAATATTATAGGTACTATATAATCGGCATTTAAATTTCTCAATGTGAAGGTATCTAACATTAAATATGATTAGATTTGACATTTTCTGCTTGCCACTTTGTTGGGGCTTGTAGGATTATTGTGATAGATTAAATGTAGAATTCACTTGCGGGCGAGAATATGTGTTGCACAAATTTTCTGAAGTATTTGTAGTGCCTATTTTATTTTCTCAAATATTTCCCCCCCTCAATATTTCTGTTTTTTAGATTTTGTGGCTCGGGCCTTGCAAGAGAACTATTTCTAGGAGCCAAAAGTGATCACGATCAATAACAACATGTATCAAACTATCCATCAACCATCCTAGAGACTAATACACTTGAGACCCAAACAAGAACCAGCTACAAGTCCATCATACCTAAACACAATGTTTTCTTGCCATCAAATAGGATTCCTCTCTTCAATTCTACCATGATTTGTGAAATGAAGGAGAGAAGCATGAGATGCAAGAAAGCACAACACCACTCCAAAGCATAGCAAACAATGATAGATTACTTCCTATCCCTAAAAATTATAGAGCTAAATTCGACGGGTGCGGCAACGCGCGCCATCAATGATCTAGTAGAAATATCTGACATGCCCATCAATATTATCAGCCATAATATCGTAAACCACAACAACATTAGGTTCAACTCTTATTTTCTCACAGGGTTTAGGTGTTCTAATATTATTTTTATTAACCACGGTTGAAATTTAGCATGTTCCTTAATCCTAACAGGAAAAGGGGGTTTCTCAATATAAGCAGTAGGTACAATTGGATCAACATTATAAATTACAATTTCATATTTAGCTGTAACAGGTTCCTCAATCCTTTCTTCAATAGGTAGATGATATTTAAACCACTTCTCCTTAGGGGGGTCAACATGAGTAGCAAATGATTCACAAAAAGAAGCTACTATCTCAGGGTCACGTCCATATTTAACACTAAACTTATGAAAAGTATCGGTTTCCAAAAAAAGATTTAACACAATCAAACTCAAGTTTTATACTTGACTCTTTACCTTTGTCGAGTTCCTAATTTTCGGAGTTGCGTTTAATTATTTCCAAAAGACCCTATTTGAATTCAATAGTTTTCTTCATAAAGGAATATGTAGAAGAAGAACCGAGCATGGATTGATAATTATGAGAAAGCCAAGCATACATTTTATGAATGATAATTTCTCTTGAGAGCTCATGATTAAGCCTACCCCCAAGATTGAGCAATACTTTCTCCTTCATGAGGTCAAAAATTATATATAATTCCGATCATGATGAACCACATGCATAGGATAAAACTTCTGATGAAATTACAACTTCAATCGGTTCTAATCCCATGTTCCCATATCATACAATAGCCTATACCATGTCAATGCCTTTCCCTCCAAAGATAAACGGGAAACCTTCTTCTTAATTCCATCCTCGGATAAACCTGCAAGCTTAAACAATCCACAAATTTCTTCCACACGGATTAAGTGCATATCAGGATGTATTGTTCCATCTCCTGCATAAGTATTAGCTACTAGTTTATCTAACATAGCCGAAGGAATTTCATAATAAATATTTCAGTAAATTCAGTAGGTTGCGGGCCAACTCTTATTGCTTCCAGTCGAGGTGAAGATAGTAAATTTCAGCACTTGGTATAAATGTTTCCTTACCAAAGGCGCTTCATTCCCCAACAACGGTGTGAGAAAAGAGTCTTGATGACCCACTAGTATAGGAGATCAATCGTAATCCTTTCTATAAGTAAGAGGGTCGAACCCAATGAGGAGCAGAAGGAATTGACAACCGGTTTTCATCAAGATATTCTCTGCAAGTGGTATAAGTAACAGTGATAGATAGTTTTGTAGGAAGATAATTTTTAACGGTAACAAGTGTGAAGCAAGGTAGCCCAATCCTTTTTATAGCATAGGACATGCCGAAACATTCTCTTATAATAAGCAAAGTGTTGTTCAGGACACATGGGAATTATCATCTAGTAACTTTCATCATGTTTGTTTTATTCGCGTTCGCTACTTTGATAATTTGATATGTGATTGGACCAGTGCTTGGGTGTTGTTCTTACTTGAACAAGCCTTGCACTTATGATTACCCCCTCTCGCAAGCGTCCGCAACTACGAAATAAGAATTAAGATAAATCTAACCATACCATGAAACATATGGATCCAAATCAACCCCTTATGGAATAACACATAAACTAGGGTTTAAGCTTATGTCACACAAGCAACCCAAATGTCCATTCTACAAAGAAAAGAATATGATGCGCAACATTCCACATAAAAACTTTTGTTTTTATTAATTACCTACTTGAGGACGAGCGGGAATTAAGCTTGGGGATGCTGGTACGTCTCCATCGTATCTATTGTTTTTTGTTCCATGTTGTTTTAGTATCAATCTTGGATGTTTTATATACATATGCTAGCAACTTTATATCATTTTTTGGGACTAACCTTTTGACATATTGCCCAGTGACAGTTGTTGTTTTCTGCTTGTTTTTTATTTTGCTGAATATCAATATCAAACAAAGCTTAAATGCAACAAAACTTTTTGGAGATTTGTTTTCTAGATAAAAGCACCCAGGAAGCCAAGAGACCACACGAGGGGAGGCTCGTGGGGCCCACTAGGCACCAGGGCACGCCAGGGGGCCCACGCACGCCCTGGTTGGTAGTGGAGCCCGCGGGGACCTTTTCCACTGACCTCCAGCTCTATAAATACCACAATATTCCAGAAACCCTAGATGAGTCGATGAAATATTTTTCCAGCCACCGCAAGTTCCAGAACCATGAGATCCAATCCAGAGGCCCTTTCCGGCACTATGCCGAAGGGGTAAGCGATCACGGAGGGGTTCATCATCCTCATTGGTGCTCCTCTGATGATGCGCGAGTATTTTACCACAGACATACGGGTCCGTAGTTAGTAGTTATATGGCTTCTTCTCTCTGTTTGATCTTCAATATAAAGTTCTCCTCGATGTTCTTGGAGATCTATTTGATGTAACTCTTTTTTGCGGTGTGTTTGTTGGTACCCAATGAATTGTCAGTTTATGATCTGATCTATCCATACATGATTATTTTAGCCTCGTATTTCTTCTTCAATATTTTGGTTTGGTTTGGCCAACTAGATTGATTTATCTTGCCATGGGAAGAGGTGCTTTTGTAATGGGTTTGATCTGGCAGTGCTCAATCTCAGTGATAGAAAGAGACATGACATGCATGTATCATTACTATTAATGATAAAAAGATGAGGTCTATTCCTACATGAATAGATCTTGTCTACATCATGTCACCGTTCTTATTGCTTTACTCCGTTACTCCATGAACTTAAAACACTAGATGCATGCTGGATAGCGGTCAATGTGCGGAATAATAGTAGTAGTGGCAGAATCATTTCGGTCTACTAATCTTGGACATGATGCCTATATACATGATTACTGTCTTGGATATCGACATAATTATTTCCTTTTCTATCAATTGCCCGAAAGTAATTTGTAAACCCTACGTATGTTGTTTTCTCAAGAGGAGCCACTAGTGAAATCTACGACCCCCGGGTCTATTTCCTATCATATATTTTCTGATCTATTCGATCGAAACCCAAAAAAAATGCCGCATTTTATTTGCTTTTATTTTATTTGCATTTATCAATCTAACTATTAATCATATCTCAATACCGTTGAGGGATTGACAACCTCTCTACTCGTTGGGTTGTAAGATTTATTCTTTGTGTGCAGGTGTTGTTTACATAGTGTTGCTTGGTTCTCCTACTGGATTGGTAACCCTGGTTTCATAACTAAGGGAAATACTTACCTATGTTGTGTTGCATCATCCACTCCTCTTCGGGGAAATACCAACGCGGATCACAAGTAGCAAGAATGCCCAACCCATCCCAACACATTGGCGACACCACTTTATCCCAGGGCTTCTATATGTGATGGGCTTCACACCTGAAGAACAAAAAGGTGTTCCGCTTCTTTTACAATAAGTTGTAGCCATATAAAATTAATTTCTATAATCCAACATAATGAGTTTTTGGGTCTCACGGATCCAGCCACCAAACCAAACTTGTGCCCCCGGGAGCGCCTGTTCCCGCCTTCCACGACCGGTTGCGGCGATGGCAGCCCACCCCGCACCAGAACCAGTGACCCTCGTACTCCCCTCTGCATACGGCCGCACTGTCGTATCTTCCCCGGCTCCTGTTCACTCCCGTCCGAGGCCTCACTGTCGTCCTCCACCTTGGTGCGCTCACAGTGGCGCCGCCATACGACCTTGTCAACATAGTGAATCGAGAGAGGATTCTAGTTGTGAGAGTGACAGTAGGGACCCACCAGGTCCACTCAAGAACGCAAGCAAGTGCCTAGATGCACCGCTCGATGTTTTTACTCTAATCCACCCTGCCGATAACTGGGACCCACATCATTATCAATGTGTAGTCACTTAACCACGTAATGGCACAAGGAGCAGCTAACACCAGGGATCCAGCAGCTCTATTAGTATTTTTCCGTTGTTCAGATGGAGTGTTTTTTTAGGATTTGTTCAGATGGAGCAGAGTATAAACTGGGTTGTGCGGTCTCTGTGGCCCGTCTAACAACATGACTAGCCCAGCAATTTTTTCTTTGGGAAAATAGGTAGCCCACCATTTCTTTTTGAACAATACCCGACCTAGGCCTATTTGTTTTCTCCGACATGTTGGGCTGTAAATCTTTCAAGACGAGGAGGGCTGCATTCCAGCCTGGCCAGGATATGGGTAGTAATTCTTAAAAGTAATATGAAATGAGCTGCAAATTCATATATATATATATATATATATATATATATATATATATATATATATATATATATATATATATATATATATATATATATATATATATATATATATATATATATATATTCTTTTTATGTTTTTGTTCTTCACTAAGATTATATATCTCATTGGATTTTAACATAATATTAATATATATTTAAACTGGTTTTAATACGGGCCCAATTTTGGGATGAATTATATTGCGTACCCCAGCAAAAATATGCGATTTTTTTAAAATTTCGCATCTCTTATAGTTCAAATTTTTAACCCTGGTCCTGACCAGAAAATCGGCAGCAATTCTAAAATTGGAAAATGGGCTGCAAAAAACTCCATATGAATTAGCAAATGGGCTGCAATAAATTCCATATGAATTAGCAAATGGGTTGTAAATTATAAAAATAATAACAAATGGGTTGTACACGCCACAAATTTTAAGGCGGACTTGTTTACGCAAGGCTTTGTCAAGTTATAGTCAACACACGATCTAGTAGCGGTCACTATTGGATGTCCATCCAACAACCATCATGCTTCTTCAATCTCTGATCTTCCTACTCTGGCCGCATAAACCAGTGCCGGTGGGACTACCTGCTCCCTCCTTCCATGGCCGACTGTGATGTCGTGCGGGCTTCACCGGCCCACCATACTCCCTCCGCTGGTCTGGCCATCCCTCTACCCACCCGTACCTCATGTTATTCTTCGGCGATGGCAGCCTCACGCCGCGGCCGAACTAGTCAACCGTCATACTCCCCTCAGTGTGGTCATCCACTACTTTGTCTTCGCCGGCTTCATGTTGTCCCATTCCTAGGCCTCGCCATCGTCTACCGTGTTGGTGCTCTAGCCTCAGCATGCTCAACGTGGTCAATAAATGACAGCCATCAGAATAGGGATGTACATGGAGAGGCTGACAGTAGGGACCCCCATGGTCCATGACCGCACTCAAGCAACTGCCTCCTTATTACACGGAAAAAATGATTCCTCCCCCTGACATCTGACCCACCAACTATATCTTCGCAAGAGGAATTGCCTCCTTATTACGCGAATAAAATGTTTCCTCCCCATGACAACTGGGACTCACCGGATTCGGAGGCTGGCTCATGGGCCTACTAAGTTGACCCGTATGCAGGGCTTTGTCAACTTAATCAACGAACTATTCTAGCAACACTGACCATTGGATGTTAATTGAACTGATGTGTTGCTTCTTCAATATCTGATCTTCTTGCACCAGCCGCCCAAACCAGCGCCAACGGGACCACTTGCTCCTACCTCTCGTGGCCAGTTGTGATGTCGCGCAGGCCTCACCGACACACTAGCCATGCCTTCCCTCTACTCACCCACACCTCCCGTTATTCGTCGACGACGGCAACCACAAACCGCAGCTGAACCAGTCAACCCTCGTACTCCGCTCCGCATGGGCATCCACTGCTGCATCTTCCCCGGCTGTGGGTCGTTCCCTTCCCAGGTCGCGCCGTCGTCCAACACCCTGGTGCTCTTGGTACAGCGTCGTCAATGCGGTCAATGAACGACAACAATCAGAAGAGTATTGTACGTGGAGAGGCTGACATCTGGGTCTAGGGCCGCACGCAGGGAGGTGCCTCCTTATTAAGCGCAAAATGGTGATTCATCCACCTAACAGTGGGGACCTACTAGAAGGGCCTCTATATTTTGCAAAAAAAAGTTTCCCCTAACAGCTGGGACCCACTAGTTACATCTTAGCACGAAAGGAGGCGCATCCTTACCCCCTGATAGATGGGACCCACCATTTCAAAGCGTATGTAGCGTTATCTGTCTTGTCACAAACGTGTGCGTACATAGCGATCGATCGGTCTCTCTGAAGAGATGAACCATGGCCGAGTAAGGAGCAACACGTGTCGTAGTAGAACCACCGATGTAGCATGTCACGCAGTCTGTCTATATCATGTAGACGTATGTATACCCACGCTGCAAGAAAGTAAATACGGCTACGTACATACATATGGGCAGGGTCACGAACACGTACTCACGCGTACGTACGGCCAGGACTTGTGTACATGGAGAGGCAATAGACGGCAGCAAGGGCGTCATGTTCATCGGTAGCCAACCGGCTGGGTTGGAACGGAGAAACGGTGTCATGTTCATCAGGAGGCAACAGAACGCATCCTGTTCATCAGGAGCCAACCGGCTTGGAAGGAACAGCCGAAACGGGGTCTGGTGTACCCCAAAATGGAGGAAACGACCTTCTGCTCGACCGTATAGGGTCGAAACAGGGTCCTGTTCATCCGGAAGGGTCTAGCGTACCACAAAATAGAGGAAATAGACTTCTGTTCGAGTTTCTACGCTTGAAACAGGGTTCCGTCGATCGGGAGGGGTGTGGCATATCGTAAAACGGACGAAACGGACTTCTGTTGGAGCGTCTACAGTCGAAACAGGGCCCTATTCATCGGGTGGGGTGTGGCGTACCACAAAACGGGACTCCATGGGCTACTGTTCATCCACATTCTACTGCCTCGCTTCAGCCTCCATGGGCTACTGTTTATCCACCATTGACTTCCTCCAGCCTCCACCTGCTACTGTTCCTCCATCGCGGCTTCCTCCTGCCTCCACCATCTACTGTTCATCCACAAGATACTATTCATCTAGCCTCCACCGGCTACAGGTCACCTAGGCCTCCATGGGGTCCTGTTCATCCACCATGATGTCTACTACGCAACCTTCTTCTTGTAGACCTTGTTGGGCCTCCAAGTGCAGAGGTTTGTAGGACAGTAGCAAATTTCCCTCAAGTGGATGACCTAAGGTTTATCAATCAGTGGGAGGCGTAGGATGAAGATGGTCTCTCTCAAACAACCCTGGAACCAAATAACAAAGAGTCTCTTGTGTCCCCAACACACCCAATACAATGGTAAATTGTATAGGTGCACTAGTTCGGCGAAGAGATGGTGATACAAGTGCAATATGGATGGTAGATATAGGTTTTTGTAATAAGAAAATATAAAAGCAGCAAGGTAGCAAGTTGTAAAAGTGAGCATAAACGGTGTTGCAATGATAGGAAACAAGGCCTAGGGTTCATACTTTCACTAGTGCAAGTTCTCTCAACAAGGATAACATAATTGGATCATATTACTAGCCCTCAACATGCAACAAAGAGTCACTCCAAAGTCACTAATAGCGGAGAACAAACGTAGAGATTATTGTAGGGTACGAAACCACCTCAAAGTTATTCTTTCTGATCGATCTATTCAAGAGTCCGTAGTAAAATAACACGAAGCTATTCTTTCCGTTCAATCTATCATAGAGTTTGTACTAGAATAACACCTTAAGACACAAATCAACCAAAACCCTAATGTCACCTAGATACTCCATTGCCACCTCAAGTATCCGTGGGCATGATTATACGATATGCATCACACAATCTCAGATTCATCTATTCAACCAACACAAAGAACTTCAAAGAGTGCCCCAAAGTTTCTACCGGAGAGTCAAGACGAAAACGTGTGCCGACCCCTATGCATAGATTCCCAAGGTCACGGAACCCGCAAGTTGATCACCAAAACATACATCAAGTAGATCACGTGATATCCCATTGTCACCATAGATAAGCACATGCAAGACATACATCAAGTGTTCTCAAATCATTAAAGACTCAATCCGATAAGATAACTTTAAAGGGAAAACTCAATTCATCACAAGGGAGTAGAGGGGGAGAAACATCATAAGATCCAACTATAATGGCAAAGCTCACGATACATCTAGATCGTGCCATCTCAAGAACACGAGAGAGAGAGAGAGAGAGAGAGATCAAACACATAGCTACTGGTACATACCCTCAGCCCCGAGGGTGGACTACTCCCCCCTCGTCATGGAGAGCGCCGGGATGATGAAGATGGCCAGCGGAGAGGGATTCCACCCCTCCGACAGGGTGCCAGAACGGGTCTAGATTGGTTTTCAGTGGCAACAGAGGCTTTCGGCGGTGGAACTCTCGATCTAGGTTATTTGCCGGAGGTTTCAGTATATATAGGAGGTGTTGGAGTCTGGGGCAAGTAAAGGGGGTCTACGGGCTGTCCACGAGGCAGGGGCGCGCCCAGGGGGAGGGGGCACACCCCCACCCTCGTGGGCAGCCCGTGGACCTTCTGGTCCTCCTCCGGTACTTTCTGGGCTTCTTCTGGTCCAAAAATAGCCTCCGTTGAGTTTCGGGTCAATTGGGCTCCGTTTGATATTCCTTTTCTGCGATACTATAATACAGGAGAAAAATAGAAACTGACACTGGGCTCTGGGTTAATAGGTTAGTCCCAAAAATCATATAAAAGTGCATAATAAAGCCCATAAAATATCCTAGAAGGACAATATAATAGCATGGAACAATCAAAAATTATAGATATGTTGGAGACGTATCCAGCATCCCCAAGCTTAATTCCTGCTCGTCCTCGAGTAGGTAAATGATAAAAAACAACTTTTTGATGTGGAATTCTACCTAACATAATTCTCAATGTAATTCTCTTTATTGTGGCATGAATGTTCAGATCTGAAAGATTTAAGACAAAAGTTTATATTGACATAAGTATAATAATACTTCAAGCATACTAACAAAGCAATCATGTCTTCTCAAAATAACATGGCCAAAGATAGTTATCCCTACAAAATCATATAGTCTGGATATGCTCCCTCTTCATCACACAAAATATTCATATCATGCACAACCCCTGTTTCAGCCAAGCAATTGTTTTCATACTCAATTTTTCAAACCTTTCAACTTTCACGCAATACATGAGCGTGGGCCATGGATATAGCACTATAGGTGGAATAGAGTGGTGGTTGTGGAGAAGACAAAAAGGATGAAGATAGTCTCACATCGACTAGGCGTATCAATGGGCTATGGAGATGCCCATCAATAGATATCAATGTGAGTGAGTAGGGATTTCCATGCAACGGATGCACTAGAGCTATAAGTGTATGAAAGCTCAACAAAAGAAACTAAGTGGGTGTGCATCCAACTTGCTTGCTCATGAAGACCTGGGGCATTTGAGGAAGCCCATCGTTGGAATATACAATCCAAGTTCTATAATGAAAATTCCCACTAGTATATGAAAGTGACAAAACAAGAGACTCTCTATCATGAATATCTATGGTGCTACTTTGAAGCACAAGTGTGGAAAAGGATAGTAGCGTTGTCCCTTCTCTCTTTTCTCTCATTCTTTTGGAGGGCATTTCTCTTTTTTTTAGCCCATCTCTATTTTTTTGGGCCATCTCTTTTTTTCCTTTATTTTTTTTGTTTTTTCACACGGGACAATGTTCTAATAATGAAGATCATCACACTTTTATTTACTTACAACTCAAAGCTAGAACAAAATAGGACTCTAAGTGAATGCCTCCGGCGGTGTATCGGGATGTGCAATGAATCAAGAGTGACATGTATGAATGAATTGTGAATGGTGGCTTTGCCATAAATATGATGTCAACTACATGATCATGCATGGAAATATGACAATATGAAGCGTGGCATAATGAAGAAATGGTGGCAAGTTGCATGGCAATATATCTCGGAATGGCTATGGAAATGCCATCATAGGTAGGTATGGTGGCTGTTTTGAGGAAGGTATATGGTGGGTGTATGGTACAGGCGAAATTTGTGCGGTACAAGAGAGGCTACCAATGGCGGAAGGGTGAGATTGCGTATAATCCATGGACTCAACATTAGTCATAAAGAACTCATATACTTATTGCGAAAATTTATGAGTCATGAAAACAAAGTAATCAATGCATGCTCCTAGGGGAAGGGTTGGTAGGAGTTAACCATCGCGCGATCCCGACCTCCACACAAAGGATGACACTCAATAAATACCTCATTCTCTAACTTCGTCACATAGCGGTTCACCATACGTGCATGCTATGGGAATCACAAACTTTAACACAAGTATTTCTTGAATTCATAATTACCTAGCTAGCATAACTCTAATATCACCATCCTCATTTCTCAAAACAATCATCAAGTATCAAACTTCCCATCATATTCAATGCACTTGTATGAAAGTTTTTACCATACCCATCTTGGATGCCTATCATATTAGGACTAGTTTCATAACCAAAGCACATTATCATGCTGTTCGAAAAAGACTCTCAAAATAATATAAGTGAAGCATGAGAGTTCATCTATTTCTTCAAAATAAAACCACCGCCGTGCTCTAAAAGATATAAGTGAAGCACTAGAGCAAAGCTGTCTAGCTCAAAAGATATAAGTGAAGCACATAGAGTATTCTATCAAATTCTAAACCATATTTATCTATCTCAAAAGGTGTGTCCAGAAAGTATGATTGTGGAAAACTAGAAAAAAACAAAGAATCAAATCATACATGACGCTCCAAGCAAAACACATATCATGTGGTGAATAAAAATATAGTCTCGGGTATAATTACCGATAGATGAAGACGAAAGAGGGGATGCCTTCCTAGGGCATCCCCAAGCTTAGGCTTTTGGTTGTCCTTGAATTTTTCCTTGGGGTGCCTTGGGCATCCCCAAGCTTAGGCTCTTGACACTCTTTGTTCCATAGTCCATCAAAGCCATACTAAAAACTTGAAAACTTCACAACACAAAACTTAGCCAAAAATCTCGTGAGCTCCGTTAGTACAAGAAAACAAACCACCACTCAAAGGTACTGTAATGAACTCATTATTTGTTTATATTGGTGTAATATCTACTGTATTCCAACTTCTCTATGGTTCATACCCTCCGATAGTACTCATAGATTCATCAAAATAAGCAAACAACACATAGAAAACACAATATGTCAAAAACAGAACAGTCTATAGTAATCTGTAACTTTCGAATGCTTATGTAACTCTAAAAATTCTGAAATAAATTGGTGGACGTGAGGAATTTGTCTATTAATCATCTGCAAAAAGAATCAACTAAAAAGCAATCTCCAGTAAAAAAATGGTAGCCAATCTCGTGAGCGCTAAAGTTTCTGTTTTTTACAGCATGATCGCATAAACTTCACACAAGTCTTCCCAAAGGTTCTACTTGGCACAAACACTAATTAAAACACAAAACCACATCTAAACAGAAGCTAGATGCAATATTTATTCCTAAACAGAAGCAAAAAAGCAAAGAACAAAAATAAAGTTGGGTTGCCTCTCAACAAGCGCTATCGTTTAACGCCCCTAGCTAGGCACAGTGATTTCAATGTTGCTCGCATAAAAGATGAGAATTAAAACTTAAAGGGAGCATCAAGAAGAATATGACTAGCACATTTAAGTCTAACCCACTTCCTATACATAGGGATTTTGTGAGCAAACAACTTATGGGAGCAATAATCAACTAGCATAGGAAAGCAAAACAAGCATAGCTTCAAAATTTCAAGCACATAGAGAGGAAACTTGATATTATTGTAGTTCCTACAAGCATATGATCATCCCTCATAATAATTTTCAGTAGCATCATGAATGAATTCAACCATATAACCAGCACATAAATCATTCTTTTCAGGATCTACTTGCATAGAAATTTTACTACTCTCCACATATGCAAAATTCTTCTCATTCATAGTAGTGGGAGCAAACTTAACAAAAAAACTATCATGTGAAGCATAATCCAATTGAAAACTAAAATCATGATGACAAGTTTCATGGTTATAATTATTCTTAATAGCATACAATTCATCACAATAATCATCATAGATAGCAACTTTGTTCTCATAATCACTTGGAACCTCTTCCGAAATAGTGGATTCATCACTAAATAAAGTCATGACCTCTCCGAATCCACTTTCATCAATATAATCATCATAAATAGGAGGCATGCTTTCATCATAATAAATTTAGTCATCAAAACTTGGGGGACTAAAAATATCATCTTCATCAAACGTAGCTTCCCCAAGCTTGTGGCTTTGCATATCATTAGCATCATGGGTATTCAAAGAATTCATACTAACAACATTGCAATCATGCTCATCATTCACATATTTTATGCCAAGCATGCTATGTAGTTCTTCTTCTAGTACTTGAGCACAATTTTCCTTCCCATCATTTTCACGAAAGATATTAAAAAGATGAAGCATATGAGGTAACCTTAATTCCATTTTTTTGTAGTTTTCTTTTATAAACTAAACTAGTGATAAAACAAGAAACTAAAAGATTCGATTGCAAGATCTAAAGATATACCTTCAAGCACTCACCTCCTCGGCAACGGCGCTAGAAAAGAGCTTGATGTCTACTACGCAACCTTCTTCTTGTAGACATTGTTGGGCCTCCAAGTGCAGAGGTTTGTAGGACGGTAGCAAATTTCACTCAAGTGGATGACCTAAGGTTTATCAATCCATGGGAGGCATAGGATGAAGATGGTATCTCTCAAACAACCCTGCAACCAAATAACAAAGAGTATCTTGTGTCCCCAACACACCCAATACAATGGTAAATAGTATAGGTGCACTAGTTCGGCGAAGAGATGGTGATATAAGTGCAATATGGATGGTAGATATAGGTTTTTGTAATAAGAAAATATAAAAACAGCAAGGTAGCAAGTGGTAAAAGTGAGTATAAACGGTGTTGCAATGATAGGAAACAAGGCCTAGGGTTCATACTTTCACTAGTGCAAGTTCTCTCAACAAGGATAACATAATTGGATCATATTACTAGCCCTCAACATGCAGCAAAGAGTCACTCCAAAGTCACTAATAGCGGAGAACAAACGAAGAGATTATTGTAGGGTACGAAACCACCTCAAAGTTATTCTTTCTGATTGATCTATTCAAGAGTCTGTAGTAAAATAACATGAAGCTATTCTTTCCGTTCAATCTATCAAAGAGTTCGTACTAGAATAACACCCTAAGACACAAATCAACCAAAACCCTAATGTCACCTAGATACTCCATTGTCACCTCAAGTATCTGTGGGCATGATTATACGATATGCATCACACAATCTCAGATTCATCTATTCAACCAACACAAAGAACTTCAAAGAGTGCCCTAAAGTTTCTACCAGAGAGTCAAGAAGAAAACGTGTGCCAACCCCTATGCATAGATTCCCAAGGTCATGGAACCCGCAAGTTGATCACCAAAACATACATCAAGTAGATCACGTGATATCCCATTGTCACCACAGATAAGCACATGCAAGACATACATCAAGTGTTCTCAAATCATTAAAGACCCAATCCGATAAGATAACTTCAAAGGGAAAACTCAATTTATCACAAGAGAGTAGAGGGGGAGAAACATCATAAGATCCAACTATAATAGCAAAGCTCGCGATACATCAAGATCTTTCCATCTCAAGAACACGAGAGAGAGAGAGAGAGAGATCAAACACATAGGTACTGGTACATACCCTCGGCCCCGAGGGTGGACTACTCCCCTCTCGACATGGAGAGCGCCGGGATGATGAAGATGGCCACCGGAGAGGTATTCTCCCCCCCCCCTCCGGCAGGTTGCCAGAACGGGTCTAGATTGGTTTTCGGTGGAAACAGAGGATTTCGGCAGCGGAACTCCCGATCTAGGTTATTTTCCAGAGATTTTAGTATATATAGGAGGTGTTGGAGTCAGGGGCAAGTAAAGGGGGTCTCCGGGCTGTCCACGAGGCAGGGGGACGCCCAGGGGGAGGGGGCGCGCCCCCCACCCTCGTGGACAGCCCGTGGACCTTCTTGTCCTCCTCCGGTACTTTCTGGGCTTCTTCTGGTCCAAAAAATTGCCTCCGTTGAATTTCAGGTCAATTGGGCTCCGTTTCATATTCCTTTTCTACGATACTATAAAACAGGAGAAAAACATAAACTGGCACTGGGCTCTGGGTTAATAGGTTAGTCCCAAAAATCATATAAATGTGTATAATAAAGCCCATAAAACATCCTAGAAGGATAATATAATAGCATGGAACAATAAAAAATTATAGATACGTTGGAGACATATCACACCCCCAACCGGCTCGGGTGTGGCAGCCTCCTCCGGGTCCTGTTCATCCAGCGGGAAGAGCCTACTACCATGGGGTCTTGTTCATCCAACCCCCAATGGGAATTATTCATCCAACCCCAACCAACCGGCTAGACTCACCACGTCTCGACTCGTTAAACCAACCCCCAAGGTCACTGTTCATGTAGAGGCAGGTTCGATCGGCTTCAGTAAGCAGCAGGAGCGATCGATCCCTCGGGTTCAGTTAGCAGCAAAGGAGTCGGTCGGGTTCAGTTAGTAGCGAAGGGGTCGATTGATTGGCTTCAGTACGTAGCAGTGCGATTGCTCAGGTTCAGTAAGTGAACACCTCGCTCGGGTTCAGTTAGAGACCTACGCCTCGCACACCCGTATCGTATAGGAGAGAAAAGTGCAAACCACAGTCCTTTGCTCGGCCCCGACCATCCACCGTAACTGGGAACTCCCCAAAAATTTCCTCGCCCTCGCTTATACCACGATTTTTCTGTCATGGACGGCCCAAATAATGTCATGCAGGTGCGTCCCGGGCCCGCCTAGGACGAAAAGCCCATTTTATGACATGATTTTTTGTCATAGAAGTAGGAACCCACCACATCTATGATGATACATGTTTTTGTCACAATTATCGTCATAGAAGTGTCATAACCATGGAAGGATTTTTTTGTTCAGGCGATAATTTCACGGATGTGTCTTTTTTTGTAGGGCATTCAAATATATCTGATCATTAATTATTATTGTTGACAGTTATCTCTAAGATAAATAAGTTGGTAGGCGAAACATTAAGCCCCTATCTTTCTGTGTGTTCGATGCATGCTATTTGTTCTGAAAAATGCTTTGAATATTAGCAATCATAGAAGACTATATGATGATTGAGTTTGTGGAGCTCTTAAATAGACTTTGTTGAAAATAAGTTGAATTGAAATTGTTTGGTGACTAAGACCATAGGTTGTTAAGTTTCAAGAGAATGCATCATTGGAACCATAATATGTGAATTGGTTGCTACTTTATCATGACGACTTTTATGAGATGAGCTACTGTTTATGATATATAATGATGCTAGGAAAAGTGATTCAAATTATCATTGATCAAACTCACGCACTATGATAGCATTCACACTTCATAAATTATTTCTTTTATCATTTACATAATCGAGGATGAGCAGGAATTAAGCTTGGGGATGCTCATACGTCTCTGATAACCCACAAGTGTAGGGGATCACAACAGTTTTCGAGGGTAAAGTATTCAACCCAAATTTGTTGATTCGACACAAGGGGAGCCAAAGAATACTCTTAAGTATTAGCAGCCGAGTTGTCAATTCAACCACACCTGGAAACTTAGTATCTGCAGCAAGGTAGTTTAGTAGCAAAGTAATATGATAGTGGCGGTAGCGGCAATAAAAGTAACGATAGTGTTTTTGTAGTTTTTGTAATAGTAGCGACGAAAAAGTAAATAAGCAACAAGCAATATGTGAAAAGCTCGTAGGCATTGGATCTGTGATGGGAAATTATGTCGGATGCAATTCATCATGTAGAAGTTATAACCTAGGGTGACACAGAACTAGCTCCAGTTCATCAATGTAATGTAGGCATGTATTCTGAATATAGTCATACGTGCTTATGGAAAGAACTTGCATGACATATTTTGTCCTACCCTCCCGTGGCAGCGGGGTCCTATTGAAAACTAAGGGATATTAAGGCCTCCTTTTAATAGAGTACCGGACCAAACCATTAACACATAGTGAATACATGAATTCCTCAAACTAGGGTCATCACCAGGAGTGGTCTCGATTATTGTCACTTCGGGGTTGCCGGATCATAACACATAGTAGGTGACTATACACTTGCAAGATAGGATCAGGAACACACATATATTCATGAAAACATAATAGGTTCAGATCTGAAATCATGGCACTCGAGCCCTCATGACAAGCATTAAGCATAGCAAAGTCATAGCAACATCAATCTCAGAACATAGTGGATACTAGGGATCAAACCCTAACAAAACTAACTCGATTACATGATAGATCCCATCCAACCCATCATCGTCCAGCAAGCCTACGATGGAGTTACTCGCGCACGGCAGTGAGCATCATGGAATTGGTGATAGAGGAAGGTTGATGATGACGATGGCGACGATCTCCACTCTTCGGAGCCCCGAACGGACTCCAGATCAGCCCTCCCGAGAGAGATTAGGGCTTGGCGGCGGCTCCGTATCGTAAATCGTGATAATTCTTTCTCTCTCACTTTTTCTCCCCGAAAGTGAATATATAGGATCTGGGGATACGTCGGTGGAGAACCAGGGGGCCCACGAGGCAGGGGGCGTGCCCTAGGGGGGGCGCCCCCCCCCCGCCCTCGTGGACAGGGTGTGGGCCCCCTGGTCTGGATCTTCTTGCAGGTATTTTTTATATTTTCCAAAATAATTCTCCGTGGATTTTCAGGTCATTCCGAGAACTTTTTATTTCTGCACAAAAACAACACCATGGCAATTCTGCTGAAAACAGCATCAGTCCGGGTTAGTTCCATTCAAATCATGCAAGTTAGAGTCCAAAACAAGGGCAAAAGGGTTTGGAAAAGTAGATACGTTGGAGACGTATCAACTCCCCCAAGCTTAAACCTTTGCTTGTCCTCAAGCAATTCAGTTGATAAACTGAAAGTGATAAAGAAAAACTTTGACAAACTCTGTTTGCTCTTGTTGTTGTAAATATGTAAGCCAGCATTCCGGGTTTCAGCAATGATCATGAACTAACCACATTCACAATAACTTTCAGGTCTCATGTCTACTCACATCAATGGCATAATCAACTAGCGAGCAATAATAATAAACCTCGGATGACAACACTTTCTCAAAACAATCATGATATGATATAACAAGATGGTATCTCGCTAGCCCTTTCTGAGACTGCAAAACATAAATGCAGAGCACCTTTAAAGATCAAGGACTGACTAGACATTGTAATTCATGGTAAAAGAGATCCAGTCATGATCATACACAATGCAAATTAATAGTAATACATGCAAATGACAGAGGTGCTCTCCTACTGGTGCTCTTTGATAAGAGAATGATGACTCTGCATAAAAGTAAATAGATAGGCCCTTCGCAGAGGGAAGCAGGGATTTGTAGAGGTGCCAGAGCTCGATTTTTTTTAAATAGAGATGAATAACATTTTGAGCGGTATACTTTCATTGTCAACATAACAACCAAGAATCTCGATATCTCCCATGCTATGCACATTGTAGGCGGTTCCCAAACAGAATGGTAAAGTTTATACTCCCCCAACCACCAACAAGCACACTCCACGGCTAGCCCGAAACAACGGGTACCGTCCAAACCAGCAACAACCCAGTGGGAGTTTTGTTTAATTATTATGATTTTGAGCATGAGACTAGGCATCCCGGTTACCAGCCATTTTCTCATGAATGATGAGCGGAGTCCACTCATCGTGAGAATAACCCACCTAGCATGGAAGATATAGACAGCCCTAGTTGATACATGACTTGTTCGAGCATACAAAACAGAATTTCATTTGAAGGTTTAGAGTTTGGCACATATAAATTTCCTTTGAAGCCCAGGGGGAGTTTTGTTTACTTGGACTCATGTGGAATAACTTTGGGGTTTATGGGAGTGGATGCACAAGCAGTATTCCGGCTTAGTACACGTGAAGGCTAGAAAGAGACTGAGAAGCGACCAGCTAGAGAGCAACAACGGTCATGAACGTGCATTGATAAGCACATTTCATATATATAATTTTGACACACAAATTCACCATTTCTTGAGATGTGTCCATCTATTATGGCTAAGAATTATCGAATATTGCATGAAAATCATATAAAAGGATTGTTGACTAGTCACTTGTTTATTTTGCAGAAAAGTGCGACAAGGCACAAAATCCTTCTACTACAAATGATCAACTGATGGAGTCAAGGACCCGAGCGAGAAGAAAAGAAGTCACCGGGGGCAAGCTAAAGAAGTGGGAGGATCTTCTTGTGAAGAGAGAAGAAGAGGAAGAGGGCCAAAGAGTAAAAGTGCAGATCAGATCATGGGAATCAAAATCCCTAGCAGCAGCCCGATCCCCTTCGAGCCTGGCATCTCCATCTCTCACCCCCTCACCACCTCTTCTCCCACCTTCGGCCTCCGCCGCGGCCAGACCATCGTGGCGGAGCGCCAACCAGCACCTCCACCATCTCCCCACGCCGCCTAGTACCTCCATCATCTCACTATCACCCACCAGCGCCATCCATCTTCCACCATCAGCCACCAGCGCCACCGTTTCACCACCGCGCCTCCACCCAACGCTCGCGCAACCCACCAGACGGCCGTCTGATCCCTTGTGCAGGTCCTCTCCTCTGCTTGTGTCTGACCGCTGTTGCTCCTTCTTCCCTAGCCTCGCTGCTGCCCCTCCTTCTCCAGCCGCTGCTCCACTTCTCCAAATCCCCAAACTGTTGCTCCTCTTTCTTACACGCATGCTGCTGTTCTTCTTCTCCTATCTTTCTGCACCACTACTACTGCTCCTTGTCTCTTGCGCCCCATGTTGCTCTCTACTTGCTGCTGCTTCTTCTTGCGCCCCTTGCTGATATTCTCCATCACCTACACCATCTACTGCTACAAGCCTAAAGATTGACCGGGATTTACTCTTTGAATTTCTCTCTTCTCTTGCTACTGTACTCTGAATTTTTGTACTGTTCTACTAACATTGTTGGTGCCTTGTGTGTTTTATATTCTACTGTAGTTTCAGTCAACTTGAGATGTGTAAAATTGTTCAATATTCGGTTTACAATTTCTGAAACTTTTGTGATTCAGTGGTGTCTCTATGTTTTATATATAACCTGCGTACTACTTGCTGTAGAAAAAATCAGTTTGTGGCCCTTGTTCTATAGGTACCTGTGATATATCACTATGTGCGTGTGTTTGATGTGAAATAATTATATTGTGTCATATAATCTCGCTTCTTGCCTGTCGGGGGAAACTGTCCTCCCACGAGCACCTATGGGACCGGAGCCCCTTCTACGTTGCGGTAAGGGAGCGGAGGGAGCACGGAGAGCAGATCGAGGGGCAAACGTGGGCAGTTTACCCAGGTTCGGGCCGCGATGACGCGTAAAACCCTACTCCTGCTTTTGGTTATATTGAGTTTTTGGGCTCGGGAGCTTGAAGATCTACAGTACCAGCTGCACCGAGCGAGGGAGTGAACGAGTTTCTGGGATCGAACCTCCTCTACGTTGTGCATGGGCCTCCTTTTATAGCTCAAAGGGGTCACCGACAGGTGTCAACGTAGAGGAGGGTAAAAGTGTAAATTTGGTGGTAGTTGCAACAGTGCGTGAACAGTGTATGAACAGTGGCCTTCACCTAACCTTGACGGTGGGGGACAAGGGCATTTAATGCCCGTCGCCGTCGACCCCAAAAGCGTCTGTCCATGCGTCTCCGTTCGCCACGGCGGTAGCTTCATCACCGCGGCTCGCCAGCGTGTCCCTCAGGCTGCACAGCCATTTGCCACGTGCCCCTGGAAGGGCCCCAGGGAGACGCGTGGCCGAATGAGCTGGAGCGCTGGCACACAGTGTGAGCTTCCCCCGGCAAGCACCTTGCCGGGGCCGCTATCTTGCCGGGCCCGGAAGCTTGCCGCTTCCCGGGCCCTGCCGGGGCGCACGATGCGCCGCGATGTATCTTTTGCGGTGTTTATCCTTTGGCCTTCCTGGCAAGCACCTCTTGCCAGGGTCTTGTGCTGAAAATGTGTCCTTGAGGCTGGTGCGGCCTTCCCGGCAAGCTCCTCTTGCCGGGGTCTTGTCTTCTAACTCGAATACTTTGTTCTTGAATGTCTTGAAGGGGTCTGGAGCGGGCCTCGGCAAGCGCGTGGTAAGCCCTGCCGCGGGAAGCTGCTACTGCCCGTGCACAAGTTGGGGTACTAGGGTACCCCTACCTTAGTACACCGACAGGAGCCCCCGGGCCTGGGCCACACACGGTGCCGAGCGCTGTTGGGCCAGGCCCAAGACAGTGCACGGGCACACGCGGCCCACGGCGAGCCGTATCCCTCTCCGTATCCGCCGCACCTCTCCCTAACGGCACACGTCGATTGCGGCGTCGTGGGAGAGATCGTGGCCTGTTCTTTAATGGGAAATGCGGAACGTCCTCCACTTCCCCCTTAAAAGCAGAGGAAGCAGGGGCAGTTTCCCCCATCGTCTTCATTGCGCCTTGAGTCCTCAGAAACCCCCGCTGCTTCCTGCCTCTGCTCTTCCTCCACCGTCTTCCCCACCCGCCGTGCCGCCGTTCTCCCTCGCCGCCCCCGCCGTGGCCCCGAAGAGCGACCAGGCGAAGAGCGACAAGGCGAAAGGCGACAAGGCGAAGAAGGAGAAGTCCGAGCAGGCGGCGAGGCTGGCAGCCATGCGGAGGAAGAGGGTGGTCTTCCCGCCAAGGCTCGGCCCGAGGGAGCTGCGGGACAAGTACTACTTGTTCTGGGCGAGGGAGATCAAGGATCATCCCCGCACCCAAGTCCTCCCCGCCGTGGCCGTCGACATGTCCCGGGAGGTTACTACTTCTTCGCTGCATTCTTCTACTGCGGTCTTTGCCCCCCGTTCTCGGAGTTCTTCTGCGACGTGATGAATACGTACGACTTCCGTCTCTTAGATTTCACCCCCAACGCCGTCCTCACCCTTGCCGTTTTCGCACATCTGTGCGAAAACTAAGTTGGGGTCCACCCAAATGTAGCTCTTTTCCGCCACTTCTTCATGCCTAGAGTAGAGTCCGGATCCCCCCTCTCCGGCGCATCTCTTGGATCTTCAGGCTGAACAAGAAGGAGGCGTACTTGAAGGGAGAGCTCCGCGGCAAGTGGGAGGAGTGGAGGGCAGATTGGTGTTGGATTCTGGAAAAGGATCCCGAGCAATTTACCTTGCCGCGCCAGACTGCCATAGTGCGCGGCAAGGATTGGAGTGACTTGGCCCCGGAGGATGACAAGCTGCAGATTTCCTTAACTAGGATTCTTCATCTCCGGGCTGCCAATCTGATTGTGGGTGAAGTTGGAGCTGATTTCCTCCGCCGCCGCATCGCCCCTCTGCAGGAAAGGAAGAGGCCTACTTGGGAGTTCGGCAACGCGGCAGACCGCATGAGGCTGCGCCCCGGGTTGAACTAGAACTTCACCGTCCTGGAGCTGAAGCGGCTGGTCCTGGAACTGTTCAAACACGACCCCAAGCACCCGGAGTGGCTCAAACCGTCGACCGGAGTAGTCCCTTTGTGCAACAACACTGCCCTCAGTGCTATCTGCGCGGCAATGCCAGAGTGCGACTCCCACGGGGTTGTCCCCACTTGGCTGGAGCCCTCAGCGGAGACCGTGCAAGCCTTCTTCGACAACCTGGTTGAAAAAACACGCAATGCCGACGAGAGGAAGGGGCTCACCCGGGAGACCACCGCACGGGACGTGGCGTACATTGCCTCCAGGATGGAGGAGGCCACCGCGGCAGCAGCGGCAGGCGAGTTTGGATACACCGTTGATGAAGCGGAGGCGGCGGACGCGGTGAGCCAGGCCGAGGAGGAGGAAATCCTCAAGCTACTGCAGATCACGCCCGAGGAGTTTGCCGGGGAGCCCACCGGGGAGCCTGCCGGGATTGGCGAGGCTGCCGGGCAGGGAACCGAGTCCGGCGGGCCAGCCGAGGAGGAGGAGGAGGAGGAGGCCGAGTCCGGTGATTCTGATGAAGACTCCGGCGGATCCTTGAATCTTGACGACGACGCCTCCTCGTCCTCGGAGAACTCTCCGCCACCACCAAGCCCAAGCCCTCCGCCGCAACCGAAGAAGCGCCTCCGCAAGGCCGTCGAGACGGTGAGGCCGCCGGCGCCCCAACAACGACCGCAGCGCCGGGCGACGCGCGCCACCACGACGAGCAAGGTCGCCAAGGAGGCGCCCCGTGCCCGAGCGACAAGCGGAGGGGGGTCTTCCCGGAGTGACTCCGGGGTACCTTCTGCTCCTCGGGCCTCAGCGACGACCGGTGCTGGGTCTTCACAGCCCGCAGCTTCGGAGCCCGCCACGCGCCCGAGGGAGCTCTCTCCTCCCGCTCCTCGCGCTGGAGCGCCCGAGGCGGGGTTTGATTTCTCCGCTCTCAGCTCCGACGAAGAGGAGGAAGAGTAAGTACTTGCAATTTTCATTTCCCTTGATTTTGTCTTGATTTCTCTTGCTTGGTTCTGATCTTGATCTTGTTTTGCAGGACCTTGACCCAGCGGATGGCGAAGAGGGCCAAGATCCCTGTGGTCGAGATCGAGGACGACGAGCCCGCCGCAGCGGCGGGAGACGCGCCGGCGGCAGACTTGCCGGATCAGCCTGCTGCTCCGAGGAGCAGCCCCCAGCGTAAGTCTGGGCGTTCACTTTCCTGCTTGATGGGTGCGCTTGAGGTCGTTGTCAGTACTGATGTCTTGTTGTCTTGTGCAGAAGTGGAGCCACAGCCGCAGGAGCACCAGGAGGTCCCCGACGAGCCACTTGCTCCACCCTCCCCGCCAAGGACGAGCTCCTCGGCAAGGGACGGTGCTCCGCCAAGGATGGGTACCCCGCCAAGGGCGAGTACCCCGCCAAGGGCGAGCACCCCGACGAGAGCGGACTTCCCGCCAAGGGAGGGCACCGGAGGCCCTCCGCCGGCGGGGGCTTCTTCTACGCCGCCAAGGGATAACTCCCCGGCGAGGGACCCCGTCATCGAAGAGGCCCGCGCAGGTAAGCCCTTGTAGTTCCTTCTTCTCGAATTCTTCTTTTTGGATATTTGCTTGACAAATCTTTCTTTTCTTTTTCTTCTGTTGTCAGACCCGCCCGCTCCGGAGCCGATGGAGACGGAAACCATCGTCGAGGAGGAGGCGCGCGGCGAGACTGGCGATGGCACCGCCGCGGAAGGAACGGTCGGCACCGACGAGCTAGCTGCCGAGGAGACTGCCCCAACCGCCGACGCCGCGGCTGGGGAAGGGACCGGCGACCATACCGCTGGCCCGGAGGCCGCGGGAGCGCCGGACGCTGCACCGGCCGCCGACCCCTCCGCCTCCGCACCTGGGGCGGGCGTTTATCTGGAGGCCGCCAACGGGGTGTTCATTCAAGTCCCGTGGGCGTCCTCATCAAGGGCACCCGCGGAGGGAGAGACATTTGACGGAGAAGTTCTCGCCTCCGCCGGATTGAAGGTTGTAGATGCGCCCGACAGCAGCGACGAGCCCGAGGAGGAGCGGCTCCTTCGCCGGCTCCTGGCCTTGTACCGGGCCAGGCAGGAGAAGTTGGAGTCTCGGGAGGCTCTGGCTGCCAAGGCTGGTGCTGACCTGGAGAAGCGCGCCGCGGAGCTCCATGCCGCTAACCAGGCGGCCCTCCGGAACTTGGCGGAGGAGCGCGAGGAGCTTGCCGGGGCGCAGCAAGCATTCGTCCTCGAAAAGGCCGAGGTCGAGGAGCAGCAGCGTCTGGCCGCCGAAGAGCTATCTCGGTGGGAAGGGGCGCTCAACCAGCGGAAGGTCGACCTCGACAGCCACGAGGACGACCTCACCGCTCGGGAGCAGGCTATTGGCGGGGCTCTGCGGGAGGCGAGGGATGCTGCCGCTGCCGCAGAGACCGCCAAGAAGGATCTGGAGGCCAGAGTGGCGCAATTGGAGCTGTTCTTGAAGGCGAGTGAGGACAGGGTCACCGCGCTCAACGTGGAGCGGGAGAAGGATGCTCATACCAACTCGGAGCTGCAAATCCGCCTTTCCGAGAAGGGTAAAGAGCTCACTGACGCCAGGGACTCCATTGCTGATTTAGAGCTGAAGGTCTCCACCCTTACTGACTCGCTTGACGCTGCCCAGGACCGCGAGACGAAGCTGAAGGACGATCTCCGCGCTGAGAGGGCCCTGCTGGAAAGCACCGCCGTCTCGCAAACCCAATTCCAGCAGACGGTGGAGCGATGGACTGAGGACCTCGTCACCTCCGCCGCCAACATTGACATGGAGCTGATGGCGTTGAGGGCGGAGCATCTCGTGTACTCCCCCGACGAGAACCTCCCACACAGCGCCAAACTGAGTCTGTTCTTCAGGGGGTGGCACCGGCGCTTGCACGGCTGCGGGAGAAGATCCCCGAGCAGCTGGCCAACGAGGCTCGCCGGCTCTGCATGGGCACCATGGAGCGGGTGCTGTCGAAGATTGTCTACCGCAACCCCGGGATCAACCTCGTCAATGTCCTCCGCACCTTGCCGCCCGAGGCTGATCAGGAGGCGTTGAAGGCCCAAGTTGCCCACATTGTTGCCAAGGTGGGCAAGATCCAGAGGATCGACGGGGACCGTAGGGATTAGGCACTTTGCTTCCTTCGCCGCTGCTAATTAAGTCATAGGCAGTAGTTGATTAGAACAGCGGCAAGCTATCCCTGTAATATATACTTTTATTTTGGGTAATAAATGCAGTGTTATCTCTCTTGCTTTTGGTCCTTCACTTTGTATGCTTTTCACCTTACGCTTTTAGGGGAACTTGCCGGCAAGGGGCCCTTGCTGCGAGCGCTGAGTGCGGGACTCTTAGCAGCCTGCTAGCAAAGGCCTTGTCGGCAAGAAACCTTGCCGCAGCTAGTCGCAGCACACTTAGATTGCTGAGCGAACTCGAAAACGAAGTAAGGGCGCGACACTTGTCGCAGCTCACTTAAGCCGTTGAGTGTGCTCGAAACAAAGTAAGGGCGCGGCTAGCCACGGGTAGGTTCCTCCGCGCACAGGTTTTCCATACAAAGTGCGGTTGTTCAAGGAAGGTAACTAAAATTTAAAAATTTGAATGCTCAAACTTTTGTGACTTAGCTTTCATTGGATTGTTTGCTTCCTGGCAAGACTTTTCTTTCTTGAACAGTGCTTGGTCCATACTTCTATCTCCTCCCCTCCCCCGGCAAACTTGTGCGTGAGGAACAGTTCTTCTGTTTCAGAGAGAAAGACAAAAGAGAAGGAAATACAAGTACGGAGCCTTGCGGCTTGTTACTGCTTACCGGGAGTGTGTGCTGCACGAAATGTCAGATGATACATGCAAATAAAGGGAAAAGCACGAAATGACAAATGGTGCGAAGCACAAAAGTTTTACTGATGCACGGGGTCTGCGCCCGGCTTTGTACAAAGGTTTACATGCGACAGCGGCAAGACTTGTACAAAAGGTGGTTGCCGGAGTGGATCACGGCAACCGCGCCCTATGGGTGAAACTTACGAAGATGCTCTATGTTCTAGGAGTTGCTCACCGGTAAGCCTTCTTCGGTCTCAAGGCGGACAGCGCCGGGCCTTGTGACTTGTCTCACCCGATAAGGGCCTTCCCACTTCGGCGTCAACTTGTTGGAATTCTTGGCGGACTGAACACGCCGAAGAACAAGGTCGCCTTCCTCGAGACTCCTGGCCTTGACCTTGCGGCTATGATAGCGCCGCAAGGCTTGCTGGTATCGAGCAGCTCATACAGCAGCCTGGAGACGTTCCTCCTCGAGGAGCAATGCATCATCTTGTCGCAGTTGCTCTTGCTCGAGCTCGTCGTAAGCGAGTACTCAAGGAGACCCGTATACGAGTTCCGTGGGGAGAACTGCCTCTGCTCCATAGACAAGAGCAAAGGGTGTCTGTCCGGTGGCTCGATTTGGTGTCGTCCTGATTGACCAAAGAGCCGCCGGTAACTCTTCTATCCAGTTTCTTCCACACTTGTGCAGCCTGTCAAAGGTTCTTGTCTTCAGTCCGCACAGCACTTCAGCATTGGCCCTCTCCGCTTGACCGTTTCTCCTTGGGTGAGCAACAGAAGAAAAGCAAACCTTGGCGCCAAGGTCTTGGACGTACTGCATGAAGGTGCGGCTCGTGAACTGTGTGCAGTTGTCGGTGATAATCCTGTTAGGGATTCCGAAATGGCAAACTATTGATCTGAAGAACCTGACTGCTGACTGTGCTGTCACCTTTCTCACTGGTTCCACTTCTGGCCACTTTGTGAACTTGTCGATTGCAACGTACAAGTACTCAAAGCCCCCGGCAGCGCGGGGAAAGGGGCCGAGGATATCGAGCCCCCAGACCGAGAAGGGCCAGGACAAAGGGATTGTCTGGAGAGCTTGAGCTGGTTGGTGAATTTGCTTGGCATGGAACTGGCACGCTTCACACTTGGTTACTTGTGCAGTTGCATCTTGGAGGGCTTCTGGCCAAAAGAAACCTTGCCGGAACGCCTTTCCGGCAAGTGCTCTTGCGCCTATGTGGTGACCACATATGCCTCCGTGTATCTCTGCCAACAGCTTCTGTCCATCTTCCCGGGAAATGCACTTCAATCTGACACCATTGAGTCTTCTTCTGTACAGTTCATTGTCGACGAACTGGTACATACTTGACTGCCTGGTTATCTTCTCTATCTCTTCTGGTTCTTCGGGAAGTTCTCCAATCTGAAGAAAATGGACGATTTGATGTGCCCATGCTGGAGCTTGCGGCTCAACAACAAGGACTAAAGGCATCAGCGCTGCTGCGGGAACCTCAGCTTCTACGACAAGAACCTGCGGTTCTGCCGGAGCTGAGGGTTCCCCGGCAAGCCTGCCGGGGCAAGGCTTGTCGGGAACGCCTGCTTCAACTGTACAGACCCTTGGGTCAGCAGGAGCAGACTGTTCCTCAGCATCTTGGTTGTTGATCTTGGAGACCTTGGCGGTGGCTTCGGGAAGATCCGCCGGTAAGTAGTCGCCGGAGACCAACTTCCTCTTCTTGCTCTGCCCAACTGATGGTGTAACGGATGGCTGAGTTAGCTTGAGCACGAAGATCCCTGGTTCCACAGGTAACTTCATTGCAGCACACTTTGAGAGGCTATCTGCAATATCATTCTGAGCTCTTGGGACATGCTCCATCTGCAAGCCCTCAAAGTGTTCTTCAAGCTTCCTCACTTCATCGACATAAGCTTCCATCAAGGGACTCTGATAACTTTTGTTCACTTGTCAGACCACCAATTGTGAATCTCCCCGCACGATCAACTTCTTGATCCCAAGTTCGGCCGCAATTCTGAGACCGGCAAGCAGACCTTCATACTCGGCAGTATTGTTTGTCGCTTGCTCCTTGGGAAAGTGCATTTGAACAACATACTTGAGGTGCTCTCCGGTGGGCGCTATGAGCAACACACTAGCGCCGGTGCCTTGCAGCGAGAAGGCACCATCGAAGTACATTATCCACTCCTTGCTTGCTTCTTGGACGGGGATGCTCGTTTCTGGAACTTCTTCATCCGGTGTTGGGGTCCACTCCGCTATGAACTCTGCCAAAGCTCTGCTCTGTATGGTCGAAGTACTTTCGAACTTGAGACCAAAGCTTGACAACTCCAATGCCCACTCGACGATCCTGCCTGTTGCTTCCGGATTTTGCAATATCCTCTTCAACGGAAAGCGAGTGACCACTGTTATCTCGTGTGCTTGGAAGTAATGGCGCAGCTTTCTTGAGGCCATGAGGAGGCCGAAAAGCAACTTCTGCACCCCAGAGTATCTTGATCTAGCCCCCTGCAAGAGGGAACTTACAAAATAAACTGGGCGCTGCACCATATTCTTTCGCACTTCTTCTTGTTCCTGCGCAGACTTGTCCTTGTCGGGGCCAGAGCTTGTCGGGGAAGACCCCTGCTTGCCGCTGGACGCGCTTGTCGGGGACGTGGGTCCCTCATCCGCCTCCCTCTCTGCTACTAATGCAGCACTAACCACCTGATTGGTCGCCGCTAAGTACAGCAGCAACTTCTCTTGTGGTTTAGGTGCGACAAGTATCGGAGTAGAGGATAGGTATCCTTTCAAGTCTTGCAGCGCAGCCTCTGCTTCCGGAGTCCATTTCATAGGACCTGCCTTTTTCAAGATTTTGAAGAAAGGCAGGGCGCGTTCTGCAGACTTTGAAATGAACCTACTGAGGGCAGCCACACAACCAGCAAGTCTCCTTACGTCTTTGACGCGCTTCGGGGCTTCAATCTGCTCGATGGCTTTAATCTTGTCGGGATTGGCTTCAATCCCCCTCTGGGACACGAAGAACCCGAGAAGCTTGCCGGAGGGGACTCCGAAGACGCACTTCTCAGGGTTCAACTTGAGTTGTATCTTGCGCAGATTCTCAAAGGTTTCTTCCAAGTCTTGAATCAGGGTGTCCTTGCTCTTGCTCTTGACTACTGTATCATCCATGTAGGCTTCTACATTTCTGTGGATCTGTGGCTCAAAAGCAGTGTGTACCACCCTTGCAAATGTTGAGCCTGCATTCTTTAGTCCAAAGGGCATGCGTATGAAGCAATATGTGCCGCATGGAGTAATGAATGCAGTCTTTTCTTCATCTTCCTTGGCCATGAATATCTGGTGGTAACCTGAGTATGCATCAAGGAACGAAAGCAACTCACATCCGGCGATGGAGTCAACAATCTAGTCAATACGCGGCAAGGGAAATGGATCCTTGGGACACGCTTTATTCACATCAGTGAAGTCTATACAAAGTCTCCACTTCCCATTGGCCTTGCGCACAACAACTGGATTGGCCAACCACGTAGGATGGATTACGCCTCTAACCAGGCCTGCTGCTTCCAACTTCTTTATCTCTTCGGCAATGAACTCTTGGCGCTCCACGGCTTGCTTCCTGACCTTCTACTTGACGGGCCGCGCATGAGGACAAACAGCAAGCTTGTGCTCAATTACCTTCCTGGGAACGCCGGGGGTGTCAGACGGTTGCCACGCAAACACGTCCACATTCGCCCGCAGGAAGGCAACGAGCGTGCTTTCCTATTTGGGGTCGAGTGTAGCACTGATGGTGAAGGTACCACCAGTGCCATCCTCCTTTGCGGACACCTTCTTGGTTGCCGGTGGAGCTGCCATTCCTTTCTTACACTTGCCGGTGGAGCTCGATGGTGCGTCCTCGACGGCAGCGCAGCACTCCGAAGAGGTGCGTTTGCCAGAGTGGGCCCCAGAGCTCTTGCCGGACTTAGTCTTGGTCTTCCCCCCGGGAGCTTCAGCGGCAAGTGTTTTGCTATCTGCCGCGGCTGCTGCATCCCTGTAGATCTTGTCGGCGCAGATAAGCGCATCTTTCTTGTCGCCTGGGACAGAGATGACGCTTATCGGCCCTGGCATCTTGAGCATATTGTACGCATAGTGGGAAGCTACCATGAACTTGGCGAGTGCAGGACGGCCAAGTATCCCATTGTACGGCAATGGGATGTCGGCAACGTCGAACGTGATCCTCTCCGTCCTGAAGTTGAGCTCCCCACCAAAGGTCACTGGCAGTGTAACCTTCCCCTTCGGCTTGCTCCTCCCCGGGTTGATTCCTTGGAACGTCCCGGTTTCCTCGAGCTCGCTGTCGGGGATCTGCAGTTTCTTGATCACAGCGGAGGAGATCAAGTTGAGGCCATCCCCGCCGTCAACCAACATCTTGGTGACCTTGAGGTTGCGGATAGTTGGTGAAACCAACATCGGCAAGCACCCGACCGCGGTTGTGCGGTCAGGGTGATCCTCAAGGTAAAAAATGATGGGCGTGCCGGACCATTTCAGGAGCCTGCGCGACTCGACGGGTGGCTCAGCTGCATTCACTTCCCGCACCCATTGCTTGAGTTGGCGGTGGGAAGTGTGTAGAAAGGCACCTCCATCGACGCACAGAACTTCTGTGGCCTTTTGGAACTCCTGCTCGTTGTTGTCTCCTTCATCCATATCCTCATCGTCGTCTTCGTCTTCGTCCTTATCGCGGCCCCGGGGAGGTCGGTCTCCTTGCCGCTGCTTGGCTTTGCCGTGGCGTCCTCCCCGGCCATTGAACGGCCGCTTCTTGCTGGGCTCTCCTCCGCCTCCTTGGGCCTTCTCCTTGTCGCGACGCTCGTATTCAGCCTTCTGCTGCTCTACGAGGTACTCTACCCTTTTGCAGTTTTGGAGGTCGTGGCCCTTGGTGCGGTGGATCTTGCAGTACTGCTTGTCGGAGCTGTCCTGCTTGTCGGCTGCCGCTACAGGGGCGGGCTCCTTGCCGGAGCCACCAGCCTGTGTCTTCTTGGCGGGAGCCTCCTTGCCGGACTGGTCGACAACCAGTACCTCCTTGTTCTTCTTTTTCCTGTTGTTCCGTCGCCGGCCTTTCCTTGCCGGGGCGGCATCCTCACTGTCGCTTCCTCCTGCGCCAGTATCCTCTCCGGGGAATCTTTTCCCCTCTTCAGCGCGTGCACATTTGTCAGCCAGAGCGTAAAGCTCGCTGACGTCCCGGATCTTGGTCATGGCCATGTCCTCCCTCATCCGGCGGTTACGCACGTTCTGGTGGAACGCGCTGATAACCGCGGCAGGGTGGACATCGGGAATGTTGTGTTGTACACGGCTGAACCTTTGGATGTATTTGCGCAGGGACTCTTCCTCCTTCTGAGCTAAGATGTGGAGATCGCTCTCCTGACCGTGAGGTTTGTGGCCGCCTGTGAAGGCACCGACAAACTGGTGGCACAGATCCGCCCATGAAGAGATGGAGTTCTCCGGCAAGTGCATAAGCCAAGACCTGACGTTTGGCTTAAGCACGAGCGGGAAGTAGTTGGCTAGGATCTTCTCGTCGCGTCCCCCGGCAGCCTGCACCGCAATGGTGTAGATGCTGAGGAACTCCGAGGGGTGTGACTTGCCGTCGTACTTCTCGGGTACGTCGGGCTTGAAATTCTTCATGCTGGGCCACTGGACTTGCCGCAGCTCTCGGGTGAAAGCAGGGCAACCTGCCGCGTACGGCAAGTCGCCTGGTTCACCGGGCGCGTGCATGTCGACAGCAGTCCCTGCGCGCTGATCAGATTGTCTTCTGGCTTCTCGTCAACGCTCGATGCGGGTTCGAGCGTCCTCTTGTCGCCTGTCGTCGAGGACTTGGTGCTGATCGCGGCGAGCCCGCGGATCCGACGACGCAGTGGAGTCGTTGTCGACGTTGATCCGGCGGGGCGGCGTTTTCTGCTTCCGCGGCGGGGAGTGCACGGTAGTTGCACCCCCAGCGGTCTTGTCGCCATCGGCCTTCGCTTGGTCGACTTGCCGCGGCCGTGAAGTTGCTGGCTACTACGGCGCATCGTTGTTGGCGAAGGCGATGAGGCTCTGGATCGTCGCCCTCTAGTCTTCGGCTTTGTACGCCGCTGGAGGGAAGTCGAGGAGCAGCTGAGCCCTGGCCAGGGCTTCAGCTGGAGAGGAGGGAAACGGCGGCGAACGGTGCGAGGAGCGGGACACGCTCGGGCTTCTAACCACATTAGAAGGAGCATGTTCCCGTCCCGGCGACCGCGCCTTGCTCGTGCCGGGGCGCTGGCCTTGAGCGTCCCGTGACTCGCCGGCCTGGCCACGTTCCAGCAGGCGTATGGTACCTCCGGTACCACGTCGCTGTTGGTCTGGCACCTCCTGAGAGGGGCGTGGTGCGTGCACGGACACCGAGGCCTTGGAGTTCGCCCGGTCGTCCGTCTTGTCCTTGGACTTGGTGGCACCGTGAGTGTCCCCACCGGCGTCCACCCTTCCGCCGGTGCCTCCCCCACCGACCGTCGGCTCTGGTGGTGGTGGGATCGACGCAGACGGGCCTCCAACCTCCGAAGCCTTCTTCTTCGGAGGCATGTTGATGTAGCCGATGAAGTTGGAGAGGTTGATGAAGAATGCGCCCGCGTGAGCGCCGGATCAGGTTCGCACAACCTCGACGCCCCCCTACCTAGCACGCCAAAGATGTCGGGGGAAACTATCCTCCCACGAGCACCTATGGGACCGGAGCCCCTTCTACGTTGCGGTAAGGGAGCGGAGGGAGCACGGAGAGCAGATCGAGGGGCACACGCGGGCAGTTTACCCAGGTTCGGGCCACGATGACGCGTAAAACCCTACTCCTGCTTTTGGTTATATTGAGTTTTTGGGCTCGGGAGCTTGAAGATCTACAGTACCAGCTGCACCGAGCGAGGGAGTGAACGAGTTTCTGGGATCAAACCTCCTCTACGTTGTGCATGGGCCTCCTTTTATAGCTCAAAGGGGTCACCGACAGGTGTCAACGTAGAGGAGGGTAAAAGTGTAAATTTGGTGGTAGTTGCAACAGTGCATGAACAGTGGCCTTCACATAACCTTGACGGTGGGGGACAAGGGCATTTAATGCCCGTCGCCGTTGACCCCAAAAGCGTCTGTCCATGCGTCTCCGTTCGCCACGGCGGTAGCTTCGTCACCGCGGCTCGCCAGCATGTCCCTCAGGCTGCACAGCCATTTGCCACGTGCCCCTGGAAGGGCCCCAGGGTGACGCGTGGCCGAATGAGCTGGAGCGCAGGCACACAGTGTGAGCTTCCCCCGGCAAGCACCTTGCCGGGGCCGCTATCTTGCCGGGCCCGGAAGCTTGCCGCTTCCCGGGCCCTGCCGGGGCGCACGATGCGCCGCGATGTATCTTTTGTGGTGTTTATCCTTTGGCCTTCCTGGCAAGCACCTCTTGCTAGGGTCTTGTGCTGAAAAGATGTCCTTGAGCCTGGTGCGGCCTCCCCGGCAAGCTCCTCTTGCCGGGGTCTTGTCTTCTAACTCGAATACTTTGTTCTTGAATGGTTTGAAGGGGTTTGGAGCGGGCCTCGGCAAGCGCGTGATAAGCCCTGCCGCGGGAAGCTGCTACTGCCCGTGCACAAGTTGGGGTACTAGGGTACCCCTACCTTAGTACACCGACATTGCCTCTTTTGCATGTCAATAGTTTTAAGTGTTCATGCCATGTTGCTTCCCTTTGTGTTACTATTTTAGTTTCTCATGCAAATAACAAGTAAATGCCAGAAAGCCAGTGATGATAATCTGAACCTCCCTATGCTAGTTTGTTATTTTCCCTGTTGATAATTTTCTGGGACGATCTTAGATACTTTAGGTTTATTTTCCCTGCAATCATCACTTGAATAGTCTTACCTAGATTTAGTCGAGCATAGTTGCCATCGCCTAGTCCCTGTGGGGAACACGACACTTGCAGATTTGGGCGAAATACCCTACTGTACTTACACTCGATCATTTTGGCGCCGTTGCCGGGGAGTAGCGTCTTGCGACCGTGTTAGGCTATAGACTAGGTTTTGCTTCTATTTCTATCCAGTGCCATAAATTTGTGATATATCTCTTACCCCTAACCATCGTTTTAGTTATCTTCTCTTTCTTTTCTTGTTCATTTTGTAGCTTGAATTGTCTTCTTGGAAATGGCATTCTACTCAGATCATCATGCTTATGCGAGCAACACTACAAACAACACGGAAAGTATTCAAGAACTGATAAGTAAGATTTCCCATCGCTTAGATGATTTAGCTTGGCAGCGAGAAGTAGTTTTTGAGGATAGGCCTAGCTCTATTGATCCTTATTCTAGAGGTCATCCTTATGTTGCTCCTACATGCCATATTTGTGGATTTCAGGGCCATTCACCCGCTGAATGTCAGCGTGGTTACTCTCACCCTCCCGATTGTTATGGCATGAGCTTCGCCCCACAGCCTAGCTCATACCAAAACAATTACTCACATGGATGGCCTGAAAACCAGAATATGTTATATAGGAGCAACAACCCCGAGATCTCACCGTTTGCTTCTAGTAATCATATGCAGGGATTTAGGTATGAAGAGGAGAGCCACAATTATGCAGCCCAACAATTTTCTTGTGCTCCCATTCGTATACTTCAGCACCAGGAGATGTTGCCAATGGAGTTAAATGGTCCTCCATTTGGTCAACCAACACCTTCAGCACAAATGCCCACACAAGATGAGTTCGATGACATACACAAGCTCGCACTTTTGAGTCTCGAGTTCACTTGGAGTGCGGAAGATGATCCTATTAGGAAGGTGATACTAGATGAAATGAAGAAAATCGATAATGGTAAAGAGCTAGTGGAAGAAGTAAGGAAAATTGAGAAGAATATCAATGCTGGAAGTACTATCTCATCCCTCCTTGAGCTGAGTGCTGCTGAGATTTCTAGTGATGCATGTGAGGTTCCAATACCGTCACATCCAGCTGAGCAAGATAGCAAGAGCCCAGAGCAAGAAAGACCTCAGATTGAAGAAGAAATACTTGAAGACAAGGAACAAGATGATCCAGAGCTGCAATTCACAAGTGATGAAGTAGAAGATCCAATCTCTATCTCTCTTGAAGAAGTACAAGAAGCTGTTGTAGTTGAAGATTAAAAGTGCAGTATATCGACCAGAGGGGGGTGAATAGGCGATTTTTATGAAATGCTTCAAAACATGGAAGTTTCGAAGACAAATGATAAATCCAATCCTATCTATATGCAGCGAAAGGTAGACTACGCTAGACAAGCCATAGTCAAGTATTCGATGAAGTGAAAGCATGAAGACTAATAGCAGCTAGGTAGTAAGGATCGGGATGGAAGATTGAATGAAGCCAATCAGAACAAGTAGTCACACAGTGAAGTCAATCAGATAAGGCAAGCAGGCAATGACTTCACAACATAAGACAGTAAGTAAAGGAAAGGAAAGGATAGAACCAGTGGCTGGGGGAAGATAGTGATTTGTTAGACCAGTTCCAGTTGTTCTGACAACTGTACGTCTGGTTAGGGAGGCTGAGATTTAACTCAGAAGACCGCGTCTTCACCTTATTCCCCTTGAGCTAAGAACACCTAGTCCTCGCCCAATCACTCTGGTAAGTCTTCAAGGTAGACTTCCAAACCTTCACAGACTTCGTTCACCGGCGATCCACAATGACTCTTGGATGCTCAGAACGCGACGGCCTAACCGGCTAGAGGAAACACAGTCCTCAAGTGTAACAAGTCTTCGGGTCACATAGACAGAAAGACTTCAATGATGCCTAACACTCTTTGGCTCTGGGTGTTTGGGCTTTGTCCTCGCAAGGATCTCTCTCTCAAATGCTTCGGAGGTGGGTTGCTCTCAAACGACAAAAGCAGTGCAATAACTCTGAGCAGCCACCAATTTATGCTGTAGGGGGTGGGCTATTTATAGCCACTGGGCAACCCGACCTGATTTGTCTGAAGTGACCCTGGATCACTAAGGAACTGACACGTGTTCCAACGGTCAGATTTCAAACACACACGGCAACTTTACTTGGGCTACAAGTAAAGCTAACTCATCCAGCTCTGGATAAGATTTGCTCTCATTGTCTTCGCTCGAAGACATAGGATTTGGTTGAGCATCACTTCAGTCACTCTGACTTAGTTCACTTGGACCCCACTTAACAGTACGGTGGTTCCTATGACTCAACAAAGAAGAAAAGGAAACAATGAAACATCTAAATCTTCGTGCTCCATAGTCTTCACACAATGTCTTCTCTTGTCATAGTCTTCAATATGATTATCTTCATATACCACCATAGTCGTCAATGTCTTCATACATTTTTAGGGGTCATCTCCGGTAGGTAAACCGAATCAATGAGGGACTACTACCTGTGTTATCCTGCAATTCTCACAAACACATTAGTCCCTCAACCAGATTTGTCGTCAATACTCCAAAACCAACTAGGGGTGGCACTAGATGCACTTATAATATCCCCCTTTTTGGTGATTGATGATAAACTGGTTGTAGTTTTCAACGGGGATAAAAGTATGTGAAATTGTAAAGGATAAAGGTATTGTCTTCGTAAGTAGCAAAAGGCTCCCCCTGAAGATGTGCATATAGTTGATTTGCTTTTGAATGCAAATGCACATGGCAGGTTGTACTTGTGGAGATCCTCTTCAACTTATGAAGACAATTCATCATGCACAATTGATATGTCGAATATGATGATATGCATAATGAGAAATGGATGTCTGCAAAATGATTTAGTGCGGAATATAACGTAGCACATGCGGAATTTATCATCGCATTACAGAGTACCAGAAAATGTAGCAGACGACCATCAAGTTTAAGTGTTACAACTCAAAGAACCAAATGTAGCAAAAATGAGAGTTGTCAACACTAGGCAAAATATAAAGCACCCGCCCATATGGACCCGCTTGAAGACTATCAACTCATATGCTTCTCCCCCTTTTGTCAGTAAGGACCAAAAAGGTTTGAAGACATAGAGCCTCTACTCGTTCCCAGTTGGAGCAGGAGAGGATGCAGGGTCGACGTTGGTGTTTGGCGGTGCAGAAGTAGTTGGTGCAGTGTCGACATGCGCTGAAGGATGAGGTGGTAAGGTAGCATCATCTTGATCATCTATCACCCTGGTGTCAACCGTTGCAGTGAAGGAGGAGTAGTCAGAGTCTTCAAGAGATGGAGTTCGACGCAGAACAGCATTCCGTGGAGGAGTGTGGTCAAACTTGAATCTCTCTGTGAAGCCATCGTCTTGAAGATCCGCTTCAGCACTCAGCAAAGTTAGACTCTTCCATGACCTCCGACAGGTTTCATGAACAACAAAGGCATTCTTGGTGGCAAGGTTGTGAATGTGATTGACGTCCACCAAGAGGCCTTGCATCTGACGCTTCAGCCAGTAATGATGCTTATCCTGTTTCTGATGTAGGGCAATGAGAAGCTCTTGGTTATTGAGAACACGAGAACGCTTCTGAGGCCTTTGGGCAATGGTTCTCTCAGTAGCTTCAGTCTCTGCGTGACGAGGTAGGCGAGTACGGACAGCCAGAGGATAAATGCGAGAGACTGCTGGAACTCCTTCAATTGGCTGAGTGAAGAGTGATCAGCGTTGTGAAGACTGACAGGCTCTTTGGCAGGCTCTTGGTATATGGCTTTAGCTGACATATCAACCTCTGGCAATAATATATGATGGTTGCGAGCAGAAGGCTGATAGGTGATAGCAAAATGAAGCTTGATGAGGCGCATAATCCATGGAGCGTAGAATTTGAGACCAAATAGATCAGAGCCTGACACAGCCAACTGCCTGATGAAGAAATCTTGAGCATTGAAGCTGATGCCATTAAAGATATAGAAGACCAATGTCTTCATTGTGCCTTCAAGCTTGGCTGATGAAGAATGCCCTTTGATAGGCCATAGAGTTCGCCTGATGATATGATAGATGGTGCGTGGCAGATACTCTAGGTCTTCAACAAAGAACTCCTTTGGATATTCAACATCGCTTGGGAAAGGCTTCATCATGCTCAGCATCTGGCTCATGTTGGGCTTGCGCTTCTGAAAGATACTCTCCAAAGCTTCATTGTGCAATTGACAGCCAGGTTCATACAGTTCTCCTGGAGTGGGCAAGCCAGTAAGCTCAATGAGATCAAAGGCTTCGGCTTCATGATGGACATTGCATGTCATCCACTCAAGGACCCATGTCTTCGGATCCCTGCTGTAGCCTCGAATGTGGAGGGTTGCATAGAATTGCAGAAGTAGCTCTTCATTCCAGTGCTCTTTGTCAGTTACAAAATTGAGCAGGCCAGCATCACAGAAGCAATCAAGAGCTTCCTCAAGACAGGGCAGTCCAGCAATAGCTTCAGTATCAAGACGCATATGAGGGAAAATGCGCCCTTGATCATAAAGTACTCGAGAATAATAACTGTGTTGCTGATGGCTCCAGAACCTATCTGATGATATTCTTGGCTTGGAATAGGGGTTCTTGGCACTGTCAAAGAATGTGTTGTGCGCGGTGAAGCTATTTGCATTGAAGGACCCTTGAGAGGTGGCCATACCTGGGAACCTTGGCAGTCTTGGCTTAGTCTTCTGAACCTGAGGCTTGTGCTCAACATGATGGTCAAATTGTGGACTAGCAGCATGCGGTCCAGCAGTAGGCGGGGGAATCAGAATGGGCCATCTGATAGAGACGAGTTGATCATCTTGGTTGTATGCTTGCTCAATTTTATGGGGCCTTGGAGGCGAAACAGGAGCAGAGGCAGTGGATTCAGGCTGCTGAGTAGCTTCAGGTGCAGCACTTGCATCTGGCGCCGTCACTTCAGGCACCACAGGGACTTCAGGTGCCATATTAGCTTCAGCCATGACAACGGCATTGGCTTCAGTGGTGGTTGTGGCAGCCTCAGAATTTGTAACCTCCACTTCAGGAGCTGGAGGGTCGGACACGTTCTCCTCGAGAACAGGGGGTGTGGCAGCACGTGTTGCTTCTTCTTGGGGTTGTTCTTCTTCGGCTGATGCAACCGGAATATCTTCAGCCGCTTTGGCTTCAGACTCTGGGAGGTTCACTGTAGGAGTAGCTTCAGGAACTGATTGTTGCTCTTCTCCTTCTGGAACACTTGGGGTAATGATTTGAGGCCTTGGTCCTTTGCGAAGCCTGCGGAATACTGGCGACGCCTGAGGGGATGGAGTTGGTTGGGCCTCAAAGTCTTCATCTTCAAGCACCGAACTGGTGACTTGAGTTGGGGGAGTTGCTGGGGTATCTTGTGGGTGATCAGCCCACAAGTCATCCTGTGCAATTGTCATCAATGGACGACCAATGCTGATGTGTTCGCTGTTCGTAAGAACAGGCGAAGATTCCACATTGTACTCGATCTGAGGAAGGACTTCATCATCTTCAACATTGTCATGAGGACCAATGTCTTCAGCTGCGGTGGGGTCAACAGCTGGAATGTCTTCAGCCTCTGTGGGAGCAGGCTCATGAACTATCAGGCGATGTTCTCGGTGTGTAGATGCGGGACGAGCAACTGAAATGGGCTCGACAAAGAGGGGCTCTTTGGGAGCAGCCCTGTCCTTCTTGGTCTTGCGCTTCTTTGTGGGTGGAGCATCATCAGTTGTGTGCTTGCGCTTGTGAGCTTCAGCTTCAGCCACCTTTGTCTTCTTAAGTTCTGAAGCAGCTGGGGTCACCTTAGGCTTCGTGCCAGTCATGCTGGCAGGGAAGACAATGCTAGGCACTTCCTGCCTTGATCCTTCAGCTTGGGGCACAGGTTGCTTCTTCTTTTTCTTGGCAGCCATCCTAGGGTCAATGCCAGGACGCCCACGGGCCTTGCGCTTTTCAGCTTCATTGTAAGCTTGAAAGCATTTGGCAGCCAAGGCCTTGATTCGCTCAAGAGAACCTTTGGCTTCTTCACGCCTCTTGCGAAAGGCTTCCTTGAGCTCATGCATCATGACCTTGAAGTTCTGGATTTCTTGGATGCTGAGCTTGTACATATGCTTCTTGAACTGAGCTTTTTCATAGTCAATCTTTTGCTTCAGCTCAACAATTCTCTGAGCAAGAGCTAGCTCAGAAGCAATGGCGCCATTTAATTGAAGGAAATATGCCCTAGAGGCAATAATAAAGGTGTTATTTGTATTTCCTTATATCATGATATATGTCTTTTATTCATGCTAGAATTGTATTAACCGGAAACTTGATACATGTGTGAATACATAGACAAAATAGTATGTCCCTAGTATGCCTCTACTAGACTAGCTCATTGATCAAAGATGGCTATGTTTCCTAGCCATAGACATGAGTTGTCATTTGATCAACGAGATCACATCATTAGGAGAATGATGTGATGGACTAGACCCATCCGTTGGCATAGCACTATGATCGTTTAGTTTTACTGCTATTGCTTTCTTCATGACTTATACATGTACCTATGACTATGAGATTATGCAACTCCCGAATACCGTAGGAACACCTTGTGTACTATCAAACGTCACAACGTAACTGGGTGATCATAAAGATGCTCTACAGGTGTCTCCGAAAGTATTCGTGGTGTTGGCATAGATCAAGAATAGGATTTGTCACTCCGAGTGTCAGAGAGGTATCTCTGGGCCCTCCCGGTAATACACATCATAATAAGCCTTGCAAGCAAAAGACTAATGAGTTAGTCACGAGATGATGTATTATGGAACGAGTAAAGAGACTTGCCGTTAACGAGATTGAACTAGGTATTGAGATACCGACGATCGAATCTCGGGCAAGTAACATACCGATGACAAAAGGAACTGTTGGGGAACGTAGTATTTTAAAATTTTCCTACGATCGCGCAAGATCTATCTACCAGATGCATAGCAACGAGAGGGAAGAGTGTGTCTACGTACCCTCGTAGACCGGGAGCGGAAGCGTCAAGTGACGCGGTTGATGTTGTCGAACTTCTTCGCGATCCAACCGATAAAGCACCGAACGTACGGCACCTCCGCGTTCAGCACACGTTCAGCTTGATGACGTCCCACGAGCTCTTGATCCAGTTGAGCTTCACGGGAGAGTTTTGTCAGCACGACGGCGTGGTGACGGATATGATGTGTTCACCGGCGCAGGGCTTCGCCTAAGCTCCGCGACGGTATGACCGATGTGTGATTCTGTGGAGGGAGCACCGCACACGGCTGGAACAATTCAACTTGTGTCTAGAGGTGCCCCCCTGCCCCCGTATATAAAGGAGGGAGGGAGAGGCCGGCCCTAGAAGGGGCGCGCCAAGTGTGGGGAGTCCTACTAGGACTCCCAAGTCCTAGTAGGATTCCCCTTTCCTTTCCGGAGTAGGAGAGAAGGAAAGAGGGGGAGAGGGAGAAGGAAAAGGGGGCTGCACCCCTTGTCCAATTCGGACCAGAAGGGGGCCACGCGCCTCCTTCCTTTTGGCCTCTCTCCTCTATTCCCGTAACTCCCCGGTACTCCGAAAATACCCGAATCACTCGGAACCTTTCCGATGTCCGAATATAGTCGTCCAATATATCGATTTTTACGTCTCGACCATTTCGAGACTCCTCGTCATGTCCCCGATCTCATCCGGACTCCGAACTCCTTCGGTACATCAAAACTCATAAACTCATAATAAAATTGTCATCGAAACCTTAAGCGTGCGGACCCTACGGGTTCGAGAACTATGTAGACATGACCGAGACACGTCTCCGGTCAATAACCAATAGCGGAACCTGGATGCTCATATTGGCTCCCACATATTCTACGAAGATCTTTATCGGTCAAACCGCATAACAACATATGTTGTTCCCTTTGTCATCGGTATGTTACTAGCCCGAGATTCGATCGTCGGTATCTCAATACCTAGTTCAATCTCGTTACCGGCAAGTCTCTTTACTCGTTCCGTAATACATCATCCCGCAACTAACTCATTAGCTGCAATGCTTGCAAGGCTTATAGTGATGTGCATTACCGAGTGGGCCCAGAGATACCTCTCCGACAATCGGAGTGACAAATCCTAATCTCGAAATACGCCAACCCAACAAGTACCTTTGGAGACACCTGTAGAGTACCTTTATAATCACCCAGTTACGTTGTGACATTTGGTAGCACACAAAGTGTTCCTCCGGTATTCGGGAGTTGCATAATCTCATAGTCATAGGAACATGTATAAGTCATGAAGAAAGCAATAGCAATAAAACTAAACGATCAAGTTGCTAAGCTAACGGATGGGTCTTGTCCATCACATCATTCTCCTAATGATGTGACCCCGTTGATCAAATGACAACTCATGTCTATGGCTAGGAAACATAACCATCTTTGATCAATGAGCTAGTCTAGTAGAGGCATACTAGGGACACTCTGTTTTGTCTATGTATTCACACATGTACTAAGTTTCCAGTTAATACAATTGTAGCATGAATAATAAACATTTATCATGATATAAGGAAATAAATAATAACTTTATTATTGCCTCTAGGGCATATTTCCTTCAGTCTCCCACTTGCACTAGAGTCAATAATCTAGATCACATCACCATGTGATTAACACCAATAGTTCACATCACCATGTGACTAACACCCATAGTTCTCATCGCCATGCGACCAATACCCAAAAGGGTTTACTAGAGTCAACAATCTAGTTCACATCGCCATGTGATTAACACCCAAAGAGTACTAAGGTGTGATCATGTTTTGCTTCGTGAGAGAAGTTTAGTCAGCGGGTCTGTTATATTCAGATCCGTATGTATTTTGCAGATTTCTATGTCTACAATGCTCTGCATGGAGCTACTCTAGCTAATTGCTCCCACTTTCAATACGCATCCAGATTGATACTTAGAGTCATCTGGATTTAGTGTCAAAGCATGCATCAGCGTAACCCTTGACGACGAACTCTTTATCACCTCCATAATCGAGAAACATTTCCTTAGTCATCCAGTTACTAAGGATAATTTTGACCGCTGTACAGTGATCTACTCCTGGATCACTATTGTACCTCCTTGTCAAACTTATGGCAAGGTACACAAAATGCTTGGTACACAGCATGGCATACTTTATAGAACCTATGGCTGAGGCATAGGGAATGACTTTCATTCTCTCTATATTTTTCTGCCGTGGTCTGGCTTTGAGTCTTACTCAACTTCACACCTTACAAGTCAGGCAAGAACTCCTTCTTTGACTGATACATTTTGAACTACTTCAAAATCTTATCAAGGTATGTACTTATCGAAAGTCTTATCAAGCGTCTTGATCTATCTCTATAGATCTTGATGCTCAATTTGTAAGCAGCTTCACCAAGGTCTTTCTTTGAAAAACTCCTTTCAAACACTCCTTTATGCTTTCCAGAAAATTCTACATCATTTCCGATCGACAATATGTCATTCACATATACTTATCAGAAAGGTTGTAGTGCTCCCACTCACTTCTTGTAAATACAGGCTTCACCGCAAGTCTGTATAAATCTATATGCTTTGATCAACTTATCAAAGCGTATATTCCAACTCCGAGATGCTTGCACCAGTCCATAGATGGATCGCTGGAGCTTGCACAATTTGCTAGCACCTTTAGGATTGACAAAACATTCTGGTTGCATCATATACAACTCTTCTTTAATAAATCCATTAAAGAACGCAGTTTCGTTATCCATTTGCCAGATTTCATAAAATGTGGCAATTGCTAACATGATTCGGACAGACTTAAGCATCGCTACGTGTGAGAAAATCTCATCGTAGTCAACACCTTGAATTTGTCGAAAACCTTTCGCAACAAGTCGAGCTTTGTAGACAGTAACATTACCATCGGCGTCAGTCTTCCTCTTAAAGATCCATTTATTTTCAATGGCTTGCCGACCATCGGGCAAGTCAACCAAAGTCCATACTTTGTTCTCATACATGGATCCTATCTCAGATTTCATGGCCTCAAGCCATTTCGCGGAATCTGGGCTCATCATCGCTTCCTCATAGTTCGTAGGTTCATCATGGTCCAGTAACATGACTTCCAGAACCGGGTTGCCGTACCACTCTGGTGCTGAACGAACTCTGGTTGATCTACGAAGTTCAGCAGAAACTTGATCTGAAGTTTCATGATCATCATCATTAGCTTCCTCACTAATTGGTGTAGGAATCATTGGAACTAGTTTCTGTGATGTTCCACTTTCCAATTCGGGAGAAGGTACAATTACCGCATCAAGTTCTACTTTCCTCCCACTCACTTCTTTCGAGAGAAACTCCTTCTCTAGAAAGGATCCACTCTTAGCAACAATGACCTTGCCTTCGGATCTGTGATAGAAGGTGTACCCAACAGTTTCTTTTGGGTATCCTATGAAGATTTACTTCTCCGATTTGGGTTCGAGCTTATCATGTTGAAACTTTTTCACATAAGCATCGCAGTCCCAAACTTAGAGAAATGACAACTTAGGTTTCTCGTCAAACCACAGTTCATACGATGTCATCTCCACGGATTTAGATGGTGCCCTATTTAACGTGAATGTAGCTGTCTCTAATGCATAACCCCAAAAGCGATAGTTGTAGATCGGTAAGAGACATCATCGATCGCACCATATCTAATAAAGTACGGTTATGACGTTCGGACACACCATTACGATGTGGTGTTCCGGGTGGCGTGAGTTGTGAAACTACTCCACATTATTTCAAATGAAGACCAAACTCGTAACTCAAATATTCTCCTCCACGATTAGATCGTAGAAACTTTATTTTCTTGTTACGATGATTCTCTACTTCACTCTGAAATTCTTTGAACTTTTCAAATGTTTCAGACTTGTGCTTCATTAAGTAGATATACCCATATCTGCTCAAATCATCAGTGAAGGTCAGAAAATAACGATACCCGCCGCGAGCTTCAACACTCATTGGTCCGCATACATCAGTATGTATGATTTCCAACAACTCTGTTGCTCGCTCCACAGTTCCGGAGAACGGAGTTTTAGTCATCTTGTCCATGAGGCATGGTTCGCAAGCACCAAGTGATTCATAATCAAGTGATTCCAAAAGTCCATCACTATGGAGTTTCTTCATGCGCTTTACACCAATATGACCTAAACGGCAGTGCCACAAATAAGTTGCACTATCATTATTAACCTTGCATCTTTTGGCTTCAATATTACGAATATGTGTATCACACGATCGAGATCCAACAAACCATTTTCATTGGGTGTATGACCATAGAAGGTTTTATTCATGTAAACAGAACAACAATTATTCTCTAACTTACATGAATAACCGTATTGCAATAAACATGATCAAATCATATTCATGCTCAACACAAACACCAAATAACACTTATTTAGGTTCAACACTAATCCCGAAAGTATAGGGAGTGTGCGATGATGATCATATCAATCTTGGAACTACTTCCAATACACATCATCACTTTATCCTTTAACTAGTTTCTGTTCATTATGCAACTCCCATTTCGAGTTACTACTCTTTAGCAACTGAACCAGTATCAAATACCGAGGGGTTGCTATGAACACTAGTAAAATACACATCAATAATCTGTATATCAAATATACCTTTGTTCACTTTTCCATCCTTCTTATCCGCCAAATATCTAGGGCAGTTCCACTTCCAGTGACCATTTCCTTTGCAGTAGACGCACTTAGTTTCAAGCTTGAGTTTAGCTTTGGCTTTCTTCATGGGAGTGACAACTTGCTTGTCATTCTTCTTGAAGTTCCCCTTCTATCCCTTTGCCCTTTACTTGAAACAAGTGGTCTTATTAACCATCAACACTTGATGCTCTTGCTTGATTTCTACCTTCGCCGATTTCAGGATCGCGAAGAGCTCGGGAATTACCTTCATCATCCCTTGCATATTATAGTTCATCACGAAGTTCTACTAGCTTGGTGATAGTGACTAGAGAACTTTGTCAATTACTATCTTATCTGGAAGAATAACTCCCACTTGATTCAAGTAATTGTAGTACCCAGACAATCTGAGCACATGCTCACTGGTTGAGCTATTCTCCTCCATCTTGTAGGCAAAGTACTGTCAGAGGTCTTATACCTCTCGACACGGGCATGAGTATGAAATACTAATTTCAACTCTTGGAACATCTTATATGCTCTGTGGCATTCAAAACGTTTTTGAAGTCCCGGTTCTAAGCCGTAAAGCATGGTGCACTTAAACTATCAAGTAGTCATCATACCGAGCTTTTGTCAAAACGTTCATAACGTCTGTATCTGCTCCTGCAATAGTTCTGTCACCTGGTGGTGCATCAAGGACATAATTCTTCTGTGCAGCAATGAGGATAATCCTTAGATCACGGAACAATTCCGCATCATTGCTACTAACATCTTTCAACTTAGTTTTCTCTAGGAACATATAAAAATAAACGTGGAGCAACATCGCGAGCTATTGATCTACAACATAGATATGCTAATACTACCAGGACTAAGTTCATGATAAATTAAAGTTCAATTTAATCATATTACTTTAGAACTCCCACTTAGATAGACATCCCTCTAGTCATCTAAATGATCACGTGATCCAAATCAACTAAACCATGTCCGATCATCACGTGAGATGGAGTAATTTTCAATGGTGAACATCTTATGTTGATCATATCTACTATATGATTCACGCTCGACCTTTCGGTCTCCAGTGTTCCGAGGCCATATCTGCATATGCTAGGCTCGTCAAGTTTAACCCGAGTATTCTGCGTGTGCAAAACTGGCTTACACCCATTGTATTTGAACGTAGAGCTTATCACACCCGATCATCACGTGGTGTCTCGGCACGACGAACTTTCGCAACGGTGCATACTCAGGGAGAACACTTATACCTTGAAATTTAGTAAGGGATCATATTATAATGCTACCATCGTTCTAAGCAAAAATAAGAAGCATAATAAGATAAACATCACATGCAATCAAAATATGTGACATGATATGGCCATCATCATCTTGTGCTTTTGATCTCCATCTCCAAAGCACCGTCATGATCACCTTCGTCACCGGCGCGACACCTTGATCTCCATCGTAGCGTCGTTGTCGTCTCGCCAACTATTGCTTCTACGACTATCGCTACCGCTTAGTGATAAAGTAAAGCAATTACATGGCGATTGCATTTCATACAATAAAGCGACAACCATATGGCTCCTGCCAGTTGCCGATAACATTACAAAACATGATCATCTCATACAAAACCGTATAACTCATCATGTCTTGACCATATCACATCACAACATGCCCTGCAAAAACAAGTTAGACGTCCTCTACTTTGTTGTTGCAAGTTTTACGTGGCTGCTACGGGCTTAGCAAGAACCGTTCTTACCTACGCATACAAAAACCACAACGATGTTTCGTCAAGTATGTGCTGTTTTAACCTTCACAAGGACCGGGCGTAGCCACACTTGTTTCAGCTAAAGTGAGAGAGACAGACACCCGCCAGTCACCTTTAAGCAACGAGTGCTCGTAACGGTGAAACCAGTCTCGCGTAAGCGTACACGTAATGTCGGTCCGGGCCGCTTCATCTCACAATACCGCCGAAGCAAAGTATGACATGCTGGTAAGCAGTATGACTAGTATCGCCCACAACTCATTGTGTTCTACTCGTGCATATCATCTACGCATAGACCTGGCTCATGATGCCACTATTGGGGAACGTAGTATTTTAAAATTTTCCTACGATCACGCAAGATCTATCTACCAGATGCATAGCAACGAGAGGGAAGAGTGTGTCTACGTACCCTCGTAGACCGGGAGCGGAAGCGTCAAGTGACGCGGTTGATGTTGTCGAACTTCTTCGCGATCCAACCGATCAAGCACCGAACGTACGGCACCTCCGCGTTCAGCACACGTTCAGCTTGATGACGTCCCATGAGCTCTTGATCCAGTAGAGCTTCACGGGAGAGTTTCGTCAGCACGACGGCGTGGTGACGGATATGATGTGTTCACCGGCGCAGGGCTTCGCCTAAGCTCCGCGACGGTAAGACTGAGGTGTGATTCTGTGGAGGGGGCACCGCACGCGGCTGGAACAATTCAACTTGTGTCTAGAGGTGCCCCCCTGCCCCCGTATATAAAGGAGGGAGGGAGAGGCCGGCCCTAGAAGGGGCGCGCCAAGTGTGGGGAGTCCTACTAGGACTCCCAAGTCCTAGTAGGATTCCCCTTTCCTTTCCGGAGTAGGAGAGAAGGAAAGAGGGGGAGAGGGAGACGGAAAAGGGGGCTGCACCCCTTGTCCAATTCGGACCAGAAGGGGTCCACGCGCCTCCTTCCTTTTGGCCTCTCTCCTCTATTCCCGTAACTCCCCGGTACTCCGAAAATACCCGAATCACTCGGAACCTTTCCGATGTCCGAATATAGTCGTCCAATATATCGATTTTTACGTCTCGACCATTTCGAGACTCCTCGTCATGTCCCCGATCTCATCCGGGACTCCGAACTCCTTCGGTACATCAAAACTCATAAACTCATAATAAAATTGTCATCGAAACCTTAAGCGTGCGGACCCTACGGGTTCGAGAACTATGTAGACATGACCGAGGCACGTCTCCGGTCAATAACCAATAGCGGAACCTGGATGCTCATATTGGCTCCCACATATTCTACGAAGATCTTTATCGGTCAAACCGCATAACAACATACGTTGTTCCCTTTGTCATCGGTATGTTACTAGCCCGAGATTCGATCATCGGTATCTCAATACCTAGTTCAATCTCGTTACCGGCAAGTCTCTTTACTCGTTCCGTAATACATCATCCCGCAACTAACTCATTAGCTGCAATGCTTGCAAGGCTTATAGTGATGTGCATTACCGAGTGGGCCCAGAGATACCTCTCCGATAATCGGAGTGACAAATCCTAATCTCGAAATACGCCAACCCAACAAGTACCTTTGGAGACACCTATAGAGTACCTTTATAATCACCCAGTTACGTTGTGACGTTTGGTAGCACACAAAGTGTTCCTCCGGTATTCGGGAGTTGCATAATCTCATAGTCATAGGAACATGTATAAGTCATGAAGAAAGCAATAGCAATAAAACTAAACGATCAAGTTGCTAAGCTAACGGATGGGTCTTGTCCATCACATCATTCTCCTAATGATGTGACCCCGTTGATCAAATGACAACTCATGTCTATGGCTAGGAAACATAACCATCTTTGATCAATGAGCTAGTCTAGTAGATGCATACTAGGGACACTCTATTTTGTCTATGTATTCACACATGTACTAAGTTTCCAGTTAATACAATTCTAGCATGAATAATAAACATTTATCATGATATAAGGAAATAAATAATAACTTTATTATTGCCTCTAGGGCATATTTCCTTCAGGAACAACGTATGTTGTTATGCGGTTTGACCGATAAAGATCTTTGTAGAATATGTAGGAGCCAATATGAGCATCCAGGTTCCGCTATTGGTTATTGACCGGAGATGAGTCTCGGTCATGTCTACATAGTTCTCGAACCCGTAGGGTCCGCACGCTTAACATTTGATGACGATCGGTATTATGAGTTTATGAGTTTTGATGTACCGAAGGTAGTTCGGAGTCCCGGATGAGATCACGGACATGATGAGGAGTCTCGGAATGTCCGAGACATAAAGATTGATATATTGGACGACTATATTCGGACACCGGAAGTGTTCTGGAAAGTTTCGGAATTTACTGGAGTGCCGGGGGGGGTTACCGGAACCCCCCGGGGGAATGATGGGCCCTAGTGGGCCATAGGGGAGAGAGAGGGCAGCAGCCAAGAGGTGGCGCGCCCCCTCCCTAGGGGTAGTCCGAATAGGACTAGGGGAGGGGGGCGCGGCCCCTCTTTCCCTCTCCCTCTCCCTCTCCTTCCTTCCCCCTCTCCTTCTTGGTGGACTCCTACTAGGAATAGGATTGCTTCCCTAGCCGCAACATAGAGGGCCGGCCGGCCTCCCCCCTTGCTCCTTTATATACGGGGGCAGGGGGCACCCAAAGACACACAAGTTGAATTGTTTTAGCCGTGTGCGGTGCCCCCCTCCACAGAAACACACCTCGGTCATACCGTTGCAGTGCTTAGGCGAAGCCCTGCGCCGATAGATACATCATATCTGTCACCATGCCATCGTGCTGACGAAACTCTCCCGTGAAGCTCAACTGGATCAAGAGCTCGTGGGACGTCATCAAGCTGAACGTGTGCTGAACACGGAGGTGCCGTACGTTCGGTGCTTGATCGGTTGGATCGCGAAGAAGTTCGACAACATCAACCGCGTCACTTGACGCTTCCGCTCCCGGTCTACGAGGGTACGTAGGCACACTCTCCCCTCTCGTTGCTATGCATCTAGTAGATAGATCTTGCGTGATCGTAGGAAAATTTTAAAATACTACGTTCCCCAACAGTGGTATCAGAGCCAGGTCTATGCGTAGATGATATGCACGAGTAGAACACAATGAGTTGTGGGCGATACTAGTCATACTGCTTACCAGCATGTCATACTTTGCTTCGGTGGTATTGTGAGATGAAGCGGCCCGGACCGACATTACGTGTACGCTTACGCGAGACTGGTTTCACCGTTATGAGCACTCGTTGCTTAAAGATGACTGGCGGGTGTCTGTCTCTCTCACTTTAGCTGAATCAAGTGTGTCTATGCCCGGTCCTTGTGAAGGTTAAAACAGCACATACTTGACGAAACATCATTGTGGTTTTCGTATGCGTAGGTAAGAACGGTTCTTGCTAAGCCCGTAGCAGCCACGTAAAACTTGCAACAACAAAGTAGAGGACGGCTAACTTGTTTTTGCAGGGCATGTTGTGATGTGATATGGTTAAGACATGATGAGATATACGGTTTCGTATGAGATGATCATGTTTTGTAATGTTATCGGCAACTGGCAGGAGCCATATGGTTGTCGCTTTATTGTATGAAATGCAATCGCCATGTAATTGCTTTACTTTATCACTAAGCGGTAGCGATAGTCGTAGAAGCAATAGTTGACGAGACGACAACGATGCTACGATTGAGATCAAGGTGTCACGCCGGTGACGAAGGTGATCATGACGGTGCTTTGGAGATGGAGATCAAAAGCACAAGATGATGATGGCCATATCATGTCACATATTTTGATTGCATATGATGTTTATCTTTATTATGCTTCTTTTTTTGCTTAGAACGACGGTAGCATTATAAGATGATCCATTTCTAAATTTCAAGGTATAAGTGTTCTCCCTAAGTATGCACCGTTGCGAAAGTTCGTCGTGCCGAGACACCACGTGATGATCGGGTGTGATAAGCTCTATGTTCAAATACAACGGCTGTAAGCCAGTTTTGCACACGCAGAATACTCGGGTTAAACTTGACGAGCCTAGCATATGCAGATATAGCCTCGGAACGCTGGAGACCGAAAGGTCGAGCGTGAATCATATAGTAGATATGATCAACATAAGATGTTCACCATTGAAACTACTCCATCTCACGTGATGATCGGACATGGTTTAGTTGATTTGGATCACGTGATCATTTAGATGACCGGAGGGATGTCTATCTAAGTGGGAGTTCTTTAAATAATATGATTAAATTGAACTTTAATTTATCATGAACTTAGTCCTGATAGTTTTTGCATATCTATGTTGTTGTAGATCAATGGCCCGTGCTACCGTTCCTTTTAATTTTAATGCATTCCTAGAGAAAGCTAAGTTGAAAGATGATGGTAGCAATTACACGGACTGGGTCCGTAACTTGAGAATTATCCCCATTGCTGCACAGAAGAATTATGTCCTTGAAGCACCGCTAGGTGACAAGCCCCCTCCCGCTAATGTAGACGCTTTGAACGTCTGGCAGTCGCGGTCTGATGACTACACGATAGTTCAGTGTGCCATGCTTTACGGCTTAGAACCGGGACTTCAACGACGTTTTGAACGTCATGGACCATATGAGATGTTCCAAGAGTTGAAGTTAATATTTCAAGCAAATGCCCGGATTGAGAAATATGAGATTTCCAATAAGTTCTACAGCTTCAAGATGGAGGAGAATAGTTTTATCAGTGAACACTTGCTCAGAATGTCTGGGTACTACAATCATATGACTCAACTTGGTTGTAAAGTTGACGAGGATAGTGTTATTGATAGAGTTCTTCAATCACTGCCACCAAGCTATAAAGGCTTCGTGATGAACTATAATATGCAAGGGATGCAAAAGACAATTCCCGAGCTCCTCGCTATGCTCAAGGCTGCGGAGGTAGAAATCAAAAAGGAGCATCAAGTGTTGATGGTTAACAAAACCACTAGTTTCAAGAAAAAGGGCAAGGGAAAGAAGGGGAACTTCAAGAAGAATAGCAAGACAGTTGCTACTCCCGCGAAGAAACCCAAGTCTGGAGCCAAGCCTGAAACTGAGTGCTTCTACTGCAAAGGGACTGGACACTGGAAGCGGAACTGCCCCAAGTATTTGGCGGATAAGAAGGATGGCAAGGTGAACAAAGGTATATGTGATATACATGTTATTGATGTGTACCTTACTAATGCTCGTAGTAGTACCTGGGTATTTGATACCGGTTCGGTTGCTAATATTTGTAACTCGAAACAGGGACTACGGATTAAACGAAGATTGGCTAAGGACGAGGTGACGATGCGTGTGGGAAATGGTTCCAAAGTCGATGTGATCGCCGTCGGCACGCTACCTCTACATCTACTCTCGGGATTAGTTTTAGACCTAAATAATTGTTATTTGGTGCCAGCGTTGAGCATGAACATTATATCTGGATCTTGTTTGTTGCGAGACGGTTATTCATTTAAATCAAAGAATAATTGTTGTTCTATTTTTATGAATAATATCTTTTATGGTCATGCACCCTTGAAGAGTGGTCTATTCTTATTGGATCTCGATTGTAGTGATACACATATTCATAATATTGAAGCCAAAAGATGCAAGGTTAATAATGATAGTGCAACTTATTTGTGGCACTGCCGTTTAGGTCATATTGGTGTAAAGCGCATGAAGGAACTCCATAGTGATGGACTTTTGGAATCACTTGATTATGAATCACTTGGTGCTTGCGAACCATGCCTCATGGGCAAGATGACTAAAACTCCGTTCTCCGGAACTATGGAGCGAGCAACAAATTTGTTGGAAATCATACATACTGATGTATGTGGGCCAATGAGTGTTGAAGCTCGCGGCGGGTATCGTTATTTTCTAACCTTCACTGATGATTTAAGCAGATATGGGTATATCTACTTAATGAAGCACAAGTCTGAAACATTAGAAAAGTTCAAAGAATTTCAGAGTGAAGTAGAGAATCATCGTAACAAGAAAATAAAGATTCTATGATCTGGTCGTGGAGAAGAATATTTGAGTTACGAGTTTGGTCTTCATTTGAAACAATGTGGAATAGTTTCACAACTCACGCCACCCGGAACACCACAGCGTAATGGTGTGTCCGAACATCGTAACCGTACTTTATTGGATATGGTGCGATCTATGATGTCTCTTACCGATTTACCACTATCGTTTTGGGGTTATGCTTTAGAGACAGCTGCATTCACGTTAAATAGGGCACCATCTAAATCCGTTGAGACGACACCTTACGAACTATGGTTTGGCAAGAAACCAAAGTTGTCGTTTCTTAAAGTTTGGGGCTGCGATGCTTATGTGAAAAAGCCTCAACCTGATAAGCTCGAACCCAAATCGGAGAAATGTGTCTTCATAGGATACCCAAAAGAGACTGTTGGGTACACCTTCTATCACATATCCGAAGGCAAGATATTTGTTGCTAAGAATGGATCCTTTCTAGAGAAGGAGTTTCTCTCGAAAGAAGTGAGTGGGAGGAAAGTAGAACTTGATGAGGTAATTGTACCTTCTCCTGAATTGGAAAGTAGTACATCACAGAAAATTGTTCCAGTGATTCCTACACCAATCAGTGAGGAAGATAATGATGATGATCATGAAACTTCAGATCAAGTTTCTGCTGAACGTCGTAGATCAACCAGAGTACGTCCCGCACCAGAGTGGTACGGCAACCCAGTTCTGGAAGTCATGTTACTAGACCATGATGAACCTACGAACTATGAGGAAGCGATGATGAGCCCAGATTCCGCAAAATGGCTTGAGGCCATGAAATCTGAGATGGGATCCATGTATGAGAACAAAGTGTGGACTTTGGTTGACTTGCCCGATGATCGGCAAGCCATCGAAAATAAATGGATCTTCAAGAGGAAGACCGACGCAGACGGTAATGTTACTGTTTACAAAGCTCGACTTGTTGCGAAAGGGTTTCGACAAGTTCAAGGAGTTGACCACGATGAGACTTTCTCACCTGTAGCATCGGCTCTAGGGAAGTCGGAGGAGAGAGCACTCATCTTGGGGTGGGCTTACTACTTATATGCTTTCAGCAATTTCTTTTCCTCCGAGACGACCCGCAATTTTTACTTTTACTCCCCTTATATCTGCTTTTTTAGTTAATTCAATGGCTTTTTTCATTGCCTTTCGGAATCCGTGCTGAGCTCCCAAGCAGTGGGAGGGGAAAGTGATCTCTGACCGCGTGCCTTTTGAAGAATGAGCCGGCGACTCATAGGCAGTGGCTTATCTACCGTTCATCAAGTGAACGTAGCCCTTTCGTAGTCTATGCCCCTTTATTCTTAAGTGGGGGAATCCCCTGAAAGCCGGTGATCGAGTGAGTTTTTTCCAGGAAGCTAGTTCTTTAGGGCTTAAATGTGCCGCTTGTCGACGCACTATAGAAGCTATAACTAGAAAAGCCCTAGCCAATAGAAAGTGATATGAGGTGCTCGGAAATGGTTGAAGTAATTGAATAGGAGGATCACTATGACTATAGCCCTTGGTAGAATTCCTAAAGAAGAAAATGATCTATTTGATACTATATTCTGACTTGTTTTATCGAGAGCAGAGGCGAATTGTGCAAAGGCTTGTAACTCTGCGCAGCACTCATAGCATTTCCTACATCCCCAGCATGGAGTTCCAGACTCCTTGATCAAGATGACACATTCCTGGTACCACAAACAAGGAAGCTAGCTTTTCTAGCATTGGCAGGCAAAGGTTGATCCTCTTCCCCAGGGATCCCAGATGAGGGAAGCCTAGGAGAGCCGCCGACTCCAACTATCGTCCATGTACGATCCATACTAGATATGACCAACTGCCCATCCTAGCCATCTAGGGTGCGGCACTCAACCGCTTCGCCTAGCAGCACAACGCTTGTATTGCTCTCCCACAACCCCGTTTTCACGGTTTAGGCTGCTCCCATTTCGCTCGCCGCTACTACGGGACTTGTCCGACTGTTGCTAAGCAGTTTTGGGATACTAAACGGACCTCCCCAGATGGTAATCTTAAAGTGGCCGATTTACCCTCTTTTGCAATGAGTTTCGCTACAGCACCTGCTGCTCTAGCTAATTGCCCACCGCTCTCCGGTTGGGCAGTAAGGGTCGGAGAAGGGCAATCACTCGTTCTTAAAACCAGCATTCTTAAGTTTAAGATCAAAGAGTCGGGCGGAAAAAGGGGAGAGCTCCCGCAAGGCTAAATACTCCTGGGTGACCGATAGCGAAGTAGTACCGTGAGGGAAAGGTGAAAATAACCCCCAGTGGGTAGTGAAATAGAACGTGAAACCGTTAGCGATGCTTAAGTCTGTCCGAATCATGTTAGCAATTGCCGCATTTTATGATTATGAAATCTGGCAAATGGATGTCAAAACTGCATTCCTAAATGGATATCTCAAAGAAGAATTGTATATGATGCAACCAGAAGGTTTTGTCGATCCAAAAGGTGCTAACAAAGTATGCAAGCTCCAGCGATCCATCTATGGACTGGTGCAAGCATCTCGGAGTTGGAATATACGCTTTGATGAGGTAATCAAAGCATATGGTTTTATACAGACTTTTGGAGAAGCCTGTATTTACAAGAAAGTGAGTGGGAGCTCTGTAGCATTTCTAATATTATATGTGGATGACATATTGTTGATTGGAAATGATATAGAATTTTTGGATAGCATAAAAGGATACTTGAATAAGAGTTTTTCAATGAAAGACCTCGGTGAAGCTGCTTATATATTAGGCATCAAGATCTATAGAGATAGATCAAGACGCTTAATTGGACTTTCACAAAGCACATACCTTGATAAAGTTTTGAAGAAGTTCAAAATGGATCAGTCAAAGAAAGGGTTCTTGCCTGTGTTACAAGGTATGAAGTTGAGTAAGACTCAATGCCCGACCACTGCAGAAGATAGAGAGAAAATGAAAGTCATTCCCTATTCCTCAGCCATAGGATCTATCATGTATGCAATGTTGTGTACCAGACCTGATGTGTGCCTTGCTATAAGTCTAGCAGGGAGGGACCAAAGTAATCCAGAAGTGGATCACTGGACAGCGGTCAAGAACATCCTGAAATACCTGAAAAGGACAAAGGATATGTTTCTCGTATATGGAGGTGACAAAGAGCTCGTCGTAAACGGTTACGTCGATTCTAGCTTTGACACTGATCCGGATGACTCTAAGTCACAAACCGGATATGTATTTTTATTGAACGGTGGAGCTGTCAGTTGGTGCAGTTCCAAGCAGAGCGTCGTGGCGGGATCTACGTGTGAAGCGGAATACATAGCTGCTTCGGAAGCAGCAAATGAAGGAGTCTGGATGAAGGAGTTCATATCTGATCTAGGTGTAATACCTAGTGCATCGGGTCCAATGAAAATCTTTTGTGACAACACTAGAGCAATAGCCTTGGCGAAGGAATCCAGGTTTCACAAGAGAACAAAGCACATCAAAAGACGCTTCAACTCCATCCGCGATCTAGTCAAGGAGGGAGACATAGAGATTTGCAAGATACATACGGATCTGAATGTTGCAGACCCGTTGACTAAGCCTCTTCCACGGGCAAAACATGATCAGCACCAGGACTCCATGGGTGTGAGGATCATCACTTTGTAATATAGATTATTAACTCTAGTTCAAGTGGGAGACTGAAGGAAATATGCCCTAGAGGCAATAATAAAGATGTTATTTGTATTTCCTGATATCATGATATATGTCTTTTATTCATGCTAGAATTGTATTAACCAGAAACTTGATACATGTGTGAATACATAGACAAAATAGTATGTCCCTAGTATGCCTCTACTAGACTAGCTCATTGATCAAAGATGGCTATGTTTCCTAGCCATAGACATGAGTTGTCATTTGATCAACGGGATCACATCATTAGGAGAATGATGTGATGGACTAGACCCATCCGTTAGCATAGCACTATGATCGTTTAGTTTTACTGCTATTGCTTTCTTCATGACTTATACATGTTCCTATGACTATGAGATTATGCAACTCCCGAATACCATAGGAACACCTTGTGTGCTATCAAACGTCACAACGTAACTAGGTGATCATAAAGATGCTCTACAGGTGTCTCCGAAAGTATTCGTGGTGTTGGCATAGATCAAGAATAGGATTTGTCAGTCCGAGTGTCGGAGAGGTATCTCTGGGCCCTCTCGGTAATACACATCATAATAAGCCTTGCAAGCAAAAGACTAATGAGTTAGTAACGATATGATGTATTATGGAATGACTAAAGAGACTTGCCGGTAACGAGATTGAACTAGGTATAGAGATACCGATGATCGAATCTCGGGCAAGTAACATACCGATGACAAAAGGAACAACGTATGTTGTTATGCGGTTTGACCGATAAAGATCTTCGTAGAATATGTAGGAGCCAATATGAGCAACCAGGTTCCGCTATTGGTTATTGACCGGAGATGAGTCTCGGTCATGTCTACATAGTTCTCGAACCCCTAGGGTCCGCACGCTTAACGTTTGATGACGATCGGTATTATGAGTTTATGAGTTTTGATGTACCGAAGGTAGTTCGGAGTCCCGGATGAGATCACGGACATGACAAGGAGTCTCGGAATGTCTGAGACGTAAAGATTGATATATTGGACGACTATATTCGGACACCGGAAGTGTTCTGGAAAGTTTCGGAATTTACCAGAGTGCCGGGGGGGTTACCGGAACCCCTCGGGGGAACGATGGGCCCTAGTGGGCCATAGGGGAGAGAGAGGGCAGCAGCCAGGAGGTGGGCACCCCCTCCCTAGGGGTAGTCCAAATAGTACTAGGGGAGGGGGCACGGCCCCTCTTTCCCTCTCCCTCTCCCTCTCCTTCCTTCCCCCTCTCCTTCTTGGTGGACTCCTACTAGGAATAGGATTGCAATCCTATTCCTAGTAGGATTGCTTCCCTAGCCGCACCATAGAGGGCCGGTCGGCCTCCCCCCTTGCTCCTTTATATACGGGGGCAGGGGGCACCCAAAGACACACAAGTTGAATTGTTTTATCCGTGTGCGGTGCCCCCCTCCACAGAAACACACCTCGGTCATACCGTTGCAGTGCTTAGGCGAAGCCCTGCGCCGGTAGATACATCATATCCGTCACCACGCCGTCAAGCTGACGAAACTCTCCCGTGAAACTCAACTGGATCAAGAGCTCGTGGGACGTCATCAAGCTGAACGTGTGCTAAACGCGGAGGTGCCGTACGTTCGGTGCTTGATCGGTTGGATCGCGAAGAAGTTCGACAACATCAACCGCGTCACTTGACGCTTCCGCTCCCGGTCTACGAGGGTACGTAGACACACTCTCCCCTCTCGTTGCTATGCATCTAGTAGATAGATCTTGCGTGATCGTAGGAAAATTTTAAAATACTACGTTCCCCAACATGAATGAGACGCTGAGGCCAACTAGAAGCTGCAGATCGTCAAAGCTGAGGTTGGGGGTGTCAAACCATTCATCAATGAAATTGTTCAGCACTTCCATGTGAAAGAGCGGCAAATCATTGAAGATTTCTGCGTCTTGCTTGCTCTTGATCAATTGCTCTAGAGCATCATCAGCTAGATCTTCATCGCTTGAGAGATCAATGGCTTCATTAGCGTTCTTCAGAACAGCATCAGGAGTGAGAGCTGGACTGTGGTTGTGCATGGGCTTCTTTCTTAGCTGCCTGCTCTTGGATATGCGAGGGTGCTCCTCAGACTGCACACTTGGTGCTGGTGGAGCAGTGGCCAATGGCTTCACTCTCGAAGCAATTGGTAGAGTGGTCTTCGAAGCCTTGGATTTCTTCTTCTTCTTGGGCTTCGGAGTTGCAGGCGCTTCATCAGAATCAGTATCATGTGCAAGTTCATCCACATCCGCCCCTTGAACCCTTATGTGACTGATGAGACCTTCTAAGTTGTAGAAAGGCCCAACCAGGTTAGGTTCAGCTTCGCGCGTGCCATCAGCACGGGGCGCAGAGGGGCCAGGATTGAAGTCCAATCCCCAGTTCTTCTTGTTCTCTTTGGCCGAGTTCTTGGCATATTGAAGATTGCGCTTGAACAAATTGTCGTCGCGACACCAGAGCAGAGAAGAAGGATCGGCATCTGCTGGTTGTGGCCCTCTGACCATACAAGGGTAGAAGCCTTGAGCAATGGCTTCAGCTTGAGTCCTGGGTGGAAGATTCTTGTATGTAATATCTCCCCATGGACGCTTGATGGCATTCTTTTCAGCATACTCTTGGGTCACGAACCTGTACTTGAACCACTGATCAGCCCAATATCTTCGAATCCATTGGATTCGAGTCTTCCTCTGATTGTAATCCTCCTCTGGATTAGTCTTGTACATTTCACTGAGATCAGGAGGCAAATCTTTGGAGGTGTTGCCACGGCGCTGTCTGCCACCCTTCCTAACTGACTTGTCGGTTGCCATTGGGTTCAATCAGAAAGGCTTCAAACTGAATGGCTTCAACACTGGCAAATGCTTCGGTCTGCTGGTCAAACAAGAACTGGCTTCGGGAGTGTGAATACGACACTGCAAGAATCCTGCAAATGAATGCAGACTATGAGAACCAAGGGATTCTCCCATGGACATGTAGATGTGACAGCATTAGAGATGCGAGGGAAGGGGAAGAGGTCATATGCATTCTCAGAAGTTTTTGAAGATAAATCAGTTTAGAAGACTTTGACCTCATAGCGCGAAGACATTCACTTATATGATGAGAGTTGGTTCCAGATTTGTACGAATCCATGAATAGGTACAAGTGAGGAATCTAACTATGTTTGAAGCATATTTGAATGTACTAGGCAAGATAGGAGATGCGGACAAGATAAGTGATGAATCTTTTTGGATCAAGAAGATGGTAAAAACAAAGTTTAATTTACCACACGATGAACTGCTTAGACGGAGAAGAATTGGATGCCGAGCAGTTCGATCTTCCGTGCCCTAACTTGGCGATGGAGGACAGCTACGACGACGGCGGAGGAGACGATGTCCGCGGCCGGCGTGAAGACTTTGAAAATGTAACGCCACGAGAAACACTTCAGACAAAGATTTTGTGGTGGCGTTACCCACCGTATAGGAAGTATTAGACCCAGACACGGCGCACAATTATCGTGGCGCTCCGAAGTCAAATTCCGCGTTAATGTATTCACACTTAGAATGTAAGTCTTCATTGATTAAAGATATACTTTACTTCGTGTGTTGCACATCTAAGTCATCGATATGCATAAGTGTTAGGATGTGTGCCTGATTACAGGACATTTGAGGATTCTAAGACATTTAGCTCACACCGCAACTTGCAAAATCTTTTCTCATCCAAGGGATTTGTGAAGATATCTGCCAATTGCTCTTCAGTGTTGACGTGTATGATATCAATATCTTCCTTCATGACATGATCTCTGAGAAACTGATGACGAATTTCAATGTGCTTTGTCTTCGAGTGCTGAACTGGGTTGTTTGCAATCTTGATGGCGCTTTCATTGTCGTAGTAGAGTGGTACATGCTTCAGATGGACACCATAGTCCTTGAGTGTTTGCTTCATCCAGATAAGCTGAGCGCAGCAAGATCCAGCAGCAATGTATTCAGATTCAGCAGTGGAGAGTGATACGCAGGTCTGCTTCTTTGAAGACCAACAGACAAGTGATCGTCCTAGAAAGTGACATGTGCTTGATGTAGACTTGCGATCAACTTTGTCACCAGCATAATCAGCATCTGAGAATCCAACTAGATCAAACTCTGAGCCCTTTGGATACCATAATCCTAGTGTTGGGGTGTAAGCCAAATATCAAAGTATTCACTTCACAGCTAAGTGATGCAACTCCTTTGGTGTCGCTTGATATCGAGCACACATGAAAACACTAATCATAATATCTGGCCTAGATGCACATAAATAAAGTAAAGAACCAATCATGGAGCGGTATACCTTTTGATCAAAATCTTTACCATTGGTGTCGGGACCCAGATGGTGTTTAGCTGGCATAGGCGTCGAGTACCCTTTGCAGTCTTGCATTCCGAACTTCTTCAGGCAGTCTTTGAGGTATTTCTCTTGAGATATGAAGATGCGGTTGCTTTGCTGATGAATTTGAAGACCAAGAAAGAACTTCAGCTCACCCATCATGGACATCTGATATTTCTCTTGCATCATGTGACCAAGCTCATCACTGTATCTTTTGTCAGTGCAGCCGAAGATAATGTCGTCCACATAGATTTGGCAGTCAAATAGTTCATCATCATATATCTTCGTGAAGAGTGTGGGATCCAGGGATTCAGGTTTGAAGCCTTTGCTCTTCAGGAAGTCTTTGAGTGTGTCATACCAAGCACGAGGGGCTTGTTTGAGGTTCTCTTCACGCTGAGCATTGTCGTCAGGTTGATTTGGAGCAGAGATGATGAGTTCCTCATCAGGTTGTGCTTCAGAAGGCATGATCTCACCGATTCCCATTAGCTCGATAGATTCATTAGGTGAAGCTTCATCCAGCAAATTTGGCAGGAACTCTCTTTGTGAACCATTCATTTCATCAAACCGCACATCCACAGTTTCAACTACTTTATAGAGAAATATGTTGAAGACTCTGTAGGAGTGTGAGTCTTTTCCATAGCCGAGCATGAAGCCTTCATGTGCTTTTGGTGCAAATTTTGACTTGTGATGTGGATCCTTGATCCAGCACCTAGCTCCAAATACTCTGAAGTAACTGACGTTTGGCTTCTTTCCAGTAAGGAGTTCATATGACGTTTTCTTCAGAAGCTTGTGAAGATAGACACAGTTGATGATATGGCATGCAGTATCAATAGCTTCAGGCCAGAACCTTCTTGGTGTCTTGTATTCATCGAGCATCGTTCGAGCCATCTCAATTAGGGTTCTGTTCTTGCGCTCTACGATGCCATTCTGCTGAGGTGTGTACAGAGCTGAGAACTCATGGGTGATTCCCATTGTATCCAGATAAAGTTCAAGGCCGGTGTTCTTGAACTCAGTGCCATTGTCACTTTTGATATGCTTGATCTTGACGCCATAGTTGTTCATGGCACGGTTGGCGAAGCGTCTGAAGACATCTTGTACTTCAGTCTTGTAGAGAATTATGTGCACCCATGTGTATCTTGAATAATCATCAACAATGACAAAGCCATAGAGACAAGCTGTGGTAAAGAATGTGGAGTAGTGTGTAGGGCCAAATAAGTCCATGTGAAGCAGCTCAAAGGGTTTGGATGTCGTCATGATTGTCTTCGAGGGATGCTTGGCCCTAGTCATCTTCCCAGCTTCATAGGCACCACACAGATGATCTTTCTTGAACTTGACGTCCTCGATGCCTACGACGTGCTTCTTCTTTGCGAGAGTGTGCAAGTTCCTCATGCCAGCATGTCCTAGCCTCCGATGCCAGAGCCAGCACTCTGAAGCTTTTGCTAGAAGACATACGGCCATCTGCGGTTCAGCTGAGAAATCTACCATATACAGATCACCTTTTATGTATCCTTCAAATATTGGAGACTTGTCAGATTCCATTAGTACAAGGCAACGTAATTTTCCAAATATCACAATCATGTTTAAGTCACACAGCATTGAGACAGACATTAAGTTGAAACCGAGAGATTCAACAAGCATGACTTTATCCATGTGCTGATCCCTTGAGATTGCAACTCTACCGAGACCCAATACTTTGCTTTTACCAGTATTAGCAAATGTGATGTGACCTTTGTTAGATGGACTTAAGGTTGAGTCCATAAGAAGACTTCAATCTCTAGTCATATGATTTGTGCATCCGCTGTCCATAATCCATTCTGAAGACTTTGGTGTCACTCCCTACAATGCAGTTAGGAAGATAGGCTTCACCAATAGCCATTGTGAAGCATAAACATTTGTTGTACAAGTGGATTATGAAAGCTTAGATCCAAGTTAGGATTAGTAAGATGATTAGCAAGCGATTCATGAACAAAATAGATAGTAAACCATTTGGGAATTTGATCTTGCGCCCTACAAGTTGTTTTAGGTCCCCAGCAATAGCATCAGACGCCTTTGATTTTCGGCTGGAGACCTTTCCCTGCAAGAGAAAGTTAGTTCTTCTTAACCACCCACATCTTCAGGGGTGGCTTAGAAGCAATGAGTCTAAGAGTAGCATCTGAGAATTTTGGCTTTGGAGCCCTAGCAAATAGTCGTGCAGGAGGAGAATAATACTCACGAGAATAGGCAGAAAAATTCTTTGTTTTGTGAACATAGCGGTTTGAGGAAACACGCTCATATTCATGGGTTTGAGTATAATTTCCCTGCAAAATATTGGCGTTAGGGTGACTCAGGTGAGTCCTTTGTCTGTATGAAGCCTTTGGACCATATGAAGCCTTTGGTCTGGGGTTTTTCTTCTTTCCAGGTGGTGTCATGATGACATTTGCTGGAAGGTTCTCAAGACAACCTTTGGGAACGCAGATCTTCATAGTGGCTCGTTCCTGCAGTTAGTACCAATATACCTGGCAAACACTTCACCATTCTGATTCTTAAACAGTTTATAGTTTGCATGAAAGATTCATCAATGATAAGAGGATTAGCACAAGTGAAGCCAGACAGGATAGATGGATCCACTGAAGGTTCCTTTGCAGCAACCCATGTGGTTTTGGGGTACTGCTCAGGCTTCCAGTATGAACCATCAACATTCATTTTTCTTTCGAACCCTACACCCTCTTTCCTAGGGTTTCGGTTCAATGTCTGCTTTTTGAGGACATCACATAAAGTCTGATGCCCTTTGAGGCTTTTGTACATCCCTGTTTCAAGCAAAGTCTTCAACCTAGCATGTTCATCAGCAATAGTAGTGGTATCCTCAGCATAGGGGTTAGTTACCACATCAGCAGTTCAAGATATTGCAACAGTGGCAGCAGTAGAACATTCAGCTACAGATGTAGCGTTATCACGCTCAATGCATTTTAGACATGGTGGAATAAACTCTTCCTGAGAAGCACTGATTTGTTGAGCAAGTAATGAATCGCGCTCTTTCTGAAGATCTTCATAACATACTCTTAGCTTTTCATGATCAGATAAGAGAGTGTTATGATGACTTTGAAGCATGTTTAACTTAGTCTGAAGTCTCTGAAGACTTTCAGCCAAGGTTTTCGACTGATCCATTTCTTCACCCAACATATCATTGCTCTTATTAAGCATTTTTTGGGCTTTTTCCAAAGCAATTTGTTGTTTAGTGGAAAGGGAAGCAAGTTTGACATAGCTGGGTCCAAATTCATCACCAGATTCATCATCACTAGACTCAGATAGGTAGCATTGGGTTACCTTGGCACCTTTTGCCATAAGACATGGTGCTGAGGATGATGGTTCTGGATCGAAAGTCATCGTCTTCAGAGATTCTTTGACATCTGATGTCTACACACGCTTCTACTCTTGTAGACTATGTTGGGCCTCCAAGCGCAGAGGTTTGTAGGACAGCAGCAATTTCTCTCAAGTGGATGACCTAAGGTTTATCGAACTCAGGGAAGTAGAGGTTGAAGATGGTCTCTCTCAAGCAACCCTGCAACTAAGATACAAGAAGTCTCTTGTGTCCCCAACACACCTAATACACTTGTTAGATGTATAGGTGCACTAGTTCGGCGAAGAGATGTTAAATGGCAAGTGATATGGATGGCAAAACAAAGTAATATAAATCTGTAATAAAAAGTGCAGCAAGCAAACAAGTGGTAAACGTGAGCACAAATGGTATTGCAATGGTGGAAACAAGGCCTAGGCTTCATACTTTCACTAGTGGCAACTCCCAACAACATTAACATAATCGAATCACATGATATTTCCCATAAAACATGCAAAGGGGACGCACTCGGAGGTCATTCCTTCGTGGTCAAGAGAGGACGAGAATTATGTAGGGCTACAAAAGCACACCTCAAAGTTCGTAGTTCTCAATCTAAGGATTTCCCAATGTCACCGCGGCCATCCAAAGAGAGTCCCACAATCACCACAACATATCTAAAGGATAGTTAAAGACAAGCACTAAGAGACTCTCAATCTTCAATCAACACACAAGAGAGGAAATCACTCATGAAAATATTGTTCTAATCCATGTCCAATAGACCGCTGTCACCTTGGTCTCGGGGATTATACTAGATAAAGACAAGTGAGTACATCAATCCAATACATAGAGGAAGGGGAAATATCATGGGATCACCCTAGATTAACATAGCCTATGATCACAATGAAGATCACATCATGGGAGAGAGAATTGACCACATAGCTACTGGTAAGAACCTCAGCCCCTAGGAGGAACTACTCCCGCATCATGGAGGGAGGAAGCAACGTCGATGGAGATGAATCCGGGGGCACTTCCCCGTCCCGGCAGGGAGCCGGCGCAGGAATTCTGGTCCCCCGAAGCTTGATGGCGATGGCGGCGGAGATCGGAATCGCGTCTGGAGAAAAGGGGTCTGGAATCAGGGTTTCCGCGACACGGTGTAAATATATGCCAAAGGGGGGCATCAGAGGGGGTCAGGGGTGCCCAGGCGCCCCCCCCCCGGCGCGGCCAGGGGGGGCGCGTGGGCAGGCCGCCTGGAGGCCATGTGGGTCCCCTCCGGCCCTACTTTGGCCGCATGGAAGCTTCTGGAACGCTGATTTTTTATATAATTTTTCTGGATTTTTTCTGGCAGTTCTCGTAATGTGAAAACCTGAAATACAAAAACAGCCGAAAACAGAAACTGGCACTGGGGTGCACTGAGTTAATAGGTTAGTCCAAATATGATCAAAAGTGTATGGAAGTGTATAAATAACATAGCAATATCACCCAAAAGAGGCATGGAGCAAGCAGAAATTATAGATACGTTTTGGATGTATCAACATCCCCAAGCTTAATTCCTGCTCGTCCTCGAGTAGGTAAATGATAACAAGAATAATTTCTGTGGTGACATGCTATTAACCATATAGGACTTTTTCATAGTCATATGACAAAAGCTTACTGAGACAATGAATCTATAGTAATTAAGTTGCCTCATGAGAAAATCACAAAGAACTGAAAGTTTTACAATATGGTATTGAAAAATCAAATAGATTTGTAATGAACATGATGTGCAAATATGATAAAGTGATATCTAGCTTGCCCCCTTTAGTGAAGCAAAACATAAATGCAGGGGCACCTCCAAGGTTTAAGTGATGACTAGATACAATGATTTCAAAATAAACGATATCACAATCATGCAAAAGACAATGCTACTTTGGGACAATGCACATTACACTCAGAATGACAATCATGCTCTCAGTAGTTGGTGCTTTTAAAAGAAGGTGGAGACTCTCGAACCGTGGCTTTTGTTGGCAAGGTTGAAAACCCGTAGTCGGAAACAAAGACAAAACATGTACCAGAGCTCTTGGTTTTAAAACAGAGGTAATATTTTTTTTAGATCATGCATGTTTCGTCAATGAATGCTAGCAGACAACTCAATCACTTCTTGAGATGGACAAGTTTCGAGGAACGGCTCCCGAATGAGGAGGATCACATCCTCTTAATCTCCTTTGTTTATCACTGCCAAAGTTTTCTGATTTCTCATGAACAAAGCGTGAAGGAGGGTTTGTTTGTTTTATTATCTTTTTGAGCCGGGCGCACTCAATGCCAGTTCCTTCTCGTATTATGGGTTTGCACATTATACATGCAATCCCGAGGTGAAGCTTGTCCAACTTAAAAAGATCATGAATTAACTACTACTTCCTCATGAACTTAAAAGAGAGGCACAAAATAGGAATGCTTTTTCTTTGAATAATTTCGAGATGGTACATGCAAGTCTCCGTTAGGAATGGCAGGTAAATACCATGTAGGAAGATATGGTGGACTCATATGGCATAACTGGATTAAAAGGATGTGGATGCACAAGCAGTCAGTCCGCTTAGTACAGGCGAAGGTTAGCAAAAGACGGGGAGCGACCAACTAAGAGAGCAATGACGGTCATAATCATGCAGAGCGACAAAGCAACATTGAATCAGGCATGGAAGTTATATCGCTACTCAGAAACAAAAGATCATCAAGGCTTGACAGACTTTCTTTACAGTCTTAAATATGCGTGAGCATACGCCAAGTCAATCAAAATAAATTCTTTGAAGGAAGATATTACTAAACCATACCACATCATAGGCAAACAAATCATGTTGGTACTCCAATAACACATTGGGAACCCCCTAGCTATTTGAGACTAACCATAAGAAAACATGAACTACTAAGCGCCATTATGCACGTAGCATCTTTATCATAGACATATCAACCAATGCAACGGAAGCAAACTCTCTTAATAAGATAAACATGATAACTAAAGAGAGTTCAAGCAACCAACTAAACAAAAGCTCTTTTAAAAGATAAGCATGAAAGTTAAGAGCTAAGCATGATAGTAGCTATTAAAAGACAAAGAACACACACAGCAAAGATAGACATGCAAATTCTATGTTATGTTCTAGGTAGAAGTGGAGCGTGTTTCTCTCCCACATAAAGAAAGCTGAGTTCCAACTCGTTATGAAAAGCTAAAGAAAACTAAAAGGAAAACTAAAATAAGACGCTCCAAGCATAGCACATAACACATGAAGTGATTAAAATATAGTGGAACGAAGGACGAACTGATAATGATGATGGAGAAGGGGATGCACGGGGGCATCCCCAAGCTTAGACGCTTGAGTCTCCTTGAATATTTCTTGGGGGTGCATGGGGGCATCCCCAAGCTTGAGCGTTTGACACTCCTGAATCTTTTTATCATCTTCCCTCGCACACTTGAAAACTCCCTTCATACATAACTCATCATAATCTGATTAGCGAGGTTAGTACCCATAATAAAATAATTATTCCTTGCTGGAAATAAAGATATTCTTGAAGTTCTACTGCTTCTCAAGATTGCCAAAAGGTTTTTCCAAAGAAAAAGCAAGCTCTAGGTTTGCAAAATGAAGGAAAGGCAAAACAGGACAGAATCTGTGAAAAACAGAACAACAGGTAGTAAATGATTTTTCCGGGGCACTTCTGCAACTCTAATCAAAAAACTCAAAACAGACGCACGAAAGACAATTCTATAGAGCATGCTGTCGAAAATATTCAGACCAAAAATATGATCTGGTGATTTTATACGAATTTTTCTATCCAAGGACAGAATCTGTTTCCTGGACAGCACGTCACAACTTTTGAACTTTCTTGCAATCAGAGGCTAAACTTGGCACAAAGCTGAAAAATAAAGATACAATGATGTTGCTACAGTAGTAACAAACATCAAGACCACTAAAACTCAAAGTAAACATAACAAGTGTTGTCTCCCTAGAGCTCTTTCTTTATAGCCATAAAGATAGGCTTAAGACTTTAATGATGCTCTCGTAGGAATAAGAGCTGAAGAACAAAAGAGAGCATCAAGAAGCAAATACCAAACACATTTAAGCCTAACATGCTTCCTATGCATAGGAATATTGCAATAGAATAATTCATTGAAGCACAAAGCAACTAGCATAGGAAGGCAAAACAAGCATAACTTCAAAATATTCATCATAAAGAGAGGAAACTTCTTACTATTAAGATATTTAGAACCAAGTCTCCCTCTCTCATTATAAATTTCAGTGGCATCATGGATGAACTCAACAATATAAGCATCACGTAAAGCATTGTTACCATGATCCACATGCAAAAAGATACTCTTACTCTCCACATAAGCATAATCTTTCTCATTGGTAATAGTGGGAGTAGGACTATCATAAACAACTTGAACACTATAGATTACTTGTGTATTAGGAGGGTGGTGTTCAACAAGGGAGTAATTCCCTCCATGATTATGACAAGTTTCATAAGGATAATTTCTCCTTATGTCATAGGTACCTTTATAATCACTATAGGTTGGAGTTATGACATCATCATAGTAGAGAAGAGCATTATCATTGCTAGCAACTATATTTGTAATCATGTCGTCTTTATTCTTACTAGCAAAAGAATTATCAATTATCACATCACTAGTGGGTAAAGGGTTTGCAATCCTATCATCCCCAAGCTTAGAGCTTCCCATATCATCACTTTCAGAGTTGGTACCAAAAAGATTTTCAAGATCATAAGTAGCATTATCATCATTTTCCCAATCACAATAAGTAACATGCATATCATAATCAAAATCATCTTCAATAGTACCTACGGACGTATCATCAAGATGATAATTAAGGCAATAAACTTCACCTTCTTCTTTAAACTTACAATCGTTAGGATAAAAGTTGATGGGAGGAATATGTTCAGGCCAGGTTGATACCCATTCTTCTTCTTTCTTGCTCCTCTTCCTCCTCCTCTTCTTTTTCTTCTTCTTAACCTTAGGAGGGAGTGGTTGGAGATGAAGCTTCTCCACATATCCTGGTTTATCATTAGAAACAATAGGGGAAACTTGGGAGAAACTCTCCTTTTTATTAGCAGAAATATAAGAGACATTTTTATACTTTGGTAAAGTTCCCTCCTTTATAATCTTACTTATGTAATCATTTTCATGGCAATTAACAACACAATAGAGATGGCAATTTTGCAAAGTGTTTTTTATTCCTATGGCATTATCATCCAGCCAAGAAGTCTTTTCTGATAACTCTTCACACATCAAAAATAACATAAGCTCATCATAAAGATCAGAGGTGATCATGTTATCACACAACCGGTTAACAGTTATGTTTTGAAAGTTCATGCATTGAAAATTAAAGTGACCCTCTATGCGGCAAAGTTCACAAGTAAAAGGATAAAGGTCACACAATTCTCTAGCAATTTCATTTAAATCTCTGACCCAAGTGATTGTTCTTTCATGCTTATGTTGCTTACAATACTTCTCTTCTTCAATCATAGGCCTTTCACAAGGTCTATCCACTCCACAAAAATTAACATGCTTATATAAAACTTCATTTTTAGGAATTGGATCATGCATGTTGCAATCATCATGAAAAATTTCATTTTCTTTGCAAGTCTCTTTAAAAGGTTTATGATACTTGATCCAATCCTCCTTAGGCATATTAAGATGTGAAGCAAAAGATTTGAGGAAATCAACAAGGAGTTGAGAATCAAGCCCAAACTTAGCACTAAACTTATTAAAACTTGTAGTTTCAACAAAGGACTTAATGCAATCATACTCATAAATTATACCTGACTCTTTACCTTTGTCGATCTCCCAATCTTCAGTGTTGCGTTGAATTCTTTCAAGGAGTTCCCATTTAGCATCAATCTTTTTGTTTGTGAAAGAACCCATAGAGGAAGCGTCGAGCAAATCTTTATCCTGTCGAGAAAGCCTCGCATAGAAATTAGTAATAATCATATCTTTGGGGAGCCCATGGTTAGGACATTTTAGCATTAACGTTTTCAGTCAGCTTGAGCTATGCTCTCTCCGTCATGAGGATAAAAATTATAAACATAATTCCTATTCTCATAGACTTCATGAAGAGGATAAAACTTGGAGTAAAAGAGAGACTGGATCTCTTCCCACTCCAGCAGGTGAGAGTCATTTAGTAGCCTATACCATTCCAATGCTTTTCCTTTCAGTGACAAGGCAAATAATTTTCTCATGACAAACTCCCTTGATACACCTGCAAGCTTAAATAATGAACATAGTTGTGACAGATATAGCAAGTGTTCATCGGGATGTCTGTCTCCTGCATAACGATCAGCCAAAACATAATCGATAATACCAGCTGGTATTTTATAGGGCACAATTTCAGTAGGGGGAGGAGCAACCACCACAGGTGTGGGGCGTCTTCCCGCAAGCAACGATCCAATAGCAAGGTTGTCCATAAGCATAACTAGTGAAATAAAAACAAGAAACAAAAAGATTTAATTGCAAGATCTAAAGATATACCTTCAAGCGCTCACCTCCCCGGCAACGGCGCCAGAAATAGCTTGATGTCTACACACGCTTCTACTCTTGTAGACTATGTTGGGCCTCCAAGCGCAGAGGTTTGTAGGACAGCAGCAATTTCCCTCAAGTGGATGACCTAAGGTTTATCGAACTCGGGGAAGTAGAGGTTGAAGATGGTCTCTCTCAAGCAACCCTGCAACTAAGATGCAAGAAGTCTCTTGTGTCCCCAACACACCTAATACACTTGTTAGATGTATAGGTGCACTATTTCGGCGAAGAGATGTTAAATGGCAAGTGATATGGATGGCAAAACAAAGTAATATAAATCTGTAATAAAAAGTGCAGCAAGCAAACAAGTGGTAAACGTGAGCACAAATGGTATTGCAATGGTGGAAACAAGGCCTAGGCTTCATACTTTCACTAGTGGCAAGTCCCAACAACATTAACATAATTGAATCACATGATATTTCCCATAAAACATGCAAAGGGGACGCACTCGGAGGTCATTCCTTCGTGGTCAAGAGAGGACGAGAATTATGTAGGGGTACAAAAGCATACCTCAAAGTTCGTAGTTCTCAATCTAAGGATTTCCCAATGTCACCGCGGCCATCCAAAGAGAGTCCCACAATCACCACAACATATCTAAAGGATAGTCAAAGACAAGCACCAAGAGACTCTCAATCTTCAATCAACACACAAGAGAGGAAATCACTCATGAAAATATTATTCTAATCCATGTCCAATAGACCGCTGTCACCTTGGTCTCGGGGATTATACTAGATAAAGACAAGTGAGTACATCAATTCAATACATAGAGGAAGGGGAAATATCATGGGATCACCCTAGATTAACATAGCCTATGATCACAACGAAGATCACATCATGGGAGAGAGAATTGACCACATAGCTACTGGTAAGAACCTCAGCCCCCAGGAGGAACTACTCCCGCATCATGGAGGGAGGAAGCAACGTCGATGGAGATGAATCCAGGGGCACTTCCCCGTCCCAGCAGGGTGCCGGCGCAGGAATTCTGGTCCCCCGAAGCTTGATGGCGATGGCGGCGGAGATCGGAATCGCGTCTGGAGAAAAGGGGTCTGGAATCCGGGTTTCCGCGACACGGTGTAAATATATGCTAAAGGAGGGCATCAGAGGGGGTCAGGGGTGCCCAGGCCCCCCCCCCCGGCGCGGCCAGGGGGGCGCGTGGGCAGGCCGCCTGGAGCCCCTGTGGGTCCCATCCGGCCCTACTTTGGCCGCATGGAAGCTTCCGGAACGCTGATTTTTTATATAATTTTTCTGGATTTTTTCTGGCAGTTCTCGTAATGTGAAAACCTGAAGTACAAAAACAGCCGAAAACAGAAACTGGCACTGGGGTGCACTGAGTTAATAGGTTAGTCCAAATATGATCAAAAGTGTATGGAAGTGTATAAATAACATAGCAATATCACCCAAAAGAGGCATGGAGCAAGCAGAAATTATAGATACGTTTTGGACGTATCAACATCCTCAAACCCGGGATCAACACGAGTTCGATGACCCTCATGGACTTCGGAGAGACGGTCCCAGATAAGCTTCTCATGATCGAGATGCATGACGTTCCTGAACTGATTTTGAGACAGACAGGAGCAGATGACGTCCTTCGCTGTGAGGTTGAGAAGAGTGAACTTGCGAATGTCATCAGCTTCTGCCATCTTGCACAGGTCGGTAAGACCAATCTCAGTGACGGTCCATAGCTCACTGTTTATCGCCATGAGACGTTTCTTCATCATGGCCTTCCACTTGGGATACTCGTGACCGTCAAAACATGGGGCAAGACACTGTCTTCATTCCCGCGGTCGACATAACTTAAACTCCAGGTGGTTAAACCGAAACACACAGAACAAGGGAGTACCGTGCTCTGATACCAATTGAAAGTGCAGTATATCGACTAGTGGGGGGTGAATAGGCGATTTTTATGAAATGCTTCAAAACATGGGAGTTTTGAAGACAAATGATAAATCCAATCCTATTTATATGCAGCGAAAGGTAGACTACACTAGACAAGCCATAGTCAAGTATTCAATGAAGTGAAAGCATGAAGACTAATAGCAGCTAGGCAGTAAGCATCAGGATGGACGATTGAATGAAGCCAATCAGAACAAGTAGTCACACAGTGAAGTCAATCAGATAAGGCAAGCAGGCAATGACTTCACAACATAAGACAGTAAGTAAAGGAAAGGAAATGATAGAACCAGTGGCTCAGGGAAGACAGTGATTTGTTAGACCAGTTCCAGTTGCTGTGACAACTGTATGTCTGGTTAGGGAGGCTGAGATTTAACTCAGAAGACCGCGTCTTCACCTTATTCCCCTTAAGCTAAGAACACCTAGTCCTCGCCCAATCACTCTGGTAAGTCTTCAAGGTAGACTTCCAAACCTTCACAGACTTTGTTCACCGGCGATCCACAATGACTCTTGGATGCTCAGAACGTGACGCCTAACTGGCTGGAGGAAACACGGTCCTCAAGTGTAACAAGTCTTCAGGTCACACAGACAGAAAGACTTCAGTGATGCCTAACACTCTTTGGCTCTGGGTGTTTGGGCTTTGTCCTCGCAAGGATCTCTCTCTCAAATGCTTCGGAGGTGGGTTGCTCTCAAACGACAAAAGCCGTGCAATAACTCTGAGCAGCCACCGATTTATGGTGTAGGGGGTGGGCTATTTATAGCCACTGGGCAACCCGACCTGATTTGGCCGAAGTGACCCTGGGTCACTAAGGAACTGACACGTCTTCCAATGGTCAGATTTCAAACACACACGGCAACTTTACTTGGGCTACAAGTAAAGCTGACTCATCCAACTCTGGATAAGATTTGCTCTCATTGTCTTCGCTCGAAGACATATGATTTGGTTGAGCATCACTTCAGTCACTCTAACTTAGTTCACTTGGACCCCACTTAACAGTACGGTGGTTTCTATGACTCAACAAAGAAGAAAAGGAAACAACAAAACATCTAAATCTTCGCGCTCCATAGTCTTCACACAATGTCTTCTCTTGTCATAGTCTTCAATATGATTATCTTCATATACCACCATAGTCGTCAATGACTTCATACATTTTTAGGGGTCATCTCCGGTAGGTAAACCGAATCAATGAGGGACTACTACCTGTGTTATCCTGCAATTCTCACAAATACATTAGTCCCTCAACCAGATTTGTCGTCAATACTCCAAAACCAACTAGGGGTGGCACTAGATGCACTTACAAAGATGAAGAACCAGAGAATCATTTGCCAACTGTCATTCAAGAGTGTGATATTACAGGTTTATCGTGTCCTCTTAATGACATGTCTCCTTATGATTTATTTGCTTCTACCTTCCATTACCTGATACCATCAATTAAGCTAAACTTGGAAAACTATTTTGTTGGACATCATCATACATACCCTGTAAGTGTCATTGCTCACATTGGTTATGATGACATTTACTTTCCTTGTGCTAGTCCTATGGATAATGAAACATATCATTCCCATGCTAGTCTCAAGCTTAATGATAAATACCATCCTCATGTTAGTGTTGACCTTGCTGATTTCTATCATCCTAAACATGTGCTTTATAGCTATGCTCATGTAATTGGGTACTATATTGATGATTTAGAGGGCATTACCCCTATCACTTGCAGTTGTTGTTTGTGTGAGTCCTATTTCAGGTTTTCGCTTGTGCACGAATCAATACATGCTGACCAGGTTCGAGGTGACATTCCTTGGGACCCCGGTGGATTCAAAGCATGGTGACGAGAAGCAGGGGGAACACACGAAGAAGAGTGAGCATGCATGAGGAAGCAAAAGGAGAGGAGTCACAATGCAAGAGGATGTGAGATGATCGAGTGAGTGCTACATGATCAAAACCTGGTGAGCTGTTTCATGTCCCCAATCTGAATATATCATCCATTGATACATGCTGAAATCATTTGATATTTGGGTTGCTTAAGCCATTTCTTAAATGTTGTCCCACTGAATTTCATTTGACATATTGTGCTTGATGTGAACATGTGAACTGATTGTGGAATGCCTTGTAAACTAGTGATCTATACAATGATTGCTTTGCTGAAACTAGTGAAATTCATTTGTTTCGAGTGCTCAAATCCCTAGTGCACTAGTAAACTCCACCATTTTCTGCATTTTACTATGATACACCTAGATCACTATGTTGAGATTACTATGATACACCTAGATCACTATGATCAACATGGAAGTGGATGCACAAGCAGTATTCCCGCTTAGTACAGGTGAAGGCTAGAAAGAGACTGGGAAGCGACCAGCTAGAGAGCAACAATGGTCATGAACGTGCATTAAAATTAATCAACAATGAATGCAAGCATGAGTAGGATATAAATCACCATGAACATAAATATCGTGGAGGCTATGTTGATTAGTTTCAACTACATGCGTGAACATGTGCCAAGTCAGATCACTTAAATCGTTCAAAGGAGGATACCACCCCATCATACCACATCACAACCATTTTAATATCATGTTGGCACACAAGATAGACCATTATAAACTCTCAGCTAATCAAGCATGACATAAGCAGCTATGATCTCTAATTGTCATTGCAAGCATGTTTCATTCATAACAAGCTGAATCAAGAACGATGAACTATCATATTTACAAAAACAAGAGAGGTCGAGTTCATACGAACTTTTCTCAGCTCAATTAGTTCATCATATATCATCCTTATTACCTTTCACTCGCATGACCGAACGGTGTGGATAATGATAATAGTGCACGTGCATTGGACTAAGCTGGAATCTACGAGCATTTAATACAAGAGAGAAGACAAGGTAATATGGCTCAAGGTTAAATCAACAATAAAGCATATGAGAGCCACTAAGCAATTTCAATCATGGTCTTCTACTCTTAACCCCCAAAGAAAATAAAAGAAACTATTTACATGGGAAAGCTCCCAACAAGCAAAAGAAGAACGGTAAATCTTTTTGGGTTTTCTTTTAATTACTACTACAAGGAAAGTAAACTAGCTAGATGCTACAACTAATATATTTTTTGTTTTTCTTACGGTTTTTCTAACACACAAGAAAAAGACTAAGAAAAAGAAATGAAACTAAGCATGGATGGTACAATGAAAGAGTGTGAGCACCGACAACTAGAGTAAGTGTGAACATGAATGTAAAGTCGGTGAGAAACACGTACTCCCCCAAGCTTAGGCTTTTAGCCTAAGTTGGTCTATGGCCATGAATCAAAGCTACTCCCTCCAGTGTACTGAGATGTGTCCTCTGGGTGCCACTGGTTGGCAAGCTCATCCAGATCCCACCCATAAACAGACTGACGGTAAGGATCGAGTGGTGGCTCCAGCTCAGGCTCTGAAGCTTGTGCCTGGCCCTGGTACTTGTAGAAGGCATCTGATGTAATGATATATATGCCTGAAGACAGATCAAACAGAGACGGTGCAGGCAAGGTAACAATCTCACAATATTTTTCATCAAACCTTAATTTATAATTAAGCAACATATCCTTGTCTTTAACAATAAAATCATGTGCTACCATGCTCTTGTAGTCTAGATAAACAGGGGCAAGCAATTTTACTTTCTTCTCATGATGCCTAATAGGTATTCTAAAATGTTCAGCAAGGCGAGAAGCAAAGATTCCTCCAAAGACGGCCCCCTTTGAGAGGTTCAGACTCGGTCGTTTAGCAACAATGGCACCAAAGCTAAAAGTTGTGTCTTGAAACAAAGCATGGCGTAAAATGACAATATCGGGGGCACTAAGATTCCCACTGTTGCCGCGACCAATTAAACATCTACTAGCAAATAAAGAAAAGTAGCGTAGAACAGGGAAGTGTATACTAGTGATTCTTACCCCTGAGACTTGTCTAGTTTCCCTTACAGCTATCATGTCGATAAACCCTTCAATGTCTTCACGACGTGGTTCATTAAGTCTACCTCCAAAGGGTATCTTACATACTTCACAAAATTCTAAGAGTGATATCTCCTTAATCTCATCATATAAACGAAACTCCACTATAGGTGGTGTTTTCTTAGCATGAAAATGAAAACTTTGCGTGAAAATATTGGTGAGTAAGAGATGTTGTTCACGCTGGTCGTGGAGGAAGTCAGTGAGGCATGCATTATTTTCCAACCAATAAAAGTCTTCGTAAATCCCGACGGACATCATGAAATCATTACAAGGCCATTCGCACGGTCGAACTTCCGCCATGCGACGAAGATTATATTTGGGCTTCTTATTTTCTTCTTTCTTCTTTCTTCTTCTCCTCGGAACTCTTACTGGAGGAGCCCCTCAACAATCTCTTTATCATTTTCCTTCTCTGAAATTTTTAGTAACTCAAAATAAAAGTTAACCAACCTCAACAAGACTGATAGCAGCAACTCCTACTAGTGCCTAGAGACTATATCATGCATTAGAACTACTTGGGGCCAAGAAAATTTGACATGCAAGCTCAAGAACAAGGTCACCACAGCAGCAAAAATTTGCAATAAATAAAACACTAGAACAAAAACTAATTGGACCAATGGAGGAGTCACATACCAAGGAACAATCTCCCCAAACAGTTTGGTGAATGGTGCTTTGAGCAAGGAGATCAAAAATGGCAGCAAGATGAGCTAGAACTCGGGTTTGAGCTGGTTGGTGATTTTTTTGGGGAGGAAGAAGAAGAGTGTGGGTGCAGGAATAAGTGGAGGGGGGCCACATGGGGACCATGAGGCAGGGGGCGCGCCCTAGGGGAGGGGGTGCACCCTGGACCCTCGTGGCCAGGTGTTGGCTCCCCTCGCTGTGTGTCCTATGCCATACATCCTCAAATATTCTAGAAAAAAATCATATTTCATTTTCAGGGCATTTCGAGAACTTTTATTTTCGGGGTAATTTTTTATTGCCCTGATAAGTCTGGAAACAGACAGAAATACTATGTTTGTTTTATTTATCCTAATTAACAGAAAGTAAAAGGAGGGTACAGAAGGTTGTGCTATCTAGATTCACCTATCCCATTCTCATCAAAAGGAATCCATTAACAAGGTTGATCAGGTCTTGTTAATAAACTCTTTTCGAATAACATGAAACCGGAGAATTTTCGAATAACACTAGGTTACCTCTATGGGGATATGTATGTCCCCAACAATAAGGATATCATATGTCTTCTTGATAGTAGGAAGAGGAAATTCAAAACCTCCAATAGTAATAGTTGAAATTTTTCCAATATAATTGATACTGTGGACCTGAGGTTGTTTCCTCAGAAAGTGAACCGTATGCTCATTACCATTGACATGAAAAGTGACATTGCCTTTGTTGCAGTTAATAACAACCCCTGCAGTATTCAAAAAGGGTCTACCAAGGATAATAGACATACTATCGTCCTCGGGAATATCAAGGATAACAAAGTCCATTAGAATAGTAACATTTGCAACCACAACAGGCACATCCTCACAAATACCGACAGGTATGGCAGTTGATTTATTGGCCATTTGCAAAGATATTTCAGTAGGTGTCAACTTACTCAATTCAAGTCTACGATATAAAGAGAGAGGCATAACACTAACACCGGCTCCAAGATCACATAAAGCAGTTTTAACATAGTTTCCTTTAATGGAACAAGGTATAGTAGGTACTCCCGGATCTCCTAGTTTCTTCGGTATTCCACCTTTAAAAGTGTAATTGGCAAGCATGGTGGAAATTACTACTTCAGGTATCTTTCTTTTATTGGTAATAATATCTTTCATATATTTAGCATAAGGATTTGTTTTAAGCACATCAGTCAAATGCATACGCAAAAAGATAGGTCTAATCATTTCAGCAAAGTGCTCAAAATCCTCATCATCCTTTTTCTTGGATGGTTTAGGAGGAAAAGGCATGGGTTTCTGAACCCATGGTTCTCTTTCCCTACCGTGCTTCCTAGCAACAAAGTCTCCCTTATCATAACGTTGATTCTTTGATTGTGGGTTATCAAGATCAACTGCAGGTTCAATCTCTACATTATTATCATTGCTAGGTTGACCATCATCATGAACATCATCATTAATATTATCACTAGGTTCATGTTCATTACCAGATTGTGTCTCAGCATCAGAAACAGATATATCATTGGGATTCTCAGGTATGTCAGCTACAGGTTCACTAGAAGCATGCAAAGTCCTATCATTTTTCTTTTTCTCTTCTTAGAAGAACTAGGTGCATCTAAATTAGCTCTGTGGGAATCTTGCACAATTCTCTTAGGGTGGCCTTCAGGGTACAGAGATTCCTGAGTCATTTTACCACCTCTAGTTGCTACTCTAACAACATAGTCATTATTCTTACCATTTAATTCATTGAGCAAATCATTCTGAGCCTTAAGTACTTGTTCTACTTGAGTGGTAACCATACAAGCATGTTTACTAATGAGTTTCAATTCACCTTTAACTCTAGACAGATAATCACTCAAGCGTTCAATCATATAAGCATTGTGTTTTAATTGTCTACCAACATAAGCATTGAAGTTTTCTTGTTTCACAATAAATTGTCAAACTCATCTAAGCATTGGCTAGCAGACTTATATCGAGGAATATCACCTTCATCAAATCTATAAAGAGAATTTACCTTTACTACCTGTGTCGGGTTATCAAGACCATGTATTTCTTCAATAGGTGGTAAATTCTTAACATCTTCAGCTTTAATACCTTTTTCTTTCATAGATTTCTTTGCCTCTTGCATATCTTCAGGACTAAGAAATAGAACACCTCTTTTATTTGGAGTTGTCTTAGGGGCTGGTTCAGTTAGTGTCCAATTATTTTCATTGGCCAGCATATTATTCAATAGTAATTCAGCTTGATCAACTGTTCTTTCCCTGAAAACACAACCAGCACAACTATCCAGGTGGTCTCTGGAAGCGTCGGTTAGTCCATTATAAAAGACATCAAGTATATCATTCCTTTCAAGAGGATGATCAGGCAAAGCATTAAGTAATTGGAGAAGCCTCCCCCAAGCTTGTGGGAGAGTCTCTTCTTCAATTTGCACAAAGTTATATATTTCCCGTAAGGCAGCTTGTTTCTTATGAGCGGGAAAATATTTAGCAGTGAAGTAATACATCATATCATGGGGACTACGCACACAACCAGGATCAAGAGAATTGAACAAAGTCTTAGCATCACCCTTTAACAAGAAAGGAAATAACTTAAGGATATAGTAATAACGAATCTTTTCATCATTGGTAAACAGGGTGGCTATATCATTCAACTTAGTAATATGTGCCACAGCAGTTTCAGATTCATAGTCATGGAAAGGATCAGATTCAACCAAAGTAATTAACTCAGGATCAACAGAGAATTCATAGTCCTTATCAGTAACACAGATAGGTGAAGTAGCGAAAGCAGGGTCATGTTTCATTCTAGCATTCAAGGACTTTTCTTTCAGCTTAGCTAATAATCTCTTAAGATCATATCTATCGTTGCAAGCAAGAAAGTCTCTAGAAGTTTCTTCATCCATAACATAACCCTCGGGAACAACAGGCAATTCATATCTATTGGGAGAATATTCATCACCACTTTCATAAAAATATCAGTTTCAATATTTGCTTTCTCCCTAACCTTAGCAATTTGTTCATCTAGAAATTCACCCAATGGCACAGTATTATCATGCATAGAAGTAGTTTCATCATACATAGCAGAAGTGGCATCATCAAGTACATACGACATATCAGATTCAATAGCAGGAGTAGGTGTCGCAAGTTTACTCATAACAGAAGGAGAATCAAGTGCAGAGCTAGATAGCAGTTCCTTACCTCCCCTCGTAGTTGAGGGTAAGATCTTGGTTTTTGAGTCCTTCAAATTATTCATAGTGATCAACAGATATAAATCCCAAGTGACTTAAAGAATAGAGCTATGCTCCCCGGGGTTGCCGGATCATAACACATAGTAGGTGACTATAGACTTGCAAGATAGGATCAAGAACACACATATATTCATGAAAACATAATGGGTTCAGATCTGAAATCATGGCACTCGGGCCCTAGTGACAAGCATTAAGCATAGCAAAGTCATAGCAACATCAATCTCAGAACATAGTGGATACTAGGGATCAAACCCTAACAAAACAAAATCGATTACATGATAGATCCCATCCAACCCATCACCGTCCAGCAAGCCTATGATGGAGTTACTCACGCATGGCGGTAAGCATCATGGAATTGGTGATGAAGGAAGGTTGATGATGACGATGGCGACGATCTCCACTCTTCGGAGCCCCGAACGGACTCTGTATCAGCCATCCCGAGAGAGATTAGGGCTTGGCGGCGGCTCCGTATCGTAAAACGCGATAATTCTTTCTCTCTCATTTTTTTCTCCTCGAAAGTGAATATATAGGATCTGGGGATACGTCGGTGAAGCACCAGGGGGCCCACGAGGCAGGGGGCGCGCCCTAGGGGGGCGCCTCCCACCCTCGTGGGTAGGGTGTGGGCCCCCTAGCCTGGATCTTCTTGCAGGTAATTTTTATATTTTCCAAAATAATTCTCCGTGGATTTTTGGGTCATTTCGAGAACTTTTTATTTCTGCACAAAAACAACACCATGGCAATTCTGATGAAAACAGCGTCAGTCCGGGTTAGTTCCATTCCAATCATGCAAGTTAGAGTCCAAAACAAGGGCAAAAGGGTTTGGAAAAGTAGATACGTTGGAGACGTATCAGACTCCAATATATTTATAATTTATGAAGTATTCATGCCATGTTTACAATAATTTCATATGGTTTTGGTGCACTTTTATATGACTTTTATATGATTTTCTGGACTAACATATTGGCCTAGTGCCCACTGCCAGTTGTTGTTTTCTGCTTGTTTTGATTTTCTAGAAAATCCATATCAAATGAAGTCCAAATGAAGCGAAACATTTTAACTATTTTTTCTGGAAGGAAAGGGAACCAGGAAGCTTCGGGGGAGTACCAGAAGATCCATAGGGGGCCACTAGGCACCTCGGCGCACCCAGGGGGTGGTTGTGCCCAGGTACCTCATGGGCCCCCTGTGGCACCTCTTCGCGTGATTCAACCTCTAAAAATTCCTATAAATACCAGAACCCTCGAATGTTAACCTAGAACTTCCGCTCCACACCCTCAAGCCTCTGTACCAAAGAGATCCCCTCTGGAGCCCTGTTCGGCACTCTGCCGGAGGGTTAAATCATCAGCGGAGGCCATCTTCGTCATCTCGGCGGTCTTCATGACGAGAAGGGAGTAGTTCGCCCTCGGGGCCTAGGGTATGTACTAGTAGTTATGTGTTTGACCCCACTCTCTCTCTCTCTCTCTCTCTCTCTCTCTCTCTCTCTCTCTCTCTCTCTCTCTCTCTCTCTCTCGTGTTCTTGATTTGGCACGATCTTGATGTAACGTGAGCTTTGTTAACATAGTTGGATCATATGGTGTTTCTCCCTCTCTATGTTGTTGTGATGAATTGAGTTTTTACCTTTGAGTTTCCACTATTATCAGATTGAATATTTTGGATTTGAGAACACTTGATGTATGTCTTGCATGTGGATACTCGTGGTTGTTCGGAAACGTTGCATGGAAAACAAAAAAAATCTACGCACACGCAATGATCTATCTACGGAGATGCATAGCAACGAGGGGGAGAGTGTGTCTACGTACCCTCGTAGACCATCAGCGGAAGCGTTTTACAATGCGGTTGATGTAGTCGAACTTCTTCGTGCTTCAACTGATCAAGTACCGAACACACGGCACCTCCGCCTTCTGCACACGTTCAGCTCGGTGACATCCCTCGCCTTCTTGATCCAGCAAGATGTCGAGGTAGTAGATGAGTTCCATCAGCACGACCACTACTAGGGAAAACCCTAGTAGTAGCGTGGGTTTTGATGCTATCGGCAGCGCAGGTAGCCTTGCTACTACTACGGCGCTACAGCTAACAGTTAGTAGTAGTGTTGTCTAGACCCGCGCTACTACTATTGACAATATCAGTGGCACTTTTCTGGAATGCGCTACTATTAAGTAGCTATAGCGCTTTTCTGTTCCCACGCTGCTGATGTATCTTTCATCATTTTTTCCTGCTTTTACCCCGTTTCAATAAACTGCAATTACGCATATACCAGATAACAATATCATTAACCACAATACCATATAGTCATACAATATCATAAACATTATAGGTACTCATATATAGTCAACATGCGTCCTCACATGAATATAGCATATAGGATAAGTAGTACTAGGTAGTCTTACAGCCAAACATATATACCAGTTCTACTAGGTATATATAGTCATACAGCCACACACACATATGTAGTTCTAGATG
>LR738711.1:671089599-671145087 GCA_902687465.1 Secale cereale
CAACTATATGTTGATGATATTATCTTTGGGTCACCTAACAAAGCTTTCAATGATGTGTTCGCCGCACTCATGACCACACATTTTTGGATGTCCATGATGGGAGAGTTGAAGTACTTCCTTGGGTTTGAGATTAAGCAAAGAAGAGAAGGAATCTTCATCAAACAAGCCAAGTACACTCAAGACATGCTCAAGAGGTTTAATCTAAGTGATGTCAAGCTGGCTACTACTCCAATGCCAACCAAGTGCCAACTTGACATTGATCCCAATGGTAAAGCGGTGGATCAAAAGGTATATCCTTCTATGATTGGTTCCTTGCTTTACCTTTGTGCATCTAGACCGGATATTATGTTGAGTGTGGGAATCTGTGCACGGTTTCAAGCCTCGCCTAAGGAAAGTCACTTTGTGGCAGTCAAGCGAATCTTTCGATATTTGGCTCATACCCCAAACTTTGGCTTATGGTACCCAAGAGGAGCAAACTTCAACCTTGTAGGTTTCTCTGATTCGGATTGGGCACGAGACAAAGTGGATAGGAAGTCCACTTCCGGAGGGTGCCAATTCCTTGGTTGCTCTCTTGTAAGTTGGTCTTCCAAGAAGCAAAGTTGTGTGTCTCTCTCGTCCACTGAAGCGAAGTATGTGGCAGCTGGCAGTTGTTGTGCTCAACTTCTATGGATGAGGCAAACTTTAAAGGATTACGGTGTCACTTGTGACAAAGTGCCTCTTTGGTGTGACAATGAAAGTGTCATCAAGATTTCTCTCAACCCGATGCAACACTTCAAGACGAAGCATATTGAGATTCGGTATCACTTCATCTGGGATCATATTCGACGAGGAGAAATAGAGCTTCACTATGTCAACACTCATGATAACCTTGCGGATATATCTTCACGAAGCCATTGGATGAAGCAAGATTTTGCGAGTTAAGGCATGAGCTAAATATCATCGATTTGAGCAATGTGGCTTGAAATCTTGCACACACTCCTCCCACTCAATATGATTATCTTGCCTAGATGTAGGCATGGGCATAGGGGATGTTGTTCTCTCAATGAACTCTCCCTCCCCCCATTATGCATAAATTGATCAACTCTTTCACATTCATCATTTATGATGACTCTTGTGCTTCAAAGACGAGTTTTGGTCATGGACCCAAGGATAATTCTTCGCGGTGCCATACCAACTTACTCAAACATAGGTGGCTCCGGCCACTTCCCTCTCTTTTGAGAGCTTGTTGCTTGTCCTTTCGTGTGTGCTTTTGTTTGCCTTGTGGTTTTTGGGTGTCTTTGTTATTGCTTTAGATCGTTTTGGCCATCACCAAAGTTCTTGGATATACGGTACTATCATGGCAAGCCACTTATTACCGCTGAGGAGAGAAGGAGATGTGTGCTTCCTTCTCACAAGAGTGGCACGGTACTACCGCCCCTGGCACGGCAGTATTTTTTTACTGCCGCTGGGGTGCGGTACTTCTGCCCGAGGTGGTACTACCGCAATGACCAGCGGTAGTACCGCGCCGCCATGACCCGTGGGGGTTAAGTGCGGGGCTGGGGAGGTTTCTCTCCCTTATCCCCTCATTTTTTCCCACTCTCCTCTCTCTCCTCTCCAAGAACGGCGGCGGAGTTCTTCACCAGATCTCCGTCTCCGGCCGCCCTCAACTCGTTCCGACCGGTGGGATTGCTCCCCACCGCTCCCCTTAGCCATGGACCACGGTATTTTCCCCGCCCTCGTTCTTGTTCTTGTGTTTTTGTCTTCTCTAGGAGTTTGGGGATAATATCTTGTGTTTCCATACTCTTGTTTTAGTTCTGTGAAAAGGGAAGGATTTAGGAGGTGTGGCTTGTCGTAGATGCATTATTTTGTGGTAGAATACTTCTAAGTTTGAATCTTGGTGAAGAAAGGGACAGATCTAGGGTGGTACTCTGCTAGATCCGCCCGTGCGGTACTACCACGCCTCTGGCGTGGTACTACCGTAGTGGCGCGGCACTAAAAAAATTCTTCCGCTCGGATCGCGGTAGTACCACTGGTGCGGTGGTACCGCTCGTCAGAGCGGTAGTACCGCGCTCCAAGCGGAACAAATTTTTTTGTTCCATGGATACCTTTATCCTCCTTTTTGATTCCAAACTTTGCTGTAGTCTCCGTCATAATCTTGTGTCTACTTCCTGTTGGTTTTGGCCATGGTCTTTGCATTAACAGTGTTTGCTTTCTCGCGTGTTTGTGTTGTGTGTCATAGGTGGTGGCTCCAGTTCTGAGCCTCGTCGCTCGAACCCCGCTCGTGCTACAGGGTCCAAGCAGTTCCATACCTCCAACACCGATGCGGCAGAGGACTCTCAGCGCCCAACTAAAGCCACCAAAGCTACTGCAACCAAGACCAAGCCAGTTGCGATCAACTGGGATACCATGCCTCAGCCAGAGTTCCAGGAGCAGAGGATGGTCAACCCATATGTGCATCCTAGAGTTGAAGGCCGCGGTCTCGGTCTCTTCTGGACAAAGCAACGGCATGTGCTCTATCTTGATGTCATCCAAGGGAAGCAAAACACCTTTGTCCCTCAGTAGTGGAATGATATGGCACACTTGAGGAAGTATCCAACCAACTTTGGAGAAGCTGTGGAGGTCGTAGAGCACCTTGGGATCGAGGACCTCATCTCGTTCCACAAGGACTTTGACGGCGATATTGTGGGACGGTTTTTTTTGCTTCTGTTCACTTCCACACCGATGAGGCACGGACCATGACATGGATGACAAATGGGAGGAAACTGTCTGCGACGTGAAAGGAGTTTATGGATCTGTTGCATGTTGCTGGAGATGGTGAAGACTCGCCTATTGGGTTCCGTCCTCATGCTAACCCCACTTCAGCCGACAAGAATCAACTTCTTCCTTACTATGTTGAGAAGGCTCTACCCAACGGCAAGACCTCTATGGTGTTGAACCCCTTCATGGATGTGATGCACAGGATCCTTCACCAGATAATGTTTCCTCACATGGGGGACAAGGACAAGGTGCACTCTTACCTTGTAGATATGCTTTCGTTCTGCGAGGCCACTCGGAATGAACCCACTACGATCTTGGACGTCTCCAACGTCATCTGGAAGGAACTAAGGACTGCCATTTTTCATAGGAAGGTGCATATCTATTGCCCCTTTCTGATGCATTTGATTGAGTCCACTTTGGTCAACAATACTCCTCCTGGGATACCGTTTCGGGCTCCTGATGTGCAGCGTCACGAGCCCGTTCAACTCTGTCGAAAGGACAAGTGGGCCAACACTACCACTCGGGAGCAGGCTGCTCGCATGGATGTGGATCCAGAGGATATTCCTGGCGGTGTGGCTGGGCGTAGATCCCATGCCACCACATCGTCATCTGTTGAGCCATCTTGGGCCACGAAGCTGAAGACGAAGATGAAGACGATGTTTTGCATGCAGGTCAAGGGCCAATATCAAGCTCATGTGCACGAGAAGAAGACTCACCGGACCAGCATCATGCACCTGAGGGCCTTGGGCCAGGATGTCTCAGACGGCTCTGAGAAGTCCATCACTTCTGAGGAGACTTGGGTGCGGGAGAATGCACTCATCTGGGAGGAGTCAGATGGCGAGGCCGGACCTTCTTCTCTCTAGGCAGTGGCTACCATCTATGACTAGGTGTCCTCTCTGCCTTTTTGGCGTCTCGATGCCAAAGGGGGAGAGAGTGTAGGATTTGCTGCTTTGCGTTCTCTTGTCGTTGTTTGTGTTGTTGAACTCTGTTTCGTGTTGGTTTGCCTTCTGTCCTCTTTGGCGTGTGAGACTTTATCCTTCATATGGTGTAAGACATATGCTCACTCTCGTTTCATATTATCTAGCGTGCTTAGTAGCTTGTGAGATTATTTCTTAGTGATGCAGTATATTCCTTCTCACATGCTTTACCTTGTTATCTTGTCTATATCCATATCTACTATTACTAGGTTTGTGTTGTCTATAACATATAAGGGGAGCATTGATCCTAGTATGTGTGCTTTGCAGTCCAAAGCAATTTTTCAAAAGTTGGCACACATCTAGGGGGAGCTTAGCTATATCTTATAGAGGGTTGGTTTTGCCTATGTTCCTATCTTATCCTTTGTGCAAATCCTGTGTTGTCATCAATCCACCAAAAAGTGGGAGATTGTAAGGGCATATTTCTCCGAAGTATTTTTGGTGATTGATGAAAATACATTTGCAGACTAATTGTGTGCACTGAGCATTTCAGAGATCTCCCGGTTTGGCACGAGACGATTTCGTGCCCCTCGAAACTTGTCAAAGACGGCGTTTCTTTTCGGTTCTTTTCGGTGGATTTGAGTCGTAGGAAAGCCGTAGTATTAAGAGGGGGTCCGCATCAGAAAGGTTAGGGAGGAATCAACACGTACACATCTTTTCCTTTGCACCACCTTTCCCGTGTTTCAATGGAGCCTCTTTTTGTCTACCTTTCTCTTGCCATCAGAAAGGGTGCCAAAATGTAGAAGGTCTGTGACCCGTGGTAGTACCGCTCAAGGGAGCGGTAGTACCGCACGCTTGCGGTAGTAGGAGCGGATGTAATTTTTTACATCCGCCCTACCGCGGTAGTACCGCTCCTGATGGGCGGTAGTACCGCGAGGCACTGCGGTAGTACTGCTCTTCTCCGCGGTAGTACCGTAAGTGTCGACCATAGTTTTAACACATGCGGCAGTAGGTGCAGATGTAATTTTTTACATCCGCTCCTACACGGTAGTACCGCGCCTCCTGCGCGGTAGTACCGTGTCGGACTTTTGCGCAATATTTATCGAAGCGGAAGTACCCACGGAAGTTATTTTTATACTACCGTGGTCTGGCCCGTTCCTCTACGTATCTGCGCTGCGGTGGTACCGCAAGGCACTATGGTAGTACTACTCCCAAGGAGCGGTAGTACCGCAGATCGCAGAGCACTTATTGCTCAATGGCCGGATCCCCTTCTCCACTATACAAGGGAGTCTTCTTCTCCACGAAGACTCACCTCTTCCTCACCAAAGCTCCATTGTTGCTCAAAGCTCCATTTCCGCCCGATCTCTCTCCCTAGCCAATCAAAATTGTTGATTTTCTCGGGATTGCTTGAGAAGGCATCGATCTACACTTCCACCAAGAGATATTTGATTCCCTCCACTAATCCCTTGCAGATCTTGTTACTCTTGGGTGTTTGAGCACCCTAGACGGTTGAGGTCACACGAAGCCATATTCCATTATGGTGATGCTTCGTGGTGTCGTTGGGAGCCTCCAATTCGGTTGTGGAGAGAGCCCCAACCTTGTTTGTAAAGGTTCGGTTGCCGCCTTCAAGGGCACCACTAGTAGAATCACGGCACCTTGCATTGTGTGAGGGCGTGAGGAGAATACGGTGGCCCTAGTGGCTTCTTGGGGAGCATTGTGCCTCCACACCGCTCCAACGGAGACGTACTTCCTCTCAAAGGGAAGGAACTTCGGTAACACATCCCCGTCTTCACCGGCTCCACTTGTGGTTAATTCTTTCCCTTACTTGTGCAAGCTTTCCTTGTTTACCTTAGCTAGCTTTCTTGTGAGTTTGTTATCTTTGCTTCCAATTAGTTGTCACCCTAGTTGCATATCTAGACAACTTACTTTGTTGCTTAACTTAAATTGGTTAAGAAAGGCTAAAATTGTTAGTTGCCTATTCACCCCCCCCCTCTCTAGTCAACCATATCGATCCTTTCAAGAGGTATTTTTAATGGCAGAAAGAGCGGACCCCGAGTTGGTAATAATATCTTTGAGTTTATCAATTCTAGTGGAATCTTGATCTATCTTCTCATTAACTATGGGTTCCTTCTCCCTATGATTTTTAAGAGTAACTCCTTCCTTAGATCCATATTGGGTAATTTGGTTATGGATCTTTTTGTCCAAATTTTCGATTTGCTCTACAGTGGCAATTTTATTTTCAATAATATCAAGCCTTTGCATCACATGTTCCAAAGTTAAAATAGTTTCATTGACCAAAAGAGGTGGTGGGCCCAACAAATCTATCATCGCATTATGAGAGTCAAAAGTATGGCTTCCCAAGAAATTCCCTTCGGGAATGGTGTCAAGAACATATATGTTCCAAGGAGTGATGCCTACGTAAAAACTGCGAAGAAGAACGAAAGTGTAAGTGCATCTAGTGCCACCCCTAGTAGGTTTTGGAGTATTGACGACAAACCTGGTTGAGGGACTAATGTGTTTGTGAGAATTGCAGGATAACACAGGTAGTAGTCCCTCATTGATTCGGTTTACCTACCGGAGATGACCCCTAAAAATGTATGAAGACATTGACGACAATGGTGGTATATGAAGATAATCATATTGAAGACTATGACAAGAGAAGACATTATGTGAAGACTATGGAGCGCGAAGACTTAGATGTTTCGTTGTTTCCTTTTCTTCTTTGTTGAGTCATAGGAACCACCATACTGTTAAGTGGGGTCCAAGTGAACAAAGTCAGACTGACTGAAGTGATGCTCAACCAAATCCTATGTCTTCGAGCGAAGACAATGAGAGCAAATCTTATCCAGAGCTGGATGAGTCAGCTTTACCTGTAACCCAAGTAAAGTTGTCGTGTGTGTTTGAAATCTGACCGTTGGAACACGTGTCAGTTCCATAGTGACCCAGGGTCACTTCGGACAAATCAGGTCGGGTTGCCTAGTGGCTATAAATAGCCCACCCCCTACACCATAAATTGGTGGCTGCTCAGAGTTATTACACGGCTTTTGTCGTTTGAGAGCAACCCACCTCCGAAGCATTTGAGAGAGAGATCCTTGCGAGAACAAAGCCCAAACACCCAGAGCCAAAGAGTGTTAGGCATCACTGAAGTCTTTCTGTCTGTGTGACCTGAAGACTTGTTACACTTGAGGATTGTGTTTCCTCCAGCCGGTTAGGAATCGCGCTCTGAGCATCCAAGAGTCATTGTGGATTGCCGGTGAACAAAGTCTGTGAAGGTTTGGAAGTCTACCTTGAAGACTTACCAGAGTGATTGGGCGAGGACTAGGTGTCCTTAGCTCAAGGGGAATAAGGTGAAGACGCGGTCTTCTGAATTAGATCTCAACCTCCCTAACCAGACGTACAGTTGTCACAGCAACTGGAACTGGTCTAACAAATCACTGTCTTCCCCAAGCTACTGGATCTATCCCTTCCTTCTCTTTACTTACTGCCTGCCTTTGTGAAGTCATTGCCTGCTTGCCTTATGTGTTTGACTTCACTGTGTGACTACTTGTTCTGATTGGCTTCATTCTGTCTTCCATCCTGATCCATACTGCCTAGCTGCTATTAGTCTTCATGCTTTCACTTCATTGAATACTTGACTATGGCTTGTATAGTATAGTCTACCTTCCGCTGCATATAAATAGGATCGGTTCTATAGTTTGTCTTTGAAACTTCCATGTTTTGAAGTCTTTCATAAAAATCGCCTATTCACCCCCCCTCTAGTCGATATATAGCACTTTCAATTGGTATCAGAGCAAGGTACTCCCTTGTTATGTGTGATTCGGTTTAACCACCTGGAGTTTTAGCTATGTCGACTGCAGGGATAATCAAAGTCTCCGTTGCGTGCCCCGTCTTCGATGGCACTGAATACCCCTACTGGAAGAACAAGATGCGCATGCATCTTGAAGCCATTAATGTGGACCTCTGGTTTGTCATCAAGACCGGCGTTCCCAAGACTGGTGAAGGTCTCACCCCTGCTGATGTCAAGAAGCTCGTCCAACTGGATTCCACTGCCAAGAATATCATCTGTGGTCATCTGACCAAAGGACAGTATGGTCGTGTGAGTGCTCTCGAAACGTCGAAGGAAGTCTGGGACTGGCTCTCTAAGGTCAACGAAGGCGTCTCAACCCAGAGAGATCAAAGAATCAGTGTCCTTTGCAACCTCTTCAATCGCTTCAAGAGACACGACAATGAGAATGTCCAGCACACATTCGATCGCCTCACTAACATCACAAATGAGCTTCAGGCACTTGGTGCCACAGAGATCACCAAGCATGAAATCGTCAAGACACTACTGAGATCACTTGACAGCTCATTTGACATCCTTGACCTGATGATTCAAGAACGCCCTGACTTCAAGACTCTCGATCCATCTGACATACTTGAGAGGCTCAACACACATGAGTTCCACCTATATGAGAAACGTGACATCTATGGCCCCAACTATGGCCGAACTCGCGCTTTGAAGGCAAAGGCTGCTTCCTCATCTGAAGAAGAATCTGACTGCAGTTCTGACGATCCTGAAGACATTGGAAAGGAGCTTGCTATGCTTGTGAAGAAGTTCCATAAATTCACCAGAAAGAAAGGCTTCGGAAAGTCTTCACGATCCAGCTCAAGAAATGATGAAGCTTCTACCCATGACTACAAGAAGAGAACATGTCATAAGTGCAAGAAACCTGGTCACTACATCTCTGAGTGTCTTCAATGGGACAATGAGAAGAAGAAGAAGAAGAAGAAGAAGAAGAGGAAGGAATATGATTCGGATGACAAGAAAAAGAAGAAGTCCTCAAGGTTTTCTTCCAAGTCTTCATCGAAGTCTTCATCACACAAGAAGAATTCATCTGGCAAGGCTTGTGTGTTCATTGGCAAGGAGATGGATTCAGAGGAGGAGTCTGCTTCAGAAGAAGCGGAGGTCGAGTCTGAGGAGGAGTCCGGTTCTGGTGTTGCAAGTATGGCTCTAGCCACAGCCTACGTTGCCAAGTCCATCTTCAACACTGAAGACAATGGCCCCGTCACCAACACTGGTGATGAGAACGACGACTCTGCTCCCACCTACTGCTTCATGGCACGCGGTGCCAAGGTAAAATCACACGATGCTTACTTTCAAACATCCAGTGAAGATGACTCTGATTGTGAATCAAAACCTAGCTACAAAACACTTGCTAAAATTGCCACTGAAGAGTAGAAAGCTATGGAACATATTCAAAAAATGTTAGACAAAAGCGATGACATGTTGGACGCGGAAATGACCCGTTCTCAGTCCTTAATTGAAGACATAAAAAATCTTCATGTTAAGTATGAGGAACTTGAAAGTCTTCATGAATCGCTCTCAAAAACTCATGAAAAGCTTTCCCACGATTACCTTCAAAGGAAGCGAGAACTTGAGAAATTGAAAGCGGCTCATGAAGATCTTCAAAAAGAAAATGAGTCACTCCGCGCTCAACAGATCAGCTCCGCTCATGAAGGATTTGAACCACCATGTCTAAAATGCATTGAGCGTGATAACGCTACATCTATCGCTGGATGTTCTACTGCTGCCACTGTTGCAATATCTTCAACTGTTGATGTGGTAACTAACCCGTCTGCTGAGGATACCACTACTATTGCTGATGAAAATGCTAGGTTGAAGACTTTGCTTGAAACAGGGATGTACAAAAGCCTCAAAGTGCATCAGACTTTATGTGATGTCCTCAAAAAGCAGATTTTGAACCGAAACCCTAGGAAAGAGGGTGTAGGGTTCGAGAGGAAAATGAATGTTGATGGTTCATACTGGAAGCCTGAGCAGTACCCCAAAACAACATGGGTTGCTGCAAAGGAACCTTCAGTGGATCTGTCTACCTTATCTGGCTTTGATACGTCCAAAACGTATCTATAATTTCTGCTTGCTCCATGCCTCTTTTGTGTGATATTGCTATGATATTTATGCACTTCCATACACTTTTGATCATATTTGGACTAACCTATTAACTCAGTGCACCCCAGTGCCAGTTTCTGTTTTCTGCTGTGTTTGTATTTCAGGTTTTCCCATTACGTAAACTGCCAGAAAAATTCCGGGAAAAATATATAAAAAATCAGTGTTCCAGAAGCTTCCATGCGGCCAAAGTAGGGCCGGAGGGGGGCCATCAGGGCTCCAGGCGGCCAGGGGCGCGCCCCCCCTCCTGGCCGCGTCGCCAGGGCGCCTGGGCCCCCCAGGCCTCCTCTGACGCCCCCCTTTGGCATATATTTACACCGCGTCCTGAAACCCTCGAGGACAGAACCCTTTTTCACGATCTCATCTCTGTTCCACCGCCGCCGCGCTTCCAAGATCGGGAGCACCAGGAGAACTCTTCCCGGCACCCTGCCGGAGGGGAGGATCACCACCGGGAGCCTCTCCACCACCATGGACGCCTCCCGGATGAGTTGTGAGTAGTCTCCCTTGGACCATGCGTCCATGACCAGCAGCTATGTGATGTTCTCCTCCCCTCTTTGTTCTTCACCGATTAGACCTCGTGAGCTGCCCTACATGATCGAGGCACATATGTAATCCTTATGCTGTTGCTATGATGAGTTTGCTGGGATCCGATGGATTATGAGATTATGTTCAGAATGTGTTTGAGTAATATATTTGATTTACCTCTTTTATATTTATGTTTTTGAGTAATTCTTGCATGTTCTCCGTTGCTGTTTTTTGCTTTGGCCAAGTAGTAGGTAGTAACTCCAAGAGGGAACGTTATGCTTGATTGTGGGTTCATGCCCCTCGATGACTAGCTTGAGTGACAGAAACATGAGTCTAGGGGATGTGCTATTGCCACAAGGGGGAAAACAACAGTGCTTGTACTCGCGGGTGCAAGGATTGTTTACTTTACGCAAAGTTCTTTTAATGCAGTTGTCTGTTGCTTTGAGTTTACACTATGGATGGGACTCGCAACTTAATACCAGCGAGATGTTCTGGATAGATTTCTCAAGGTGGATGATTAGTAGTAGATGCAGATGGATTTCGGTCTACTTGCCTTGGCGTACCGCCCATGCTTTTGAGCCTCTACCTTTCTTGCAGCATAGTTAGCATTGGTTTGCGCACATAATCCTGTCAATTGCCCAGCTGTAATTTGTTTACCTCACTTAGCTATTTTATCGTCTTTTGGGAGAGAGACATCACTAGTGAACATCATGGGACCCCGGTCCATATTACCATCGCTGATCACATCTGCTATTTACTTTCTGTTTTTACTTACTAGTTGCAGTAATACCTATCACTATTATCTCTTGCGTTTGATCCTTTGTAAACGACAAGGCTGGAGGGATTGACAACCTCTCTGTACTCGTTGGGAGCAAAGTTATTTCTATCTGTGTGCAGGTCCGGTCGATCGCTAGTTGCGCAGCTAGCAGTTGACACCTTCTTGTTGAACCTTGGAGTCTCAGGGGAATTCGATCCTTGGTATCTTTGCCAAGGGAAAACTACCGCTACACTGCATCTCAAACCTTCCACTTGGGGTAACCAACGAGGGGCGAGAAGCCATCAAGCAAAGTTTTCTGGCGCCGTTGCCGGGGACTCCACTCTTCAAGATAGGGGAGTTGCACGCTATCTTTTACCTTTGCTTTTTAGTCTTGTTAGTTTACCTTTCAGTTTTTGCTTTAGTATCCTTTATCGAAAATCACAAAAATAGTTATCTTGCTTGCTTGCTGCTATGGGTTCCACCGAGAACACCAAGTTGTGTGACTTCACTAGTCATAACAACGATGACTTTATTTGCACGCCTATCACTACACCTGCCACTTCAGCACCTTCTTATGAAATTAAACCTGCTTTACTGAATCTAGTTATGAAAGATCAATTCTCCGGTGCTGGAGATGATGCAGCTTTACACTTAAACAATTTTGTTGAACTCTGTGATATGCAAAAGTACCAAGAAATAGATGGTAATATTGTTAAGCTTAAGCTTTTTCCTTTCTCCTTGAGAGGAGGAGCTAAAATTTGGTTTCAATCTTTGCCTAGAAATAGCATAGATTCTTGGGACAAGTGCAAGGATGCCTTTATTGGGAAGTACTACCCACTTGCTAAAATTATCCAACTAAGGAGTAACATAATGAGTTTTAAACAATTGGATAATGAACACGTTGCCCAAGCTTGGGAACGCATGAAATCTCTTGTCAAGAACTGCCCTACTCATGGTTTGACTACTTGGATGGTTATCCAAACTTTTTATGCAGGCTTGAACTTTACCTCGCGGAACTTGCTAGATTCGGCCGCGGGAGGAACCTTTATGTCAACTACACTTGGTGCTGCCACGAAGCTTCTCGATGAGATGATGACCAATTATTCCCAATGGCACACCGAACGCGCTCCAACAGGTAGGAAGGTAAACTCTGTCGAGGAGATTTCCTCCCTAAATGAAAAAGTTGACTTGATCATGTCTCTACTTTCCAAGCAATCTTCTGTTGATCCTCGTGATGTTCCTTTAAATTCTTTGATTGCTCAAGAACAAGTAGATGTGAACTTTATCTCTAGAAACAATTTCAATAACAATGCTTATAGGAGTAATTTTGGTAGCAATCCTAGACCGTTCCCCTCTAATTCCTATGGGAACAACAATGCTTATCCTAGCACCAAGAACTCCACTTCTGAACTAGAGATTATGCTTAAAGATTTCATCACTACCCAAAAAGCCTTCAATAAGAGTGTAGAAGAAAAACTAGCCAAACTAGATGATCTCTCTTCGAAGGTAGACAATTTACCCCATGAGGTAGAATTGCTTAAAATTAGAACTTCCCCTCTTGAGGAGAGGAAGACCACTCCTATGAATGCTATTCAAGTGCAAATTAATGAAAACATTAGGATGTTGGCTAAACTTAAAGGGGGATGGGCTAGAGAAAAGGAGGAAGAAGATAGAATTAAGAACCTTCCTACCCACCACACTGTTGCTACTATCCAAGTTGTTGAGGATATCCAAACTCTTAGCACCCAATGCACTCCTGGTCCCATTGGACCTATTAATGGTGATGCTATGACCATAGAAACTACCAAACAAGTGAGCCTAAAGGACACCACTACCACTTTACTTGATAGTAGTGACCTTGATTTTGATAATTGCACCCTTACCGAAGTTATTGATTTCCTTCACAAGATGTCTAGAGATCCCCGCACTAGCACACTACCTTGCCTTCACAGAGCATATCACTAATGCTCTCATCAATGCTAGGGAGGAGAAACTTAGAGTAGAAGCCTCCATACCTAGAAAGGTAGAAGATGGTTGGGATCCTATGATTAAAATTAAGTTGAATAACTTCTCTTGCTATGCTTTATGTGATGTTGGAGCTAGTACCTCCGTTATGCCCAAAAGAATATATGATATGCTTAAATTGATTGATTCTTGTTCTTTTGGTGTTCGTCTTGTTGATTCTTCCATAAAGAAACCCTTGGGGAGGATCGACGATGTTCTTATCATTGTCAATGACAATTACGTTCCCGTTGATTTTACTATTATGGATATTGAATGTGAACCTTCTTGTCCAATTATTTTGGGACGTCCTTTTCTTCGCACCGTTGGTGCCATCATTGACATGAAAGAGGGGAATATAAGATTACAATTTCCTCTCAAGAAAGGGATGGAACACTTCCCTAGAAAGAAGATTAAGTTACCTTTTGAATCCGTTATACGGGCTAGCTATTCTTTTACTCTTGATAAAACTTGATCTCTTTGCATTATGCCTAGCTTAAAGGCATAAAAGAAAGCGCTTTTGGGAGGCAACCCACAATGAATAAAATTTTATTTTGCTTTTGTTGTGTCTTGATGTTGTTACTACAGTAGCATCATCATTGTATCTTTACTTTTCAGCTTTGTGCCAAGTGTAGCCTCTGATTGCAAGAAAGTTCAAAAGTTGTGACGTGCTGTCCAGGAAACAGATTCTGTCCTTGGACAAAACAATTCGTATAAAATCACCAGCTCATCTTTTTGGTCTGAATTATTTCTACAGAGTGCTCTATACAATTGGCTTTCGGGCGTCTGTTCTGAGTTTTTTGATTTGAGTTGCAGAAGTGCCCCGAAAAAATTATTTACTACCTGCTGGTCTGTTTTTCACAGATTCTGTCCTGTTTTGCCTTTCCTTCATTTTGCAAACCTTGAGCTTGCTTTTTCTTTGCAAAAACCTTTTGGCAATCTTGAGAAACAGTAGACCTTCAAGAATATCCTTATTTCCAGCAAGGAAAAATTATTTTATTAAGGGTACTAACCTCGCTAATCAGATTATGATGAGTTATGTATGAAGGGAGTTTTCAAGTGTGCGAGGGAAGATGATAAAAGATTCAGGAGTGTCAAACGCTCAAGCTTGGGGATGCCCCCATGCACCCCCAAGAAATATTCAAGAAGACTCAAGCGTCTAAGCTTGGGGATGCCCCCGTGCATCCCCTTCTCCATCAACATTATCAGTTCATCTTTCGTTCCACTATATTTTTATCACTTCATGTGTTATGTGCTATGCTTGGAGCGTCTTGCTTTTAGTTTTCCTTTTTAGTTTTCTTTAGCTTTGCTTGCTGTTCATAACGAGTTGGAACTCAGCTTTCTTTGTGTGGGAGAGAAACACGCTCCACTTCAACCTAGAACATAACATAGAATTTTCATGTCTATCTTTGCTGTGTGTGTTCTTTGTCTTTCAATAGCTACTATCATGTTCAGCTCTTAGTTTTCATGCTTTACTTTTTAAAGAGCTTTTGTTTAGTTGGTCGCTGGAACTCTCTTTATTTATAATGCTTATCTTGTTAAGAGAGTGGGCTTCTGTTGCACTGGTTGATATGTCTATGATAAAAATGCTATGTGCATAATGGTGCTTAGTAGTTCATGTTTTCTTATGGTTAGTCTCAAATAGCTGGGGGGTTCTCAATGTGTTATTGAAGTACCAACATGATTTGTTTGCCTATGATGTGGTATGGTTTAGTGATATCTTCCCCCAAGAGTTTATTTTGATTGACTTGGCGTATGCTCACGCATATTTAAGACTGTAAAGAAAGTCTATCAAGCCTTGATGATCTTTAATTTCTGAGTAGCGATATAACTTCCATGCCCGATTCAATGTTGCTTTGTCGCTCTGCATGATTATGACCGTCATTGCTCTTTTATTTTGTCGCTCCCAGTCTTTTGCTAACCTTCGCCTGTACTAAGCGGACTGACTGCTTGTGCATCCAAAATCCTTTAAACCAGCTATGCCATATGAGTCCACCATACCTTCCTATACATGGTATTTACCTGCCATTCCTAAACAAAGACTTTCATGTACCATCTCAACATTATTCAAAAAAGCATTTCTCTTTTGTGCCTCTGTTTTAGCTCATGAGGAAGTAGTATTTAATTCATGATCTTTTTAAGTTGGACAAGCTTCACCCCGGGATTGCATGTCTAATGTGCAAACCCATAATACGAGAAGGAACTGGCAAAGAGTGCGCCCGGCTCATTAAAAAAAATATACAACAAACAAACCCTCCTTCACGCTTTGTTCATGAGAAATCAGAAAACTTTGGCAGTGATAAACAAAGGAGATTAAGAGGATGTGATCGTCCTCATTCGGGAGCCGTTCCTCGAAACTTGTCCAGCTCAAGAAGTAATTGAGTTATCTGCTAGCATTCGTTGACGAAATATGCATATTCTAAAAAATAATTATTACCTCTGTTTTTAAAACCAAGAGCTCTGGTACATGTTTAGTTTTTGTTTCCGACCACGGGTTTTCAACCTTGCCAACAAAAGCCACGGTTCGAGAGTCTCCACCTTCTTTAAAGCACCAACTATTGAGAGCATGATTGTCATTCTGAGTGTAATGTGCATTGTCCCAAAGTACCATTGTCTTTTGCATGATTATGATATCGTTTATTCTGAAATCATTGTATCTAGTCGTCACTTAAACCTTGGAGGTGCCCCTGCATTTATGTTTTGCTTCACTAAAGGGGGCAAGCGAGGTACCACTTTATCATATTTGCACACCATGCTCACTACAAATCTATTGAGTGTTTCAGTATCATATTGTAAAACTTTCAGTTCTTTGTGATACTCTCATGAGGCAACTTAATTACCACAGATTCATTGTCTCAGTAAGCACTTGTCATGTGACTGTGAAAAGTTCTTATATGGTTAATAGCATGTCACCACAGAAATTATGCTTGTTATCATTTACCTACTCGAGGACGAGCAGGAATTAAGCTTGGGGATGTTGATACGTCCAAAACGTATCTATAATTTCTGCTTGCTCCATGCCTCTTTTGTGTGATATTGTTATGATATTTATGCACTTCCATACAATTTTTATCATATTTGGACTAACCTATTAACTCAGTGCACCCCAGTGCCAGTTTCTGTTTCTGTTTTATCATATTTGGACTAACCTATTTCAGGTTTTCCCATTACGTAAACTGCGAGAAAAATTCCGGGAAAAATATATAAAAAATCAGCGTTCTGGAAGCTTCCATGCGGCCAAAGTAGGGCCGGAGGGGGGCCACCAGGGCTCCAGGCGGCCAGAGGGCGCGCCCCCCTCCTGGCCGCGCCTCCAGGGCGCCTGGGCCCCCCAGGCCTCCTCTGACACCCCCCTTTGGCATATATTTACACCACGTCCCGAAACCCTCGAGGACGGAACCCTTTTTCGCGATCTCATCTCTGTTCCGCCGCCGCCGCGCTTCCAAGATCGGGAGCACCAGGAGAACTCTTCCCGGCACCCTGCCGGAGGGGAGGATCACCACCGGGAGCCTCTCCACCACCATGGACGCCTCCCGGATGAGTTGTGAGTAGTCTCCCTTGGACCATGGGTCCATGACCAGTAGCTATGTGATGTTCTCCTCCCCTCTTTGTTCTTCACCGATTAGACCTCGTGAGCTGCCCTACATGATCGAGGCACATATGTAATCCTTATGCTGTTGCTATGATGAGTTTGCTGGGATCCGATGGATTATGAGATTATGTTCAGATTGTGTTTGAGTAATATATTTGATTTACCTCTTTTATATTTATGTTCTTGAGTAATTCTTGCATGTTCTCCGTTGCTGTTTATTGCTTTGGCCAAGTAGTAGGTAGTAACTCCAAGAGGGAACGTTATGCTTGATTGTGGGTTCATGCCCCTCGATGACTAGCTTGAGTGACAGAAACATGAGTCTAGGGGATGTGCTGTTGCCACAAGGGGGAAAACAACGGTGCTTGTACTCGTGGGTGCAAGGATTGTTTACTTTACGCAAAGTTCTTTTAATGCAGTTGTCTGTTGCTTTGAGTTTACACTATGGGTGGGACTCGCAACTTAATACCAGCGAGATGTTCTGGATAGATATCTCAAGGTGGATGATTAGTAGTAGATGCAGATGGATTTCGGTCTACTTTCCTTGGCGTACCGCCCATGCTTTTGAGCCTCTACCTTTCTTGCAGCATAGTTAGCATTGGTTTGCGCACATAATCCTGTCAATTGCCCAGCTGTAATTTGTTTACCTCGCTTAGCTGTTTTATCGTCTTTTGGGAGAGAGACATCACTAGTGAACATCATGGGACCCCGGTCCATATTACCATCACTGATCACATCCGCTATTTACTTTCTGTTTTTACTTACTAGTTGCAGTAATACCTATCAATATTATCTCTTGCGTTTGATCCTTTGTAAACGACACGGCCGGAGGGATTGACAACCTCTCTGTACTCGTTGGGAGCAAAGTTATTTGTATCTGTGTGCAGGTCCGGTCGATCGCTAGTTGCGCCGCTAGCAGTTGACACCTTCTTGTTGAACCTTGGAGTCTCAGGGGAATTCGATCCTTGGTATCTTTGCCAAGGGAAAACTACCGCTACACTGCATCTCAAACCTTCCACTTGGGGTAACCAACGAGGGGCGAGAAGCCATCAGGCTTCACTTGTGCTAATCCTATTATCATTGATGAATCCTTTGATGCAAACTATATACTGTTTAAGAATCAGAATGGTGAAGTTTTTGCGAGGTATATTGGTACTAACTGCAGGAACGGGCCACCTATGAAGAAGATCTGGGTTCCCAAAGGTTGTCTTGAGAAGCTTCCAGTAAATGTCATCATGACACCACCTGGGAAGAAGACAAACCCCAGACCAAAGGCTTCATACGGTCCTAAGGCTTCATACAGACAGAGGACTCACCTGAGTCACCCTAACGCCAATGTTTTGCAGGGAAATTATACTAAGACCCATGAATATGAGCGTGTTTCCTCAAACCGCTATGTTCACAAAACAAAGAACTTCTCTGCTTATTCTTATGAGTATTATTCTCCTACTGCAAGACTATTTGCTAGGGCTCCAAAGCCAAAATTCTCAGATGCTGCTCTTGGACTCATTGCTTCTAAGCCACCCCTGAAGATGTGGGTGGTTAAGAAGAATTAACTTTCTATTGTAGGGAAAGGTCTCCAGCCGAAAATCAAAGGCGTCTGATGCTATTGTTGGGGACCTAAAACAACTTGTTGGGCGCAAGATCAAATGCCCAAATGGTCTTACTATGTATTTTGTTCCTGAATTGCTTGCCAATCATCCTATCAGTCCTAACTTGGATCTAAGCTTTCATAATCCGCGTCTACGTCAAATGTTTATGCTTCACATTGACTATTGGTGAAGCCTATCCCCCTAACTGTACTGTAGGGTATGACACCAAAGACTTCAGAATGGATTATGGACAGCGGATGCACTAATCATATGACTGGAGATCAAAGTCTTCGTATGGACTCAACCTTACGTCCATCTGACGAGAGTCACATCACATTTGTTGATACTGGTAAAAGCAAGGTATTGGGTCTAGGTAGAGTTGCAATCTCAAAGGATCAGCACATGAATAAAGTCATGCTTGTTAAATCCCTTGGTTTCAACTTAATGTCTGTCTCAATGCTTTGTGACTTAAACATGATTGTGATATTTGGAAAATATCGTTGCCTTGTACTAATGGAATCTGACAAGTCTCTAGTCTTTGAAGGATATCGGAAAGGTGATCTGTATATGGTAGATTTCTCAGCAGGACCGCAGATGGTCGTATGTCTTCTAGCAAAAGCTTCAGAGTGCTTGCTCTGGCATCGGAGGCTAGGACATGCCGGCATGAGGAACTTGCACACTCTCGTGAAGAAGAAGCACGTCGTAGGCATCGAGGGTGTAAAGTTCAAGAAAGATCATCTGTGTGGTGCCTGCGAAGTTGGGAAGATGACTAGAGCCAAGCATCCCTCGAAGACAATCATGACGACTTCCCAACCCTTTGAGCTGCTTCACATGGACTTATTTGGCCCTACTCACTACTCCACGTTCACCACCACAGCGTGTCTCTATGGCTTCGTCATTGTTGATGATTATTCAAGATACACATGGGTGCACATAATTCTCTACAAGACTGAAGTGCAAGATGTCTTCAAACGCTTCGCCAACCATGCCATGAACAACTATGGCGTCAAGATCAAGCATATCAGAAGTGACAATGGCACTGAGTTCAACAATAACGGCCTTGATCTTTATCTGGATACAATGGGAATCACTCATGATTTCTCAGCTCCGTACACACCTCAGCAGAATGGCATCGTAGAGCGCAAGAACAGAACCCTAATTGAGATGGCTCGAACGATGCTCGATGAATACAAGACACCAAGAAAGTTCTAGCCCGAAGCTATCGATACTGCATGCCATATCATCAACCGTGTTCATCTTCACAAGCTTCTGAAGAAAACGTCCTATGAACTACTTACTGGCAAGAAGCCAAATGTCAGTTACTTCAAGGTATTTGGAGCTAAGTGCTGGATCAAGGATCCACATCACAAATCAAAGTTTGCACCAAAAGCACATGAAGGTTTCATGCTCGGCTATGGAAAGGACTCGCACTCCTACAGAGTCTTCAACATCTTTCTCTATAAAGTGGTTGAAACTGTGGATGTGCAGTTTGATGAAACAAATGCCTCACAAAGAGAGTTCCTGCCAAATGTGATGGATGAAGCTACACCTAGTGAATCTATCAAGCTAATGGGAACAAGTGAAATCATGCCTTCTGAAGCACAGCCTGACGAGGAACTCATCATTTCTGCTCCTAATCAACCTGAAGACAATGCTCATCCTGAAGACAATCATTCTGATGATGACAATGACCAGCAAGAGCAAAATCTTCGTCCAGCTCATCCTCATGTTGCAAATGAAGTACAAGTTGAGAAGATAATTGACAACATCAATGCACCTGGTCCACTCACTCGTTCAAGAGCAACACAGCTAGCAAATTTCTGTGTGCACTTTGCATTTGTCTCAATATCTGAACCCAGGAAAGTTGCTGAAGCCTTCATGGAACCTGAATGGATTCAAGCTATGCAAGAAGAGCTTCAACAGTTTGAGCTGAACAACGTATGGGAACTTGTCAAGCGTCCTGACCCCCGCAAGCACAACATAATAGGCACAAAATGGATATATCACAACAAGCAAGATGAGCATGGTCAAGTTGTCAGAAACAAAGTTCGTCTCGTTGCTCAACGATACACTCAAATTGAAGGGATTGACTTCGATGAAACATTTGCTCGTGTGGCTAGGCTTGAAGCTATTCGCATACTGCTAGCCTATGCAAACCATCACAACATCCTTCTGTATCAAATGCATGTGAAGAGTGCTTTTCTCAATGGCAAGATTGAAGAATAAGTGTATGTTGTACAACCACCTGGCTTTGAAGATCCAAAACGTCATGATATGGTATACAAGCTCAACAAGGCACTGTATGGCCTCAAACAAGCCCCTCGTGCTTGGTATGACACACTCAAAGACTTTTTGAAGAGCAAAGGCTTCAAACCTGGTTCCCTGGATCCCACACTCTTCACAAAGACATATGATGGTGAACTGTTTGTTTGCCAAATCTATGTGGACGACATTATCTTCGGCTGCACTGACAAAAGATACAGTGATGAGTTCGGTCACATGATGCAAGAGCAATATCAGATGTCAATGATGGGTGAGCTGAAGTTCTTCCTTGGTCTTCAAATTTGTCAGCAAAGCAACGGCATCTTCATATCTCGAGAGAAATACCTCAAAGATTTCCTGAAGAAGTTTGGAATGCAAGACTGCAAAGGATACACGACGCCTATGCCAACTAAAAGTCATCTGAGTCCCGACGCCAATGGTAAAGATTTCGATCAAAAGGTATAGCGCTCCATGATTGGTTCTTTACTTTATTTATGTGCATCTAGGCCAGATATTATGCTTAGTGTTTGCATGTGTGCTCAATTCCAAGCGGCACCAAAGGAGTCGCATCACTTAGCTGTGAAGCGAATTCTTCGATATTTGGCTTACACCCCAACACTAGGATTATGGTATCCAAAGGGCTCAGAGTTTGATCTAGTTGGATTCTCAGATGCTGATTATGCTGGTGTCAAAGTTGATCGCAAGTCTACATCAGGCACATGTCACTTTCTGGGACAATCACTTGTTTGTTGGTCTTCAAAGAAGCAGAACTGTGTATCACTCTCCACTGCTGAATCTGAATACATTGCTGCTGGATCTTGCTGCGCTCAGCTTCTCTGGATGAAGCAAACACTCAAGGACTATGGTGTTCATCTGAAGCATGTGCCACTCTATTGCGACAATGAAAGCGCCATCAAGATTGCCAACAACCCAGTTCAACACTCGAAGACAAAGCACATTGAAATTTGTCATCACTTTCTCAGAGATCATGTCATGAAGGAAGATATTGATATCATACACGTCAACACTGAAGAGCAGCTGGCAGATATCTTCACAAAGCCTTTGGATCAGAAAAGGTTTTGCAAGTTGCGGTGTGAGCTAAATATCTTAGAATCCTCGAATGTCCTGTAATCAGGCACACATCCTAACACTTATGCATGTTGATGACTTAGATGTGCAACACACAAAGTAAAGTATGTCTTCAATCAATGAAGACTTACACTCTGAGTGTGAATACATTAACGCGGAATTTGACTTCGGAGCGCCACGATAATTGTGGTCGTGTCTAGGTCTAATACTTCCTATACGGTGGGTAACGCCACCACCAAATCTTTGTTTGAAGTGTTTCTCTTGGCATTACATTTGCAAAAACTTCGCATTTGGTTTATCTTCATATAGGACGTATATAGACTTGTGTTCTGTCCTCTACAGCATTCACTTATAGCTATGTCTTCTTATTTGAATCTTTTGAACTAAGTGAATGTGATCGGACCCTAACCTCTCTATGCTTTCTCACCTCAAACTCTATCTATCCAAATCATATGCATTCTGTTGAAACCGTCGAATGTCTTCTCCGCGTCCTTGTCAGCAGAAGATACAGAGACAAACTTTAAATTCATTTTTAATGCTCAATCCTTATTGCCTGAAATCCGGAGAAGCCGGAACGACCACCATGACAGTCCAGGCATGCTTCGGATCGTGGGACAACTCCCAATGTGTTACATGTCTGCCACGTGTCCCTCAGATGTGAACCGCCAGGGGCACCTGCGTAATTGCGCTGTGCCGTCTCCCATCCTTATAAATGCCCGTCCCATCACGGTCAAAAACTCTTCTACCACCTCTCCACCTCGACCAACCCTAGCGCCTCCGCTAGTTCTCAACGACGCCGGCGACGAAGCGCTTCGCTGTCGCGACCTCATCGACGCCGTCTTCACGCCGGCCGCGGACATCGTCTTCTCCGTCACCGCCATAGGTGTCCTCCGTCGCCAAGTTAGGGCACGGAAGATCAAACTACTCGGCATCCACTTCTTCTCCGTCTAGCAGTTCATCGTGTGGAAAATTAAAACTCTCTTTTTACCATCTTCTTGATCCAATAGATTCATCTTTTTCACCATAAGAAGTTTCTGCCTCCACATATTTGGATCTATCATGTCTGCATCTCATACTTTGCCTAGTATATTCACTTATGCTTCACACGTAGTTAGATTCCTCACTTGTACCTATTCTTGGATTCGTACAAATCTGGAACCAACTCTCAACATATAAGTGAATGTCTTCACATTATGAGGTCAAAGTCTTCTAAACTGATTTATCTTCAAAATCTTCTGAGAACGCATATGACCTCTTCCCCTTACCTCACATCTCTAATGCTGTCACAGGTACATGTCCGTGGGAGAATCCCTTGGTTCTCATAGTCTGCATTCATTTGCAGAATTCTTACAGCATCACATCAACTCTCTCAAAGCCCGTTCATGTCTGACCAGCAGATGGAAGCCTTTGACAGTGTTGAAGCCTTTCAGTTTGAACCCAATGGCAACTAAGATATCTGTTAGGAAGGGTGGCAGACAGCGCCGTGGAAACACCTCTAGAGATTTACCTCCTGACCTCCATGAAATGTACAAGACTGATCTAGAGGAGGACTATAATCAGAGGAAGACACGAATCCAATGGATTCGAAGATATTGGGCAGAACAGTGGTTCAAGTACAAGTTTGTGACCCAAGAGTATGCTGAGAAGAATGACATCAAGCAACCATGGGGGACATTTTGTAGAAAAATCTTCCTCCCAGGACCCAAGCTGGAGCCATTGCTCAAGGCTTCTATCCTTGCATGGTCCGTGGGACACAACCAGCAGATGCCGACCCATCATCACTGCTATGGTGTCGCGACGACAATCTGTTCAAGCGCAATCTTCAGTATGCCAAGAACTCGGCCAAGGAAAACAAGAAGACTTGGGGATTAGACTTCAATCCTGGCCCCTCCGCGCCTCGTGCCGATGGCACACGCGAAGCTGAACCAAATCTGGTTGGGCCCTTCTACAACTTAGAAGGTCTCATCAGTCATATAAGGGTTCAAGGGGCGGATGTGGATCAACCTGCAGACGACGCTGATTCTGATGAAGCGCCTGCATCTCCGAAGCCAAAGAAGAAGAAGAAATCCAAGGCTTTGAAGACCACTCCACCAACAGCTTCGAGAGTGAAGCCTTTGGACACTGCTCCATCTGCACCAAGTGTGCAATCTGAAGAGCATTCTCGCATCTCTAGGAGCAAGAAGCTACAAAATAAGCCCATGCACAACCCCAGTCCAGCTCTGACTCCTGATGCTGTTCTGAAGAACGCGAATGAAGCCATTGATCTGTCAAGTGATGAAGATCTAGCTGATGACGCTCTTGAACAATTGATATAGAGCAACCAAGATGCAGAAATCTTCAATGATTTGCCCCTCTTTGACGTGGAAGTATTGAACAACTTCATCGATGAGTGGTTTGACACCCCCAATCTTAGCTTTGACGATCTGCAACTTCCAGTTGGCCTAAGTGTCTCTTTCAACGGCGCCATTGCTTCTGAGCTAGCTCTTGCTCAGAGAATTGTTGAGCTGAAGCAAAAGATTGATTATGAAAAGGCTCAGTTCAAGAAGCATATGGCCAAGCTCAACGTCCAAGAAGTTCAGAATTTCAAAGTCATGATGCATGAGCTCAAGGAAGCCTTTCACAAGAGGCGTGAAGAAGCAAAAGGTTCTCGTGAGCGCATCAAGGCCTTGGCTGCCAAGTGTGTTCAAGATTGTAATGAAGCTGAGAAGCGCAAGGCCCTTGGGCGTCCTAGCATCGACCCCAGGATGGCTGCCAAGAAGAAGAAGCCAACTGTGGCCCAAGCTGAAGAATCAAGGCAGGAAGAACCTAGCATTGTCTTCCCTGCCAGCATGACAGGATTGAAGCCTAAGGCCCGCACAGTTGCTTCAGAGCTCAAGAAGACAAAGGTGGCTGAAGCTGAAGCGCGCAAGCGCAAAACCAAGAACACCACTGATGAAGCTCCACCCACCAAGAAGCGCAAGATCAAGAAAGTCCGGGCTGCTCCCACAAAGCCCCTTGTCATCGAGCCCATTTCTATTGCTCGTCCTGCATCTGCACACCAAGAACGTCGTCTGACTATTCATGAGCCTGCTCCCACAGAGGCTCCTGAAGACATTCCAGCTTTTGACCCCCACCGCAGCTTAAGACATTGGTCACCATGACAATGTTGAAGATGATGAAGTCCTTCCTCAGATCGAATACAATGTGGTATCATCGCATGTTCTCACGAACAGCGAACGCATCAGCATTGGTCGTCCATTGACGCCAATTGCTCAAGATGACTCATGGGTTGATCGCCCACAAGACACACCAGTAACTCCCCCTACTCAAGTCACCAGTTCGGTGCTTGAAGACGAAGACTTTGAGGCCCAACCAACTCCGTCTCCACAAGAGTCGCCAGCATTCCGCAGGCTTCGCAAAGGACCAAGGCCTCAAGTCGATCCTTCCAGTGTTCCAGAAGGAGATGAGCACCAATCTGTTCCTGAACACTCTCCTACTGTGAACCTCCCAGAGTCTGAAGCCAAAGCGGCTGAAGATATTCCGGCTGCATCAGCCGATGAAGAAGAAGCAAGAGGAGAAGAAGCGCATGTTGCCACACCCCCTACCGTCCAAGTTGTCCTCCAGGAGAACGTGTCCGACCCTCCAGCTCCTGAAGTAGAGGTTACACACTCTAAGGCTGCCACCATCACCACTGAAGCCAATGACGTTGTCATGGCTGAAGCTAATATGGCACCTGAAGTCAATGTGGTGCCTGAAGTGATGGCACCTGAAGCCAGTGCTGCACCTGACGCCACTCAGCAGCCCGAAGCCAATGCAACTGCTCCTGTTCCGCCTCCAAGGCCACATACTATCGAGCAAGCATACGACAAAGATGACCAGCTCATTTCTGTCAAATGGCCTATTCTGGTACCTCCACCTGCTACGGATCCGCCTGCTGCTGGTCCTCAATATGATTACCACGTCGAGCACAGGCCTCAGATTCAGAAGCCAAAGCCAAGACTGCCAAGGTTCCCTGGTACTGCCACTTCGCCAGGGTCCTTCAATGCTAATGGCTTCATTGCGCACAACATTTTCTTTGATAGCGCCAAGAACCCCTACTCCAAACCAAGGATTTCATCAGATAGGTTCTGGAGCCATCAACAGCGCAGTTATTATTCACGAGTTCTCTATGATCAAGGGCGCATTTTCCCTCATATGCGTCTTGACACTGAAGCTATTACTGGATTGCCCTATCTTGAAGAAGCCCTTGATTGCTTCCGTGATGCTGGCCTGCTGAACTTTGTGGCTGACAAAGAGCACTGGAATGAAGAGCTGCTTCTGCAATTCTATGCAACCCTCCACATTCGCGGCTACAGCAGGGATCCGAAGACATGGGTCCTTGAGTGGATGACAGGAAATGTACATCATGAAGCCAAAGCCTTTGACCTCATTGAGCTAACTGGCCTGCCCACTCCAGGAGAACTATATGAACCTGGTTGTCAAGTACACAATGAAGCTTTGGAGAGTATCTTTCAGAAGCCAAAGCCCAACATGAGCCAAATGTTGAGCATGATGAAGCCTTTGCCTATCGATGCTGAGTACCCAAAGGAGTTCTTTGTTGAAGACCTTGAGTATCTGCCACGCACCATATATCATATCATCAGGCGAACTCTATGGCCTGTCAAAGGACACTCTTCATCAGCCAAGCTTGAAGGCACAATGAAGACATTGGTCTTCTATATCTTCAATGGCATCAGCTTCAATGCTCAAGACTTCTTTATCATGCAGTTGGCTGTATCAGGCTCTGATCTCTTTGGACTTAAGTTCTACGCTCCATGGATCATGCGCCTCATCAAGCTTCATTCTGCCATCAACTATCAACCCTCTGCTCGCAACCATCACATATTCTTGCAAGAGGTTGATATGTCAGCTGAAGCCATATACCAAGAGCCTGCCAAAGAGCTTGTTTGTCTTCACAATGCTGATCACCAAAGCTTCACTCAGCCCATTGAAGGAGTTCCAGCAGTCACTCGTGTTTATCCTCTAGCTGGCCATACTCGCTTACCTCGCCATGCAGAGACTGAAGCTACTGAGAGCACCATTGCCCAAAGGCCTCGGAAGCGATCTCGTGTTCTCAATGACTGAGAGCTTCTCGTTGCCTTACATCAGAAACATGATAAGCATCACTACTGGCTGAAGCATCAGATGCAAAGCCTCTTGGTGGATGTCAATCGAATTCGCAACCTTGCCACCAAGAATGCCTTTGTTGCTCATGAAACCTGTCGGAGGTCATGGAAGAGTTTGACTTTGCTGAGTGTTAAAGCAGATCTTCAAGACGATGGCTTCACTGAGATATTCAAGTTTGACCACACTCCCCCAAGGAATGCTGTTTTGCGTCGAACTCCGTCTCTTGAAGACTCCGACTATTCCTCCTCCGCTGCAACGGTGGACGCCAGGGTGATAGATGATCAAGATGATGCTACCTCGCCACCTCCTCCTTCAGCGCGTGTCGACACTGCACCAACTTCTTCTGCACCGCCAAACACCAACGCCGACCCTGCATCTTCTCCTACTCTAACTGGGAACGAGTAGAGGCTCTATGTCTTCAAACCTTTTTGGTCCTTACTGACAAAAGGGGGAGAAGCATATGAGTTGATAGTCTTCAAGCGGGTCCATATGGGCGGGTGCTTTATATTTTGCCTAGTGTTTACAACTCTCGCTTTTGCTACTTTTGGTTCTTTGAGTTGTAACACTTAAACTTGATGGTCGTCTGCCACGTTTTCTGGTACTCTATAATGCGATGATAAATTCCGCATGTGCTACGATATATTCCGCACTTTATTCATTTTGCAGACGTCCATTTCTCATTGTGCATATCATTATATTCGACATATCAATTGTGCATGATGAATTGTCTTCATAAGTTGAAGAGGATCTCCACAAGTACAACCTGCCATGTGCATTTGCATTCAAAAGCAAATTAATTATATGCACATCTTCAGGGGGAGCCTTTTTCTACTTATGACGACAATACCTTTATCCTTTACAATTTCACATACTTTTATCCCCGTTGAAAACTTCAACCAGTTTGTCATCAATCACCAAAAAGGGGGAGATTGTAAGTGCATCTAGTGCCACCCCTAGTTGGTTTTGGAGTATTGACGACAAACCTGGTTGAGGGACTAATGTGTTTGTGAGAATTACAGGATAACACAGGTAGTAGTCCCTCATTGATTCGGTTTACCTACCGGAGATGACCCGTAAAAATGTATGAAGACATTGACAACAATGGTGGTATATGAAGATAATCATATTGAAGACTGTGACAAGAGAAGACATTGTGTGAAGACTATGGAGCGCGAAGACTTAGATGTTTCGTTGTTTCCTTTTCTTCTTCGTTGAGTCATAGGAACCACCGTACTGTTAAGTGGGGTTCAAGTGAACAAAGTCAGAGTGACTGAAGTGATGCTCAACCAAATCCTATGTCTTCGAGCGAAGACAATGAGAGTGAATCTTATCCAGAGCTGGATGAGTCAGATTTACTTGTAGCCCAAGTAAAGTTGCCGTGTGTGTTTGAAATCTAACCGTTGGAACACGTGTTAGTTCCTTGGTGACCCAGGATCACTTCAGACAAATCAGGTCGGGTTGCCTAGTGGCTATAAATAGCCCACCCCCTACACAATAAATTGGTGGCTGCTCAGAGTTATTACACGGCTTTTGTCGTTTGAGAGCAACCCACCTCCGAAGCATTTGAGAGAGAGATCCTTGCGAGGACAAAGCCCAAACACCCAGAGCCAAAGAGTGTTAGGCATCACTGAAGTCTTTCTGTCTGTGTGACCTGAAGACTTGTTACACTTAAGGACTGTGTTTCCTCCAGCCGGTTAGGCGTCGCGTTTTGAGCATCCAAGAGTCATTGTGGATTGCTGGTGAACGAAGTCTGTGAAGGTTTGGAAGTCTACCTTGAAGACTTACCAGAGTGATTGGGCGAGGACTAGGTGTCCTTAGCTCAAGGGGAATAAGGTGAAGACGCGGTCTTCTGAGTTAAATCTCAGCCTCCCTAACCATACATACAGTTGTCACAGCAATTGGAACTGGTCTAACAAATCACTGTCTTCCCCAAGCTACTGGTTCTATCCCTTCCTTCTCTTTACTTACTGTTTGCCTTTGTGAAGTCATTGCCTGCTTGCCTTATCTGTTTGACTTCACTGTGTGACTACTTGTTCTGATTGGCTTCATTCTATCCTCCATCCTGATCCATACTGCCTAGCTGCTATTAGTCTTCATGCTTTCACTTCATTGAATACTTGACTATGGCTTGTCTAGTGTAGTCTACCTTCCGCTGCATAAAAATAGGATCGGTTCTATAGTTTGTCTTCGAAACTTCCATGTTTTGAAGTCTTTCATAAAAATCACCTATTCACCCCCCCCCTCTAGTCGATATACATCACTTTCAGGAAGTGGATTGCTTTCTAGTAGATCTATTTTGAGCATTGCAAATTATATACCAAGCATCCTTTATTTTTTTCTCCCTCCCTTTGTTTAAAACTGAGAACTTCATTATCGGGAGTATTAACAATAATAGGAACACTAGCCATGAAGGCGAAACAAATGATCTAACACACGAACGCACAAAAAGCAAACGAAAAGAGGCGAACAGAAGAGAGGCGAGGAAAAGGCAAAAGGCAAAACCTTTCGAAAATCGTTTTAGAAGTGAGGGAGAGGAAAACGAGAGGCGGATGGCAAATAATGTAATGTGGAGGAGGAGAGTTTATGATGGGTACTTGGTATGTCTTGACTTGGCGTAGATCTCCCCGGCAACGACGCCAGAAATCCTTCTTGCTACATCTTGAGCATGTGTTGGTTTTCCCTTGAAGAGGAAAGGGTTATGCAATGCAACCAAGTAGCGTAAGTATTTCCCTCGGTTTTGAGAACCAAGGTATCAATCCAGTAGGAGACAATGCTCAAGTCACCTAGTACCTGCACAAACAATCAAGAACCTTGCAACCAACGCGATAAAGGGGTTGTCAATCCCTTCACGGCCACTCGCAAAAGTGAGATCTAATAAAGATAGTAAAGTAAATATTTTTGGTATTTTTGTTGTATAGATTGGAAAGTAAAGATTGCAAAATAGTAAATGAGATGCGAAGTAAATAAATGAGATTCAATATAATAGGAAAGAGACCCGAGGGCCATAGGTTTCACTAGTGGCTTCTCTCAAGATAGCATGTATTACGGTGGGTGAACAAATTACTGTCGAGCAATTGATAGAAAAGTGCATAGTTATGAAGTTCTCTAAGGCAATGATCATGAATATAGGCATCACGTCCGTGTCAAGTAGACCGAAACGATTCTGCATCTACTACTATTACTCCACACATCGATTGCTATCCAGCATGCATCTAGAGTATTAAGTTCATAAGAACGGAGTAACGCCTTAAGCAAGATGACATGATGTAGAGGGATAAACTCAAGCAATATGATATAAACCCCATCTTTTTATCCTCGATGGCAACAATACAATACGTGCCATGCGGCCCCTACTATCACTAGGAAAGGACACCGCAAGATTGAACCCGAAGCAAAGCACTTCTCCCATTGCAAGAAAGATCATTCTAGTAGGCCAAACTAAACTGATAATTCGAAGAGACTTGCAAAGATATCAAATCAAGCATATAAGAATTCAGAGAAGAACCAAATAATATTCATAGATAAACTTGTTCATAAATCCACAATTTATCGGATCTCGGCAAACACACCGCAAAAAGTATTACATTTAATAGATCTCCAAGAGAATCGATGAGAACTTTGTATTGAGAATCAAAGAGAGAGAAGAAGCCATCTAGCTAATAACTTTGTATTTTCAGCGTTGACAACACTTTCTCTAAGCCTACCTCTGTTCTCTTCCTCATACATGCTCCAGAGCTTAGCTAGGCACATCTTCAAAGATTGTGGCCACTCTTGATCATCCCACTCCAAGTAAGAACACTTCCGTTCATCCTATAATATTTAAAACTAGATCAGTAACAATTGTAGGGGAAATGGGTTTATAGCAACATAGAAAATCACCAATGCTTATTTTGAAAAACTGAAGAAACATGTTAATTATGACATATCATCTCAAAAAGATCAATGTGCAAATGAATTAATTGCTACTGAGACAACAACTAAATTCTGAAACATCAGAAGCTATAATTAACTACAACAATGCTACAAGTTCTTACTCATGTACAATAAATAACAAATTGAACATTTTATGAGGAAGGTAAATATAACTGCAACAACATAGCAACAGTGTTTGGATAATAGCAAATTGATACTAACATGTGTGTACATGCACAAATTTAGTAACATAGAACTAATAGCACTAAGGCCGTCCACTATGTATGCCAAAACTGGTGTAAAGATAATTGTTGCTACATCTCGCACCGGTGCCCTGCACTAGCGAGCCGATGCAGCAAAAAAAATCAGGGACCTTGATGACTATTAGGACTACGTCGGTTTTTTCCCCAAAGAGGAAGGGATGATGCAATATTGCAGCGGTAGGTATTTCCATCAGTGATGAAACCAAGGTTATCGAACCAGTAGGAGAACCAAGCAACACAACATAAACAGCACCTGCACACAAATAACAAATACTCGCAACCGAACATGTAAAAGGGGTTGTCAATCCCTTTTGGGTAACGAATGTGATAGAGTTGTAAATATTGAAAGATCGAACGCCAAATAAGATAAATTGCAGCAAGGTATTTTGGGGTTTTTGGTTTAATAGATCTTAAAATAAAAGCAAAGGAAAATAGATCGCAAAGGCAAATAATATGAGAAAGAGGCCCCGAGGGCTGTAGATTGCACTAGTGGCTTCTCTCGAGAAATAGCAAACGGTGGGAAAACGACTACTGTTTGGCAATTGATAGAACTTCAAATAATTATGACGATATCCAGGAAATGATCATTATATAGGCATCACGTCCAAGATTAGTAGATGGACTCATGCCTGCATATATTCCTATTACTCCACACATCAACCGCTATCCAACATGCATCTAGTGTATTAAGTTCATGGAGAAATGGAGTAATGCAATAAGAACGATGACATGATGTAGACAAGATCTATTTATGTAGAAATAGACCCCCATTGTTTTATCCTTAGTAGCAATGATACATACGTGTCGGTTCCCTTTCTGTCACTAGGATCAAGCACCGTAAGATCGAACTCACTACAAAGCACCTCTTCCCATTGCAAGATAAATAAATCAAGTTGGCCAAACAAAACCCAAATATCTTATAAGAAATACAAGGCTATAAGAAATCATGCATATAAGAGATCAAAGAAGACTCAGATAACTTTCTTGGATATAAAAAAACTCAAAGTTCATCGGATCCCAACAAAACACATCGCAAAAGAGTTACATCATATGGATCTCCAAGAGACCATTGTATTGATAATCAAAAGAGAGAGAGAGAGAGAGAGAGAGAGAGAGAGGGAGGGAGAGAGAGAGAGAGGGAGAGGAAGTCATCTAACTACTAACTACGGACCCGTAGGTCTACAAGGAACTAGTCACACATCATCGGAGAGGCACCATTGAGGATGGTGAACCCCTCTGTGATGGTGTCTAGATTGGATCTAGTGGTTCTGGACTTTGCGGCGGCTGGAATAGAATTTCATCGATTCCTCTAGGGTTTATGGAATATCTGAGTGTTTATAGAGAAAAGAGGCGGTGCGGGAGGTCACCGAGGTGGGCACAACCCACCTAGGCGCGCTAGGGGGGCCTGGCGCGCCCTGGTGGGTTGTGCCCCCTCGGGGCAACCCCCAGGTGCGGCTCTGGCCCATTGAGTGTCTTCTGGCCCATAAAAATTCTCCAAAAAGTTTTGCGGTGTTTGGACTCTATTTGATATTGATTTCCTACGATGTAAAAAAACATACAGAAAACAACAACCGGCACTTGGCACGATGTCAATAGGTTAGTATCAGAAACATGATATAAAATGACTATAAAATGGTTGTAGAACATCCAGGAATGATAATATGATAGCATGGAGCAATAAATAAATTATAGATACCTTGGAGACGTATCAGCATCCCCAAGCTTAATCATGCTCGTCCTCGAGTAGGTAAATGATAAAAATAGAATTTCTGACTTGGAATGCTACCTATCATGTCATATCATATTATTTTCTTCATAGCATGGACATTTGGACTTTTATATGGTTCAAAGCAATAGTCTAGTTTTGACATGAGATTTAAATACTCACACATATTGACAGGCAACCATGTGTTTCAAAATATCAATGCTAAAATAAGTTATCCCTAGCTCATCATGCTCAACCATTGATCCATTCATGGAACACACTCGCATATTAGTTACACCCAATGCTCAAGTACGATCATAGTGTTTCCTAGTTGGTGCTTTATAAGAGAAGATGGAGACTCAAATTCAGGAAATAAAGATTGCATTATTAAAAGAAGGGCCCTTCGTAGAGGGAAGTGGGGATTAGAGGTGCCAGAGCTCAAAGCTTAAACTGAGAGATAAAAATATTTTGGGAGGTGTACTTTTCCCTCCAATGAAAATGAATGAAGGTTCCCAACACTTTCCATGCTAGATATATTATAGGAGGTTCCCAAACATAAAATAAAGTTTATTCCTTTTTCACCAAACTTTCACAAGCCATGGCTAGCCGAATCCACGGTTGCCTTCCATACCAACACTTTCCAAGGAATATATTATTTGACAACATAAAGTAAATTTATTTTTCATTTCGGGACCGGGCATCCCTAATACCTTTGCATTACTCTCCAATGACAAGTGAATAAACACTTATTGTGAGAATAACACATCTAGCATGGAAAATATTGGCCACCCCTCACCGCCTCTCGAGCGGTACGGGCACACAAAAGGGAAATTTATATTGAAAATTAGAGATGGCACATACAAATTTGCTTAGAACGGCAAGGGAATAACGCATATAGGTAGGTATGGTGGACTCATGTGGCAAAACTGGGATAAAGGATTTTGGATGCACAAGTAGTGATCATACTTAGTGCAAAATGAAGGCTGGCAAAAGACTCGGAAGCGACCAACCATGAAACGAATAATCTCATAAGCAAACATTGAGCATAAATAACACCAAATAATGCACCACAAGTAGGATGTAATTTCATTGCATGATTATTGACTTTCGTGCTTGCTTAAGGAATCACAAACTTTAATACTAATATTCTTACTAAAGCATAATTACTCATTGACATGACTCACATATCATATCATCATGTCTCAAAACCATTACAAGGAATCAAGTTTATTTTGTTCAATGATCTTCATGAAAGTTTTTATTATATCCTTCTTGGATATCTATCACTTTGGAGCTAATTTTCATTGTTGCTTTTCATAATCTCAAACAAATATAAGTGAAGATCATGAGCATAATTTTTTCTTTCTCTCAAAATAATGTAAGTGAAGCGAGAGAGAATTTCTTAAACAAATTACTAAGTCTCAAATAAATCTAAGTGAAGCAAGAGAGTATTTCTTCAAAAATGATGAAGCACACCGTGCTCAAAAATATATAAGTGAAGCACTAGAGCAAATCCATAGCTCATAAAAAATTAAGTGAAGCATAGAGAGCTATTCTACCAAGTCATGGCATAAGTTTGGCTCTCTCTAATAGGTGTGTACAGCAAGGATTGATGACTTAAAAAGAAAAATAAAATAATCAAAGACTCATATCATACAAGTCACTCCAAGCAAAACACATATCATGTGACGAATAAAAATATAGTTTCGAGTAAAATACCGATGGTCGTTAGAAAAAAGGGGATGCCACTCGGGGGCATCCCCAAACTTAGTTGCTTGCTTCTCTTATAGATAATGGCTTGGGATGCCGAAGCATCCCCAAGCTTCAGCTCTTATTACTCCTTATTCCTTCATCCATCATAAGATAGCCCAAAACTTGAAAACTTCAATCACACAAAACTCAACAAAACTTTCGTGAGATCCATTAGTATAAGAAAACAAATCACTACTATAAGTACTGTAGTAAACCAATTCATATTTTCTGTTTGTATTATATCTACTGTATTCCAACTTTTCTATGGCAAAACCCAGCAAAGAAAACCGTAGTATGTAGCGGGAACTTTCAAATACTTCTGCAACTCTAATTATTTTGAAAACATAGAGCCACCTAGGCAATTTGTATATTAATCTTCAATAAAAAGAATCAACCAAAAAGCACTCTTCTGTTAAAAATTAGAATGTTCTTGTGAGCGCAAAAGTTTCTGTTTTTCAGCAAGATCAAATCTACTAACACCCAATACCATCCAAAGGCTTTGTTTGGCACAAACCTTTATTCAAACCACAAAAACACATCTAAACAGAGGTATTAAAGGGTATTTTATTAAAAACAACAAGGAAATCAAAAAGCAAAAAAATACACGTTGGGTTGCCTCCCAACAAGCTATCGTTTTACGCCCTTAGGTAGGCGTGATACCAAGATTTCAAGTGTTGTCATTCTTGTTAGATGTTCCATAAGTTGCACTCATTATAGATTCATAAGACAATTTGATCTTGGTTCTAGGGAAGTGTTCCATTCCCTTTCTCAAGGGAAATTGGAATTTAATATTCCCTTCTTTCATGTCAATCACCGCGCCAATAGTGCGCAAAAGACGGTCTACCAAGTATAATAGGGCAAGATGGATTGCAATCGATGTCAAGAACAATAAAGTCTATGGGTACATAGTTCCTATTTGCAAGAATAAGAACATCATTGATCCTTCCCAAAGACTTTTTAATAGGAATCCGCCAAACGCAAATTAAGAGAGAAATCTTCAATATTGGTAAGACCAAGAACATCGCAAAGAGATTTCGGAATCGTGGAAACACTAGCACCCAAATCACACAAAGCAAAACACTCATAATTTTTAATTTTGATTTTGATACTAGGTTCCCATTCATCATGAAACTTTCTAGGAATTGATACTTCTAATTCCAACTTATCATCTAAAGCTTTCATCATAGCATCAACAATATGTTTAGTAAAAGCTTTATTTTGTTCATAGGCATGGGGTGAATTAATCATTGATTGCAACAAAGAAATACAATCAATCAAGGAACAACTATCATAATTAAAGTCTTTGTAATCCAAGATAGTGGGCACATCACTAGTTAAAGTCTTGACCTGTCCAAACCCACTTTTATCAATTTTCTCTACAAGATTTTCAATCTCTGAAATACTGGGATGCCTTCTACCTAAAGTTGACTCTTCTCTAGTCCCTTTATTATCAAGTTGAACTTTAGTAAACAAAGAATCACTAGAAGAAACACGAATCATTTTAATGTCTTCATCATTTTTATGAAAGCAATCACTAGAAAACGCCTTTTCTAAAAATTCTTGTTTAGCTCTAAGCATGGCGGTTCTTTTCCTACTTTCATCCATAGAAACATAAAGATCTTTAATTGATTCTTCAACTTTAGGCACAAAATTTTACAACTTGAGATTTTTCACATCATGAGAAATTCTTTCAATACTCCTAGACATATCATCAATCTTATTCATTTTTTCTTCTATGGAAGCATTGAAAACTTTTTGAGTATTGATGAACTCTTTAATATTATTCTCTAGATCAGAGGTGTTCCTATTATTATTGTAAGATTGATTTCCATAGGAATTACCATAATTGTTAGAGGAATTGCTAGGAAAAGGCATAGGGTTTAAATTACCTCTATAAGCATTGTTGTTAAAATTATTTTTAGAGATAATGTTCACATCTATAGCATCACTAGTTTGCTCAATCAGAGTAGACAAAGGCATATCATTAAGATATATAGGAGCGCTTTTACTAGCAACCGTTTTCATAAGAGCATCAACTTTTTCATTCAAAGAATCAATCTCAACCGAACTAATTTTTTTGCTAGTCGGCGCCCTTTCGGCATGCCATTGCGAGTAATTCTCCATAATATTATCAAGCAATTTGGTGGCTTCACCCAAAGTAATTTCCATAAAAGTACCACCCGCAGCAGAATCCAAAAGGTTTCGAGAAACAAAATTCAACCCCGCATAAAAAAATTGTATGATCATCCAAAGATTTAACCCATGAGTTGGGCAATTCCTTAGCATCATTTTCATCCTTTCCCAAGATTGTGCAACATGCTCATGTTCAAGTTGCTTGAAGTTCATGATCCGGGTTCTAAGGGATATAATTTTTTGTGGGCGGAAAATATTTAGTGATAAAAGCTTCTTTGCATTTGTTCCAAGAATCGATGCTATTGCGAGGCAAAGAAGAAAACCAAATTTTTGCATGATCTCACAAAGAAAATGGGAATAATTTCAATTTCACAACATCATTGTCCATAAATTTTTTATTGTGCATACCGCATAATTCTACGAAGGTATTAAGATGGGATGCGTCATCCTCATTAGGAGTGCCGGAAAATTGATCTTTCATGACAAGATTCAACAAAGCAGTATTAATATCACAAGTCTCCGTAGTAGTGGCGGGAGGAGCAATCGGAGTGCCAATAAAATCATTGTTGTTGGTATTGGAAAAATCACACAACTTAGTGTTCTCTTGCGTCATCTTTGAGCAATTGTGAACAAGAACACAAGTGGGCGATAGATCCGACCGGAAAACAGCGAACGAAAAAGAGCGCGAATAAAAACGGCAAATGTTTGTGAAGTGGGGGAGATGAAAATGAGAGGCAAATGGCAAATAATGTAAAATGCGAGGAGATGAGATTTGTGATTAGGAACCTGCTACATGTTGAAGGTGCTCCCCGGCAATGGCGCCAGAAATTTCCTTTTGATGACTGCTAGGACTACGTCATTTTTCCCCAAAGAGGAAGGGATGATGCAGTATAGCAGTGGTAGGTATTTCCCTCAGTGAAGAAATCAAGATTATCGAACCAGTAGGAGAACCAAGCAACACAACGTAAACAACACCTGCACACAAATAACAAATATTCGCAACCCGACGTGTAAAAGGGGTTGTCAATCCCTTTCGGGTAACGGACGTGATAGAGTTGTAAATATTGATAGATCGAACGTCAAATAAGATAAATTGCAGCAAGGTATTTTTGGGTTTTTGGTTTAAAAGATCTAAAATTAAAAGCAAAGGAAAATAGATTGCAAAGGCAAATAATATGAGAAAGAGACCTGGGGGCTGTAGATTTCACTAGTGGCTTCTCTCGAGAAAATAGCAAACGGTGGGAAACAATTACTGTTGGGCAAAGCTACCTCTTGAGCATGCGTTGGTTTTCTCTTGAAGAGGAAAGGGTGATGCAGCAAAGTAGCGTAAATATTTCCCTCAATTTTGATAACCAAGGTATCTATCCATTAGGATACAACGCACAAGTCACCTAGTACCTACACAAACAATCAAGAACCTTGCAACCAACGCGATAAAGGGATTGTCAATCCCTTCACGGTCACTCGCAAAAGTGAGATCTAATAGAGATAGTAAAGTAAATATTTTTGGTATTTTTGTTGTATAGATTGGAAATTAAAGATTGCAAAATAGTAAACGAGATGCGATGTAAATAAAAGGATGCAATATAATAGGAAAGAGACCCGGGGGCCAGAGGTTTCACTAGTGGCTTCTCTCAAGATAGCATGTATTGCGGTGGGTGAACAAATTACTGCCGAGCAATTGACAGAAAAGTGCATAGTTATGAAGATATCTAAGGCAATGATCATGAATATAGGCATCACGTCCGTGTCAAGTAGACCGAAACGATTCTGCATCTACTACTATTACTCCACACATCGACCGCTATCCAGCATGCATCTAGAGTATTAAGTTCATAAGACCGGAGTAACGCATTAAGCAAGATGCCATGATGTAGAGGGATAAACTCAAGCAATATGATATAAACCCCATCTTTTTATCCTCGATGGCAACAATACAATACGTGCCATGCGGCCCCTACTATCACTAGGAAAGGACACCGCAAGATTGAACCCGAAGCAAAGCACTTCTCCCATTGCAAGAAAGATCATTCTAGTAGGCCAAACTAAACTGATAATTCGAAGAGACTTGCAAAGATATCAAATCAAGCATATAAGAATTCAGAGAAGAACCAAATAATATTCATAGATAAACTTGTTCATAAATCCACAATTTATCGGATCTCGGCAAACACACCGCAAAAAGTATTACATTTAATAGATCTCCAAGAGAATCGATGAGAACTTTGTATTGAGAATCAAAGAGAGAGAAGAAGCCATCTAGCTAATAACTATGGACCCGAAGGTCTGTGGTAAACTACTCACGCTTCATCGGAGAGGCTATGGTGTTGATGTAGAAGCCCTCCGTGATCGATTCCCCCTCCGGCAGATAACCGGAAAAGGCCCCAAGATGGGATCTCACGGGTACAGAAGGTTGCAGCGGTGGAAAAGTGGTTTCGATGCTCTCCCCAATGTTTCTAGGGTATACGAGTATATATATGCGGAAAGTACGTCGGTGGAGCTACGAGGGGCCCACGAGGGTGGGGCGCGCCTGCCCCCTGGGCATGCCCTCTTGCCTCGTGGCCTACTCGTGGAGTCCCAGATGTCTACTCCAAGACTTCTGGATTGCTTTCGGTCCAAGAAAGATCATCGCAAAGGTTTCATTCCGTTTGGTATTCCTTTTCTGCGAAACTCTAAAATAGGCACACACACACACACACACACACACACACACACACACACACACACACACACACAAAACTGGCACTGGGCCTCCGGTTTATAGGTTAGTCCCAAAAATAATATAAAAGAGCATAATAAAGCCAATTAAACATCCAAAACAGATAATATAATAGCATGGAACAATAAAAAATTATAGATACGTTGGAGACGTGTCAAGGAGCATTACCTGCGGCGGTGGGAGGTGGCGCACGGGGGCGGCGTCGTGGGCGGAACCCTAACCGCGGCGGCAGCGGGCGGAGGGGATTGATCGAAGTGAGGGGGTGCGGGGGCGCGAGGTTTTCTTTTGGTATAGTAGTAGCGTTGGGTATGGGCCAGCGCTACTGCTAAGCCCACTAGCTGTTGCGTGGGTGGACAGGAAACGCTACAGTTAAGTGGGCTTTCGTTCGAGGCCCTGCGGCACATGTAACAGTAGCGCGTCCTATGCTAAACAGCGCTCCTGCTAACCAATACTAGTAGCGTGCTCTGAAACCAGCGCTACTGCAAATTAGCAGTAGCGTGTGTCCCTAACCCGTGCTACTTCTAAACTTTTATGTATAAGCATTTTCCTAGTAGTGGACGGTGTGATGATGGTGATGGTGAAGTGAACTCCACAGGGCTTCGCATAAGCACTACGAAAATATGACCGGTGGAGTAAACGGTGGACGGGGGCGCCGCACACGGCTAACAATTGATGTTGTGTGCTTGTGAGGCGCCCCCTTCCCGCATATATATAGGTGGGAGGGGAGGGGAGGCAGCCAGGGCGCCCTAGGGCTTGGCCGCCGCCCCCCTAGGGGTCCTACCTTACCCTGTGCCCCCCTTCCCTTGTATACAGAAGGGGGAAGGAAAGAGGGGAGAGGAGAGGAAGGGTGAATCCTATTCCCTCTCTTTTCTTTCCTCCTGCCCTTTCTTTCTCCACTTAGGCCGGCCCATATGGGGGCGCACCAGCTCCTTGTGGCTGGTGTGTTTCCCCTCTTGGCCCATAAGGCCCATATCTTTTGTTAGGGGTGAGCGAAACTCCTTCCGGTGACCCGATGAATACCCTATGTCCTCCGGAACACTTTCGGTGTCCGAATAGCATCATCCTATATATCAATCTTTACCTCTTGACCATTTCGAGACTCCTCGTCATGTCCATGATATCATCCGGGACCCCGAGCAACATTCGGTCACCAAATCACATAACTCATATAATACTATATCGTCAACGAACGTTAAGCGTGCGGACCCAACGGGTTTGAGAACTATGTAGACATGACTGAGACACCTCTCCAATCAATAACCAATAGCAGAACCTGGATGCCATATTGGATCCTACATATTCTACGAAGATCTTTATCGGTCGAACCATTATGACAACATACACAATTCCCTTTGTTCGTCGGTATGTTACTTGCCCGAGATTCAATCATCGGTATCCCTATACCTAGTTCAATCTCATTACTGGAAAGTTTCTTTACTTGTTTTGTGATACATCATCCCGTGACTAACTCATTAGTCATTTGCTTGCAAGGCTTATGATACGGTGTATCCTATGGACATCACCATGTCAAGAGTCCGCTTGGCAAGTGACACGTGCGACCTCTATTTCTCATACAAAAAGGTGAATCATCTCCTTTACGCGTGTTCACTTGACCCCTTCGAGGATGGTATACTACTTGACACTCCACTCGTGTGCATGCATAGGTATTGTCGGAGCTTCACGGACGACGACGAGGAGTGCAAGCGCCGAGGAACACCTACACCATCCGCGAGGGAAGCTTGGAAGAGAAGATGGAAGAAGACGGAGCGGCTGAAGTTACAGCCGCCGGACATCCGGCGCCAGCCCGGACATCCGGCGACCAGCCCGGACATCCGGCGCTTCAGCAGAGGCCGGACATCCGGCATCACCCCGGAAATCCGGCAAGGGCAACAGAAGCACCCGAAGAACGGCCATCGCCAGGCCGGACATCCGGCCCGTGCCCGGACATCCGGCCTCCCATGAACGGCCGGACATCCGGCCCCCAGCCCGGACATCCGGCGCCTGCCTGCGCGCAGAGTCGGGCCAGAGGCCCATGTATCCTCTCCCACTTACCCCTTCGTGTACTAGACTATATATACTCCTCCACCTCCACCATTTTAGGGTTAGCAATGGTTTAGCTCATATGAGAGATAGAGCTTTGCTCATCTATGTGGTTCTACTCCTACGAGTGACCGCGGCCCCTCTACGGAGAAGATCCACACCGGATTCAAGACCCCTAACGGGAAGATCCTTCACGGATTCAAGGCCTCCTCTTGGAGATGAACTCTACCCATGTATCTTTCCCTTTGTTGTTCATGTATCTTGTGATCTTGTGTGTTTGATTGTCTAGTGGATGTGTGATTGGACTTGTTCTTGTGTGTTTCCTCTCGTGTTTTCCCCCGTTTCCCTTTGTGTTCTTCGTGTTCATCGTGGGATCCCCTCCATTTCGTGAAAGATTTGCTGATTAGGGTTCCACCCTGTATCATATGGTATCATGAGCCACGGTTTCTCACGAATTTGGAGCCTCCCCATCGTTTTCTAGCCTTGTTTTGTTGTGTTCTTCCCCAATTTCGAAAATTCCCCACCAAAAATAGCCCCAAAAAAATTTTGTGATCTGTTGGTTTGATGAGATTTTGTTGATTTTGATCCGTGGATTTGCTTGGTTTCAAGTGGATCTAGCATTTCCCCAAGTTTCCCCATCCTTCCTCCACGAAATCTCTCAAATTTTGAGCCCCAAATCATCAATTTCCGCCCACAATTCGAAAAGTTCGTCCCGATTAAGATCTGGAAACTTCGGGCCGGACATCCGGGCCACTGGCCGGACATCCGGGCCATCGGGCCGGACATCCGGCTCCTGGAGGGCAAAATCCCGTGCGGTTCTGGACATCAGGCCCCGGAAATCCGGACCCGGCCCCGGATGTCCGACCCCTGGGAATTTCAGACTTTTTCGTTTCACCGTTTTGTCCATAACTAATTCATCCGAACTCCGATTTCGATGTTCTTGAGCTCGTTTTAAAGCTCTTGACATCCCCCATAACACAAAAATACCACCATAATCATTTGACTCCATCATATTTTGTGGATTTTGGCATCTTTGCCTAGGGCTTCCACCATATCATCCACATAACCACCACCGACTTCCGCAACCTAACCATTTTGTCCCCCATAGCATTTGTGGTTGCTTGAGTAGTGATTTGAGTCTCCTAAGGTGTTTAGGCTACTTAGGGACCATTGCTTCTTCATCAACCACCACCACCACTTCCGCATATCCATTGCCCATTATACATAGCCAACCAAACTTAACCCAATTTTGTTCGAGCTTGTTTGAGTTGTGGCTTGTGTCTCCTAAGGTGTTTCGGCTACTTAGGGTCCGTGACTTCAACTCCAACATCATGTATAGCCCATCATTCCACTTCCGCAACCACCACGGCATGTCCGCTACCACCATTTGACATTTGTCCTTGAGATTTTGAGTTGTGGTTTTTCCGTTTCCTAAGGTGTTTCGGCTAATTAGGAACGGGTCTACATCAAGAATACCGCCTCTCATCATCGACTCGGACGGTAACCTCGACGACATCTTTGTATATTCCCCTTGCAATTGCATTGTTAACCCCTAGCCCATTTTGCGTCACTTGCCTATCGAGACTAGCCTTTGAGTATTGCCGGCAACGTTACTTGTGCACATTAGTGATCATCGATCCGCCCTTCCATTGCATACATACCATATCATCTTGGTATCATCATATCATCCCTTGTGTCACAAGATTGTTCCCGCATATACACAATTGCTATCTTGGTTTGTGCATCGTGGCCATATACAAAAAAAAGAGAGAATAAGCTTTTAAGCAATAAGAGAAAGACAAAGAAGCTTGTAAGCAAGAGACATAGCATCACATCATATGATATCATATCCGATCATCTTGGATCAACAACGGAACATCATACACATAGCATACTTGGGATAGAAAGTTCATACATTTGCATCTTATAGGTTGTGCACAAGTGTCGTATCCGCCTATAGAGCAATCGTGCTAGCGTCTCTCTTGAGTTGTGCAACACGAGCGTTTTCCGTGGACTCCACATTTTGTGCTCATTCCTTGGTTGCACGACCCCATCTATCTATCCGTGTGTGTGTTTCCGTGTGCCACATATTGCTATTGGTCTACTTGTTTCACTTGCGAATTTGTGAATCTCTTTCAACATTATTGACTCTTTCTAACTTTTTGCATCAAATTTTTGTGCCACTATCCTCACCGAGCCACTCGATAAGCTTTACTTGATAGGTGTGAGTGAACAAGTCCGGTACCAATTCCACTATTCTTTCATTTCACATTGAGTGAAACGGGATACATCCTCAACATTTTGGAAAAGGTAACTTGGTATTGTTTGTCTCATCTCCTACTCACCTTTGCTCGAGTCTTGTGATGGATAGGAAAAGCATTTCATCTCCGGTCTACACCAACAACGACAAGTTCGATGCCATGACGAACAACTTGTGCGCCAACATGAATGCTCAAATGGAGGAGCTCAAAGCCCTCATCAAGAACCGCAAGAGGTCTCCCTCATCTTTGAGAAGACGCTCTAGTGCACATCCTTCCGAGCTACCATCTTCGGCGAGATCACATCGGCATCGACAACATCAACGACAAGAACGTGAAGGTCATGAGCTCAACACCAACAATTGCTCAACGACTTCACCTTGTACCTTGGCATCTTCGCCAAGCGACTTCAAGGCATCTTCACCTTTGGATATGCGGCATCTTCGCCCACAAGAACCCCAAGCTTATGCTCAAGAGAAGCTCCCCAAGCTCAAGTCCGCGACTTCCACGAGCTACAACGACCTCGACAATGACCATGAGATTCCTTTCTATGGGACTCAAGACCCCGAGGAGTATCTCGAGTGGGAGCGCAAGATGGACGACTACCTCACGCTACATCAAGTTCCCTACGAAGATCAAGTGAAGTGCGCCACAAGAAACTTCCACGACAACGCGTCAACATGGTGGCTTCACACAACTTCGACGAGCTTCAACGTGACTTGGCCCAAGACGAAGAAAGCCATGCGACAAGAGTTCGTGCCTTCCACCTACACGGAACAACTTCTACGCCAATTGGAGAACACCATTCAAGGATCCAAGTCCATCGACAAGTACTTCAAGGAGATGAAGATGGCCTTGCAACGAGCCGACGTGGACGACCCCATTTCAATGAAGCTCCACTTCATGATGGGATTGCACAATGACGTCTACAAGACTATCTTCTTCGAGAACTACAAGTCCCTCGACGACAACTACATTGGTGCTCTCAAGGCGGAACAAGAACTTATGAAGGCCAAGGCTTCTCCACCGCAAGCACACTTCTCGAAGACCAAGCTCCAAGATGGCGAGCATGAGGCTAGTACCACCATGATGTCCAAGCCCGACGAGCTCCAAGACGACGTTCCCAAGTTCGACTTCATCGCCATCCCTCTTTGTGGCATTGATGATGCCGAGTCTACTTCGACTCTTTTTCAAGACGGTGCGGCGACGACTACGACTACGGAGCCATTCGAGGACCACGCCTTGGAGGCGAACGACATGGTGACGAGCAAGGTTGATGCTTCCATCTTTGGAGGTGAGAGTGATGATGTGCCATCTTCGGCCTTCATCCACGACGACAATGAGGAGATGGTTGAGCATGGGATTTTCCCTTCGACCACGGCGACGTATGATGACTTGAGTGACTTGTGCCACCATATTGAGAGTGAGAGTGAATTCACCACTAGCCCCATATATGATGAGCTGCCCCAATTCCCATGTGAGGAGAGCCACAACCCCCACCACTTGAGTGAGATGAGTGACTCCACCATATGCGAGCTTGAGTGCACCTACCTTGAGGGAGTGAGTGAGCCACCACATAGAGAGAGTGAGATAGTTGATAGGGCATGTGAGGCCACTTTCAACACTAACGACTTGACCTCTACCTCTATTGTGTCTTCTCATTCGGTGCTAGGTCCCACATATGATGACGCGCCGATTCTCGACGACTTCGTCCTTCCATTGGACAAGACGATGGCCATGGTGGAATATGATGCACCCCCCACATGGTTCCATCAAGTTGATGATGATGACCACCATTTGGTCTTTCCCACCTCACCTACACCACATGAGTGGAATGAAAAAGGTAACAAAGGTGAAGGTGATGCTCTCGTCCCACTAGTGGACTATGTTGACATTGATTGCTTGCATGATGTTGATCCACCTATTGCCATGCTTCATGCTAGTATGATTGCCCCATGCGATGATTTACCCATTTATGATGACTTTGATGATTGCCATGTGGAGTCTATTAGTTGTGATGCCACGTTGCATAGGATTTCATGTAATAACTCTCTCGGTCACATCATGTTTGACAATCCTCTTGACTTGTCATATGCTATGCATGAGATCTATAGTATGTCCTATTTGCAATCTCTTCGTAGTAACTATGCTTATGCCATTAAGATAAACCCAATTTGCACATATGGCATAGATGACAAGCCCATGGTTATTGGCATTTGTTTTTCTTGTGATGATATTGACATGCTTCCTTTGCATCATATCCATCATATGCCATGCCATGAACACCTAGCTTCCGATATGCATTGTTTTGGATGTTGTCCTTTTTCTCCAAATGATGTTTTCAATATTGCTCATGAGGAGACCCCCATAGTTTCCTCATACATTTTAGGAGATTTTGGTCCATCCTATCCTTTGCATGATCCCCATACTTGTATGCTCAATTTGCATCCACATCATGCTATACACAATAACTATTCCTTCATGATGGATGACATGTTCTTATACCATGCATCAAATTTCTTTGAGAGATGCTTATCTTGTGCTCACTCTAACGTGCACATACACATCATGATGGATGATGTGTACATTTACCACGCACACAATTTCTTTGGTTTGTGTCTCTTTTGTGTAGGATACTTGGACTATGTGTCGACTTCCACTTCACGTGAGTTGACCATTCGAGCTCTTGAGAGCGAACCACTTTCTACCACGACGCTTCGACATCGCACTTGCTTGTGCTTCGGCATTGTTGAGGATGCACAAGGACACGTTTTCAAGGTGATATCCTTCTCTTTCGAGAACCCAAAAACCATGAGCATGACTATTGTGGATCACACTACATGTGTTGCTTGCACCATGAGACTTACTTGTCATCTTGGACCCCTTGATTGCACACATGTTAGAGATCTCGCTTTGACTTGCCATTGTCACATTGCCATGCCTCATGTTATATATGCCTTGTGTGTTGCATCCAATTCTTGGATTACTTGTCCCTATCATATGCTTGGTTGCAACAATGTCATCTCTTCACATATGCCATGTCCCATTGCTTTTCACATGATTGACTTGATGGCCTCACACATGTTGAACAATTGCTCTTTCTATTGTGTTGAGTGCCATACTATCTTCACTACACCCTATGCACATTATGCTTGGATTGTCTTGCACGTGACCCATGTGTTTAGACACTTCATTTTACATGGTGTTGTGAATGATTCTTATGCCTACCATAGACCTTTCATGGAGCGCTTTATGCATGCTTGCTATGACCATGAGGTAGATGCTTATTCTCCTGACACACATATGTGCATCTCTACCTCACATTTACATGCTTGTTTCCATGATGACCTTGATTGTGCTCAATTGATGTGCTTAAATGCCATGCCACAAACCTTTGTCACACCCTATGCTATGCTTGATGACAACACTTGTTGGGTAAATCACCTCTTGAATGTTTGGTTTTGCACTAACGCTAACCACATTTGTTTTTCCAAGTGTTTGTTGTCTTTGCTCCTTTTGAAGGAATCACTAGACGGAGAGACATTGGAGAGTGCCCATGTTGAGCTTCAAGATGATGAGCACTTCGTGATGGTCCACATCTACACGACGACGCCATCTCTTTCCCATGGTGATTTGGTTTTCGATCCGAGGTCGGATCTTTTCCAAGGGGGAGGGGATGATACGGTGTATCCTATGGACATCACCATGTCAAGAGTCCGCTTGGCAAGTGACACGTGCGACCTCTATTTCTCATACAAAAAGGTGAATCATCTCCTTTACGCGTGTTCACTTGACCCCTTCGAGGATGGTATACTACTTGACACTCCACTCGTGTGCATGCATAGGTATTGTCGGAGCTTCACGGACGACGACGAGGAGTGCAAGCGCCGAGGAACACCTACACCATCCGCGAGGGAAGCTTGGAAGAGAAGATGGAAGAAGACGGAGCGGCTGAAGTTACAGCCGCCGGACATCCGGCGCCAGCCCGGACATCCGGCGACCAGCCCGGACATCCGGCGCTTCAGCAGAGGCCGGACATCCGGCATCACCCCGGAAATCCGGCAAGGGCAACAGAAGCACCCAAAGAACGGCCATCGCCAGGCCGGACATCCGGCCCGTGCCCGGACATCCGGCCTCCCATGAACGGCCGGACATCCGGCCCCCAGCCCGGACATCCGGCGCCTGCCTGCGCGCAGAGTCGGGCCAGAGGCCCATGTATCCTCTCCCACTTACCCCTTCGTGTACTAGACTATATATACTCCTCCACCTCCACCATTTTAGGGTTAGCAATGGTTTAGCTCATATGAGAGATAGAGCTTTGCTCATCTATGTGGTTCTACTCCTACGAGTGACCGCGGCCCCTCTACGGAGAAGATCCACACCGGATTCAAGACCCCTAACGGGAAGATCCTTCACGGATTCAAGGCCTCCTCTTGGAGATGAACTCTACCCATGTATCTTTCCCTTTGTTGTTCATGTATCTTGTGATCTTGTGTGTTTGATTGTCTAGTGGATGTGTGATTGGACTTGTTCTTGTGTGTTTCCTCTCGTGTTTTCCCCCGTTTCCCTTTGTGTTCTTCGTGTTCATCGTGGGATCCCCTCCATTTCGTGAAAGATTTGCTGATTAGGGTTCCACCCTGTATCAGCTTATTATGATGTGCATTACCGAGAGGGCCCAGAGATACCTCTTCGATACTCGGAGTGACAAATCCTAATCTCGATTCACGCCAAGCCAACAAAACACCTTCGGAGATACCTATAGAGCATCTTTATAATCACCCAGTTACGTTGTGATGTTTGATAGCACACAAGGTATTCCTCCGGTATCCGGGAGTAGCATGATCTCATAGTCAAAGGAATATGTATTTGACATACATGAAAGCAGTAGCAATAAACTGTACGATCAAATGCTAAGCCAACAGATGGGTCTTGTCCATCACATCATTCTCATAATGATGTGATCCCATTATCAAATGACAACTCATGTCCATGGTTAGGAAACTTTAACCATCTTTGATTAACGAGCTAGTCCAGTAGAGGCTTACTAGGGACATAGTATTTGTTTATGTATTGCTACTTCTCGAGCATGCGTTGTATTCCCTCAAAGAGGAAAGGGTGATGCAGCACAGTAGCATAAGTATTTCCCTCAGTTTTTGAGAACCAGGGTATCAATCCAGTAGGAGACCACGCGCGAGTCCCTCGTACCTGCACAAACAAATAAGAACCTTGTAGCCAACGCGATAAAAGGGGTTGTCAATCCCTTCTCGGTCACTTACAAAAGTGAGATATGATAGATATGATAAGATAATATTTTTGGTATTTTTTTGGTATAGATATAGAAAGTAAATTATGCAAAGTAAAGTAAATAGTTGATGGAAGATTAATATGATGAGAATAGACCCGGGGGCCATATGTTTCACTAGTGGCTTCTCTCATGATAGCAGAATTCTACGGTGGGTGAACAAATTACTGTCGGGCAATTGATAGAAAAGCGCATAGTTATGAGAATATCTAGTCATGATCATTGTATATAGGCATCACGTCCGTGACAAGTAGACCGAAACGATTCTGCATCTACTACTATTACTCCACACATCGACCGCTATCCAGCATGCATCTAGAGTATTAAGTTCATAAGAACAGAGTAACGCCTTAAGCAAGATGACATGATGTAGAGGGATAAACTCAAGCAATATGATATAAACCCCATCTTTTTATCCTCGATGGCAATAATACAATATGTGCATTGCTGCCCCTGCTGTCACTGGGAAAGGACACCGCAAGATTGAACCCAAAGCCAAGCACTTCTCCCATTGCAAGAACTATAGATCTAGTAGGCCAAACCAAACCGATAATTCGAAGAGACTTGCAAGGATATTTAAATCATGCATAAAAGATTTCAGAAAAGAATCCAATATTGTTCATAGATAATCTTGATCATAAACCCACATTTCATCGGATCTCGACAAACGCACCGCAAAAAGATCACATCGAATAGATCTCCTCGAAGATCGAGGAGAACTTTGTATTGAGATCCAAAGAGAGAGAAGAAGCCATCTAGCTAACAACTATGGACCCGAAGGTCTGTGGTAAACTACTCACTACTCATCGGAGAGGGTATGGTGTTGATGTAGAAGCCCTTCTTGATCGATGCCCCCTCCGGTGGAGCTCCAAAACAGGCCCCAAGATGGGATCTCACGGGTACATAAGGTTACGGCGGTGGAATTAGGGTTTCATGGTGCTCATCGATAGTTTCAGGGTACATAGGTATATATAGGCTGAAGAGGGGCGTCGGGGAAGCAACAGGTGGCCCAAGAGGGTGGGAGGCGCGCCTACCCCCCTAGGCGCGCCCCTGCCCTCGTGGCCACCTCCTTCGCTTTCTGGCGTGTACTCCAAGTCTTTCGTGTTGATATTGTTCCAAAAATAACTCTCCCGAAGGTTTCATTCCGTTTGATATTCATTTTCTGCGTAAAACTGAAATAAGCAAAAAACAGCAGTTTGCATTGGGCCTTGGGTTAGTAGGTTAGTCCCAAAAATAATATAAAAGTGCATAATAAAGCACATTAAACATCCAAAACAGACTATATAATAGCATGGAACAATCAAAAATTATAGATACGTTGGAGACGTATCATGTATTCACACATGTATTTAGGTTTCCGGTCAATACAATTCTAGCATGAATAATAAACCTTTATCATGATTAAGGAAATATAATAATAACCATTTTATTATTGCCCCTAGGGCATATTTCCATCAATGGTGACAATGGGGTCTTCTATTGATTCACTTGATATATGTTTTGGCAATCAACTTGCGGATTCGAGCGGTTACATTGGGGGTAATCTATGCATAGGGATTGATGCACATTTTCGTCCTAGTTTCTCCGGTAGAAATTTTGGGGCACTCTTTGAAGTTCTTTGTGTTGGATTGAATATTATGAATCTGAAACTGTTTGATGTTTATCAAATAATAAACTCGCGGATACTTTTGGTGACATTAGAGTTGGTTGATGTGTATCATATGGTGTTATTTTAGTATGAACTCTAGGGCTGTTTCTGATACTTATAGGGATGGCCCAATAGATTGAACAAAAAAGATAATTTTGAGGTGCTTTCGTACCCTACAACAATTTCAACTTATGTTCTCCGCCAGATAAGAACTTTGGGGTGATTCTTGGTCGCGCGTTGAGGGATTGGTATATGATTCAATTATGTTAGCACTGTTGAGAGATTGTACTAGTGAAAGTATGGACCCTATGCCATGTTTCTAAGCATTGCAATACCATGTGTGCTTCATTTTATAACTTTTTACATTGCTATTTTTATATTTTAAGATTACGAAAACCTATATCTACTATCCATACTACACTTGTATCACAATCTCTTCACCAAACTAGTGCACCTATACAATTTACCATTGTATTTGGTGTGTTGGGGACACAAGAGATATCTTGTACTTGATTGCAGGGTTGTTTGAGAGAGCCCATCCGCATACTACACCTCATATGAATTGATAAACCTTAGGTCATCCACTTGAGGGAAATTTGATGATGTCCTACAAAACTTTGCGCTTGGAGGCCTAACCCGAGTCTACAAGAATAAGTTGTGTAGTGGACATCAGGGTGGAAGGCGATTTGGTCTTGCCCCGCCCCACCAAAGGTTTTAGCATTCGCATGGCGACTTGCAACAGATTCACTGGTCACATGGTGCAATTAACATAAAAGATCACTTGAGGTTTTTAAAACATGCCTAGCTCATGGTATAGAGGATGAGGACAACTTTCAAGTATTATGTGCATGCGATGACGCAAGAATTATGTGGCGTTATGGAGGCCGAGTGGGTACTGCCTACTCTCTCCAGTATTCAGTCGTGATGTGAATGATTCCTGAATTTGGTGTGCGATGTCGACGAAGCAACACGTGTCCGGTTATTGATGATGTTATGGAGGATTTGACATGTTCAAAACGAGGTTGTGCATGCAAAACCAACGCCGGCAGTTGAGGTATCGGTATGTTTCCTTTGCAGCTACTTAGACTCCTTACGATCGCTGGAGCTAGCCCTCATCGCTGATGTCAAAGGAAAAAAAGTACTCCAATCAAACTTCCCTCATATGGCAGCATTCAACAACATATTGGTCACCCCATCCAATTCTTGGTTTCCACCGGAACCTGGTAGAATCAAATTAAACACTGATGGTTCGGTGGCTAAGGGTATAGCTAGTGCAGGTATGATTCTCCGTGATCATGGTGGTTTCATTATTTTCAGCTCCTGTCGGTATCTCTTCCCTTGTGATGATACCTTAGAAGCAGAAATTTTGGCACTCGAGGAGGGTTTATCCCTTGCACTACAATGGAGCACCTCACCAATTGAGATTGAACCAGATTCTTTAGAAGTCGTCACTATGGTAAAGAGTGAGAAGTGCAACATGTCGAAATATTTGTTTTTATTATAGAGATCAAAATTAGCATGGGGGAACATGATACTTGTCTTACTCATATTCATCATAGCGGTAATAGTGCTAGCCATTTCATGACCAACTTTGGCACGCTGCAAGGCCGGACTGCTGTCTCGTTGAGCTCTGGTCCAAAGGAAATCATGAATATTGTGGACGACATTGTAATCCTTAAAGTTTTTTAGTAACACAAGTGTTATATTCGCAAAACAAAAATTCTTTAGTAGTATATGACTAACATTTCTTGAAACATATGTTTTGATGTCAACCTTTTTCATACGCCTGAAACATTTTTCTAAATACATCAAAAAAATTCAAATGCATATTTTGTTGACCTTTTTTCATGCACACTGTACATTTTTTGTGTACATCAAAAACAGTTTTTATACATATTTAAAAATACATGATTTTATTTTTTAAAGTTCAATCAACACTTGAAAACCAAAAAATGAAAATGAAAACAAAAGAGAAAAATAGAAACAAAACAAAAAAAGCGACTTGACACCATCCTGACAAACGGGCTAGCCCACGAACCGGCTTAGGCCTGCCGCGCACGAGGTGAGACATCGCCGTGCCCTGAGACCGACGGCCGCCTCGTCCACACCCCTAGGTTAAATGGGCTACGTCAAGCTTCTGAGTATTATTGCTGGCTTATCTTTTATGTACGTGATTCTCGAAAAAATATCTTTTATTACTTACATTTTTCTCTATTTTTGCCTTTTTTTCGTTTTTCACCCTGGGTGAGGAATAGTTATTCTTCACCCCCACCTCTCTTTTACCATCAATGCACCGTAATTCTACGTGTCATAAGTTTTGTTTTATTTCCGACAAAAGGCCGTAAGAAAATATATGATCGCCGTACAAAATATTTTATATTACGTAAAATTACAACTTAAAAATATAGTGTAAAATATACATAAATTACAACTTTTCTTGTCTTATGACCTATATTTTTATTTTCTTGTGACAAATTTTATGTACAGAATCAATAGGAATGTAACTATTTGAATTCCAGATGTAATTTAAATATGAAGTGATCGTAAGATTACCTCGGGTGAAGAATAACTTATTATGCACCCTGGGTGATGAATAGTATCACTATATATATTTCAATAAATCCTCTAAAGTATATTTTAAAAATACTTTAATTTAAAAAAAACTGTTCTCCTTATATTGAAGAAATGTTCAAGTAACTCAAAAAAAGTATTTGCACGTTTTTCATAAAATAATCATGAAAACTCAAAACATGTTTACACATATATAAAAAAATGCTCATGACAGTTAAAATATGTAGTGCCTTGGAAAAAAAAATGTCCACACGTTAAAAAATGTTATTATGACATTTTTCTTACTTTTTAATGAATTAAGATAAATTCTTTGACGCTATTTTCAGAAAAGTATTCATGGCACAAAAAAAAGTGTTCATAGCCTTTAAAAAATGCTTGTAGAATTTATAGTTTTTTTACAGCTTTTTAATGTTCAAGAAAAAATAAAACAGCATTCACGAAAATTTCTACAAAAATTATAGCATATAAAAAGTTGTTTGTAACTCTTTAAAATACTAATATTTCATGAAAATGTAATGATTTGTCCGTGCGATTTTTGGACAATGTTCATGACATATAAAAACAATGTCCGGAATCATTGAAAGAAATGTTCACAACATTTACAGATATTTAAATGTTTGAAAACTGTTCATTAAAATGTACTTCCTCCGTCCAAAAATACTTGTCATCAAAATGGACAAAATATGATGTATCTAGAACTAAAATACAACTAGATACATCTCTTACTATTCATTTTGATGACAAGTATTTCCGGACGGAGGGAGTAAAAGCTAATCACGCTATTTTTTATATAATGTTCATTAGATCTAAAAACAAGTGTTGACTCTCTTTATACAAAAGAAAGTGGGGAAAATAAAAGAAAGAAAAAACGAAAACAGAAAAACAAACAGGAAAAGATGAAAAGAAATATGAGGAAAAAACCAATAAAAAGGAAATAAAAAACCCCGAAAGAAGGTTTCTGAAACCGCTCCTAGGAAGGTTCCAAATCAGTCCGGTCCGGTATGTAGAAGATTCCTAAACCGCTTGTTGAGCCGACCCTAAGCTCGGGGATAACATTTTCAAGGTTTGCCTGTTCAACGAATCTTATTTTTTCAACTTTATCACTAGTGTCTTTCACAAGGTTATCACCTGACTGACTGTCACACAAACAGAAGAAACTCAAGTCAATATTAAGGACGGAAGAAGCTACAACCAAGGGTGGCCAACCAGAACCCCGCGGAAATTTACGGCTAACTTTCACTCGCAGTCCAGTCCCGCACTCTCTACCACCACTAGTTAACCGCTTTCTTCTCAAGCGCGAACAGGATCTTCTTTTATAGCCTCTCCACTCCTCGTCTCTCCTCTTTAGCCCACGTACCCTGCTCCCCTCCTTCCAACACCCACCAATGTTACTACGCCTCCTCGCGCTGATCTTTGTCGCCGTCTTGGCGGCGTCCTCGAGCTCCATCGATGCCCGTGCTATCCACCCTATCTTCCTCCCCTTCGGCGACAATGGCCGTCGCCTGATCGGCATCCAGAGGTGTGAAGAATGCTTCGGCATATGTCAAGAGGTAGATACAGTGAATGAATCTACAACGTGCGTACTCTGCAGATCAAACATTCTTACGAATTTGTCATGTGTTCGTACGTGTAGGTGCACTACAGGACGCTGTGCAGCACGCTGGCGACGCTGCCCGGGGTGACGACCCCGCAGCAGCTCCTGGACACGGCCCTGCGGGTGACGGCGGCCAAGTCGGCGATGGCGGAGATGCGGCTGGACGAGGCGATGAGGGCGGGCCTGGGCAACACCATCGCGATGATGTCGTCGCTGCAGTCGTGCAGGGACAGCTACGCGTCGCTGACGGACTCGCTGGGGAAGTCGCGGACGACGCTCAAGAAGGCGGGCGGCCACGACGATCTCATGTCGGAGCTGTCGGCGGCCGCCACCTACTCCACCGACTGCCGGGACATCTTCGGCGAGCGCCCGGAGCTCAAGTCGCCGATACGCGGCGCGCAGCGCCACATCACGCGCCTCGTCAGCAACTGCCTCGACCTGGCCGCCACCATCAGGCAGCCCTGAGCGGTGGTGGATCCGACGATGCAGGCCAGCCCAGCGCGTGTGCGCATTAATTTGAAGGTCTAGGCTTCCGGTTCTGTGCACCTGACGTTTCTTGGACACTATTCAGATTTTGGCATGTAGTATTAGTATTATTTTCTCCATAACGTGTATTTTAGTGTACATGGCTCTGTCGTAGATTTGTCATCTAGGAGGGGTGTTGCGTTCCATTAGGTAACTTATGGATAGGGAAAAAATGTCTTTAGTTAACGCCGGGAGGAAACTAACAGGTTTATTCTACTCTGTACTCAGAACAAGTTATATTTGTCGGAATGGATCTTCTTTTTTCGTTCAGCTTATAGTACATGGCACATTCCCCATTGGAAAGATGCAGCATTTGCATTAGTCTCTGGCTCGGTTACGTGCAGATACGCTGTAGTAACTTGTAAGATGAAGGATGAGCCAGGCAAACAACTTCCCCTTTAGGCTCAGCGTGCGCTTTCCAAATCTCCTCGGCGAGGAGAGGACCAAGCTCACTGAGTGCTCCTCCGTTTTTTTTGTTTTTGAATTTGGGGGGTGGGGGGGGGGGGGGGGGG
>LR738711.1:671145191-671303608 GCA_902687465.1 Secale cereale
GGGGCGGCCGCGCCAGAGGGTGGCGTCGTCGCGGCAGGCTTTCAAGGCTCCTCCGTTTCATCTTAGTTATTGCTCAAACAGATGTATTTACCATAAATAATGGTGATAGTAGGGAAACCGGAATGCCCCCGAAAGGGGAGGGGCATCGTCTACCTAAAATAAAGCAAAATCTTATTCATCCACATCATTTTACTAATTAGTATTCGTAGGAGGGGATTATTAACCCACTGAAATACATCTAGATAAATGCATTTCAATGACAGCTAATATGGAACGAAGGGAGTACTCCCCAAGGGCTGTCCATCTCCAGTGGCCTGGCACACCAGGGGGAAGACGAAGAGTCCAGGTCATACCATCGTGCCGTTGCTTTCTTGTGAAGAATTTCATAGGTGTAAGCCAGAGCTGTCGCCACACGCCTGCGTTGGGGCCGGGTTCGAGCAGGATCCCACGTTGCCGTCCCACATATATTTATCTCTAGGAGACGGCTTTGCAGAATTACAGGTGCGAGCCATCACAGCACAGCATCAGCACGCTTAGGATGTCTCAGAGTGGAGTGCTCAAGATGCAAGTGAGGAGGCGATCATGCCAAGTTCACGTTAGGCGGGGCGGAGGAGGTCCGAATGGAGCATCGCGTTGAGCTCCACACAACAGCCGCTAGCTGATTTTTGTTTTCTTTTCTCGCTCCACCATTCTGTAGACTACAGAAAAGCCTGGAATAGTTTCAAACCAAATTTTTTTTTCGAGAGTACGCTAATAGCGTACCATATTTTTATAGAAGAAAGCAAAATAATTACAAGAATCCGTTGGTCGATGCAAACATCAACCGCCCAGACTCCCACACATCAACCGTTGGTCGATGCGTACCATATTTTTATAGAAGAGAGCAAAATAATTACAAGAATCCGTTGGTCGATGTGATAAACCAAACTTCAAAAGCATTATGCATGCGCTCATTTATCACAAAAATCAGCTCTATATTTCCGTGTTGCACAAAAGGAAATAAAAACAAATTTGTCACCAAAAATAATAACAATAATAAATCAATTATGATACAAGTTAACTCGTCCAAAGGAAAAAAACGGTGTTTTTCTTTCTCAAAACTGTACTTGATGTGTAAATTACAGTGACAAGCCACAAAAAAACCTTGCGCGCCACAGCTTCTTGGGAGATAACTTCCATGTCCATTTCCCAATTCATCTATACGCTGTATCGAGCAAGAACTATGTATTCCAGAAGCCTCGCAGCTTCATTGGTGTCTTCCTTTTCTAGTAGCCACGCCAGAGAAAACTCATAGAAGTCTCAGTTCGTATTCACCTGCCATGGTAATGTATCTAACCCACGGAAGCGCCTGGTACCCACTCTTTTCAATGATCTTTAGATAGCGGACCTGTAAAACACATAATGCCATACTTTTTACTCGAGGTGCCAGAGGAAAAATACGCATAGTGCCAGTGATGATATAACAAATTCGTAACAAAGTTAATCTGATCACCTGAATACCCGATACAGTGAAATACGGTATCTCAAATTTCACTCGTATCGGTGCCTTCTTTTCAGGGACTGCTTCTTCCGCAGTTATACTTGGTAGACTAAACTCCGCTCTGCACATGTACTCCTAAGAGAGCAAGCAAGTTCATGGTATTAGCACACTTTGAGTAGCAAAACAGGAGCCAATGGATTCATTTGAAATCGGCCATACTCACTTTGCCACCAGGAAATGATTTTATTTTCCAGACCATTGCATCTCGCTCAGGTGCATATGCAGCAGAACCCATTGAAGTTCTTATATTTGGGTTTGTGGCATCTGAAGGAACAGGAACTTCAATTTCAACATTTGTTGCTGTGCTGCAAATGAAGAGCAAAAAAACATGACTTTCAAAAGGCACCAGTGTAACACAAGCAAGCCAATTTTTGTTACAGACGCAGCACCTTCTTTCCTTAAACTGACTTCTTGCCTTAATCATGAATTCTATCCGGCTTCTTGAATGTTTTTCAACCTGGGCTTCCACCCAGATAAGAGGTTTCACCTGAATGGCATAAAAGGTGCGCAGGCACATGAGAATGGGACAAGAAAAACAATGAACTTCAAGTATATATAAAGTCTCTTGTAGTTCTAAAGCACAATCAGGAAGAAAAACCTGAGTGTTGAGCCTGTATGTCATCAGATCAAAAGATCCATCTGGAGGGATGAATGATATCGTCCTGTCATTCTCAAATCTGGCCAATCGCACACACCTTGTAGCAAAATAGTGAATGGCCATGCATAAGTTCCGGTGTAATAGACTTCACTTGATGGGGAAATAGAAATACTATTGCTTACTGATGAAATTTGATATCATCAAGATCTATTGCCTTCCCTTTAGTTGCTCGCCCCTGAGCCTCCAAAAGAACCTTGTCATTCAACCCAAGTTTGCATTCGGGCATTCCACTGTTTCAAATCAGTATTAGTGGGGTCGTGGATGTGTATCTGAATACAAATAAACATACTAACATAGATAACAAATATATTTAGATGGTACAAAAACTTGTCATCAGGAAAATAAATAGAAAACAACAAACTCTAGCAATTTATAAAGCACTATCATTTCTGATATACTAATTTCAAAATGAGCTTGATATTCCAGTTATTGTTCACATTTCAAAAGAATCAAGGTTTGAAATTGGCAATGTGAATCAATATCAATGTTCAGAGTGTAAGTGATTTGTGCCTGCCTTAAATTTCAATTTGTTTTATGGTCGAAGGACCTCTTTGTATGATACAAGACGGACTATATATGATGCATGATGAGTACAGAAAATATCAACCTGACATGTACCAGCGCAGTATACTCTTCTCTCAGTACCAAATTTGGCACATTTCAAAATTTCATTACTGATAGTGATTATTTAGTAACTTTTGGTATTAACTTGACTTATGATTATCAGGATATAGCATATCCACCACAACTTGCTTTGTGATTACAAACCAATAGATACCAACTCCTAACTGCAAGGTCCACAGTGAAAAGAAAAGGTTCAGGTAAAGTAGGGGGTTTCAAGACCAATATCGCTAGTATGCTCATCTTTCGGTACCAGATTTAGAACATCTTCCAGGCTTCCAGCTCAACGCCTCTACCATAACTTGTTTTGTGGTCATTATGGTAGAAACCAATAAACAGGATAACATTTTATTCAGGTAAACTACAAGGTTTCAAGGCCAACAGCACAGTTGTGTACAACATTGTTGCAAATCAGTACACAGGAGGGAACCACGAAGTTTATCATCAGGTTTCTGAAAACTCATTCACTGAAGTTTAATCTTAAGTTTTAACTAAGACATGCATTCCTACGTGAGCATGAAAAGCACATGTGTACTAGCATATGCTGCCAATATAATAATGATATTTTCCCAGAACACACTATGGCCCAGTCAAGCAACAAATCTGCAACAGTGTGCAAATGAACATGCACTTACTTCACTTAGGTCATCACTAATTGTTCAACTGTATGATAAATATAATTCTAAAATGGCACTGAAATAGGTCCTGAGTGCTTCATTTATCTATGAGACGATGTAAACGATCTTTACTCTTTAGCAAAGTGATCTATATTGAATTATTCAACACACACATTTCAGACTATCATACTGCTAATTACCACAAATGATACTGCAAACTCACCTCAAATATGTTCGCATTTTCAGTGCCCCAACAACATCTGATCTCACAATCTGCCCATTGCTATTAACGAGAATGTTTACACTCTCCACTACATCCAAGAACACCTGGAAAAGCAGGGATTCGGTACTTCGTCAAGTACAACCAAAACCTTTCCGACCACATAAAAGGAGCAAGCAAAGATATATCAACCTACTTCGTTCTTTTTGTACCGAATCCCCTCACTCCTCCATGAGACAGCATTTGTCACAGCCATCGGTGGTCTCTGTGAGACCTCCATCTTGTATGCATCTGTCTTGATGAACTCGCTTAAAATCTTTGCCTCGGTGTATTGTGGATACCCAAAATCCATCATCTCATCAAGCAACTCATACTACATACAGAAGATACAGAAAAATCATGTGTCAAATCACATCGATTACCAGCAATCATGTGTCAAATCACATCAATTACCAGCAAACTTGAAAATAACTGGCACGTCCATGCCCCCCAACCCCAATTCCTATCACAAACAGTTACATACCACGACGACAAAGTTATCTCTGAGTGATTCCTCCTCCAATTCCTCGAAATAGTGCTTGAACACCTACACACACAGAGCGCACAAAGTACATGAATAAATTAGATGCTCAAATTCCCAATGTGCCGCTAGGAATATGAGGCGGGCATTTATACATCGACAACGCGGTGGAGGAAGAGGAGGATGCTAGCGGCGTTGCAGTTTTGGCGGGAGGCGGTGAGGAGGAAGACATTGTTATGCTGTATAAACATATAGGTGACGCCCGCGTCGTCGTAGACCACCGGCGAGTATGCCTCCGCATCGCCCTGTCGATCACAACAGCTTAGTGCGAAGCCGCGGCAAGGATCCTAATAGCACTGCAATAGAGGCGTTCAGGATTGCGAGGGGGTAGGTTGCTACCTCCTTGTCGAGGAGCTTGGTGAAGAAGCGCTCCGCCTGGACGGCGGTGACGTCGCCGCGGAAGTCGCGCCAGACGAGGACGCGGCCCTTGATGTCCAGCAGGAACAGCGCCGACACCGCGCCGGCCATCGGCGCGAAGCGCGGTGGGATCTCAGTCGCTCGCCGGATCTAGATCGTCCTGCCGACGGACATGTGGGGCGGTAGCGGCGGCCGGGCGAGAGGGGCTCGCCGGATCCCGGCGGTGAGTTGGCGCGGATCGGGGTCGGGGTGCGGGGATCGTGGGGAGTCGGAAATGGAGGGGGCGACGAGGGGCAGCCGAGCCGGGCAGGGTCCGGTTGGTTTTCCTCTGTTCCACTGTACGGTGCCTGTCTCGGCCGGTATGGTTCTGTATCAGTACGGAGCTGCTGCCTCTTTTGCCTACTGCATTTTTCTTTTTTGGACAATGCACGACGTTGGACTACAACATTTCATTTCTTGGAGAAAAAGAGTGTGGGCAAGGGCAATCACATTCCGAAGTTGTACTACCATCGTAAGTATATGTGGTGATCACATGCTTCTTCAACCAGGAGGAAGGCGCTTGTCATAACTTGCAGATTAAGCTTGTTGCGAGAAAAGGATCCATCACGTTTAGGCGACTCTAAGGCGATAGAAGCCAGGAGGCGACCGCTAGGCAATCTTCAACCTGGAGCTAGGGTTAGGATTTTTATCAACTGTTGTGGTGAGATTGTGGTGGTGTCGATGGCAGTGACGGCGCTACCCAGGACATGGATCGAAGAGTCTGTATCTCGTTAAGGGCGGAGCCATAGCGGGAAGACCGGTGGAAAAACAACGGCAAAACCGACGACGGCGACAAGCCAAAAGAAGATGACTACGGCGGCGCGTATGTCGGGGATCGTCCACATCTCTGGTAGAGGGCAAAACGTTGGATCCTACTGGTAGTCTTTCGGCGAGGCTAGGAAGTATGGTGTTGATGGACAAGGAAGCATAGGGATTCATCTTTGCGGAACCAGAACCAGTGGTGCCCAATAAATTCTATATGGTCGGCGGTAGGCAAAGTTTGCTCATCACGACTGATACATCTCCAACGTATCTACTTTTCCAAACCCTTTTGCCCTTGTTTTGGACTCTAACTTGCATGATTTGAATGGAACTAACCCGGACTGACGCTGTTTTCAGCAGAACTGCCATGGTGTTCTTTTTGTGCAGAATAAAAAGTTCTCGGAATCGCCTGAAAATCAACGGAGAATTATTTCAGAAAATATAAAAAATATTTGCAAGAAGATACTCACCGGGGGGCCCACGCCCTGTCCTCGAGGGTGGGGGCGCGCCCCCTGCCTCGAGGGCCCCCTGATGCTCCACCGACGTACCCCCAGGTCCTATATCTTCCGTTTCGTGGAGAAAAAAATCAGAGAGAAAGAATTATCGCGTTTCACGAGACGGAGCCGCCGCCAAGCCCTAATCTCTCTCAGGAGGGCTGATCTGGAGTCCATTCGGGGCTCCGGAGAGTGGAGATCGTCGCCATCGTCATCATCAACCTTCCTCCATCATCAATTCCATGATGCTCACCGCCGTGTGTGAGTAATTCCATCGTAGGCTTGCTGGACGGTGATGGGTTGGATGGGATCTATCATGTAATCGAGTTAGTTTTGTTAGGGTTTGATCCCTAGTATCCACTATGTTATGAGATTGATGTTGCTATGACTTTGCTATGCTTAATGCTTGTCACTAGGGCCCGAGTGCCATGATTTCATATCTGAACCTATTATGTTTTCATGAATATATGTGTGTTCTTGATCCTATCTTGCAAGTCTATAGTCACCTACTATGTGTTATGATACGGCAACCCCGAAGTGACAATAATCGGGACCACTCCCGGTGATGACCATAGTTTGAGGAGTTCATGTATTCACTATGTGTTAATGCTTTGGTCCGGTACTCTATTAAAAGGAGGCCTTGCTACCTCTTGAGCTTGCGTTGTATTCCCTCAAAGAGGAAAGGGAGATGCAGCACAGTAGCGTAAGTATTTCCCTCAGTTTTTGAGAACCAAGGTATCAATCCAGTAGGAGACCACGCGCCAGTCCCTCGCACCTTCACAAACAAATAAGAACTTCGCAGCCAACGCGATAAGGGGTTGTCAATCCCTTTACGGTCACTTACGAGAGTGAGATCTGATATAGATGATAGTTTATATTTTTGGTATTTTTGGTTTAATAAAACAGCAAATAAAAGCGGTAAAGTAAAGTAGATGTAGATTGATATGTTGAGAATAGACCCGGGGCCCATAGTTTTCTCTAGTGGCTTCTCTCATGATAGCGATATTCTACGGCGGGTAAACAAATTACTATCGAGCAATTGATAGAAAAGCGAATAATTATGAGACTATCTAGGCATGATCATTGTATATAGGCATCACGTCCGAGACAAGTAGACCGAAACGATTCTGCATCTACTACTATTACTCCACACATCGACCGCTATCCAGCATGCATCTAGTGTATTCAGTTCATACGAACAGAGTAACGCCTTAAGCAAGATGACATGATGTAGAGGGATAAACTCAATCAATATGATGAAAACCCCATCTTTTTATCCTCGATGGCAACAATTGAATATGTGCCTTGCTGCCCCTACTGTCACTGGGAAAGGACACCGCAAGATTGAACCCAAAGCCAAGCACTTCTCCCATTACAAGAACTATAGATCTAGTAGGCCAAACTAAACCAATAATTCGAAGAGACTTGCAAGGATATTATGAGAACACATAAAAAGTTCAGAGAAGAACCAAATATCTTTCATAGATAACCTTGATCATAAACTCACAATTCATCGGATCTCGACGAACACACCGCAAAAAGAGATTACATCGAATAGATATCCTCGAAGATCGAGGAGAACTTTGTATTGAGATCCAGAGAGAGAGAAGAAGTCATCTAGATACTAGCTATGGATCCGAAGGTCTGTGGTAAACTACTCACAACTCATGGTGAGGGCGATGATGATGATGAAGAAGGCCTCCATGATGGATCCCCCTCCCGGAACAGGCTCCAAGATGGGATCTCCACGAGAACAGAAGCTACGGCGGTGGAATTGGGGTTTTCTCTCTGCATATGGAGTTTCTGGGGTACGTAGGTATATATAGGAAGGAAAAGGGCACCGGGGGCCACACGGGCCAGCCTCGAGGCAGGGGGACGCGCCGTGGGAAGGGGGCGCGCTACCCACCCTCGAGGGCAACCCTTCTGTCCCCTGACTTGGTCCTGAAGTTTCCCGAGCGTGATTTTCTCCAAAAATATCTCTCGCGAAGGTTTCATTCCGTTTAGACTCCGTTTGATATTCTTTTTCTGCAAAACCCTGAAATAGGCAAAAAAACAGTAATCTGGACTGGGCCTTTGGGTTAGTAGGTTAGTCCCAAAAATGATATAAAAGTGAATGATAAAGCCCATTAAACATCCAAGACTTCATAAATAATAGCATGGAACAATCAAAAATTATAGATACGTTGGAGACGTATCAAGCATCCCCAAGCTTAATTCCTGCTCGTCCTCGAGTAGGTAAATGATAAAGAAAGTATTTTTTATGTGGAATGCTAACCAATTTAGTTTTTCAATGTAATTCTCTTAATTGTGGCATGAATGTTCAGATCTGAAAGATTCAAGATAAAATTCTATATTGACATAAGAAATAACAATACTTCAAGCAATACTAACAAAGCAATCATGTCTTCTCAAAATACTATGGTTAAAGAAAGTTATCCCTACAAAATCATATAGTCTGGCTATGCTCCCTCTTCATCACACAAAATACTCATATCATGCACAACCCCGATTTCAGGCAAGCATTTGTTTTCATACTCTATCTTTTCAAACCTGTCAATTTTCACGCAATACATGAGCATGAGCCATGGATATAGCACTATGGGTGGAATAGAGGTGGTTGTGGAGAAGACAAAAAGGAGGGAGATAGTCTCACATCGACTAGGCGTATCAACGGGCTATGGAGATGCCCATTGATAGATATCAATGTGAGTGAGTAGGGATTGCCATGCAACGGATGCACTAGAGCTAAATATGAATGAAAGCTCAACAAAAGAAACTAGTGGGTGTGCATCCAACTTGCTTGCTCACGAAGACCTAGGGCATTTGAGGAAGCCCATTGTTGGAATATACAAGCCAAGTTATATAATGAAAAATTCCCAGTAGCATATGAAAGTGACTAAGCATGAGACTCTCTACAATGAAGATCATGGTGCTACTTTGGAGCACAAGTGTGGAAAAAAGATAGTAGCAATTGCCCCTTCTCTCTTTTCTCTCTTTTTTTGGAGGGGCTTCTTCTCTCTTTTTTTTATTAGCCCCTCTCTATATTTTTTTTGGGTCATCTCTTTTTTTTATTGGCCTTTCCTCACATGGGACAATGCTCTAATAATGATGATCATCACACTTTTTGTTACAACTCAAAATTACAACTCGATACTACAACAAGTATGACTCTACATCACTGTTCAAGAAATCTTCCGATTCAACGATTTATCGTCCGATTTATCGCTACTCTTGGGGTGACCGATAAGATTATGGATTATCTTCATCATTTATCGTTTGGGCCGATTTATCGCTATGCTAAGCGATTTATCGGGAATCTACCGATAAATCGGGCCTATTCTTAGCACTATGTTTGCAAGAACTAAGTTTATTTGTGTTTTGTGGACCATGTTACGCAATATGTAATGTTTTTCTATTTTGTTTGTCATTATATCAGGATTAAAAGGCTAGGATTCAAGGTAACACTTCTGTCCAATATTGTTTGGGTGTTGAATATAGCATATTTTAGTGTTGGGAACCTGGGATTTGAAAAAAATGGCCGATTAATAGTCGACCGATAAAATCGATTAATCGGCCGATTTCCGATTAATCTCTAATCCCCAGCTGACCGAGACGATAACGATAAGCGATATCCTCAACATTGCTCTACATGAATGCCTCCGGTGTGTACCGGTATGAGCAATGAATCAAGAGCGACACATATGTAAAATTATGCATGGTGGCTTTGCCACAACTACGATGTCAACTACATGATCATGCATGGCACTATGACAATATGATGCGTGTCATATAAACGGAACGGTGGAAAGTTGCATGGCAATATATCTCGGAATGGCTATGGAAATGCCATGATAGGTAGGTATGATGGCTGTTTTGAGGAACAATATGGTGGCTGTTTTCAGGAAGGATATATAGTGGATTTATGGTACCGGCGAAAGTTGCGCGGTACAAGAGAGGCTAGCAATGGCGGAAGGGTGAGAGTGCGTATAATCCATGGACTCAACATTAGTCATAAGAACTCATATACTTATTGCAAAAAGTTACGAGTCATCAAAACAAAGCAATCAACGCATGCTCCTAGGGGGGAGGTTGGTAGGAGTTAACCATCGCGCGCCCCCGACCTCCACACAAAGGTTGGCACTCTACAAATACCTCATGCTCTAACTTCGTCACATAGCGGTTCACCATACGTGCATGATACGGGAATCACTAACCTTAACACAAGTATTTCTCAATTTCATAATAACTCCACTAGCATGACACTAATATCACTATCCTCATGTCTCAAAACAATTATCAAGCATCCAATATCTCATTCTATTCGATGCACTTGGTGTGATTTTTTTTACTACATTGGCATTGAATATTTATCATGTGAAGACTAGTTTCTTTAGCCTAAACACATTACCATGTTGTTTTAATAGACTCTCAAATAGATATAAGTGAAGCATGAGAGTTCAACAATTTCTACAAAATCTTACCACCACCATGCTCTAAAAGATATAAGTGAAGCACTAGAGCAAAAACTATTCAACTCAAAAGATATAAGTGAAGCACATAGAGTGTTCTAATAATTTCTAGGCCATATTTAAATCTCTCAAATAGGTGTGTCCAGCAAGGATGATTGTGGCAAACTAACAAGCGAAGACTCAAATTATACAAGACGCTCCAAGCAAAACACATAGCATGTTGCGAATAAAAGTATAGCTCCAAGTATAGTTACCGATGGATGAAGATGAAAGAGGGGATGCCTTCCCGGGGCATCCCCAAGTTTAGGCTTTTGATTATCTTGAATTTACTTGGGGTGCCATGGGCATCCCCAAGGTTAGGCCTTTGCTACTCCTTGTTCCATAGTCCATCAAAGCAATACTCAAAACTTGAAAACTTCACAACACAAAACTTGGACAAAAATTCTCGTGAGCTCCGTTACTATGAGAAAGCAAACCACTACTCAAAGGTACAACAATGAATTAATTCTTTGTTTATATTGGTGTTAAACCTACTGTACTCCAAGTTCTATATGGTTCATATCCTCCAATATTACTCATAGATGCATCGGAATAAGCAAACAACACATGAAAAACAGAATCTGTCAAAGACATAACAGTCTATAGTGATCTGCAGGGTTCACCTACTTCTGGAACTCCAACAAATTCAAACTAAATTGGTAAATTTGCGCAATTTGTCTACCAATCAGCATCAAAAAGAATCAACTACAAAGAACGCTCCAGTAAAATCCCACGACTACTTTAGCGAGCGCTAACGATTCTGTTTTTCACAGCAAGATCATATAAACTTCACACAAGTCTTACCAAAGGTTCTACTTGGCACAAACACTAAACAAAACTTGAAAACAAATCTAATCAGAGGCTAGATGCAATATTTATTCCCTAACAGCAACAAAAACAAAAAACATAAAATTGGGTTGCCTCCCAACAAGCGCTATCATTTTACGCCCCTAGCTAGGCACGATTAATTCAATGATGCTCACATGAAAGATAAAAATTGAAGCACACAAAGAGCATCATAAAGCATGTGAAAATCACATCTAAGTCTAACATACTTCCTATGCATAGGCATTTTATAGGAAAACAAATTACCAAGACAAGCAAGATCTAGCATATGCAAGGAGGAAGAAAGAGCTAATAGCAATCTCAACATAACGAGAGGTAATTTAATAACATGAAAATTCCTACAACCATATTTTCCTCTCTCATAATAATTGCATGTAGGATCATAAGAAAATTCAACAATATAGCTATCACATAACATATTCTCAACATGATCCACATGCATACGAAGTTGACATTCTTCCAAAATAGTGGGAGTAACATTAACTAAAGTCACGACCTCTCCAAACCCACTCTTATAAAAAAGTTCATAAGATTGATCATACTCCAAATATGTGGGATCTAAAGTTGACACTCTTCCAAACTCACTTTCAATATTATTGCAAACATTATTATCAATCTCATATTCATCATGGGGTTGAAATAAATTTTCAAGATCGTAAGAAGCATCACCCCAATCATGATCATTGCAAGAAGTAGTGGACATAGCAATACTAGCATCCCCAAGCTTAGGGTTTTGCGTATCATTAGCACAACTGACATTTAGAATTTATAATAACATCATTGCAATCATGCTTTTTACTCAAGGAGCTATCGTGAATCAATTTATGTTTTTCTTTCAATACTTTGTCACAATTTCCAGATTCACAAATTTCAAGCAAGACCCCATAAAGATAATCTAGTGCAGTCAACTCACTAGCAATAGGTTCAACATAATTGGATCTCTTAAAGAGATTAGCAAGTGGATGAGGATCCATACTTTAGCAAGCAAAGATGCAAGCTAATTGAGGGCACATAGCACACAAGAAAATGAAAGGCAAGCGAACGATAAACACACGGCAGAAGAAGTAAAACGGCAAGGGTGAAGTGGGGGAGAGGAAAACGAGAGGAAAATAAATGTAATGCGAAGGATAAGGGTTTGTGATAGATACTTGGTATATGACTTTTGCGTAAGCCTCCCCGGCAACGGCGCCAGAAATTGGCTAGTTGACGGGATGGCAAATCTTGACTTGACTTGGCGTGAGTCTCCCCCGCAACGGCGCCAGAAATTCTTCTTGCTACCTCTTGAGCTTGTGTTGTATTCCCTCGAAGAGGAAAGGGAGATGCAACACAGTAGCATAAGTATTTCCCTCAGTTTTTGAGAACCAAGGTATCAATCCAGTAGGAGACCACGCGCCAGTCCCTCGCACCTGCACAAACAAATAAGAACTTCGCAGCCAACGCGATAAGGGGTTGTCAATCCCTTTACGGTCACTTAAGAGAGTGAGATCTGGTAGAGATGATAGTTTATATTTTTGGTATTTTTGGTTTAATAGAACAGCAAATAAAAGCGGTAAAGTAAAGTAGATGTAGATTGATATGTTGAGAATAGACCCGGGGGCCATAGTTTTCTCTAATGGCTTCTCTCATGATAACGATATTCTACGGCGGGTAAACAAATTACTGTCGAGCAATTGATAGAAAAGCGAATAATTATGAGACTATCTAGGCACAATCATTGTATATAGGCATCACGTCCGAGACAAGTAGACCGAAATGATTCTGCATCTACTACTATTACTCCACACATCGACCGCTATCCAGCATGCATCTAGTGTATTGAGTTCATACGAACAGAGTAACGCCATAAGCAAGATGACATGATGTAGATGGATAAACTCAAGCAATATGATGAAAGCCCCATCTTTTTATCCTCAATGGCAACAATACAATATGTGCCTTGCTGCCCCTACTGTCACTGGGAAAGGACACCGCAAGATTGAACCCAAAGCCAAGCACTTCTCCCATTGCAAGAACTATAAATCTAGTAGGCCAAACCAAACCAATAATTCGAAGAGACTTGCAAGGATATTATGAGCACACATAAAAAGTTCAGAGAAGAACCAAATATCTTTCATAGATAACCTTGATCATAAACTCACAATTCATCGGATCTCGACAAACACACCGCAAAAAGAGATTACATCGAATAGATCCCCTCGAAGACCGAGGAGAACTTCGTATTGAGATCCAGAGAGAGAGAAGAAGCCATCTAGATACTAGCTATGGACCCGAAGGTCTGTGGTAAACTACTCACAACTCATGGTGAGGGCGATGATGATGATGATGATGATGATGAAGGCCTCCGTGATGGATCCCCCTCCCGGAACAGGCTCTGAGATGGGATCTCCATGGGAACAGAAGCTACGGCGGTGGAATTAGGGTTTTCTCTCTGTGTATGGAGTTTCTGGGGTACGTAGGTATATATAGGAAGAAGGAGGGCACCAGGGGCCACACGGGCCAGCCTCGAGGCAGGGGGCCGCGCCCTGGGAAGGGGGCGTGCCCCCCACCCTCGAAGGCAGCCCTTCTGTCTCCTGACTTGGTCCTGAAGTTTCCCGAGCGTGATTTTCTCCAAAAATATCTCTCGCTAAGGTTTCATTCCGTTTGGACTCCGTTTGATATTCTTTTTCTGCAAAACCCTGAAATAGGCAAAAAACAGCAATCTGGACTGGGCCTTTGGGTTAGTAGGTTAGTCCCAAAAATGATATAAAAGTGAATGATAAAGCCCATTAAACATCCAAGACTTCATAAATAATAGCATGGAACAATAAAAAATTATAGATACGTTGGAGACGTATCAGGCCTTAATATCCCTTAGTTTCCAATAGGACCCCGCTGTCACGGGAGGGTAGGACAAAAGATGTCATGCAAGTTCTTTTCCATAAGCACGTATGATTATATTCGAAATACATGCCTACATTGTATTGATGAACTGGAGCTAGTTCTGTGTCATCCTAGGTTATAACTTCTACATGATGAATTGCATCCGACATAATTTCCCATCACCGATCCAATGCCTACGAGCTTTACCTATATTGCTAGTCGCTTATTTACTTTTCCGTTGCTTATATCACAAAAACTACAAAAACAATATCTTTACTTTTATTGTTGCTACTTCCACTATCATATTACTTTGCTACTAAACTATCTTGCTGCAGATACTAAGTTTCCAGGTGTGGTTGAATTGACAACTCAGATGCTAATACTTAAGAGTATTCTTTGGCTCCCCTTGTGTCGAATCAATAAATTTGGGTTTAATACTTTACCCTCGAAAAATGTTGCGATTCCCTACACTTGTGGGTTATCAAGACTATTTTCTGGCGCCGTTGCCGGGGAGCATAGCTCTATTCTTTAAGTCACTTGGGATTTATATCTGTTTATCACTATGAAGAACTTGAAGGACTCAAAAACCAAGATCTTACCCTCAACCACGAGGGGAGGTAAGGAACTGCCATCTAGCTCTGCACTTGATTCTCCTTCTGGTATGAGTAAACTTGCGACACCTACTCCTGCTATTGAATCTGATATGTCGTATGTTCTTGATGATGCTACTTTTGCTATGTATGATGAAACTACCTCTATGCCTGATACTGTGCCACTAGGTGAATTTCTAGATGAACAAATTGCTAAGGTTAGGGAGAGTGCAAATGTGGATGATATCTATGAAAGTGATGATGAAACTACTCCCAATAGATATGAATTGCCTGTTGTGCCTGAGGGTTATGTTATGGATGAAGAAACTGCTAGAGACTTTCTTGCTTGCAATGATAGATATGATCTTAAGAAGTTATTAGCTAAGCTAAACGAAAAATCCTTGAATGCTAGAATGAAACATGACCCTGCTTTTGCTACTTCACCTATATGTGTCACTGATAAGGATTATGAATTCTCTGTTGATCCTGAGTTAATTACTTTGGTTGAATCTGATCCTTTCCATGGCTATGAGTCTGAAACTGTTGTAGCACATCTTACCAAGTTGAATGATATAGCCACCCTGTTTACCAATGATGAAAAGATTCGTTGCTACTATATCCTTAAGCTATTTCCGTTCTCGTTAAAGGGTGATGCTAAGACTTGGTTTAATTCTCTTGATCCTGGTTGTGTGCGTAGTCCCCAGGATATGATGTATTACTTCTCTGCTAAATATTTCCCCGCTCATAAGAAACAAGCTGCCTTACAGGAAATATATAAATTTGCTCAAACTGAAGAAGAGAGTCTCCCACAAGCTTGGGGGAGGCTTCTCCAGTTACTTAATGCTTTGCCTGATCATCCTCTTGAGATGCATGATATACTTGATGTCTTTTATAATGGACTAACCGATGCTTCCAGAGACCACCTGGATAGTTGTGCTGGATGTGTTTTCAAGGAAAGAACAGTTGAACAAGCTGAATTACTATTGAATAATATGCTGGCCAATGAAAATAATTGGACACTTCCTGAACCAGCCCCTAAGCCAACTCCGAAGAAAAGAGGTGTTCTATTTCTCAGTCCTGAAGATATGTAAGAGGCAAAGAAATCTATGAAAGAAAAAGGTATTAAAGCTAAAGATGTTAAGAATTTACCACCTATTGAAGAAATACATGGTCTTGATAACCCGACACAGGTAGTAAAGGTAAATTCTCTTTATAGATTTGATGAAGGTGATATTCCTCGTTATAAGTCTGCTAGCCAATGCTTAGATGAGTGTCGGTGTACTAAGGTAGGGGTACCTCAGTACCCCAACTTGTGCACGGGCAGTTGCAGCTTCCCGCGGCAGGGTTTACCGCGTGCTCGCCGGAGACCTTCCTGCCCCTTATTAAGCCATTCAAAAACAAAGTATACAAGACAGAAGATCGAGGCCCCGGCAAGAGGAGCTTGCCGGGAAGGCCGTACCAGGCTCAAGACTGCCCCACTAGCACAAGGCCCTGGCAAGAGGAGCTTGCCAGGAAGATTAGAAGACACGCCTCGGCGCTATACGCGCCCCGGCAAGGGCCCGGGGAGCGGCAAGCTCCCGGGCCCGGCAAGATCAAGGCCCCGGCAAGGTGCTTGCCGGGAAGGCTGCGCTGTGTGCCCGCGCTCCAGCACATCGGCCCACGCGTCGCCCTGGGGCCTATCCAGGGACGCGTGGCGGATAGCTGTGCAGCCTGGGGGACACGGTGGCACTCCACGGTGGTGGATCCATCGCCGTGGCGGACGGAGACGCTAGGGCGGGAGCTTTTGGGGTCGACGGCGACGGGCATTAAATGCCCTTGTCCCCCACTGTTAAAGTAGGTATAGACCACTGTTCTGCACTGTAGCTCCACTGTTCCCGCACTGTTACAACTACCACCTCTTTTACGTTTTTACCCCTTTCTCCTACGTTGACACCTGTCGGTGACCCCTTGCACTATAAAAGGAGGCCCATGCACAACGTGGAGGGGGTTCGGAACCTAGATCACTCTCACGCTCGGTGTAGTTGCTTCTTCAAGCCCCCGAGCACTCCAACTCAATACACAACTAAGCAGGAGTAGGGTTTTACGCGTCTACCGCGGCCCGAACCTGGGTAAAATTGCCCGCGTGCTCGCTACGATATGCTCTTTGTGCTCCCTCCGCCCTCGTACCGCACAGACAAGGGGCTCCGGTCCCATAGGTGTTCGTGGCGGACAGTTTCCCCCGACATCTTTGGCGCGCCAGGTAGGGGGCGTCGAGGTTGTGCGAACCTGATCCGGCGTTCGCGCGGGCGCATTCTTCATCAACCTCTCCGAATTCGTCAACTTCACCAGCAACAACTCCATGGCCCCGAAGAAGAAGGCTTCGGAGGTCGGAGGCCCGTCTGCGTCTCACCCGCCGCCACCTGAGCCAACGGTGGGCGGGGGAGACGCCGTCGGAAGGGTGGTCGCCGGCGAGGACACTCACGGCGCCACCAGATCCAAGAACAGGACGGACGACCGAACCTCGGTCTCCGTGGACGCGCCACGTCCCTCTCAGCACACAACGACCCAGCAGCGCCATGTCACGGGAGGTGGCATCCGCTTGCTGGGGCAAGGCCAAACCGGAGGCTCGCGGGACGCCCCGGACCCTCGTCCGGGCACAAGCAAAGCGAAGGCGCCGGCGCGGGACCCCGCTCCTTCTAACGTCGTTAGAAGTCCGAGCGTATCCCGCTCCTCGCACCGCTCGCCCGCGTTCCCCTCCACTCCGGCAGAAGCGCTCGCAAGGGCGCAACTGCTCCTCGATTTCCCTCCAGCGGCAGACAAGGCCGAAGACTGGAGGGCCACCATCCAGAGCCTGATAGCCTTCGCCAACAACGACTCTCCACAGCAGCCGTCGGCCTCGCGGCCGCGGCAAGCTGAGAAGACGAAGGCCGACGGCGACAAGACCGCCGGGGGTGCGACAAGCGTGCATTCCCCGCCGCAGAAGCAGAAGACGCCGCCCCGCCGGAACAACGCCGACGACGGCTCCACAGCCTCGTCGGACCCGCGGGCTCGTCGGGACCAGCGCCAGGTCCTCGACGACCGGCGAGAAGAAGACGCTCGGACCACAATCGAGCGCCGCCGAGAAGCTCGGCGACAATCAGACAAGAGAGCTGGGAACACTGTCGACGCGCACGCGCCCGGTGAGCCAGGCGACTTGCCGTACGCGGCAGGCTGCCCTGCGTTCACCCGCGAGCTGCGGCGCGTCCAGTGGCCCAGCATGAAGAATTTTAAGCCCGACGTACCGGAGAAGTACGACGGCAAGACGCACCCCTCGGAATTCCTCAGCGTCTATACCATCGCAGTGCAAGCTGCCGGGGGGCGCGACGAGAAGATCTTGGCGAACTACTTCCCGCTCGTGCTAAAGCCGAACGTCCGTTCGTGGCTTATGCACTTGCCGGAAGGTTCTATCTCTTCTTGGGCCGACCTTTGCCACCAGTTTGTCGGCGCCTTCACCGGCGGCCACAAACCCCACGGCCAGGAGAGCAATCTCCACATCTTGGCCCAGAAGGAAGGCGAAACCCTGCGCAAGTACATCCAACGCTTCAGCCGTGTGCAGCACAACATCCCTGATGTCCACCCTGCCGCGGTTATCAGCGCGTTCCACCAGAACGTGCGTAACCGCCGCATGCGTGAGGAAATGGCGATGACAAAGATTCGGGACGTCAGCGAGCTCTACGCTCTGGCTGACAAATGCGCACGCGCAGAAGAGGGGAGGAGACTCCCCGGGGAGGATGCTGGCGCAGGAGGAAGCGACAGCGACGACGCCGCCCCGGCAAAGAAAAGCCGGCGGCGGAATAACAGAAGGAAGGGCAAGAAAGAGGTGCTTGCCGTCGAGAAGTCCGGCAAGGAGGCCCCCGCCAAGCAAGCGCAGGCTGGCGGCTCCGGCAAGGAGCCTGCCCCTGTAGCGGCGGCCGACAAGCCGGGCAGCTCCGACAAGCAATACTGTAAGATCCACCGCACCAAGGGTCACGATCTCTCCAACTGCAAGCGCGTCGAGTATCTCGTCGAGCAGCAGAAAGCTGAGTACGAGAGGCGCGACAAGGAGAAGGCCCAAGGTGGCGGGGAGGAGACAAGCAAGAAGCGACCGTTCAATGGCCGGGGAGGGCGCCGCGGCAAGGCCAAGCAGCGGCAAGGAGATCGACCTCCCCGGGGCCGCGACAAGGACGAAGAGGACGACGATGAAGATATGGAGGACGAGGATAACAGTGAGCAGGAGTTCCAGAAGGCCACGGAGGTTCTGTGCGTCGACGGTGGCGCCTCTCTGCACACCTCCCACCGCCAACTCAAGCAGTGGGTGCGTGAGGTGAATGCGGCGGAGCCGCCCGTGGAGTCGCGCAGGCTCCTCAAATGGTCCAGCACGCCCATCATTTTTGATCTTGAGGATCACCCCGACCGCACCACTGCGGTCGGGTGCTTGCCGATGCTGGTCTCACCCACCATCCGCAACCTCAAGGTCACCAAAATGTTGGTTGACGGCGGGGCCGGGCTAAACTTGATCTCCTCGGCTGTGATCAAGAAACTCCAGATTCCAGATGGCGAGCTCGAAGAGACCGGTTCATTCCAAGGAATCAACCCGGGAAGGAGCAAGCCCAAGGGAAAGATCACTCTGCCGGTGACCTTTGGCGGGGAGCTCAACTTCAGAACTGAGCGCATCACTTTCGACGTTGCCGATATTCCGTTGCCCTACAATGGAATACTTGGCCGTCCTGCCCTCGCCAAGTTCATGGCAGCTTCCCATTATGCTTACAATGTACTCAAGATGCCGGGGCCGATAAGCGTCATCACTGTCCACGGCGACAAGAAGGATGCGCTCGTCTGCGCCGACAAGATCTACCGGGATGCGGCAGCTGCAGCCGAGAAGGATACTCTTGCCGCTGAAGCTCCTGGGGGGAAGAAGACGAAGACCAAGTCCGGCAAGTGCTCTGGGACCCACTCCGGCAACCGCACCTCTTCGGAGTGCTGCGCTGCCGTCGAGGACGTTCCATCGAGCTCCACCGGCAAGAGTAAGAAAGGAATGGCCGCTCCTCCGGCAACCAAGAAGGTGTCCGCCAAGGAGGACGGCACTGGTGGTACCTTCACCATCAGTGCTACCCTTGACAGCAAATAGGAAAGCGCGCTCGTTGCCTTCCTGCGGGCGAATGTCGATGTGTTTGCCTGGCAACCATCTGACATCCCCGGTGTTCCCAGGAAGGTGATTGAGCACAAGCTTGCTGTTTGTCCTCATGCGCGGCCCATCAAGCAGAAAGTGAGGAAGCAAGCCGTGGAGCGCCAAGAGTTCATTAACGAGGAAATCAAGAAGCTAGAAGCAGCAGGCCTAGTTAGAGGTGTGATCCATCCGACGTGGTTGGCGAATCCAGTCGTCGTGCGCAAGGCCAACGGGAAATGGAGACTGTGTATAGACTTCACCGATGTGAATAAAGCATGTCCCAAGGATCCATTCCCTTTGCCGCGCATTGACCAGATCGTTGACTCCACTGCCGGATGTGAGCTACTCTGTTTTCTTGATGCATACTCAGGCTATCATCAGATTTTCATGGCCAAAGAGGATGAAGAGAAGACCGCATTTATCACCCCGTGTGGCACTTACTGCTTCATACGCATGCCATTTGGGTTGAAGAATGCAGGCTCAACCTTTGCAAGGGTAGTATACACTGCTTTTGAACCACAGATCCACAGAAATGTAGAAGCTTACATGGATGACATCGTGGTGAAGAGCAAGAGCAAGGAAACCCTGATCCAAGATTTAGAAGAGACGTTTCAGAACCTGCGCAGGATACAGCTCAAGTTGAACCCCGAGAAGTGCGTCTTTGGAGTCCCCTCCGGCAAGCTTCTCGGGTTCTTTGTATCACAGAGGGGGATTGAAGCCAACCCCGACAAGATTAAAGCCATTGAGCAGATAGAGGCCCCAAAGCGCGTCAAGGATGTCAGGAGGCTTGCAGGTTGCGTGGCTGCCCTCAGTAGGTTCATTTCAAAGTCTGCAGAACGCGCCCTACCTTTCTTCAAAATCTTGAAGAAGGCAGGTCCCATGAAGTGGACTCCGGAAGCGGAGGCGGCGTTGCAGGATTTGAAACGGTACCTGTCCTCCACTCCTATACTTGTCGCACCTAGACCACAGGAAAAGTTGTTGCTATACCTAGCGGCAACCAACCAGGTGGTTAGTGCTGCGTTAGTAGCGGAGAGGGAGTCCGACGAGGAGTCAGCACCACCGGCAAGCGAATCCAGCGACAAGCAGGGGGCTGCTCCGGCAAGCTCTGGCCCCGACAAGGATGACTCTGCGCAGGAACAGGATGAGGTGCGGAAGAAGATGGTGCAGCGCCCAGTGTATTTTGTAAGTTCCCTTCTCCAGGGGGCTAGATCAAGATACTCTGGTGTGCAAAAGTTGCTTTTCGGCCTCCTCATGGCCTCGAGAAAGCTGCGCCATTACTTCCAAGCCCATGAGATAACAGTGGTCACTCGCTTTCCGCTGAAGAGGATATTGCACAACCCAGAAGCAACAGGCAGGATCGTTGAGTGGGCACTGGAGCTGTCGAGCTTTGGACTCAAGTTTGAAAGTACTTCAACCATACAGAGCCGAGCCTTGGCAGAATTCATAGCTGAGTGGACCCCAACGCCCGATGAAGAAGTTCAAGAAACAAGTACACCCGTACAAGAAGCTACAAGTGAATGGGTAATGTATTTTGACGGTGCCTTCTCGCTACAAGGCGCCGGTGCTGGCGTGGTACTCATCGCGCCCACCCGAGAGCACCTCAAATACGTTATCCAGATGCACTTTCCCAGGGAGCAAGCGACAAACAACACTGCCGAATATGAAGGCTTGCTTGCCGGCCTCAGGATTGCGGCCGAACTTGGGATCAGGAAGCTGATTGTGCGGGGCGATTCTCAGTTGGTGGTCCGGCAAGTTAACAAGAGCTATCAGAGCCCTTTGATGGAAGCTTATGTCGGTGAAGTGAGGAAGCTTGAGGAGCACTTTGAAGGTCTGCAGATGGAGCACGTCCCAAGAGCTCAAAATGAAATTGCAGATGGCCTTTCAAAGTGTGCTTCGATGAAGTTACCTGTGGAACCAGGGACCTTCTTGCTCAAGCTGACTCAACCATCTGTTACACCATCAATTGGGCAGTCCAAGAAGAGAAAGTTGGTCTCCGGCGACTACTTGCCGGCGGATCTTCCTGAAACCGCCGCCAAGGTCCCCAAGATCAACAACCACGACGCTGAGGAACAGTTTGCTCCTGCAGATCTTCGGGTCTGTACAGTTGAAGCAAGTGTTCCCGACAAGCCTCGCCCCGGCGAGCTTGCCGGGGGACCATCAGCTCCGGCAGAGCCAGAGGTTCTTGCCGTAGAAGCTGAGGTTCCCGCAGCGGCCCTCGAGCCTTTAGTCCTTGCCGCCGAGCCCCAGGCTCCGGCATGGGCGCAGCAGATCGTCCGCTTCCTTCAAACTGGAGAACTTCCCGACGACCCAGAAGAAATAGAGAAGATAACCAGACAGTCAAGTATGTACCAGTTCGTGGATAACAAGCTGTACAGAAGAAGACTCAATGGTGTCAGGTTGAAGTGCATCTCCAGGGAAGATGGACAGAAGCTGTTGGCGGAAATACACGGAGGCATATGCGGCCACCACATTGGCGCAAGGGCGCTTGCCGGGAAAGCTTTCCGGCAAGGGTTCTTTTGGCAAGAAGCCCTCCAAGATGCAACTGCACTAGTAACCAAGTGTGAAGCGTGCCAGTTCCATGCGAAGCAGATTCATCAGCCAGCTCAAGCTCTCCAAACCATCCCTTTGTCCTAGCCCTTCTCGGTCTGGGGGCTCGATATCCTCGGCCCCTTCCCCCGAGCCGTCGGGGGCTTTGAGTACTTGTACGTTGCAATCGACAAGTTCACAAAGTGGCCAGAAGTGGAGCCGGTGAGAAAGGTGACAGCACAGTCAGCAGTCAGGTTCTTCAGGTCGATTGTTTGCCGTTTCGGGATCCCTAACAGGATCATCACCGATAACGGTACACAATTCACTAGTCGCACCTTCATGCAGTACGTCCAAGACCTTGGCGCCAAGGTCTGTTTCGCTTCTGTTGCTCACCCGAGGAGCAACGGTCAAGCGGAGAGGGCCAATGCTGAAGTGCTGCGCGGACTCAAGACAAGGACCTTTGACAGGCTGCGCAAGTGTGGAAGAAATTGGATAGAGGAGCTACCGGCGGCTCTTTGGTCAATCAGAACGACACCAAGTCGGGCCACCGGACAGACACCCTTTGCTCTAGTCTATGGAGCAGAGGCAGTTCTCCCCACGGAACTCGTATACGGATCTCCTCGAGTGCTCGCTTATGACGAGCTCGAGCAAGAGCAACTGCGGCAAGATGACGCATTGCTCCTCGAGGAGGGACGTCTCCAGGCTGCTGTACGAGCTGCTCGATACCAGCAAGCCTTGCGTCGCTACCATAGCCGCAAGGTCAAGGCCAGGAGTCTCGAGGAAGGCGACCTTGTTCTTCGGCGTGTTCAGTCCGCCAAGAATTCCAACAAGTTGACGCCGAAGTGGGAAGGCCCTTATCGGGTGAGACGAGTTACGAGGCCCGGCGCTGTCCGCCTCGAGACCGAAGAAGGCTTACCGGTGAGCAATTCCTGGAACATAGAGCATCTTCGCAAGTTTCACCCATAAGGCGCGGTTGCCGTGATCCGCTCCGGCAACCACCTTTTGTACAAGCTTTGCCGCTGTTGCATGTAACCCTTTGTACAAAGCCGGGCGCAGACCCCGTGCATCAGTAAAGTCTTTGTGTTTTTTGCACCGATTGCCTTTCACATGCTTTTCTTTGCTATTTGCATGTTTTGTTTGGCATTTCGTGCAACACTCAAGTATACGGTAAGCATTAGCACGCCGAAAGGCCACATACTTGTTTCCCTCTCCCTTTTCTTTCCTTTTAAGCAGAAGGAACGTTCCTCGCGCACAAGTTTGCCGGGGGGGAAGGAGGTGGAGGAGGAACCAAGTGCTGTTCAAGAAAGAGAAGCCTTACCGGAAAGCGAGCAATACATGAAAGCTAAGTTGTTAGAATTTGACCAGTTCAAATTTTAAATTTTAGTTGTCTTCCTTGAACAATCACACTTTGTATGGAAAACCTGTGCGCGGAGGAACCTACCCGTAGCTTGCCGCACCCTTATTTTGTTTTCGAGTTCGCTCAACGATTTAAGTGAGCTGCGACAAGTGTCGCGCCCTTGCTTCGTTTCCGAGTACGCTCAGCAAGCTAAGTGCATTGCGACTAGCCGCGGCAAGGTTGCTTGCCGGTAAGACCTTAGCCAGCAGGCTGCTTAGAGTCCAGCACTCAGCGCTCGCGGCAAAGGCCCCTTGCCGGCAAGCTCCCCGGGAGCGTAGGGTGAAAAACATACAAAGCCAAAGATTAAGACAAGGAAGATAACATTGCACTGATTGATCAAAATGAGATAAATATCTTACAAAGGATAACTTGTCGCAATGGACTAATAAGTTCATGACATAATGTGCAGCAGTAAAAAGATAAAGATAATGGAGGCCTAATCTACGCGGTCGCCCTCCTTCCTGGAGAGCTTAGCCACCTTGGCGATGATGTGGGCGACCTGCTCCTTCAGGGCCTCCGTGTCCGCATCAGCCGGCAAGCTACGAAGAACGTTGGTGAGATTGATCCCCGGGTTGCGGTACACGATCTTCGTCAGCACCCGCTCCAGAGTTCCCACGCAGAGCAGGCGCGACTCCTCGGCCAGCTGCGCGGGGATTTGGTTCCGGAGACCTGCCAGGGCCGGCGCGATCCCTCTGAAGAAGAGGCTGAGCTTGGCGCTGTGCGGGAGATCCGGATCCGGAGAGTAGATGAGATGTTCAACCTTCAACGCCAGCAGCTCCTGGTCAATGTTGGACGCAGAAGATACCAAGTCTTCGGTCCATACCTCAATGGTCTGGCGGAAGAGCTCGGATGCTTTGTTGACGCTGTCCACCAGGGTCCGCTCCTTGCGGAGCTCCTCCTTCAGCTTGGTCTCCTGAGCCCGGGCGGCGTCGAGCGAATCCTTCAGAGTAGTGACCTTCAACTCCAAGTCCTCGATGGAGTCCTTGGCGGCCTTCAACTCGTCGCCCCTCTTAGAAAGGCTCACCTGGAGCTCTGAATTTGTGTGGGCGTCCTTCTCGCGCTCCGTGATGAGCGCGGCAACCTTCTCCGCGCTCACCTTCAGCGCCTTCTCCAGCTGCACGACCTTGGCGGCAAGCTCCTTCTTGGCGTTTTCCGCGGCAACCGCGGCGGCTTTCGCCTCCTTCAATTCCCCGCCAAGGGCCATCTCGCGAGCGGCAAGGTCCTCCTCATGGGAGTCGAGCTCGACCTTCCGCTGCGCGAGCTCTCCTTCTCGCCGGGACAGCTCCACCCCGGCGAGCCGCTGCTGTTCCTCAGCTTCGGCCTTCTCCAGCACCCATTCTTGGTACTCGCCGGCGAGACGCTCGCGCTCCTCCGCCACCTCGCGGAGGGCCGCCTGGTTGGCGGCGCTGAGCTCTGCCGCGCGCTTCTCCATCTCCGCGGCGGCCTTGGCGGCAAGGGCTTCCCGGGAGGCGAGCTTCGCCTGCCTGGCCCGGTAAAGGGCCAGGAGCTGGTGGAGCAGCTTCTCCTCCTCGGGCCCTTCGCCCCCGCCGGGCGCCTCGACGATTTTTAGACCTGCGGAGGCGAGGACTTCTCCGTCAAACGCCTCGCCCTCCGCGGGAGCTCGCGATGAAGACCCCCAAGGCATCTGGATGAAGACGCCGTTGGGGGCCTCAAGGTAGTACCCCTGCTCCTTGCTGGCGGAGGGGTCGGCGGCCGGTGCAGCATCTGATGCTCCCGCCGCCCCCGGGTCGGCGGTGCGGTCGCCGTCCCCCTCCCCGGCCGCTGCGTCCGCGGCCGGAGCAGTCTCCTGCGCGGCCGGCTCGGCGGCTCTCGCCGCGTCCTCAACAACAGGAACGTCGCCGCCGCCGCCCTGCGCGCCCTCCTCGTCCTCGATGTTGATGACCTCAGTCTCCATCGGCTCGGGAGGAGGAGGATCTAAAAAGAGAAAGAAGAAAAAGAAGTTCAAGTTCAAGCAAAGATCCAAAAAGAGACGAAGCCAAGAAGACAAGCTACAGAACATACCTTGGCGGACGTCCTCAGCGGCGGGCTCCCTCGCCGGGGAGCTCGGCCTTGGCGGAGTGACCGCCCTCGCCGGGCTGCTCGCCCTTGGCGGGGTACTCTGCCTTGGCGGAGTACCCGCCCTTGGCGGAGCACTCTCCCTTGCCGGGGAGTTCTGCCTTGGCGGGGACGGCGGGGCCTGCGGTTCCTCGACGACAGTCTCCGGGCGCTCTTCCCGCTGTGGCTCCACCTCTGCACAAATCAAGATAAGAAACGTCAAGATGATGAAAGAAGACGAAATCCTCAGGCGTACCCCGACAAGCGAAAGAATAAACCCCAGACTTACGCTGGGGGCTGCGCTGGGGGCTGCTCCTCGGAGCAGCGCTCGGGTCCGGCAGGCTCGGCTCCGGCACACCTCCTGTTGCCGCGGCGGCTGAGTCTTCCGCGGCCTCGACCACATGCGCCTTGGCCTTCTTCGCCACGCGCTGAGCCAAGGTCCTGAAATCAAAGCAACAGACAAAGTCAGCATCAACAAAAACCAAGACAAAACTCAAGAAGGTGTAAGATCCTGGATCCTTACTCCTGGTCCTCCTCGTCGTCCTCGCTCAGGGCGGAGAAGTCGTACTCCACCGTGGGCGCGTCGGCGCGAGGAGCGGAAGACGAAGATTCCCTCGGGCGCTTGGCGGTCCCGGGGGCTGGGGGCTGCGAGGACCCAGCCCCTGTGGTAGCCGGAGCCCGGGGAGCGGGCGGAGCCGCTGCTCCGCTCCGAGAAGACCCCTGTCGGCTCGGCGCCGGCCTGCGAGGTGCCTCCGTCGTGGCCCGCGCGCGGGCCGCCTCTGCTGTGGCTGATGCGTCGGTCCCCCTTGGCGCGGCTTGGCTCCCCCGGGGAGCTGCCCGGCGAGCTGGTTGTTGCCGGGGCGCCTGCGCCCTCTCTCCCGTCGCCGTCTTGCGGAGACGCTTCGGCGGAGACTGCCTTGGGCTTGCCAGGGGCGGGGAGCTCTCCGACGAGGAGAGGTCGTCGGCGTAGAGCTCCGTAGATCCGCCGGAGTCCTCGGCCTCCTCCTCCTCCTCTTCCCCGGCCGGCTCGCTGGGCCCAGCGCCCTGCGCTGCGGCCTCTTTTCCCTTGCCGCCCCCGCTCCCTCCGGCGCCTCCGCTCCTCGCGGCGCCTCTGCTCCCTCCGGCGGCACCCTCCATTGCCGCGGCCTCGGCCACGATCCCGTGGATCCCGGAGTGCCTCAGCGAGGGGACCCCGGCGAGCGCGTCGGGAGGGAGCTGCAGCAGTCTGCGGATCTCCGCCTCCTCCGCCTGGCTGGACGCATCCGCAGCCTCCGCCTCAGCAGGCGTGTACCCGAAGTCTCCTGCCGCTGCGGCTGCAGCGGCCTCTTCAGCCCGAGAAGCCATATAGGCAATCTCCTGGTCGGTGGTGTCCCGCGTGTGCTCCTTGACGTCACTCTTGTTCTTCGCCACCTCCACGAGGTTGTCGTAGAAGTTGAGGACGTCGATGGGCTTGGGCGCGATCCACGTGCGATCCACGCCGTGCGAATCGCACGCGGGCATCATGGCGAGGATACGGTCCCGGACGATGTTGTTGCAGAGCGGCACCACTCCCCGGGGAGCTCGGAACCACTCAGGGTGTGCCGGGTCATACTTGAAGAGTTCCCGGACCATCCCCCTCAGCTCGAGCGTCGTGAAGTTGAAGTTGAGCCCGGGGCGCAGCCTCATTATGTCCGCCGGGCCGCCGTACTCCCAGGCCGGCCTCTTCCTGTCTTGGAGAGGGGCGATGCGGCGGCGAAGGAAGTCTGCGCCCACCTCAGCAACGGACAGCTGTGCCACCCGAAGACGAAGAATCCGGACGAGGGCGATGTCGAGCTTGATGTCGTCCGAGTCTAGCTCGCTCCAGTCCCTGCCGCGCACGATGGGCGTTGTGCGCGGCGCGGTGAAAGCCTGCGGCTGGTCTTCGACGACCCAGCACCACTCCGCGCGCCACTCCTCCCACTTGCCGCGGAGCTCTCCCGGCAAGTAGGACCCCTTCTTGTTCAGACGGAAGACCCAAGAAATTCCTCCGGAGAGTGGGGCGTCGGCCTCTGCTCTAGGGGTGAAGAAGTGCCTAAAAAGCGCTACGTTGGGCTGTACTCCTATGAAGTTTTCGCACATATGTGCGAAAACCGCCATGGTGAGGATGGCGTTGGGGGTGAAGTCAAGGAGATGGAGGCCGTAGGTATGCATGACATCGCAGAAGAAATTCGAGAAAGGAGGACACAGACCGCAGTGAAAGAAAGCTGCGAAGAAATAGTACCCGCCGGGGTAGCTGTCCTTGGCGGCGGCCGGATATGCTCGCGTGCGGGGGCGCGCCTTGGTTTCCTTGGCCCAGAACAAGTAGTACTTGTTCCAGAGCTCCCGCGCGCCAAGCCTCGGCGGGAAGACGAGATGCTGCTTCCGGTACGCGGCGAGCTTCGCCGCTTGCTCCGACTTCTCCCTCTTGGACTTCTCCGCCTTCGCCTTGTTGGTCTTTGGGGCCATGGCGGACGCGGCGGAAGGAGGGGGACGAAGAGCTCGGCGGCGGCGGAGGTGTGGAGGCAGAGCGCAAGAGAGATCTCTGGAGGAAGGAGACGATGCAATGAAAGCGCAAGGAGGGGAACCGCGCCTGCTTCCTCTGCTTTTATGGGGGAGTGGGGGGCGTTTCGCCCTTTCCATTAAGAGATCGTGGGCACGTCCCATCCCACGACGCCGCAATCGACGCGTGCCGTTACGAGGGGATGCGGCGGATACGGAAGTGGATTCGGCGCGCCGCGGGCCGTGGGTGCCCGTGCACTGTTTTGGGCCTGGCCCAACAGCGCTCGGCACCGTGTGTGGCCCAGGCCCGGGGGCTCCTGTCGGTGTACTAAGGTAGGGGTACCTCAGTACCCCAACTTGTGCACGGGCAGTTGCAGCTTCCCGCGGCAGGGTTTACCGCGTGCTCGCCGGAGACCTTCCTGCCCCTTATTAAGCCATTCAAAAACAAAGTATACAAGACAGAAGATCGAGGCCCCGGCAAGAGGAGCTTGCCGGGAAGGCCGTACCAGGCTCAAGACTGCCCCACTAGCACAAGGCCCTGGCAAGAGGAGCTTGCCAGGAAGATTAGAAGACACGCCTCGGCGCTATACGCGCCCCGGCAAGGGCCCGGGGAGCGGCAAGCTCCCGGGCCCGGCAAGATCAAGGCCCCGGCAAGGTGCTTGCCGGGAAGGCTGCGCTGTGTGCCCGCGCTCCAGCACATCGGCCCACGCGTCGCCCTGGGGCCTATCCAGGGACGCGTGGCGGATAGCTGTGCAGCCTGGGGGACACGGTGGCACTCCACGGTGGTGGATCCATCGCCGTGGCGGACGGAGACGCTAGGGCGGGAGCTTTTGGGGTCGACGGCGATGGGCATTAAATGCCCTTGTCCCCCACTGTTAAAGTAGGTATAGACCATTGTTCTGCACTGTAGCTCCATTGTTCCTGCACTGTTACAACTACCACCTCTTTTACGTTTTTACCCCTTTCTCCTACGTTGACACCTGTCGGTGACCCCTTGCACTATAAAAGGAGGCCCATGCACAACGTGGAGGGGGTTCGGAACCTAGATCACTCTCACGCTCGGTGTAGTTGCTTCTTCAAGCCCCCGAGCACTCCAACTCAATACACAACTAAGCAGGAGTAGGGTTTTACGCGTCTACCGCGGCCTGAACCTGGGTAAAACTGCCCGCGTGCTCGCTACGATCTGCTATTTGTGCTCCCTCCGCCCTCGTACCGCACAGACAAGGGGCTCCGGTCCCATAGGTGTTCGTGGCGGACAGTTTCCCCCGACAATGAGTTTGACAATTTTATTGTGAAACAAGAAAACTTCAATGCTTATGTTGGTAGACAATTGCAACACAATGCTTATATGATTGAACGCTTGAGTGATTATCTGTCTAGTGCGAAAAGTGAACTGAAACTTATTAGTAAACATGCTTCTATGGTCACCACTCAAGTAGAACAAGTACGTAAGGCTCAGAATGATTTGCTCAATGAATTAAATAGTAAGAATGATGACTTTGATGTTAGAGTTGCGACTAGAGGTGATAAAATGACTCAGGAACCTCTGTATCCTGAAGGCCACCCTAAGAGAATTGAGCAGGATTCTCAGAGAGCTAATTTAGATGCACCTAGTTCTTCTCAGAAGAAGAAAAAGAAAAATGATAGAACCTCACATGTTTCAAGTGAACGTGTAGCTCACCCACCTGAGAATCCCAATGATATATCTGTTTCTGATGCTGAGACACAATCTGGCAATGAACATGAACCTAGTGATAATGTTAATGATGATGTTCATGCTGATGCTCAACCTAGCAATGATAATGATGTAGAGATTGAACCTGTTGTTGATCTTGATAACCCACAATCAAAGAATCAACGTTATGATAAGAGAGACTTTGTTGCTAGGAAGCACGGTAGGGAAAGAGAACCATGGGTTCAGAAACCCATGCCTTTTCCTCCAAAACCATCCAAGAAAAAGGATGATGAGGACTTTGAACGCTTTGCTGAAATGATTAGACCTATCTTTTTGCGTATGCGTTTGACTGATGTGCTTAAAACAAATCCTTATGCTAATTATATGAAAGATATTATCACCAACAAAAGAAAGATACCTGAAGTAGAAATTTCCACCATGCTTGCCAATTATACTTTTGAGGGTGGAATGCCTAAGAAATTAGGAGACCCAGGAGTACCTACTATACCTTGCTCTATTAAGAGAAACTATGTTAAAACTGCTTTGTGTGATCTTGGAGCCGGTGTTAGTGTTATGCCTCTCTCTTTATATCGTAGACTTGACTTGAGTAAGTTGACACCTACTGAAATATGTTTGCAAATGGCTGATAAATCAACTGCTATACATGTCGGTATTTGTGAGGATGTGCTTGTTGTAGTTGCAAATGTTACTATTCTAACAGACTTTATACTTGATATTCCAGAGGACGATAGTATGTCTATTATTCTTGGAAGACCTTTTTTGAATACTGCAGGGGCTGTTATTGATTGCAACAAAGGCAATGCCACTTTTCATGTCAATGGTAATGAGCATACGGTACACTTTCTGAGGAAACAACCTCAGGTCCATAGTATCAATTATATTGGAAAAACTTCAACTATTACTATTGGAGGTTTTGAGTTTCCTATTCCTACTATCAAGAAGGCATATGACATACTTAGTGTTGGGGACATACATATCCCCATTGAGGTAACCTAGTGTTATTCGAAAATTCTCCGGTTTCATGATACTCGGAAAGAGTTTATTAACAAGACATGATCAACCTTGTTAATGGATTCCTTTTGATGAACATGGGATAGGTGAATCTAGATAGCACAAATCTTCTGTACCCTCCTTATTACTTTCTGTTAATTAGGTTAAATAAAAACAAAATAGCATTGTCTGTCTGTTTCCAGACTTATCCGTGCAATAAAAAATATCCCGAAAATAAAAGTTCTCCAAATGCCATGAAAATGAAATATGATGTTTTCTATAATATTTAAGAAAATATGGCACTGAACACACAGCGAGGGGAGCCAACACGTGGCCTTGAGGGCACAGGGCGCGTCCCCCTGCCCAGGGCGCGCCCCCTGCCTCGAGGGCCCCACGTGGCCCCCCTCCACTTATCCTTTCACCCATGCTCTTCTTCTTCCTCCCAAATAAATCCCCAGCCAGCTCAAACCCGAATTCTAGCTCATTTTGCTGCCATTTTCGATCTCCTTGATCAAAGCACCATTCACCAAACTGTTTGGGGAGATTGTTCCTTGGTATGTGACTCCTCCATTGGTCCAATTAGTTTTTGTTCTAGTGCTTTATTTGTTGCAAATTTATGCTGCTGTGGTGACCTTGTTCTTGAGCTTGCATGTCAAATTTTCTTGGTCCCAAGTAGTTCTAATGAGCTTACAGGCACTTATAGGAGTTGTTGCTATCAATCTCGTTAAGTTTTCCTAAACTTTTATTGTGAGTTACTAAAAATTTCAGAAAAATTTCAGAAAAATGTCTAGGAGAAACTTCCAAGGTGGTCCTTCAAGGAAGCAAGAACTGCTACCTCTTGAGCTTGCGTTGTATTCCCTCGAAGAGGAAAGGGAGATGCGGCACAGTAGTGTAAGTATTTCCCTCAGTTTTTTAGAACCAAGGTATCAATCCAGTAGGAGACCACGCGCCAGTCCTTCGCACCTCCACAAACAAATAAGAACTTCGTAGCCAACACGATAAGGGGTTGTCAATCCCTTTACAGTCACTTATGAGAGTGAGATCTGTTAGAGATGATAATTATATATTTGGTATTTTTAGTTTAATGAAACAACAAATAAAAGCGGTAAAAGTAAAGTAGATGTAGATTGATATGTTGAGAATAGACCCGAGGGCCATATTTTTCTCTAGTGGCTTCTCTCATGATAGCGATATTCTACGGCGGGTAAACAAATTACTGTCGAGCAATTGATAGAAAAGCGAATAATTATGAGACTATCTAGGCATGATCATTGTATATAGGCATCACGTCCGAGACAAGTAGACCGACTCCTGCCTGCATCTACTACTATTACTCCACACATCGACTGCTATCCAGCATGCATCTAGTGTATTGAGTTCATACGAACAGAGTAACGCCTTAAGCAAGATTACATGATGTAGAGGGATAAACTCAAGCAATATGATGAAAACCCCATCTTTTTACCCTCGATGGCAACAATACAATACGTGCCTTGCTGCCCCTACTGTCACTGGGAAAGGACACCGCAAGATTGAACCCAAAGCCAAGCACTTCTCCCATTGCAAGAATTATAGATCTAGTAGGCCAAACCAAACCAATAATTCGAAGAGACTTGCAAGGACATTATGAGCACACATAAAAATTTCAGAGAAGAACCAAATATCTTTCATAGATAACCTTGATCATAAACTCATAATTCATTGGATTTCGACAAACACACCGCAAAAAGAGATTACATCGAATAGATCTCCTCGAAGACCAAGGAGAACTTTGTATTGAGATCCAGAGAGAGAGAAGAAGCCATCTAGATACTAGCTATGGACCCGAAGGTCTGTGGTAAACTACTCACAACTCATGGTGAGGGCGATGATGAAGGCCTCCGTGATGGATCCCCCTCCCGGAACAGGCTCCAAGATGGGATCTCCACGGGAACAGAAGCTACGGCGGTGGAATTAGGGTTTTTCTCTCTGCGTATGGAGTTTCTGGGGTACGTAGGTATATATAGGAAGAAGGAGGGCACCGGGGGCTGTGTGGGCCAGCCTCGAGGCAGGGGGCGCGCCCTGGGAAGGGGGGCGCACCCCCCACCCTCGAGGGCTGGCCCTTCGTCCCCTGACTTGGTCCTGACGTTTAGTGAGCGTGCTTTCCTCCAAAAATATCTCTCGCGAAGGTTTCATTCCGTTTGGACTCTGTTTGATATTCCGTTTCTGCAAAACCCTGAAACAGGCAAAAAACAACAATCTGGACTGGGCCTTTGGGTTAGTAGGTTAGTCCCAAAAATGATATAAAAGTGAATGATAAAGCCCATTAAACATCCAAGACTTCATAAATAATAGCATGGAACAATCAAAAATTATAGATACGTTGGAGACGTATCAAGCATCCCCAAGCTTAATTCCTGCTCGTCCTTGAGTAGGTAAATGATAAAGAAAGAATTTTTGATGTGGAATGCTAACCAATATAGTTATTCAATGTAACTCTCTTAATTGTGGCATGAATGTTCAGATCTGAAGGATTCAAGATAAAAGTCTATATTGACATAAGAAATAACAATACTTCAAGCATACTAACAAAGCAATCATGTCTTCTCAAAATACTATGGCTAAAGAAAGTTATCCCTACAAAATCATATAGTGTTTGCTATGCTCCCTTGTTATCACACAAAATATTCATATGATGCACAACCCTGATTTCAGCCGAGCATTTGTTTTCATGCTCTATCTTTTCAAACCTTTCAACTTTCACGCAATACATGAGCGTGAGCCATGGATATAGTACTATGGGTGGAATAGAGGTGGTTGTGGAGAAGACAAAAAGAGGGAGATAGTCTCACATCGACTAGGCGTATCAACGGGCTATGGAGATGCCCATCAATAGATATCAATGTGAGTGAGTAGGGATTGCCATGCAACGGATGCACTAGAGCTAAATATGAATGAAAGCTCAACAAAAGAAACTAGTGGGTGTGCATCCAACTTGCTTGCTCACGGAGACCTAGGGCATTTGAGGAAGCCCATCGTTGGAATATACAAGCCAAGTTCTATAACGAAAATTCCCACTAGTATATGAAAGTGACTAAGCATGAGACTCTGTAGAATGAAGAACATGGTGCTACTTTGAAGCACAAGTGTGGAAAAAGACAGTAGCAATTGTCCCTTTTTTCTTTTTATTTTTTTCCTTTCCCCCCCTTTTTTGGGCCTTTTTTTTGGCATTTCTCCCCTTTTTTCTTTTTTTTGCGGAGTGGCTTTATAGATTCAGCCTTTCCTCCCATGGGATAATGCTCTAATAATGTTGATCATCACACTTTCATTACAACACAAAATTACAACTCGATACTACAACAACAAAGTATGACTCTATGTGAATGCCTCCGGCGGTGTACAGGTATGTGCAATGAAACAAGAGTGACATGTATGAAAAGATTATGCATGGTGGCCTTGCCACGAATATGATGTCAACTACATGATCATGCATGGCAATATGACAATATGATGCGTGTCATATAAACGGAACGGTGGAAAGTTGCATGGCAATATATCTCGGAATGGCTATGGAAATGCTATGATAGGTAGGTATGGTGGCTGTTTTGAGGAACAATATGGTGGCTGTTTTGAGGAAGGATATATAGTAGATTTATGGCACCGGCGAAAGTTGCCCGGTACAAGAGAGGCTAGCAATGGTGGAAGGGTGAGAGTGCGTATAATCCATGGACTCAACATTAGTCATAAGAACTCATATACTTATTGCAAAAATTTACGAGTTATCAAAACAAAGCAATCAACGCATGCTCCTAGGGGGGAGGTTGGTAGGAGTTAACCATCGCGCGCCCCCGACCTCCACACAAAGGTTGAAACTCTACAAATACCTCATACTTTAACTTAGTCACACAACGGTTCACCATACGTGCATGCTACGGGAATCACTAACCTTAACACAAATATTTCTCAATTTCATAATCACTCCACTAGCATGACTTTAATATCACTATCCTCATGTCACAAAACAATTATCAAGCATCCAACATCTCTTTCTATTCAATGCACTTGATGTGATTTTTTTTACTACATTGGCATTGGATGTTTATCATGTGAAGACTAGTTTTTTTTTGAAACTTTGGCCTCTTTATTAGATCAAATGTGAAGACTAGTTTCTTTAGCCTAAACACTTTACCATGTTGTTTTAATAGACTCTCAAATAGATATAAGTGAATCATGGGAGTTCAACAATTTCTACAAAATATTACCACCACCATGCTCTAAAAGATATAAGTGAAGCACTAGAGCATAGACTATTCAACTCAAAAGATATAAGTGAAGCACATAGAGTGTTATAACAATTTCTAGGCCATATTTAACTCTCTCTCAAATAGGTGTGTCCAGCAAGGATGATTGTGGAAAACTAACAATCAAAGACTCAAATTATACAAGACGCTCCAAGCAAAACACATAGCATGTTGCGAATAAAAATATAGCTCCAAGTATAGTTACCGATGGATGAAGACGAAAGAGGGGATGCCTTCCCGGGGCATCCCCAAGCTTATGCTTTTGATTATCTTGAATTTACTTGGGGTGCCATGGGCATCCCCAAGCTTAGGCCTTTGCTACTCCTTGTTCCATAGTCCATCAAAGCAATACTCAAAACTTGAAAACTTCACAACACAAAACTTAGACAAAAATTCTCGTGAGCTCCGTTAGTAAGAGAAAACAAACCACTACTCAAAGGTACAGCAAGGAATTCATTCATTGTTTTTATTGGTGTTAAACCTACTGTACTCCAAGTTCTCTATGGTTCATATCCTCCAATATTACTCATAGATGCATCGGAATAAGCAAACAACACACGAAAAACAGAATCTGTCAGAAACAGAACAGCCTGTAGTAGTCTGCAGGGTTCGCCTAATTCTGGAACTCCAAAAAATTCAAACTAAATTGGTAAATTTGCGCAATTTGTTTACCAATCAGCAGCAAAAAGAATCAACTAAAAATCACGCTCCAGTAAAATCTGAGGACTACTTTAGCGAGCGCTAACGATTCTGTTTTTCACAGCAAGATCGTATAAACTTCACACAAGTCCTACCAAAGGTTCTACTTGGCACAAACACTAAACAAATCATGAAAACACATCTAATCAGAGGCTAGATGCAATATTTATTCCATAACATCAACAAAAGCAAAAAAAACATAAAATTGGGTTGCCTCACAACAAGCGCTATCGTTTTACGCCCCTAGCTAGGCACGATACAAGATAGATCTAGGTATTGCCATCTTTGGTCTTCACCCTTTTAATGGTGTCAAGCTCGAATCCAGGGGGTTCTTTGCGTTTCCCTTCATATTCAGAAATCTTAAGATCTAAAGCACCCAACCGCTTATTGCAAAGATTAATCAACATATTCATGCGATGGAGATTCCCACTAACACTCTTAAGAGGTTTAAGAGATTTTTGTAATATTTTCGTTACTTCACAAATTTTCTCAAAAACTTGCGTCCCTTCCGGGGTTGAGTTTGACTCATTTTGGGGAGTTAGTGTTCCCACTATTCCCTCTATGATTTCATGCGCGAAACTAGGATCAACTTCGATAAAATTTCCTTTGGCAACGCAATCCAACAGTTGTCTTTGAGACATATTCAATCCAACATAAAAATTGCGAAGCAAGATTCTAAAATTCACTTCTAAGGTGCACTTACGATAAGATTCCATCATCCTAAACCAAGCATCTTTTAAGTTTTCTCCTTGCCTTTGCTTGAAGTGAAGTACTTCAAACTCGGGAGACAAAGGAGCGGATAAAGGGCTAGCCATAATGACAAGCAAGCAAGCGAACTCACAAGCAAACAAAAAGGCAGGCGAATGAAAAACACACGGCGGAAGAAGGGCAAATAAAACGGCAAAGGTGAAGTGGGGAAGAGGAAAACGAGAGGCAAATAAATATAATGCAAAGGATAAGGGTTTGTGATAGGTACTTGGTATATGACTTTTGCGTACGCCTCCCCGGCAACGGCGCCAGAAATTCTTCTTGCTACCTCTTGAGCTTGTGTTGTATTCCCTCGAAGAGGAAAGGGAGATGCATCACAGTAGCGTAAGTATTTCCCTCAGTTTATGAGAACCAAGGTATCAATCCAGTAGGAGACCACGCGCCAGTCCCTCGCACATGCACAAACAAATAAGAACTTCGTAGCCAACGCGATAAGGGGTTGTCAATCCCTTTACGGTCACTTACGAGAGTGAGATCTGATAGAGATGATAATTATATTTTTTGTATTTTTAGTTTAATGAAACAGCAAATAAAAGCGGTAAAAGTAAAGTAGGTGTAGATTGATATGTTGAGAATAGACCCGTGTAATGCCCAGTATGAGATTATACCTCCCACGTGTCGAGGCACGACTTAAAGGCATAATATCATACTAGAATGATCTCAAGAATGGTATCTTTGCACAACTCATGTAAAAGAGGGATGAAAATTTAAAATAGTAGTTGGCTTACACTCGCCACGTTACACAATGCATTACATAAACATTCATCATCCAAATAACATCACAGTCCGACTACGGACGAAGATCCAAATGAAAGATACCATAAATAAATAACACAAGGTCCTGATCATCCTAGTAAGAGTCCTACTGATCCTCTGGATAAGACACGTAGTATCGCCCACGTTCTTCGTTGAACTCCCAGTACAACTCTGAACCCCCAGCTGTGTAGTTCTCAACGGTACCTGCATCTGGTGTTGTGTAGAATCTGTGAGCCACGGAGGACTCAGCAATCCCGCTCCCGGGTAGCAAAACTATCAAAGCCTTGGGTGTGGAACAAGGCTGAAGAACAAGGTTGCAACTGCACTAGCACTAGCTTACGTGTTGCGAGAAGAGAAGTGCCAACGATCGTCAAAGTGATCACGAAGTGATCCTATCTAAGCACGTCAAACATAATCCCACCGTGTTCACTTCCTGAACCCCTTCGGAAAGCGACCGTCACGGTTACTCACGTTGGTAGTGTATTATGAACATGGTGTCAAGTTTTCTACAACTAGATATTAACAAATTCCCATCTGCCACATAACCGCGGGCACGGCTTTCGAAAGATCAAACCCTGCAGGGGTGTCCCAACTTAGCCCATCACAAGCTCATGATCTGCGGAGTCGCAACTCCAAGGTGGGAAGACCCGAGTATTCTCGGAATCCCGTGCTCAAGATATTCCGACTAAGGTAAAACTTATCCAGCAAGACCTCCTGGTGTGCCGACACCCTGATAGTAGCCGCGCGTATCTCGTCTCAGGCCATGACCGGATGGGACAAACCTACGGGTTTTTACCAGCCCTTGAGTTTCCTCGAGGTGGCCCCGCAGCCTGCCCAGTTTGGACCAACACTCATGTGGAGCACTGGCCCAGGGTTGTTGATTAAGAAAAAGGGTTTATAACTCCCTATGCAAGTTTTAGTTGTTAGGCAAATGTAAAACCAAGGTTGGGCCTTGCTGGAAAAGCTTTAGCGCTAAGCGGGTTATCAAGGGGGGCCCATAAACCCCAACCGTGTTAGGGATGCAAAATCAAGGAACATAACACCGGTTTAAACGGTTCCTAGGGAGGCATGAGTGGAACAAAACACCAAGCAAAGGCTTAGCCTTCCACCCATTGCCAAATATATAGATGATTTAGTTAAACAGATTATATATGTGATATCCCAACAATAACTTCATCATGAATCACGAATCTTCGAATCTTCTCCTGCAACTAACAATGCTATAAGAGGGGCTGAGCGAAGCTTACGTAGCCAATCAAAGGTTTGCTAGGTTGGGTGGTTAGAGAGGTTCATGGAAACAATAGGAGGCTGACAAATAGACATAGGCATCGAGGCAATAAGCTAAAGAGTGAGACATCTAGCATAAGCAAAGATAGTAATGATATCTGGGTAAGGTCATCTTGCCTGTTGAATTCTCGGAGGGAATGTAACCTTCCTCGTCACACTCAATCTCGGTAGAAACCTCGTACTCCGAATCGGCTCCCGGCTCTACTCAACACAAGATCACAACACGGCACAATATCAAACAAGGTGCAATGCATAATCAACATGATGCAAGTATGATGTGCGTATGCATATGGAAGCACTTGAGCCTAAGGAGATGATGATGGAGAAGGCCTCATCTTGGAAAACCAAGCAAGCCATTGGATAGAGGGGAAGATTTTGGTTGAAATCGATATAAAGATCGCCGGAAACGGACGCACGGTTTGCAAATGGCAAGCAAAACAATATTCAAGCAAAACTGCAGTTTACAACCACATGGCATCTTTGGAGCAAGAAATAATTACGCTACATCACTCAAACATAGAGACAAAGGGCGTGGATGTGAAGTAGACATGATACTTAACAATCATGAACTTAGAACACACCCAAAAACCTACTGGAACACAATTAACCAAGCATGGCAAGTTGCAATAAATTTATCCAGACTTAGTCAAAATCTGGGAAGGCAAAAACATCATCATGATGCTGCCTTCGGAGGCACAAAACAACAAGCATATCAACTCCACTAAGTATATAAAGATCATGGACATGTAATAGTCATATCATACATCAAACAACTCCATTGGAGCAACTCCATAGGAGGCATGGATCAATAACAACAAGCTTCACCAAATTGATCATGCTGATAAAAACCTGATAGGTAAATTTATAGCAACTTGAGAGCAAGAAATAAATAAGCTACAACAGGCCATATATGCAAATAAGGGCATGGGTGGATAGAGCATAACATGGACAACAAGGAATGATCATTTGACATACTAAAACATGCATGGATTTGAGTGAGGCATCAAGCAAACATGGCATCAGGTTAACAGATTCCAGACTTAGCAGTTTTTTCACTAAGTATAAAAACAGCAACATTGGCATGGCAAGTTTACAAGCTTGTTTAAGTCACCTCAAGGCATATCATGGAAAGTGGTTTGCACCACAACAAAGACCATATGAATGAGCTTCTAAAACATATTGACATGTGGCAAGAAGACAAACACCAATAGCAATGAGCAAGTCAAAACAGCATCTCATAACAAGTTTCAGCACTTAACAGCCACATGCACTTTTGCAACAGAGATTAACATGGCAATATGACACCTAACATGAATGCTACAGCAACCATCATGTAGAGCACTTCACAATGAACATTTTGACATATCATATGCTCCATTTGGACCACATGCACAAAGTTATCACATCTCAAACATGGCAACAAATTTACAAATAACAACAGTTTTAAACATATAGCACTCTTGCAACGATGATTAGGGCATCAAGATGAACTCAAACAAGCATGCCACAGTGGAACAAAATGAAGAGCACATCTCAATGAACATTTTGATATATTACACGCTCAAAACGGATCTACGAGCACGAAGTTATTGCATGTCAAAGAGGGCAACAAAATTACGGAAACTGGGGACTTAGTGGAATTTATACCTCCCGAAAGTCAACGGGACGGATCCGTGCAGGATGGAGGGATCCGGGCAGCCGGACGGCGTTTGGATCAGGGGACGGGTGGATTTCGTCCATCCCGACCCGATCTGGATCTGGCCGGAGCTTCGCCGGAGAAGAAGAACGGGGCGGCGGTCGGTGGAGCTCGGGCCGGCGGAGGAGCCGGCGCTGGGGCGGCAGACGACGGCGGACTTGCGAGGCGGCGGCGGCGCGGCTGCCCGCGGGACGGGCGGCGGAGGCGGCCGGCGATCGCGGCGTCCGGGGGCCGACGGGAAGCGGCGACGAGGCCCTCGGGGCGGAGGCGGCGGCGAGGCGAGCTCGCCGGCGGCGGAGGGGAGGCGTCCGCACGAGGAAGACGACGAGCAGCGGCGCACACGGGCCGGGCGGGCCCGATCCGGGCTGGCGGGCCCGACGACGCGGGGGAAGTGGGCGCGCTGGCGGAGGTGAATCAGGGGGCGCCACGTGGCGGCCCCGCTGAGGTGGCGGCACGGGATAGGCCGAGCAACGTGGCAGGGGGGTTTGGACGTGTCCGGCCATCGGCGGACATGTCCGGCGGCGCAAAGGATCTCGGGATTAGGGTTTTCGCCCGAAAATGGACGTGGGGAGGCTGTTTTATAGGCATAGGGAGCGGAAGGTCCAAATGGGGTGCGGTTTTCGCCCACACGTTCGTGATCCGACGACCGAGAGGATGGGAGTGGTTGTGCTGGTTAGTGGGATGTTGCGGAGGTGGTCTTGGGCCAAAAGGAAAGGAGGTTTTAGCCCACTAGGTTAACTGTTGGAGTACCAAACGAACTCCAAACGCGATGAAACTTGACAGGCGGCCTACACGTACCAAAACAACAACGCACGACAAGTCTCACCTCATTCCGGGAACGTTACACGGCCACACACGAAAGGACTCAGGGGTGCCACGGGCAGTGAGTGTCGGAACTCGAAATGGACAACGGGAAGAGGCGAGTGGGACCGGGTGCAAGTGACAACACGAATGCAATGCAATGCACATGATAACATGACATGGATGAAATGCACACACGCACGCGACAAAACGAAGAAACCCGAAATGAAAGAAGAGCCCAGAATGGAATTGATGAAGTCAACGTTTCATATATTGCCATAATTGGAAGGTATCACATATGGGGTGTTACAACCCGGGGGGCATAGTTTTCTCTAGTGGCTTCTCTCATGGTAGCGATATTCTACGGCGGGTAAACAAATTACTGTCGAGCAATTGATAGAAAAGCGAATAATTATGAGACTATCTAGGCATGATCATTGTATATAGGCATCACGTCCGAGACAAGTAGACCGACTCCTGCCTGCATCTACTACTATTACTCCACACATCGACCGCTATCCAGCATGCATCTAGTGTATTGAGTTCATACGAACAGAGTAACACCTTAAGCAAGATGACATGATGTAGGGGGATAAACTCAAGCAATATGATGAAAGCCCCATCTTTTTACCCTCGATGGAAACAATACAATACGTGCCTTGCTGCCCCTACTGTCACCGGGAAAGGACACCGCAAGATTGAACCCAAAGCCAAGCACTTCTCCCATTGCAAGAACTATAGATCTAGTAGGCCAAACCAAACCAATAATTCGAAGAGACTTGCAAGGATATTATGAGCACACATAAAAAGTTCAGAGAAGAACCAAATATCTTTCATAGATAACCTTGATCATAAACTCACAATTCATCGGATCTCGACAAACACACCGCAAAAAGAGATTACATCGAATAGATCTCCTCAAAGGCCGAGCAGAACTTTGTATTGAGATCCAGAGAGAGAGAAGAAGCCATCTAGATACTAGCTATGGACCCGAAGGTCTGTGGTAAACTACTCACAACTCATGGTGAGGGCGATGATGATGATGAAGAAGGCCTCTGTGATGGATCCCCCTCCCGGAACAGGCTCCAAGATGGGATCTCCACGGGAACAGAAGCTATAGTGGTGGAATTAGGGTTTTTCTCTCTGCATATGGAGTTTCTGGGGTACATAGGTATATATAGGAAGAAGGAGGGCACTGGGGGCCGTGTGGGCTAGCCTCGAGGCAGGGGGCGCGCCCCCACCCTCGAGGGGTGGCCCTTCGTCCCTTGACTTGGTCCTGACGTTTCCCGAGCGTGATTTCCTCCAAAAATATCTCTCGCGAAGATTTCATTCCGTTTGGACTCCGTTTGATATTCCTTTTCTGCAAAACCCTGAAACAGGCAAAAAACAACAATCTGGACTGGGCCTTGGGTTAGTAGGTTAGTCCCAAAAATGATATAAAAGTGAATGATAAAGCCCATTAAACATCCAAGACTTCATAAATAATAGCATGGAACGATAAAAAATTATAGATACGCTGGAGACGTATCAAGAACCAAGGCTCGCGTTCCGTGAGCCGGACGATGAACCACCGAGGGATGCTGATGTGCGGTCTTGTGAATGGCCCTCAGATGAATTTATGGGTCAAGCGGGCATCAAAGATGAATTTTACGCATATGCGCGCAACGCTGACCTCGAGGACTTCATACAAGATAAGTGTCCTCAATATCGTGGCTTAACTGATAGCTTTGTGAGAGGGTTTAAATTTTCATCCTCACGTAATTATCACACTGTCCTGTTTGACCTTTATGATAAATCTTATACCATGGACTTAGAGGATTTTAATGTTGCCTGCAAGCTCCCACAGTGGGGCAGTATGAGTGATCCTCACAAATCTGAATTTAGAGAATTCCTAACAAGTATTACCGTGGGGGAATCCAGGGACGTCACACAAGCTACAACGGGGAGCATACATTTTCCTGCTATTCATTACTTTGCTCTCTTTATCGGTAGATGCATAAACGGTAAAGATGAGGCTTGTCACATGTGTGTCCCTGATCTTAGTGTTCTCAGGAGTGCTGTACTAGGTGATAGGCAATATAACTTGGGAGCAATTATTGCACGTAGACTACACCATAATGGTTTGCATGGAGATTTATTTGGTGGAATCTATGCTACTCGCATAGCCCGCTATCTTGGTGTGTCTGTGCACGCGTATGATGATCCCTTACCTCCTGCTTATTTAGACTGTCATGCTATGGCTAGTCACCGGTTTATAGAGTGGGATAATCAAACTCTCAAATATCGACTAATCTTTAACAGGCAGCATGACATTCCTATTGTTCTTCCTGCCCCTACTTTGTTTAACTTTCAGGAAAAAGGAAGATACACTATAACTATGGAGGAGGCAAATGCCTATTACAACATGACGGAGGCAACCCGCCTTCGAGCTGCAGCTCAGCACGCAGCATCTACTGCATCTCAGTCCGACCCCAACTATAACTTTGGATATCCGTCAAGCCAGTACTGGCCATAGACCAACTTAGGCCAAAAGCCTAAGCTTGGGGGAGTACGTGTTTCTCACCGACTTACATTCATGTTCACACTTATTCTAGTTGTTGGTGCTCACACTCTTTCACTGTACCATCCATGCTTAGTTTAAATTTTCTTTTTCTTAGTCTTTTTCTTGTGTGCTAGAAAAACCCAGAAAAACAAAAAAAATTAGTTGTAGCTTCTAGCTAGTCCACTTTCTTTGCTTGTAGTAGTAGCTAAAAATGAAAACCCAAAAAGATTTCCCGTTCTTCTTTTTGCTTGTTGGGAGCTTTCCCGTGTAAATAGTTTCTTTTCTTTTCTTTGGGGGTTAAGAGTAGAAGACCATGATTAAAATGCTTAGTGGCTCTCATATGCTTTGTTGTTGATTTAACCTTGAGCCATATTACCTTGTCTTCTCTCTTGTATTAAATGCCTGCAGATTCCAGCTTAGTCCAATGCACGCGCACTATTATTATTATCCACACCGTTCGGTCATGCGAGTGAAAGGCAATAAGGATGATATATGATGAACTAATTGAGATGAGAAAAGCTGATATGAACTCGACCTCTTTTGTTTTTGTAAATATGATTGCTCGTCATTCTCGGTTCAGCTTGTTATGAATGACACCTGTTTGCAATGACAATTAGAGATCATAGCTGCTTATGCCATGCTTAATTAGCTGAGAGTTTATAATGGTCTATCTTGCGTGCCAACATGATATTAAAATGGTTGTGATGTGGTATGATGGGTGGTATCCTCCTCTGAACGACTTAAGTGACTTGACTTGGCACATGTTCACGCATGTAGTTGAAACAAATCAACATAGCCTTCACGATATTTATGTTCATGGTGATTTATATCCTACTCATGCTTGCATTCATTGTTGATTAATTTTAATGCATGTTCATGACCATTGTTGCTCTCTAGCTGGTCGCTTCCCAGTCTACTTCTAGCCTTCACCTGTACTAAGCGGGAATACTGCTTGTGCATCCACTTCCATAAACCCCAAAGTTATTCCACATGAGTCCACCATATCTTCCTATATGCGGTATTTACCTGTCGTTCCAAGTAAATTTGTATGTGCCATACTCTAAATCTTCAAATGAAATTATGTTTGGTATGCTCGAACAGCTCATGTATCAACTAGGACTGTCTATATCTTCCATGCTAGGTGGGTTATTCTCATGATGAGTGGACTCCGCTCATCATTCATGAGAAAATGGATGGTAACCGGGATGCCCAGTCCCATGCTCAAAATCATAATAATTAAACAAAACTCCCCCAGGGCTGTTGCTGGTTTGGATGGTACCCGTTGTTTCGGGCTAGCCATGGAGTGTGCTTGTTGGTGGTTGGGGGAGTATAAACTTTACCATTCTATTTGGGAACCGCCTATAATGTGCGTAGCATGGGAGATATCGAGATTCTTTGTTGTTATGTTGACAATGAAAGTATACCGCTCAAAATGTTATTCAATCTCTATTTAAAAATCGAGCTCTGGCACCTCTACAAATCCCTGCCTCCCTCTGCGAAGGGCCTACTATTTACTTTTATGCAGAGTCATCATCCTCTTATCAAAGAGCACCAGTAGGAGAGCACCTCTGTCGTTGCATGTATTACTATTAATTTGCATTGAGTATGATCATGACTGGATCTCTTTTACCATGAATTACAATGTCTAGTCAGTCCTTGATCTTTAAAGGTGCTCTGCATTTATGTTTTGCGGTCTGAGAAAGGGCTAGTGAGATACCATCATGTTATATCATATCATGATTGTTTTGAGAAGTGTTGTCATCCGAGGTTTATTATTATTGCTCGCTAGTTGATTATGTCATTGATGTGAGTAGTCTTGAGACCTGAAAGTTATTGTGAATGTGGTTAGTTCATGATCTTGTTGAAAACCTGAATGCTAGCTTACATATTTACAACAACAAGAGCAAACATAGTTTGTCAAAGTTTTTCTTTATCACTTTGAGTTTATCAACTGAATTGCTTGAGGACAAGCAAAGGTTTAAGCTTGGGGGAGTTGATACGTCTCCAACGTATCTACTTTTCCAAACCCTTTTGCCCTTGTTTTGGACTTTAACTTGCATGATTTGAATGGAACTAACCCGGACTGACGCTGTTTTCAGCAGAACTGCCATGGTGTTGTTTTTGTGCAGAATAAAAAGTTCTCGGAATCTCCTGAAAATCAACGGAGAATTATTTCAGAAAATATAAAAAATATCTGCATGAAGATACTCATCGGGGGGCCCACACCCTATCCTCGAGGGTGGGGGCGCGCCCCCCTTCCCAGGGCGCGCCCCCTGCCTCGAGGGCCCCCCCGATGCTCCACCGACGTACCCCCAGGTCCTATATCTTCCGTTTCGTGGAGAAAAAAAATCAGAGAGAAAGAATTATCGCGTTTCACAAGATGGAGCCGCCGCCAAGCCCAAATCTCTCTCGGGAGGGCTGATCTGGAGTCCGTTCGGGGCTCCGGAGAGTGGAGATCGTCGCCATCATCATCATCAACCTTCCTCCATCACCAATTCCATGATGCTCACCGCCGTGTGTGAGTAATTCCATCGCAGGCTTGCTGGACGGTGATGGGTTGGATGGTATCTATCATGTAATCGAGTTAGTTTTGTTAGGGTTTGATCCCTAGTATCCACTATGTTCTGAGATGGATGTTGCTATGACTTTGCTATGTTTAATGCTTGTCACTAGGGCCCGAGTGCCATGATTTCAGATCTGAACCTATTATGTTTTCATGAATATATGTGTGTTCTTGATCCTATCTTGCAAGTCTATAGTCACCTACTATGTGTTATGATCCGGCAACCCCGAAGTGACAATAATCGGGACCACTCCCGGTGATGACCATAGTTTGAGGAGTTCATGTATTCACTATGTGTTAATGCTTCGGTCTGGTACTCTATTAAAAGGAGGCCTTAATATCCCTTAGTTTCCAATAGGACCCCGCTGCCACGGGAGGGTAAGACAAAAGATGTCATGCAAGTTCTTTTCCATAAGCACGTATGACTATATTCGGAATACATGCCTACATTATATTGATGAACTGGAGCTAGTTCTGTGTCACCCTAGGTTATAACTTCTACATGATGAATTGCATCCGACATAATTTCCCATCACCGATCTAATGCCTACGAGCTTTACCTATATTGCTAGTCGCTTATTTACTTTTCCGTTGCTTATATCACAAAAACTACAAAAACAATATCTTAACTTTTATTGCTGCTACTGCCACTATCATATTACTTTGCTACTAAACTATCTTGCTGCAGATACTAAGTTTCCAGGTGTGGTTGAATTGACAACTCAGCTGCTAATACTTAAGATTATTCTTTGGCTCCCCTTGTGTCAAATCAACAAATTTGGGTTTAATACTTTACCCTCGAAAACTGTTGCGATCCCCTACACTTGTGGGTTATCAATGACCACTTAAGATTCATGTTTTGGAGACCACCATGCAACGTGCTTGGGGTCTTCACAGGGTGGCGCAATTCAGATATCTTGGCACACAAAAATTCGTGGTGCACTTTGGAGGTGAAGGCGATTGCAAGCACACGATGAACAGCGGACTGCGGCAATTGATGGTCCTGAGGGACTATGAGGGTAATACAAGGCCCTTTGAGATATTTTTGACAACATTGAGATTTGGGTTTGAGTAACTGATTTGCCGTTGGATAAGAGGTCCAATGTATTTTGGCAATTGGCTCGTTGAGGTTGTGAAAGTCAACATGGACAATGATGGTGTAGTCCGGGGAAAACACCTTAGTGTTCATGCAAAAATTTCAGTCTATGAGCCACTCATTAGGGGTTTCTATCTCAAATCCTCAACAGGGAGGATAAAGTGGGTACGTAGGTTTGATTTTTACAATGAAAATACCACACTTCTACTTTGAGTGTGGTAGGCTGGTACATGAGGGTGGTGTTAGGTTGATTCATAGTCACGGTGGGGAGAATGGTTGTGAGCTTCGTCGGGGAGAAATAACACTGCCAAGAAGGGATCTCATGGCGGAGTGGCTAGCGGCAACAACAGCTATGGTAGTAACCGTACTGGTGACAATGACAGAGGGCGTCACTGACAACTGAGGGTGTGAGACCACCCCACCAAACGAAATTTGAATCATGTGTTCTCCCGGACTGTCAACTCCCACACTGGCACGGAGGAGAGGCCAGAGAGAGGTGAGGTTCTCAGCCCGAACAAGGGCCCTAACACAGGTGAAATTCTCAGAGAAAAGGATCTAAGGCATGGGCTTGAGCAAATGAAGAAAAAAAACTTAGAAATAAATGTTTTGAACAACGAAGCCAACACGATGGTTATTGGAATAGCGACAGGAACGAAAGGGCAATGACAATGCAGGCACTTCTTACAAGAAGCATTATGGAGAGGCACGAAGAAGGGGAAGCTATGTGAGCTAAAAAGGGAAGACGGCGACCAACATTACATGAGCTCAACCTATTATGGTAAACCTCTTGAAAGGAAAAAGAAAACCCAAACAATTGTGGGTAGCTAAGGATGACCCTGATAAGATTATTCATGATACTTTGGTGATAAAAGGCAGAAAACTTCCTCTCTCTTTGAGCCTATCGTTGACACAGATGACAAAGCGACGGACCAGAGCCGCCGAGATCAATGAATATCCTAGTCTGGAACTGTTCAAAATTGGGGTTGGTCTCGACATAGTTCGCGAACTTCGTGACCTGGATCGTACCCACGACCCTGTTGGAAATATGCCCTAGAGGCAATAATAAAATGGTTATTATTATATTTCCTTGTTCATGATAATTGTCTATTGTTCATGCTTTAATTGTATTATCCGAAAACAGTAATACATGTGTGAATACATAGACCACAACATGTCCCTAGTGAGCCTCAGTTGACTGGCTCGTTGATCAATAGATGGTTACGGTTTCATGACCATGGACATTGGATGTCATTGATAACGGGATCACATCATTAGGAGAATGATGTGATGGACAAGACCCAATCCTAAGCCTAGCACAAGATCGTGTAGTTCGTATGCTAAATCTTTTCCAATGTCAAGTATCCTTTCCTTAGACCATGAGGTTGTGCAACTCCCGGATACCGTAGGAATACTTTGGTTGTGCCAAACGTCACAACGTAACTGGGTGGCTATAAAGGTACACTACGGGTATCTCTGAAAGCATCTGTTGAGTTGGCACGAACCAAGACTGGGATTTGTCTCTCCGTATGACGAAGAGGTATCTCTGGGCCCACTCGGTAATACATCATCATAATGAGATCAATATGACTAAAGGGTTAGTCACGAGATGATGTGTTACGGAACGAGTAAACAGACTTGCCATAGCGAGATTGAACAAGGCATCGGTATACCGACGATCGAATCCCGGGCAAGTGCTATACCGATAGACAAAGGGAATCATATACGGGATTGATTAAATCCTTGACATCGTGGTTCATCCGATGAGATCATCGTGGAATATGTGGGAACCAACATGGGTATCCATATCCCGCTGTTGGTTATTGGTCGGAGATATGTCTCGGTCATGACTGCATGGTTCCCGAACCCGTAGGGTCTACACACTTAAGTTTCGATGACGCTAGGGTTATAGGGAATGTAGTACGTGGTTACCGAATGTTGTTCGGAGTCCCGGATGAGATCCCGGACGTCACGAGGAGTTCCGTAATGGTCCGGAGGTAAAGATTTATATATGGTAAGTCCCGTTTTGGTCACCAGAAATGTTCCGGGCGTTATCGGTAACGTACCGGAACCACCAGAAGGGTTCCGGGGGTCCACCGGGGGGGCCACCAGCCCCAGAAGGTTGTGTGGGCCAAGTGTGGGAAGGGACCAGCCCCAGGTGGGCTGGTTCGCCCCCCCCCCCCCCACCAAGGCCCAAGGCGCAAGGAGAGAGGGAGGGGGCAAACCCTAGGTCTCTCTCCCCCTCCTGGCCGCCCCCTAGATGGGATCTAGGGGCTGCCGCCACCCCTAGGGAGGGAACCCTAGATGGGGGCGCAGCCCCTCCCCTCCCCCTATATATATGTGGGGTTTCGGGGCTGCCACATGCACGAGTCCCTCTGCCTCTTGGCGCAGCCCTACCCCTCTCCCTCCTCGTCTCTTGCGGTGCTTGGCGAAGCCCTGCTGGAGTGCCACGCTCCTCCACCACCACCACACCGTCGTGCTCTGCTGGACGAAGTGTTCCCCAACCTCTCCCTCTCCCCTTGCTGGATCAAGGCGCGGGAGACGTCACCGGGATGCACGTGTGTTGAACGCGGAGGTGCCGTTGTTTGGCGCTTAGATCAGAATCAACCGCGATCTGGATCACTATGAGTTCGACTCCTTCATCCGCGTTCTTGCAACGCTTCCGCATCGCGATCTTCAAAGGTATGAAGATGCACTCCCCTCTCGTTGCTAGTAGACTCCATAGATAAATCTTGGTGAAGCGTAGGAATTTTTTTTAATTTCCTGCAACGATCCCCAACAGTGGCATCATGAGCTAGGTCTATGCGTAGTTACTATGAACGAGTAGAACACAAGTTGTTGTGGACGTAGATCATGTCAATTTACTTGCCGCTACTAGTCTTATCTTGATTCGGCGGCATCATGGGATGAAGCGGCCCGGACCGACCTTACACGTACGCTTACGTGAGACAGGTTCCACCGACTGACATGCACTAGTTGCATAAGGTGGCTAGCGGGTGTCTGTCTCTCCCACTTTAGTCGGATCAGATTCGATGAATAGGGTCCTTATGAAGGGTAAATAGTAATTGGCATATCACGTTGTGGTTTTTGCGTATGTAAGAAACGTTCTTGCTAGAAACCTATAACAGCCACGTAAAAACTTGCAACAACAATTAGAGGACGTCTAACTTGTTCTTGTAGCATGTGATGTGTGATGTGATATGGACAAAAGGATGTGATGAATGATATATATGTGATGTATGAGATTGACCATGTTCTTGTAATAGGAATCGCGACTTGCATGTCGATGAGTATGACAACCGGCAGGAGCCATAGGAGAAAACCATAGTAGTAGAAGTAATGTTTGGCGAGACAACTTCATGAAGACACGATGATGGGGATCATGATGATGGAGATCATGGTGTCATGCCGGTGACGATGATGATCATGGAGCCCCGAAGATGAAGATCAAAAGGAGCAAAATGATATTGGCTATATCATGTCACTATTTGATTGCATGTGATGTTTATCATGCTTTACATCTTATTTGCTTAGAACGACGGTAGTAAATAAGATGATCTCTCACTAAAATTTCAAGAATTGTGTTCTCCCTAACTGTGCACCGTTGGTAAGGTTCGATGCTCCGAAGCACCACGTGATGATCGGGTGTGATAGGTCCTAACGTTCGCATACAACGTGTGTAAGCCAGATTTACACACGCAATACACTTTGGGTTGACTTGACGAGCCTAGCATGTACAGACATGGCCTCGGAACACGGAAGACCGAAAGGTCGAACATGAGTCGTATAGAAGATACGATCAACATAAAGATGTTTACCATTGATGAATAGTCTGTCTCACGTGATGATCGGACACGGCCTAGTCGATTCGGATCATGTATCACTTAGATGACTAGAGAGATGTCTATCTGAGTGGGAGTTCATTAAATTTGTTTAGATGAACTTAATTGTCATGAACATAGTCTAAAATCTTTACAATATGTCTTGTAGATCCAATGGCCCACGCTAATGTTGCCCTCGATTTCAACACATTCCTAGAGAAAACCAAGCTGAAAGACGATGGTAGCAACTATACGGATTGGGTCCGTAACTTGAGGATCATCCTCATAGCTGCCAAGAAAGCATATGTCCTTGAAGCACCGCTAGGTGATGCACCCGTTTTCCCAGCAACTCAAGACGTTATGAACGACTGGCAGTCGCGTAGTGATGATTACTCCCTGGTTCAGTGCGGCATGCTTTACAGCTTAGAATCGGGGCTCCAAAAGCGTTTTGAGCAGCACGGAGCATATGAGATGTTCCAAGAGCTGAAAATGGTTTTCCAAGCTCATGCCCTAGTCGAGAGATATGAAGTCTCCGACAAGTTCTACAGTTGTAAGATGGAGGAGAATAGTTCTTTCAGCGAGCATATACTCAAAATTTCTGGGTTACACAACCGCTTGTCTCAGCTGGGAATTAATCTCCCAAATGACGCGGTCATTGACAGAATCCTTCAGTCGCTCCCACGTAGCTACAAGGGCTTCGTGATGAACCTCAATATGCAAGGGATGGAGAAGTCCATTTCCGAGGTGTATTCAATGCTGAAATCAGTGGAGGTGGAGATCAAGAAAGAACATCAAGTGTTGATGGTGAATAAAACCACTAAGTTCAAGAAAGGCAAGGGTAGGAAAAACTTCAAGAAGGATGGCAAAGGAGTTGTCGCGCCCGGTAAGCCAGTTGCCGGGAAGAAGCCAAAGAATGGACCCAAGCCTGAGACTGAGTGCTTTTATTGCAAGGGAACGGGTCACTGGAAGTGGAACTGTCCCAAATACTTAGCGGATAAGAAGGCCGGCAACGTCAAAGGTATATGTGATATACATGTTATTGATGTGTACCTTACCAGCGCTCGTAGTAGCTCCTGGGTATTTGATACCGGTGCACTTGCTCACATTTGTAACTCAAAGCAGGAGCTGCGGAATAAGCGGAGACTGGTGAAGGACGAGGTGACGATGCGCGTCGGGAATGGTTCCAAGGTCGATGTGATCGCCGTCGGCACGCTACCTCTGCATCTACCTTCGGGATTAGTTTTAAACCTCAATAATTGTTATTTAGTACCAGCTTTGAGCATGAACATTGTATCTGGATCTCGTTTAATGCGAGATGGCTACTCATTTAAATCTGAGAATAATGGTTGTTCTATTTATATGAGAGAAATGTTTTATGGTCATGCCCCGCTGGTCAATGGTTTATTCTTATTGAATCTCGAACGTGATGTTACACATATTCATAGTGTGAATGCCAAAAGATGTAAGGTTGATAATGATAGTCCCACATACTTGTGGCACTGCCGCCTTGGTCATATTGGTGTCAAACGTATGAAGAAGCTCCATGCAGATGGACTTTTGGAGTCTCTTGATTATGAATCATTTGACACGTGCGAACCATGCCTCTTGGGCAAGATGACCAAGACTCTGTTCTCCGGAACAATGGAACGAGCAACCAGCTTGTTGGAAATCATACATACCGATGTGTGCGGTCCAATGAGTGTTGAAGCTCGCGGTGGCTATCGTTATGTTCTCACCCTCACTGATGACTTAAGTAGATATGGGTATGTCTACTTGATGAAACACAAGTCTGAGACCTTTGAAAAGTTCAAGGAATTTCATAATGAGGTTGAGAATCAACGTGACAGAAAAATAAAGTTCTTACGTTCATATCGTGGAGGAGAATATTTAAGTCACGAATTTGGCACGCACCTAAGGAACTGTGGAATCGTTTCACAATTGACGCCGCCCGGAACACCTCAGCGTAATGGTGTGTCCGAATGTCGTAATTGTACTCTGTTGGACATGGTGCGATCTATGATGTCTCTTACCGACTTACCGCTATCATTCTGGGGTTATGCTTTAGAGACTGCCGCATTCACTTTAAATAGGGCACCGTCTAAATCTGTTGAGACGACACCATATGAACTATGGTTTGGGAAGAAACCTAAGTTGCCGTTTCTAAAAGTTTGGGGATGCGATGCTTATGTCAAGAAACTTCAACCTGAAAAGCTCGAACCCAAATCGGAAAAAATGCGTCTTCGTAGGATACCCTAAGGAAACTATTGGGTATACCTTCTACCTCATATCCGAATGCAAGATCTTTGTTGCCAAGAATGGATCCTTTCTGGAGAAAGAGTTTCTCTCGAAAGAGGTGAGTGGGAGGAAAGTGGAACTTGATGAGGTGATAGTCACCCCTTCCGAACCGCAAAGTAGCGCAGCGCGGGAAGATGTTCCCGTGGTGCATGCACCGACTAGGGAGGAAGTTGATGATAATGATCATGAAGCTTCAGATCAAGTTATTGCTGAACTTCGTATGTCCACAAGGACACGTTCCGCACCAGAGTGGTATGGCAACCCTGTCATGGAAATCATGTTGTTAGACAACGGTGAACCTTCTAACTATGAAGAAGCGATGGCGGGCCCGGATTCCAACAAATGGCTTGATGCCATGAAATCCGAGATAGGATCCATGCATGATAACAAAGTATGGACTTTGGTTGACTTGCCCGATGATCGACAAGCCATAGAAAATAAATGGATCTTTAAGAAGAAGACTGACGCGGATGGTAATGTGACCATCTATAAGGCTCGGCTTGTCGCTAAAGGTTATCGACAAGTTCAAGGAATTGACTACGACGAGACTTTCTCTCCCGTAGCGATGTTAAAGTCCATCCAAATCATGTTAGCAATTGCCGCGTTCTATGATTATGAGATATGGCAAATGGACGTCAAAACTACATTCCTTAATGGCTTCCTTAAGGAAGAACTGTATATGATGCAGCCGGAAGGTTTTGTCGATCCTGAGAATGCTGACAAGGTATGCAAGCTCCAGCGCTCCATCTATGGGCTGGTGCAAGCATCTCGGAGTTGGAACATTTGCTTTGATGAGGTGATCAAAGCGTTTGGGTTTATACAGACTTGGGGAGAAGCCTGTATTTACAAGAAAGTGAGTGGGAGCTCTCTGGCATTTCTCATATTATATGTGGATGACATATTGCTGATGGGAAATGATGTAAAACTCTTGGAAAGCATAAATGCCTACTTGAATAAATGTTTTTCAATGAAGGACCTTGGAGAAGTTGCTTACATATTAGGCATCAAGATCTATAGAGATAGAACGAGACGCCTCATTGGTCTTTCACAAAGCACATACCTTGACAAGATATTGAAGAAGTTCAATATGGATCAGTCTAAGAAAGGGTTCGTGCCTGTATTGCAAGGTATGAGATTGAGCACAGCTCAATGCCCGACCTCGGCAGAAGATAGAGAAAAGATGAGTGTCACCCCCTATGCCTAGGCCATAGGTTCTATTATGTATGCCATGCGGTGTACCCGACCTGATGTGAACCTTGCCATAAGTTTGGTGGGGAGGTACCAAAGTGATCCCAGTATGGAACACTGGACAGCGGTCAAGAACATCCCGAAGTACCTGAAAAGGACTAAGGATATGTTTCTCGTTTATGGAGGTGAAGAGCTCGTCGTAAAGGGTTACGTCGATGCTAACTTCGACACAGATCTGGATGACTCCAAGTCACAAACCGGATACATGAATTTTTTGAATGGAGGGGCGGTTAGCTGGTGCAGCTGCAAGCAAAGCATCGTGGCGGCATCTACATGTGAAGCGGAGTACATAGCTACTTCCGAAGCAGCGCAGGAAGGAGTCTGGATGAAGGAGTTCATCACTGACCTAGGAGTTATTCCAAGCGCGTCGGGCCCGATGACTCTCTTCTGTGACAACACTGGAGCTACTGCCATTGCCAAGGAGCCCAGGTTTCACAAGAAGACCAAGCACATCAAGCGCCGTTTCAACTCCATCCGGAATTATATTCAAGATGGGGACATATATATTTGTAAAGTGCATACGGATCTGAATGTCGCAGATCCGTTGACTAAACCTCTTCCACGAGCAAAACATGATCAACATCAGAACTCTATGGGTATTTGATTCATCACAATGTAACTAGACTATTGACTCTAGTGCAAGTGGGAGACTGTTGGAAATATGCCCTAGAGACAATAATAAAATGGTTATTATTATATTTCCTTGTTCATGATAATTGTCTGTTGTTCATGCTTTAATTGTATTATCCGGAAACAATAATACATGTGTGAATACATAGACCACAACATGTCCCTAGTGAGCCTCTAGTTGACTAGCTCGTTGATCAATAGATGGTTACGGTTTCATGACCATGGACATTGGATGTCATTGATAACGGGATCACATCATTAGGAGAATGATGTGATGGACAAGACCCAATCCTAAGCCTAGCACAAGATCGTGTAGTTCGTATGCTAAAGCTTTTCCAATGTCAAGTATCCTTTCCTTAGACCATGAGGTTGTGCAACTCCTGGATACCGTAGGAATACTTTGGGTGAGCCAAACGTCACAACGTAACTGGGTGGCTATAAAGGTACGCTACGGGTATCTCCGAAAGCATCTATTGAGTTGGCACGAACCGAGACTGGGATTTGTCACCCCGTATGGCGGAGAGGTATCTCTGGGCCCACTTGGTAATACATCATCATAATGAGCTCAATATGACTAAGGGGTTAGTCATGAGATGATGTGTTACGGAACGAGTAAAGAGACTTGCCATAACGAGATTGAACAAGGTATCGGTATACCGACGATCGAATCCCGGGCAAGTGCTATACCGATAGACAAAGGGAATCGTATACGGGATTGATTGAATCCTTGACATCGTGGTTCATCCGATGAGATCATCGTGGAACATGTGGGAACCAACATGGGTATCCAGATCCCGCTATTGGTTATTGGCCGGAGATATGTCTCGGTCATGACTGCATGGTTCCCGAACCCGTAGGGTCTACACACTTAAGGTTCGATGACGCTAGGGTTATAGGGAATGTAGTATGTGGTTACCGAATGTTGTTCGGAGTCCCGGATGAGATCCCGGACGTCACGAGGAGTTCCGGGATGGTCCGAGGTAAAGATTTATATATGGGAAGTCCCGTTTTGGTCACCGAAAATGTTTCGGGCGTTATCGGTAACGTACCGGGACCACCGGAAGGGTTCCGGGGGTCCACCGGGAGGGGCCACCAGCCCCAGAATGTTTCGTGGGCCAAGTGTGGGAAGGGACCAGCCCCAGGTGGGCTGGTGCGCCCCCCACCAAAGCCCAAGGCGTAAGGAAAGAGGGAGGGGGCAAACCCTAGGTCCAGATGGGCCTTAAGGCCCACCCTAGGGCGCCCCTCTCTTCCCCCTCCTGGCCGCCCCCTAGATGGGATCTAGGGGCTGCCGCCACCCCTAAGGAGGGAACCCTAGATGGGGGCGCAGCCCCTCCCCCCCTATATATATGTGGGGTTTCGGGGCTGCCACATGCACGAGTCCCTCTGTCTCTTGGCGCAGCCCTACCCCTCTCCCTCCTCGTCTCTTGCGGTGCTTGGCGAAGCCCTGCTGGAGTGCTACGCTCCTCCACCACCACCACGCCGTCGTGCTACTGCTGGACGGAGTCTTCCCCAACCTCTTCCTCTCCCCTTGCTGGATCAAGGCGCGGGAGACGTCACCGGGCTGCACGTGTGTTGAACGCGGAGGTGCCGTTGTTCGGCGCTTAGATCGGAATCAACCGCGATCTGAATCGCTACGAGTACGACTCCTTCATCCGCGTTCTTGCAACACTTCCGCATCGCGATCTTCAAAGATATGAAGATGCACTCGCCTCTCGTTTCTAGTAGACTCCATAGATAAATCTTGGTGAAGCGAAGGAAATTTTTTGATTTTCTGCAACGATCCCCAACAGACACAACATTAGTTTTTTTGTGTGAAACAAAGAAAAAAAACGATGCTATGGAGAGGCTCAAGTGAAGCCTAGGGTTTAAAAGTGATGTGGCGGTGGATTGTGATGGTCTGAGCGGTGGGCTTGGTCTATGGTGGAGGGACAATGTCCTAGTAAATAGTGAGATCGTGGTGTCAGTATTTCTTAGATGCGGAACTGGTTGCGGACGGCAAACTCTATAAATTCATTGGTTTCTACGTGGAGCCAGAAACTAAACTTAGGAGATCCTAGGACTGGTTTCTACGAGGAAACAAAAAACTGAATTTAGGAAATTCTGGAACGGGTTTCTACGCGTAGTCAAAAACTGACCTTAGGAGATTATGGGATGCAATTTGTTACGTGAGGCTCACGACCACATTCTTTGGGCATTGCCCTAACAGCAGTTTCTTGGGAACGATCATGTTTTTTCAACATACCCCGGACACACCACTACAAAATACAAATGAAGTATGTTAAGAGAGATGCTCTAAGATCAACTCCAACGCACGATCCCAAATCGTCCTTGTTTGTTTGTTTGAGCTTAAACGGACATACGAGATGACCCAACGCGCAACCCCATCCACAGATATGTTCGTTTATTGTCTGTTTATTGTCTGACTCGACCCATTCAGACATAAATTCCATCCAACTTTGCGGTGGAACGGACCGCAGCCCCTCTTGTCCGGGCCTGGACCCATTTGTCACCCGTAGTAGCTAGCTAGTGCGGCGTGTGCGGGCGTGCTAGCTAGCCAGCTACTGCACTTTGAGGCGGCCGCGGGCCCGCGGCTGGTGAACCTGCACGGGCGAGTGCAAAGAACCCGGCCAGCGCCTCCTCCTCGTTGAGGTCGGCAGCAACCATCCTTGAGGTGTTCGATGAAATGATTAAGTCCGACAAAACCAGACACATTTTGGGATGAGTCAGCAGCGTTGGATGCAGCGACGGCCGGCGGTAACTTCGAATGGTCGTGTCCGTTTTTCTGCCCAACAGAATCCGAATAAAACAGACGTATGTTTGAGGTCATGCGCTGGAGTTGCCCTAAAGGACACACTGTCTCCTCTTTCACAGCTGCAAGGACATCATATAGGGGGGCCGCCATCCAACCCGGCGCACCAAATGTCTGCCCCAAAATAAATAAATATAGAATACAACTGAACCAAATGTCCACCCTTCAAATTGCAGGCAAAATAATTGATGACAAATGATAGGCTAAAAAACATCAGAGCTTCAAATAACATGGTTATGACACAGCAGGTCCACACACCACTAGAAAATACTAGTAGCACCGTAGTTTATTGTTGGAAGGAATAACACGCTGTACAGTACGATAATAACATGACCAACACACACAGAACATGGAACAAGTTACCAGAGCACCCCAACGGCAGAACCTCCCCACGAGCTTAGCTCTACTTCTGCCTCTTGTAGATCTTCTCCAGGAAGGACATCAAAACTTTCTGAACAGCTTTGCTTGGCTGGGCCTCAATGTCGGCGATCAGCTTATTGTAGCTCTCCCGCTCATACTTGTGAAATGCCGTCTGGAGTATAAGAATGAGAAGAGGATGTCAATTGAGATAGAGTGCAGCAACGGGGTGTCGGTTTCTGCGTGGCTAAATAAATCTGCTTCAGTTTGGATACTGTTTAAGGCTTCTTCAAACAAATGAGCACCAGCATGTGTAGGGTTTTGTTATAATCAGGGTATTAGCAATGCTAATCATTTATACTAAATGATGATATGCATGATATCCACAATGGGCTATTAAGAGATGAAGATAGGTGAAGAATACAGAGAATGGTGAAGAGTTGAAGACAGACCTCCAGATCAAGTTCTTTATACAGATCCTTCACTTTTGCAACAGACTCTGGATCTGACTTTCCATAATTTTCCTGTCGGACATAAATTAATGGCTCAGGCAGTGCCTTTAGGTTGGTAAAAAGTACTGACAACTATAAATAGCACTTACAAGTAGAATGCGCTTTTGGCTCTCATTTACTTGCTCAAGAGCTTGCACAACTAACCAGGAACACTTGTAGTCTTCAATGTCAGTTCCGATCTGCCATAAGATTCCGTAAAGATCAAATCAGAAATCAGAATGTGAACAGGCCTTGACTGCAATCAACGTGATAGTTCATCCACTCAAGTTGCTACAACAAGTGCAAACACACTAACCTTGCCAATAGATTCAGGATCTCCAAAACAATCTAGATAATCATCCTGCAAAAGAACTAAATCAGGGGCAATAAAATATTACTCCCTCCGTCCCAAAATAAATGACTCAACTTTGTACTAAAGTTGGTACAAATTTGAGTCATTTTTGAGTCACTTATTTTGGGATGGAGGGAGTATATGTTAACTATTATTTTCTCTTCCAAAGAAAGAGATTTACCTGGACTTGAAAGTATGTTCCCATTTCAAGAAGAATGTTCTTTACATCACCAAAGTTATCCAAATTCTCACCCGACAGCAGCAATGCACATGCAACCTTGGGTGAAGTAGAAACGTAGAATACTGTTAGTACTTGCATCTACTTGACAGTTACCAAGCATACTGCTAATTCATAAACAATGCTAACTCTTACCGGGAGATAAAATGAATAGTATGCTGTCTTGTATTGGACAATTCGCCGGTGACTGTGCAAAGTGCCAAACATTAAAGAAATCATCGACAGTACTAAAGACATAATGCAAACAATGGCTACGGAACAAGAATCATCTCTACTTACTTAAAAAAGAATGTAATGCTCCATGTTTCATTTTTCTTCCCACCACCCATTCGTCCAACTTTCACCATATAATTACTTACCTTCTGAACCAATTCCACTTTAATTTGCTTACCATATGTCTCATAAAAATATAAGGTAAATCACTGGCAGGATTTGATAAACATTTATTTACACAACCGCATAAATACGGGCAGGTAAATCACAAGTTAACATACTAGAATATTTATATCCCGTTGTAACGCACGGGCATTGTCCTAGTCATATTAAAAGAAAAACAACATCCAAGTTCTGAAAATATAGACTCGGTAAACAATGCAAGGAAACTAAGTGTGCAGAAGTTACTGCAACATGAACTTACACATTCAAGTTATATTTTGTGAGATCCTTTTCTCCCTCGTGAGTAGTGATAAGATCCAACAATTGCCCTGAAGCTGTCTTGAATTCAACCTTGACATAGAAATTAGAGCATCAGGCAGTTGTAAGAAGCAGAAAGTAAGTTTGGCGTGAATATATATGTATGTCAGAGGATAGGGTTACCTCATTGAACAAATCAATGAGATCAACATAATACGGTTTTCCTCTGAAGTGGCGTTGAAGGATCCGTGAAATATGGTTGCGAAGGATAATCCCATCGTTTACAGCAATAAGGCCAACCTATTGTACAACAAACAGGTGATTGGTTGTGTAGGTTACAAGTGAAAACATGAAAGCACTTGCTTGTTATCGAAAAAGTAACTAACAACAGACTGCAGACACTTAATAAGTCAATAGTATAAATCACTTCTCTTGTGAGATCAAGTACAAACATGAAGCATAAATTAGGTTGTTTAACAGATGAATCATATTGATGCTGCTAACACTAATTCTACTGAAGAATCCCTTCTGAAGTAAGACCTTGATACAATCACCAAAACAACAATTGCATAAACTTGGCAGATGATATAAGAAGGACAAATACTTCTCAAACTGACCTGAGGCACCCTAAACCAGCAAGGCTGGCCACGCCGTGTCTGGGAGTTGTCCATGATATCATCAAGCACAAGAAAATATGCTTGAAGCTACAGCATGATCAAGATACATCAAAGGTGCCAAGTTAACATCAATTTTTGAGCTATTAACCCTCCAAAATAAACTCCAAAGCAACAAATGTTACCCATTCAATACACCAACCAAGGGTGCAGGCAAGAAACGTCTCCTCCTTGCTCAAAAAATCTACACCTTTTAATGTCTTGTAGCTATCGATGACAGAGAGCCCCCGGTTGCACTTTCCTCCTAGGACATTGTAATCCAGCATCTACTCCAAATGAAAGAAACAAGCTTGAAAGGTTTTTAACTTAGCACATAATTGTTAAATCATCAAAGCAGATTTCATTCATTTCATTCAAGAAAACGCCACAGATTGACTAAAGACACCGAAGGTTACTTTTCATGTATATTTCCCTCAGACCACAAGGCACAAACATTGGCAAACAAACATGCAAATAAAGTGGAGAATCACAGGGCATTCAGTCATATGACCCATTCACCGCAACACTGTCAAAATATCCAGCAATCCACCATTTAAATAGCACAAGAGTAACCAGCTAAATCACAAGTCTTCAACCTCTACACAAAATTGTGACACCCCTACTTTTCTACAGGTGACATACTTCTACTGTCAAACCAATGGAAAGTGACTTAGCATGAAAAAAGACACAAACCATTGGAGTTTTCACTTTTCCAGTCCACAGAGAAGCCCTTGCCAGTTAATTTATATGACAACATATTCTGAGGCCAATAAAGTATAAGAATACAGAAGTATTAGTGTTTGCTTGTATGGAAAAGAGACTCATGCCATCTGTATTTGAAGATTCCATTAAACAAAGTGCCGCTGTTTTTTTAAGAGACAAGAATTTGTGACCATAAGCAGTAGTAGTGCTCAAGAGTTCTTTTATCACTTTCCTGTAATCCATATCTGGCATCGCAGAGCCACAACTCCACCCAATTTAAGCTTTTAGTTAAACTCCATTAGATAATTATCTAAGTTCTTTTAAGAAATCTGACGATTCGTATATCTACATTCATGATTTACTGAATATTAAAGTGAATTGTGAAAAAGGAGTTATGATACACTATGTTATGGTATTTTCTTTTATCTCTATACTCTAGTCCATAAAGTAAGTGCATAGTAGATGGCATGCCCCAACATGGGTGGCGGTTTAGCAATTGGCTGTGTAGCAACCGAATTGTCAGTGTTTCGTAGCTTGTTGGTTCGAAACTCTTGAGAAGCTGTAACAATAGGGTTTTATGAAGCTTCGGATGCAGAGGGCAGAGGATATGTTGGTAGGGCGAGCGGCGTCTCGGGCCGAGCCATGGCACAGACGGTTTAAATCGGTCCTTATTAGCTCTAACCTTGCGAGTCTCCCCATGTATATGATGGGGATGCATATCTTACTGGAGGGCGTCCACAGCTCGTTCGATAAGGAACTCGCTAGGTTCTTCTGGCAGGCAGCCGAGGGCCGCCAAAAGTATCACATGGTCAAGTGGGCGGACATCTGCATGCCCAAGGACCAGGGAGGCCTGGGTATTATGGCCTCCCATCGCATGAACGTCGCGCTCATGTTATGTTGGGTCCGGCGGATCATGTGAGGCGATGGGGGCTTGTTCATTCAAGCAAAATACCTAAGGGGTGAACCTCTCCTGGCATGTTACCGCTCAGGAGATTCCCAATTTTGGCGATCAATCCAAAGGATCAAGGAGGACATTCGTCTAGGAATCTCCTTCTCTATAGGTAATGGGGATGGGACCCAATTTTGGTTGGACCCATGGATGGGTACTAAGCCTCTCAGGGTGGGATTCCCTATCTTGTTCTCTATCTGCGCGGACCCGTCACTTAGAGTCTCCACGGCTGCCCGATCTAGGCAGTGGGATATCCGGTTCCGCCGGATGTTTGTGCAGGCGAAGAGCGTCGAGTGGACTAGATTGCGGGCAGCCTTACCGCCAGTGTTGCCGGACTATCCGGACACCATATCCTGGAGGCTCTCACCTTCAGGTGAGTTCTCCGTCAACTCCGCATACCAGGTATTATGCCGGTCGCCCACCATCCCCTGGCTTTCTCCCTTGTGGAAGGCCTCTTTGCCCTTGAAGATAAGATTTTTATTTGGCAACTGCTTAGAGATCGCATCCATTCAGGGACCGAGGTGCTTAAGCGGCAGGGCCTGGGGGATGGCCTATGCCCCTTATGCACGGTACCTGAGACTGGGACCCATATCCTGTTGTCATGTACGGCGGCTCGGGTCTTACGGACGTTCATCCCTGAAGCACCAGGGCCCTATTAGAAGGCCCTGGACCTCGCGGAGTTCCTCAAGACCAGGGCGACATCATCGCTTATTTTGGCTTATCTTTGCAGTGATGTCGTGGACTCTTTGGACGACACGTAATAAAATGGTGATTGAGCGGGTGTTTCTGAGGCAAGCGTCTGACTCCTTCAAATTCCTTGCTTCTTTGCAGCACTGACACCTGCTTTCTAGGCAGCGCGACCGCGATCGTCTTGGCCTCATGCTGGATGCGCTTCTGGCTACAGCGTGTCGACTATCATCATCATAGGGCCGCTTGTTGGCAGCCACTAGGTGGCCTTTTTCTTATTTTTCTTATGTTTATTGGGCATGATTGTGTTGTTGCCCCAGCCGTCGTTCTTGTTGCGGATTTGGATGCTGGTTGCACAGATCTTTGCTTTATTTATAGAGCGGGACGAAAGCCTATTTCGAGGTATGTTCTCTTCCATATAAAAACATGTACTACGGCCACCCTATTAGATACTCGCTCCCAATCCCCACTCCTTGGATTGGTTGGTTCAGTGTGTCACAGGAACCGGAACAGCTCAAATGTCAGGAATGATACGAGGACTCGCCAAAATGAGGTGAAAGTATTGCATAATAAGAGTTACTCCCTCCGTTCCCAAATATTTGTCTTTTAAGATATTTCAACTGAACCACAACATACAAATGTATGTAGACATATTTTAGAGCGTAGATTCACTCATTTTGCTTCGTATGTAGTCACCTGTTGAAATCTCTAGAAAGACAAATATTTGAGAACAGAGGGAGTAGTTGTTCACAAATTATTACGAGTCTGTAGGAAAATTTACTCAGTCTTCAACTCTTCCTGTCCCCTCTGCAACTCCCAACCCTTACTCCCATAGGAACATTTTTTTTTTTTTTGCGGGGTACTCCCATTAAACGGGAGAATTTTACCAGCCAGTCACCAAATCCATCACAATCACCCAAAGACCCCCCAAACCCGGTAGAACACTCAAAGTTTCGGCGCGAGAATGCCTGCGCCGCCGTCTACTCTAAGACCAGATCAAACCAACGGCCACACTCCCAGAAATATAGAGATGAGAAGGGGAGGAGGCATTACGCGGTCGATCCACTGGAGCGACTCGTCGGTGAACTCGAAGGCGGGGTCCTCGAGCATCTCCTCCTTGAGCCTGCTGTATATTTCCGCGAACTCGGCCTTGGAGTCGCCACCGGAGCCGTTCGACAACGCCACCGCCGCCGCCGCCATTGCGAACCTCACACGCACGCGAGCGAGAAGGGAGGAGGAGGAGCGGAGATTTCTGTGGAGAGTATTGGAGTAGGGGAGGAGGATGAGGAGAAGCGGGGAGCTCTCTACTGCACGCCCTGAACGGAATTTTGTGGGGCGAACAGATTTCTGGGCACGCGTTTTATTTAAGGACGGGAGGTGCCGCGGAGATCCGTGACGGCGACACGCGTGGAGCGACGCTGGAAAGGGCGATGCTATGGGGAAAAAAATTATATGAGACCAGGTCTCATATAATGCACGTGAGACCCACTCTTCAGGTGGGGTGGGGGAGGTGCTTTGTGATTTGTGAATGCCACGTGTCATCCATCAGAGTGGGTCTCACCTGCTAATCTATGAGACCTGGTCTCATAGAATTTTTTTCCATGCTACGGCGCAAGCGCCGGAATGGTGGCCGCGCGGCCGTTATATCTAACTTTTTTTTAGAAAGGCCTAGCTTTAGTACGATCAAATAATAGTTACATCGGCCCTAAAAAAAAGTTACATCGTATATTCAAAAAAAAAGAAAATAGATACATTGTCTACGAGCTTGATGACCAAAAGTCCAAAACGTTAGATGACTCATCTATATCATATCCATATCTATACCAATATAAAAAGATTTAAAGGGGCAGAACCAATTAATCTCAACCATCAAATCATGTCAATCCAACAACCTAAAATGCTTCAATGTCGAGCGCTCAACACGTTTAGCGTGCAGTTAATCATGTCAAATATAATGGTAATCACATAATAACACGCAAATAACATCCTGCTTAATATTCGCACGCACTTAATATACTTTTATATTAATGTGCATTGCACATACACATTGACTAGTGCAACCAAAAAGAAAAGATCTTATTATAATAACAATGATTCTGTTAGAAGGGCGAGAGGGGTTTGGTGGAATCGTTGTTGATTTATTGCTTGAGCCTCGTGGGCATATATATAGGAGTACAATGATCTACTTGGAGTACAAGGCAAGGTAGAATAATATCCTACACTATCCTAGCTTTCCTAATAATCACGATACTCAACATCCCCCCGCAGTCACAACGGTAGCGACGCAGACGGTGAGACTGGAGAAGAATCCGAAGGCAAGCCGACGGACACCCCCCCACAGTCGGAACGGTTGACGCATCGCGGAGTCGTGACTGGAGTGGAAACCGACGAGGTGGCTCAAGCAGGCGGTAGCCCTTTGTGCCGTTTGTCGATGTAGCTGAGAGCGTAGGGTGGTGTAGCTGTTGTCGAGGTTGCCGTGCAAAGAATGTCGTGGTCGATGTCGAGTCGGGGTAGCCGGTGTCGAGGAAGTCGCCGTGGAGCCGCGGGCGCATGGGGGCGCCGAGTTAGCATGGGCGCTGTGGTGTCGAAGTAGTGGTGCGCCGGGAAGAAGATGTTGTTGACGACGCGTCGCGGCGGGTTTGCCAAGCCCGGGGACACATCGTAGACGAAGGCACGCACCGGTGTTGCCAGCACCGGGCATGCGTAGACGGACGAAGACGAAGTTGACGAAGCGCCGACCAGGCTTGCCAGGCCCGGGGACACGTCGTGGATGAAGGCACGCATCGGTGTTGCCAGCACCGGGCATGCGTAGACAAGGGACCTGCACGAGCTGTACGCCATGTCGGAGAAGTCAGAGGGGCCAGCAGAGAAGAAATCGACGACGGTTGCGGCGTCCATCGGCGCGGGGCCGACGTCACCAACGGTGGTCGGAGTAGACGAAGTGGTCGGGGTAGATGACGGCGACGCTGGCGAATGGCTGGTGCTTGGACGAAGACGAAGGGGGTGGACGGGCGACGATGGCGGCTACGAAGGTAGCGGCGGCGGCGGCCTGACGGCGGCGGCGGCGGCCAGGTTAGGTTTGCGGCGGCGATGCTCGAAGTAGGCGAAGAACCCTGACAGTGTGACGAAGACCGGCGCGGACGGTGGCGTTCCCGCGCCAAGGAAGACGGCGCGGTGTATACCACGGGAGGTCGACGCGCGGTGACGACGGAGTGGACCGCGGGCCGCGACGCTACGGCCCGAAGGGGCGACGCAGCGGCGGCAGGCGGGTCGGGGCAACGGCGGGAAGACCTCGGGGCGGAGGCGTGGACCGCGGGCCGCGACGCTGCGGCCCGAAGGGGCGACACAACGGCGGTTCGCGAGTCGGTGCAACCGCGGGGACAGCCTCGGGGCGGCGGCGGGTGTTGGGGAACGTTGCATGGGAAACAAAAATTTTCCTACGCTCACCAAGATCAATCTAGGAGATGCATCTACGAGGGAAGAGTCGGATCCACATACCCTTGTAGATCGCGATGCGGAAGCGTTGCAAGAACGCGGATGAAGGAGTCGTACTCGCTGCGATTCAGATCGCGGTTGATTCCGATCTAAGCGCCGAACAACGGCGCCTCCGCGTTCAACACACGTGCAGCCCGGTGACGTCTCCCACGCCTTGATCCAGCAAGGAGAGAGGGAGAGGTTGGGGAAGACTCCATCCAACAGCAGCACGACGGCGTGGTGGTGGTGGAGGAGCGCGGGACTCCAGCAGGGCTTCGCCAAGCGCTGCAAGAGACGAGGAGGGAGAGGGGTAGGGCTGCGCCAAGAGGGAGACGTTCTCATGTGTCTAGCAGCCCCAAAACCTCACATATATATAGGGGGAAGGGGGGGCTGCGCCCCCTTTAGGGTTTCCCACCCCTAGGGGTGCGGCAGCCCCCAAAAACCCATCTAGGGTGCGGCCAAGGGGGGGGAGAGAGAGGGGGCGCCCTAGGGTGGGCCTTAAGGCCCATCTGGACCTAGGGTTTGCCCCCCTCCACTCTCCATGCGCCTAGGGACTTGGTGGGGGGGCGCACCAGCCCCCTTGGGGCTGGTCCCCTCCCACACTTAGCCCACGCAGCCTTCAGGGGCTGGTGGCCCCACCTGGTGGACCCCCGGGACCCTCCCGGTGGTCCCGGTACATTACCGATATCGCGCGAAACTTTTCCGGTGACCAAAACAGGACTTCCCATATATGAATCTTTACCTCCGGACTATTCCGGAACTCCTCGTGACGTCCGGGATCTCATCCGGGACTCCGATCAACATTCGGTAACCGCGTACATACTTTCCCTATAACCCTAGCGTCATCGAACCTTAAGTGTGTAGACCCTACGGGCTCGGGAACCATGTAGACATGACCGAGACAACTCTCCGGCCAATAACCAACAGCGGGATCTGGATACCCATGTTGGCTCCCACATGTTCCACGATGATCTCATCGGATGAACCACGATGTCAAGGATTCAATCAATCCCGTATACGATTCCCTTTGTCTATCGGTATAGCACTTGCCCGAGATTCGATCGTCGGTATACCGATACCTTGCTCAATCTCGTTACCGGCAAGTCTCTTTACTCGTTCCGTAACACATCATCCCGTGATCAACTCCTTGATCACATATTGTGCACATTATGATGATGTCCTACCGAGTGGGCCCAGAGATACCTCTCCGTCATACGGAGTGACAAATCCCAGTCTCGATTCGTGCCAACCCAAAAGACACTTTCGGAGATACCTGTAGTGCACCTTTATAGCCACCCAGTTATGTTGTGACGTTTGGTACACCCAAAGCATTCCTACGGTATCCGGGAGTTGCACAATCTCATGGTCTAAGGAAAAGATACTTGACATATAGAAAAGCTTTAGCATACGAACTACACGATCTGTGCTAGGCTTAGGATTGGGTCTTGTCCATCACATCATTCTCCTAATGATGTGATCCCGTTATCAACGACATCCAATGTCCATGGTCAGGAAACCGTAACCATCTATTGATCAACGAGCTAGTCATCTAGAGGCTTACTAGGGACATGGTGTTTGTCTATGTATCCACACATGTATCTGAGTTTCCTATCAATACAATTCCAGCATGGATAATAAACGATTATCGTGAACAAGGAAATATAATAATAACCAATTTATTATTGCCTCTAGGGCATATTTCCAACAGTCTCCCACTTGCACTAGAGTCAATAATCTAGTTCACATCGCCATGTGATTAACACTCACAGGTCACATCGCCATGTGACTAACATCCAAAGAGTTCACTAGAGTCAGTAATCTAGTTCACATCAATATGTGATTAATACTCAATGAGTTCTGGGTTTGATCATGTTATGCTTGTGAGAGAGGTTGTAGTCAACGGGTCTGCAACATTCAGATCCCTATGTACTTCGCAAAACCTTATGTCATATCGTAGATGCTGCTATCACGTTCCACTTGGAGCTATTCCAAACTGTTGCTCCATTATACGTATCCGGTATCTCCACTTAGAGTTATCCGGATAGGTGTCAAGCTTGCATCGACGTAACTCTTTACGTCGAACTCTTTATCACCTCCATAACCGAGAAACATTTCCTTACTCCTCTAAGGATAATTTTGACCACTATCTAGTAATCCACTCCTGGATCACCTTTGTACCCTCTTGCCAGACATGTGGCAAGGCACACATCAGGTGCGGTACTTAGCATGGCATACCGTACAGAGCCTATGACAAAAGCATAGGGGACGACCTTCGTCCTTCCTCTTCCTTCTGCCGTGGTCAAGTTTTGAGTCTTACTCAACTTCACACCTTACAACTCAGGTAAGAACTCCTTCTTTGACTGATCTATTTTGAACTCCTTCAAAATCATGTCAAAGGTGTGTGTTCTTTTGAAAGTATCATCAGGCGTCTTGATCTATCTGTATAGATCTTGATGCCCAATATGTAAGCAACTTTATCCAGGTCTTCCTTTGAAAAACTCATTTCAAACAACCCTTTATGCTTTCCAGAAATTCTACATCATTTCGGATCAACAATATGTCATTCACATATACTTATCAGAAATGTTGTAGTGCTCCCACTCATTTTATTGCAAATACAAGTTTCCAACAAACTTTGTATACCCAAAAACTTTGATCACTCCATCAAAGTGTATATTCCGACTCCGAGATGCTTGCTCTAGTCCATGGAAGGATCGCTGGAGCTAGCATATCTTTTAGCATCCTTAGGATCGACAAAACCTTTCTGATTGTATCACATACAACCTTTCCTTACGAAAACTGGTAAGGAAACTTGTTTTGTCATCCATCTACCAGATTTCATAAATGCAGCTAATGCTAACATGATTCCGACGGACTTAAGCATCGCTACGGGTGAGAAAATCTCATCGTAGTCAACTCCTTGAACTTGTGGAAAACTCTTCGCCACAAGTCGAGCTTCATAGACGGTGACATTACCGTCCACGTCCGTCTTAGTCTTAAAGATCCATTTGTCTCAATGGCTTGCCGATCATAGGGCAAGTCCACCAAAGTCCATACTTTGTTTTGATACATGGATCCTATCTCAGATTTATCGGCTTCTAACCATTTGTCGGAATATGGGCCCACCATCGCTTCTCCATAGTTCGTAGGTTCATTGTTGTTCAACAACATGACATCTAAGACAGGATCACCGTACCACTCAGGAGTAGTACATATCCTTGTCGACCTACGAGGATCGATAGCAACTTGATCTGGAGCTTCATGATCACTATCATTAGTTTCCTCTTCAACTGTCGTAGGTTCCACAGAAACATATTTCTGTGTTGCACTACTATCCGGTTGAAGTGAGGGTTCGACAACCTCATCAAGTTCTATCTTCCTCCCACTCAATTCTTTCGAGAGAAACTCCTTCTCGAGAAAGGACCCATTCTTAGGGACAAACATTTTTGCCCTTGGATCTGAGATAGGAGGTATACCCAACTGTTACCTTTGGGTATCCTATGAAGATGTATTTGTCCGCTTTGGGTTCGAGCTTTTCCCGGCTGAAGCCATAAGCATCGCAGCCCCAAACATTAAGAAAACGACAACTTTGGTTTCTTGCCAAACCATACGACGTCGTCTCAACGGACTTAGATGGTGCCCTATCTAAAGTGAATGCAGCTGTCTCTAATGCATAACCTCAAAATAATAGCGGTAGATCGGTAAGACACACCATAGATCGCACCATATCTCATAAGGTTCGATTACGATGTCCGGACACACCATTACGCTGTGGTGTTCCAGGGGACTTCAACTGCGAAACAATTCCACAATGTCTTAAGTGATTGCCAAACTCATAATTCAGATAATATCCCCTTGATCAGATCGTAGGAACATGATCTTCTTGTTATGATGATTCTTAATCTTCACTCTGAAATTTTTGAACCTTTCAAACGTTTCAGACTTTTGCTTCATTAAGTAAATATACCATATCCACTCAAATCGTCAGTGAAGATGAGAAAATAACGATATCCACCACACGCCTTAATTCTCATTGGATCACATACATCAGCATGTATGATTTCCAATAAGTCACTTACCCGTTTCATTGTACCTGAAAACGAGATCTCAGTCATCCTGCCCATGAGGCATGGCTCGCATGTGTCAAGCGATTCAAAATCAAGTGACTCCAAACGTCCATCAGCATGGAGTTTCTTCATGCATTTTATGCCAAAATGACCTAAGCGGCAGTGCCACAAGAAAGTGGTACTATCATTATTAACTCTACATCTTTTGGCATTAATATTATCATTATGTGTATTACCATGATCGAGATTCAACGAACCATTGGGTGCATGACCATAAAGGTATTATTCATGTAAACAGAATAACCATTATTCTCTAACTTGAATAACCGTATTGCGATGAACATGATCTAATCATTTTCATGCTCAACGTAGACACCTGATAACATTTATCTAGGTTCAACACTAATCTCGAAAATAGAGGAAGTGTGCGATGGTGATCTCATCAACCTTGGAAACACTTCCAACACACATCGTCACCTCGCCCTTAGCTAGTCTCCGTTCAGTTCGTAGCTTTTGCTTCAAGTCACTAATAATAGCAACTAAACCGGTATCCAATACCCAGGTGCTACAAGGAGTACTACTAAGGTACACATCAATAACACGTATATCAAATATACTTTGTTGAAGTTGCCAGCTATCATATCTACCATGTATTTGGGGTGGTTCCGCTACCATGTGACCGTTCCCCTTACAATAGAAGCACTTAGTCTCGAGGTTTGGGTTCAACCATGGGTTCCTTCATCAGAGCGACAACAGGTTTGCCATTCATGAAGTTTCCCTTCTAGCCCTTACCCTTTTGAAACCAGTGGTCTTGTCAAACCATCAACACTTGATGCTCCTTCTTGATCTCTACTTTTGCGGTACTAAGAACCGCTGACAGCACCGGGATTATCACCATCCTTTGCATGTCATAGTTCATCACGAAGTTCTAGTAGCTTGGTGATAGTGTCTAGAGAATTCCGTCAACCACTATCTCACCTGGAAGATTAACTCCCACTTGGTTCAAGTGATTTCAGCACCCAGACATTCTGAGCACACGCTCACTAGTTGAGCTATTCTCCTCCATCTTTTTGGCAAAAGAACTTGTCAGAGGTCTCATACCTCTCAACACGGGCATGAGCCTGAAATCCCAATTTCAGCTCTTAGAACATCTCATATGTTCTTTGGCGTTCAAAACGTCATTGGAATCCCGATTCTAAGCCGTAAAGTATGGTGCACTAAACTATCAAGTAGTCATCAGGACGTGTCTCTCAGGTGTTCACAACATCCACAGACAACGTTGTAGGGGTTTGCACATCGAGCGGTGCATCAAAGACGTAAGCTTTCTGTGCAGCAGTGAGGACACTCCTCGGACTATGGACCCAGTCCGCATCCTTGCTTACAATATCTTTCAATTTAGTCTTTCTCTAGGATCGTATTAAACAGGGAGCTACAACGCAGTCATTGGTCTACAACATAATTTGCGAAGACAACTTAGACTATTGTTCATGACAAGTGAGTTTTAACTAATCAAATTACTTATAACTCCCACTCAAATTGACATCCCTCTGGTCATCCGAGCGTGACATGATCCAAATCCACCAACCCAAGTCCGATCATCACGTGAGATGAGGTGGTGTCAATGGTGAACATCTTCATGTTGATCATATCTACTATATGACTCATGCTCGACCTTTCGGTCTTCCGTGTTCCGAGGCCATGTCTGTACATGCTAGGCCCGTCAAGTCTAACCCGAGTGTTCTGCATGTGCAAAACTGGCTTGCACCCGTTGTATGCGAATGTAGAGTCTATCACACCCGATCATCACGTGGTGCTTCGAAACGACGAACCTTCGCAACGGCGCACACTCGGGGGGAACACAATTTTATCTTGAAATTTTAGTGAGGGATCATCTTATAATGCTACCGTCGTCCTAAGCAAAATAAGATGCATAAAAGGATTAACATCACATGCAAATCATAAGTGACATGATATGGCCATCAACTCGTGCTTTTGATCTCCATCTCCAAAGCACCGGCATGATCTCCATCGTCACCGGCGTAACACCATGATCCCCATCATCATGATCTCCATCATCGTGTCGCCATCGGGGTTGTCGCGCGCCCACCATGCTCTTACTACTATTGCTACCGTTTAGCGATAAAGTAAAGCATTACATAGCGCTTAATGATTGACACGCAGGTCATACAAAAATTAAAGACAACCATATGGCTCCTGCCGGTTGCCGTATACATCGACATGCAAGTCGATATTAACTATTACAACATGATCATCTCATACATCAAATATATCTCATCATGTCTTTGGCCATATCATATCACATACATACCCTGCAAAAACAAGTTAGACGTCCTCTAATTTGTTGTTGCATGTTTTACGTGGCTGCTATGGGTATCTAGCAAGAACGCTTCTTACCTACGCAAAGCCACAACGGTGATATTTAAGTTGCTATTTAACCTTCTACAAGGACCGCCTTTGTCGAATCCGATTCAACTAAGGTGGGAGAGACATACACCCGCTAGCCATCTTATGCAACAAAAGTCACATGTCTGTCGATGGAACCGGTCTCATGTACGAGGACATGTAAGGTTGGTCCGAGCCGCTTCATCCCACAATACCGCTGAATCAAGAAAAGACCAAGGAGGGAAGCAATCTAAACATCAACGCCCACAAACTCCTTTGTGTTCTACTCGTGATTGCATCTACGCAAAGACCTAGCTCATGATGCCACTGTTGGGGAACGTTGCATGGGAAACAAAAATTTTCCTACGCTCACCAAGATCAATCTAGGAGATGCATCTACGAGGGAAGAGTCGGATCCACATACCCTTGTAGATCGCGATGCGGAAGCGTTGCAAGAACGCGGATGAAGGAGTCGTACTCGCTGCGATTCAGATCGCGGTTGATTCCGATCTAAGCGCCGAACAACGGCGCCTCCGCGTTCAACACACGTGCAGCCCGGTGACGTCTCCCACGCCTTGATCCAGCAAGGAGAGAGGGAGAGGTTGGGGAAGACTCCATCCAACAGCAGCACGACGGCGTGGTGGTGGTGGAGGAGCGCGGGACTCCAGCAGGGCTTCGCCAAGCGCTGCAAGAGACGAGGAGGGAGAGGGGTAGGGCTGCGCCAAGAGGGAGACGTTCTCATGTGTCTAGCAGCCCCAAAACCTCACATATATATAGGGGGAAGGGAGGGTTGCGCCCCCTTTAGGGTTTCCCACCCCTAGGGGTGCGGCCAGCCCTAGAAAACCCATCTAGGGTGCGGCCAAAGGGGGGGAGAGAGAGGGGGCGCCCTAGGATGGGCCTTAAGGCCCATCTGGACCTAGGGTTTGCCCCCCTCCACTCTCCATGCGCCTAGGGACTTGGTGGGGGGGCGCACCAGCCCCCTTGGGGCTGGTCCCCTCCCACACTTAGCCCACGCAGCCTTCAGGGACTGGTGGCCCCACCTGGTGGACCCCCGGGACCCTCCCGGTGGTCCCGGTACATTACCGATATCGCCCGAAACTTTTCCGGTGACCAAAACAGGACTTCCCATATATGAATCTTTACCTCCGGACTATTCCGGAACTCCTCGTGACGTCCGGGATCTCATCCGGGACTCCGAACAACATTCTGTAACCGCGTACATACTTTCCCTATAACCCTAGCGTCATCGAACCTTAAGTGTGTAGACCCTACGGGCTCGGGAACCATGTAGACATGACCGAGACAACTCTCCGACCAATAACCAACAGCGGGATCTGGATACCCATGTTGGCTCCCACATGTTCCACGATGATCTCATCGGATGAACCACGATGTCAAGGATTCAATCAATCTCGTATACGATTCCCTTTGTCTATCGTTATAGCACTTGCCCGAGATTCGATCGTCGGTATACCGATACCTTGCTCAATCTCGTTACCGGCAAGTCTCTTTACTCGTTCCGTAACACATCATCCCGTGATCAACTCCTTGATCACATATTGTGCACATTATGATGATGTCCTACCGAGTGGGCCCAGAGATACCTCTCCGTCATACGGAGTGACAAATCCCAGTCTCGATTCGTGCCAACCCAACAGACACTTTCGGAGATACCTGTAGTGCACCTTTATAGCCACCCAGTTACGTTGTGACGTTTGGTACACCCAAAGTATTCCTACGGTATCCGGGAGTTGCACAATCTCATGGTCTAAGGAAAAGATACTTGACATATAGAAAAGCTTTAGCATACGAACTACACGATCTGTGCTAGGCTTAGGATTGGGTCTTGTCCATCACATCATTCTCCTAATGATGTGATCCCGTTATCAACGACATCCAATGTCCATGGTCAGGAAACCGTAACCATCTATTGATCAACGAGCTAGTCATCTAGAGGCTTACTAGGGACATGGTGTTTGTCTATGTATCCACACATGTATCTGAGTTTCCTATCAATACAATTCCAGCATGGATAATAAACGATTATCGTGAACAAGGAAATATAATAATAACCAATTTATTATTGCCTCTAGGGCATATTTCCAACAGCGGGGACCGCGTATCGCAGCACTATGGCCCGAAGGGGCGACGCAGCGGCGAAGCACGAGTCGATGCAGCCGCGAGGAGAACCACGGGGGCGGCGGCGCTGCGGCCTGACGGGGCGACGCAGCGGCAGCCCGATGCTCGATCGGTGAAGAGGCGCGCTGAACTCGGGGACGATCTTCACGGGACCTGCGGAGGCGCGCGTGACCGACGGGCCAGGTCGATCGCGCGGCATAGATGAGGTGGATCGCGACGGCGGGCGGGTGATCAAGACGATCGCGCGCGAGGTCGGGGACGCCGCTCGGTGGAGGAGTGATGGCGGAGTCCCGGATGTGGCCGGCGACGGCGGACGGAACGGGACGTCAGCGCCGGCACCCGGGCTACCAAAGCACCGCCGGCGCCCGGGCAGCGAGGCCCGAGCGACCAATGGAGCAACGGCGCCCGAGTTGAGGCAGACGACGAGCCTGATGCAGCCGAGGACGAGGCCGACGAGGTAGACCGCCGGGCCGCCGTGCAGACGCGGCGGAAGCGGGTGACGTGGATCGATTGGCGGGCCGGCGCGCGAGCGACGGCTATGATTGGCCGTCGCATGGTGCGAGGCCGCCGGGTCGGGGCGATGCAGGTGTTCCGGTCGGAGCAGGGCGGTGACGGCCGGCGCAAGGCGACGGGCGGACCGATGCGCGGACGGCGGCTGGCCCGGACGGGCCGCCTCGGCGCGCGTGGTCGCCGGGTCGGAGGAGAGGCCGGCTGGTCGCGCCAGGGTCGGAGTAGAGGCGCACTGGATCGACGGCGGCGGTGGGCGACGCAAACCGATCAAGATTAGATCGGAAACCAAAAAGAAAAACGCCGATCAAAACGACCGTCGAGAGAGCGAAAAAACCCGGACCAAGGGCTCAGGAAAAAGACTCTCTAGGGCAGCCGGCCAACACGACCGGCGGACGAACCCTAGGTACGGGCGGCGCGGCCCCCGGCGGCGGTCATGAAGGCCGACCGCCCCGGGGGCGGCGCGCGGGTGCGGAAGCGGTGGCGGCTAGGGTTTAGGATCGACTTGCGATAGATACCATGTTAGAAGGGCGAGAGAGGTTTGGTGGAATCGTTGTTGATTTATTGCTTGAGCCTCGTGGGCATATATATAGGAGTACAATGATCTACTTGGAGTACAAGGCAAGGTAGAATAATATCCTACGCTATCCTAGCTTTCCTAATAATCACGATACTCAACAGATTCGCTAGCACATGAGCTGCTTGATTAACAGACTGATAACAATATTTATAGATGACCTTTCCTATAGCCGTAGCCCTAGCCGTATCCACACACTCCGCAAAGATTGTTGTCACCGCATCCTGTAAAATATAGGGTCTAATATATTGTACATGTACACGTATTTGTATATGTTTGTAACTGTAGTGTGATCATCTATATATTAAGACGTGAGGCTGGATGTCAACCATCCACGCAAAATCCTAAACCATGTGTTTAACTCGGTATCAGACAGGTCGGGCCGCCGCCGCACGTCCCTCGCGCCGTCGCCCGATCCCATCTTCCGCGTCGCCGCCGCTGCTTGCTAGCTAGCTACGCGCATACGTAGGAATCTATCCAGCTGCTAGCTAGCTAGCTAGCTAGCTTTGCCTGTTCGCTGCCGACGCGCGCTGCTTCCTACGCGCCGCCGCCGCGAGTTCATCAGCCGCGCCGCGTGACGTTCTCCTCCACATCGCCGCTGCAATGTCGTCCTACGCCCTGTCCGTCGCCCAAACCGCGGGTGCAATCGTCTCTTCCCCCGTCGCCACGATCCCCGCCGCGCTCGCCGTCCCGTCGATCTCCGTCCTTCTCGGTCGCCACAACTTCATGCTTGGGGGGGCATCACCAGCACCGTTCTTGCCGGTGACAACCTCCACGGACACCTCGATGGCTCCACGGCGGCACCGGCCAAAACACTCGTCGCCGGCACTGGCGACGCTGCTACCACCGTCACCAACCCGGAGTACCACCAATGGTGGGTTCAAGATCAGCGTGTCAAGGGGCTTCTTCTCACCTCCATGGATGAGGATATTGCATGCCAACTCATTGGCTGCGAGTCGGCGCATGCGGTATGGACAGCGATCGCCGCCATGTTCGGCGCCCAGAGCCGCGCCAATGTCCGCCACATCCGGCGGCAACTTCAGTCGTTGAGGAAGGACGATATGTCCGCCGCGGAATACATGCACAAGATGAAGGCCCTAGCCGACACTATGGCCGCCGCCGGCTCTCCGATCCGCGATGATGAGCTCATCGATCATATCCTCACCGGCCTCGGCTCCGCCTACAACTCTGTCGCCGCCTCTTTGGGCGTGAGTAACGCACCCATGCCCTACTCCAATTTTTATTCATTTGTTTTGTCCTTCGAGGCGTTGCAGGCACAACAGAGTGCGGTGGAGGGGTGGTCTCCCTCCGCGAACGTCGTGACCCGTTCGGGTTCATACGACGCGGGTGGATGCGTGCCCTACTCCGATCCCTATCCCTCCCAGGGGGGCGCCCGGTTGATGGACATGGCCATCCAGGGCAGAGCCGCTAGGGTGGTAATGGCGGCAACACCGGCGGCCGTGACCGCAACGCTGGTTATGCCGGCAATGTCTGGCAAGGTGGAGGAGGCAACACCGGCAACAACGGCGGCAGAGGTGGGCGTCGCAGCCGTTGGCGTCCCCGATGTCAAATTTGCAAGAACTGGGGCCATGAAGCCGATGACTGCCGCAAGCGCTATGATCAGGTCCACAACTCCCGCTCCGCCAACTCGGCCTCCACCAATACCGTTGACTTTCCTTGGGTGCTGGATATCGGGGCTACAGATGTGACGCCCGAAGACCGACGTCCCAGAAAATCCTAGAAGATTCCAGAAGATTCCAGATGTTCCGGGTTTCCCGTGTGTTTCTTTTGCGCTTGTGTTATTTATTTTGCATTGCATCGTGTCATCATGCCATCATGTCATTAATCTTTTGCATCTCAACTTAAATAAATCGTGTGGACCTTCGGTCCATTTAAATCGAGGGAAGGTGACTTCTCTTTATAACATATAAAAGCCTCCCAATAGTAGTAGGGAGCTATATTAATTATTCCATTTGTTTGGAATTAACCCAAACACACTTGCATATATTCCCCATGCCTCTTTAATTCAAGTTTCACCGTCAAAACCCTCCCTATATTTCTTTTCCCGTTTATCGAGGTTCCTCCAAAAACCTCAACACTTTTGGACACTTTCTAGTCATGCCCTGATTCAAACCATTTGAATTAAATTCAAATGAATTCGGATTTTACTCTTGCATTCTTGCCTCTCCTATTTTTCGTGGACCGTGGACATTTTTACAAGTCCGGGAAAATTAACCTCATGTCCTAATTCTATCCCTAGCCACCTCCTTCCTTTTTCTTTTCTTCTGTGTTGTTTTCTGTTTTTTTTTGGAAAACAACTACATAGCAGAGGAGGCCCAGCCGCAGCTCAGCCTCCTGGCCTCCTTCTGACCCGAGCCGGCCCAGCCTTCCCCCCCAGCCGACCCCATCTCTCACGCTCGTTCCTCCCTCGTTCCCTCTCCAGCGCCGCACCCATGGCCCAACCGCAGCCCGTTCCCTATCCCCGTAACCCTAGCGCACCGACCGCTCGCTCCCATCGCTCCCTTTTCTCCCGTGCGCCGCCACCCCCTCGTTCACTCTATCGCCCGAGCCCCTGTTTCCCTCGATCTCGCTCGTCCCCCTCGCAGCCTCCGCTCGATCTCCCAGGAGGCCGCAGCCCGACCGCCCCTGCCTTGCTCTCCCCTCGCCCCGGTGCTCGGTCCCTCGTCTGCGCCTTCCCCTCCGGCTCTCCAGCCGCGCCGGCCGGGGATGCGTCACCCTCGCGTGCCGCAGCTCCTCCGTTCTCCTCGTCCGCGCCATGGTCGCCCCACCGAGCGCCTCCCTCCAGGCCTCTGCCTCGTCTCCCTGCGCGCCCCGATGAGGAGCCGCAGCTCAAGCACCTCGTCGGCTGCCTCGTCACCGCGCCACGTCCTCCCCGTCCAAGGTCGGCCAGGAACCTCCTCGCCTCGCTGCCTCTCTGGCGCAACTTCCGCCGGCCGCAGCTTCCGTCGTGGGAGCCGGCCGCCCCAAGCCCGACGCCCCGGCTTCTCCTCCTCGCTGCTCCGGGATGTTGCCGTGACCGAGACCTTTGCTCGGTGTTTTGTTGCTGTTGTTGTTTATCCCAGGACCTCGGAGGTCAAGTACCGCGACGGCTGGATCCGCCAAGTCCTCTTCAAGTACCACTACATCCGTTGTTGTTTTGACAAGTACCACGACGCTTGCTCGGAGCCCTCGGTTCCATCAAGTCCGACTACTACATGAACGAGTACCACTACATCGCCGTGTACCACTACCCTCGCCGAAGACCCATGAACGAAACGTCAAGTTCCACTACCGTCGCAAGAACGAGAACCCCCAAGTACCACTACTGCCTCGATGACCGTGTTCAACTACTTCTACTACCGTCGCCGACGGACCGTGTACCACTACTGTCGCCCCGAAGACGTTCGATGCCGCGACAAGTACCTCTTCGAAAACGTGAACGACTACGAACGGAATGACTACTTCCTTCTACGAACGTGTACCCCGACTCGCGAGAACGGCTACTTCCACTACGTCCCTCGACGACTCGAACCCCTCCGAGAACGAACGCTTCGAAGGTATAACCACGAGACGATGACCCGAGAACGTTTGCTTGTTGTGTTGTATGAGATGTTTCACTTGTGTGCTTCGTGCCCGTATCGTCTTTTGTTGTGCTCCTCGGTTGCCTCGTCGCTGACTCGTGGGAACCTGGTGACGGGATCACCCCACTTTTCTTTTTGTTCCGCTCGCTCACTCCACCTTTTCTTTTGCACCGGACTCCCAACGAGTTACCGGAACCGAGATGTTGTGTTGCATCATTTTCGGATCGTTGCCGTGGCACCCTTTCCTTCCACCACGGTGACAATACTTCATATCTCTTCATGTCAACTTTTAATAAAAATTGCATAAACTTCATGTCATCCGCATCATGTTAACAACATTTAAAATGTGTGAATTGTTGTTTGCTTAAAATTACTAAACATGCTCATGGGGATTTTCCGGAATTGTTGTTTGTTTTTCCGGCCTCATTTAACTTGCCTAAATAGGTAGTTTGTTTTGCTTCACCTTGTTGCCATGTTAACAAACATTTAATCTTGTCTTGTAAATAAACGAGAGTCAATTAAATAATTAAAATGTGGTGTTTCGTCAATATGCAACTCGTTGCATATTGAGCTCCACTTAACTTGTAGTACTTTTTTGTGCACTTTGCATTGCCATGCCATGCATATTTAAACCGGACATGCATCATACTTGGATGTGCATCGTATGCCATGTTTATGCTTGTGTGTTTACCGTGTTGTTTGCTTCTTTCCGGTTGCTTCTCTTGTTAGCTTTGGTTTCGTTCCGGAGTTGTGAGGATTCGCTCCTATGTTGCTCCGTCTACTTCATGGACTTGTTCTTCTCCCTTGCGAAATCCCAGGCAAGATGATCATACCCTTGGATACCTTTACTACCATTGCCATGCTTAGTTGTCTCGATGCTATCGTTACATGTCGCGCTACCCATCTTTTATGTCAGCCTCTCCTTGTTGCCATGAAACCTCTAACTATTGAAACCTTCCTAGCAAAACCACTGTTTGGCTATGTTACCCGCTTGCTCAGCCCCTCTTATAGCGTTGTTAGTTGCGGGTGAAGATGAAGCTCGTTCCAGGAGGGAACTTGTTGTTGGAATATTACAATATCTATTATTATTATTAACACACCTATATACTGGGCATGGGTGGAAGGCTTGGCCTTTTGCTCGGTGTTTTGTTCCACTCATGCCACCTTAGGCGCCGATAAACCGACATTATGTTCCTTGATTTTGCGTTCCTTACACGATGGGTGGATGGGGACCCCTTGACAGTTCGTCTTTGAATAAAACTCCTCCAGCAAGGCCCAACATTGGTTTTAATTTGCTCATAATAACAACTTAATTAATTAATTAAATTGCATAGGGAGTTAGCGCTACCCGAGGATTCTTTCTACATAGCAGGGGGGGCCAGTGCTGATGGTGTTGGTCCCAAACGGGGAGCCTACGGGGCCACCACGGGGAAACTCGAGGTTTGGCTCCCGTAGCTTCGCCCATCCGGTCGTGGCCTGAGACGAGATACGGGCGGCTACTATCAGGGTGTCGACACACCGGGAGGTCTTGCTGGACTTGCTTTACCATTGTCGAAATGTCTTGTGCACCGGGATGCCGAGCCTGATCGGATTTCCCTAAGATAAGGAGTGATGATATTATATTTATCACTTCAGCTAATCGTGAGAGCTTGTGATGGGCTAAGTTGGGACACCCCTGCAGGGTTATGATCTTTCGAAAGCCGTGCCCGCGGTTATGTGGCAGATTGGAATTTGTTAATGTCCGGTTGTAGAAAACTTGACAGAGGATCCGAAGTAAAACACACAACTGTGTGAGTAACCGTGACTGTCTCTTTTCACTTTGAGAAGAGAACACGGTGGGGTTATGTTTGACTCGTAGGTAGTTCAGGATCTTTAGCGATCACTACTAGTTGCGACCGTTTGCGTAGATGCTCCTCTTATTCTTGTACTCGTAAGTTAGCCACCATATTATGCTTAGCCGATGCTGCAACCTCACCACTTTACCTCTTCCTACCCATAAAGCTTTGCTAGTCTTGATACCCATGGTTATGGGATTGCTGAGTCTTCGTGGCTCACAGATACTACAACACCAGATGCAGGTTCAGCCGAGATTGATGCAGGAGATGGATCAGAACTTCTGGGAGCTCGATGAAGAGAGTGGCCGTATGCTTGTTACGTTTTCGACGATCAGTAGTGGTTTCTACTAGGGGCGATTCTGACCTGTGGCTTTATGTTTTGGTATCTTTCTTTTGGATCTACGCCCATAGTCGGGTTGTGATGTTTTGAATGATGTTTTGCTTATGTAATGTATTGTGTGAAGTGGCGAGTGTAAGCCAACTATCTCCTTTTACAATTTCATCCCTATTTTTACATGAGTTGTGCGAAGATACCAAACTTGAGATCATTCCAGAATGGGCTTATACCTTTAAGTCGTGCCTCGACACATAGGAGGTATAGTCCCATCCTGGGCATTACAAGTTGGTATTCAGAGCCTTCTCCGACCTAGAAGCCCCCACTGATTGAACGAATCGTTGACGGTTGAGTCTAGGCAAACACTGAAAATGTTTTGAGTCCTATATATATATCAGAGAGTAGGATTTCTTTTTGCTCCTCATCTCTTTTCACTCTGGTGAGGACTCCTGACGATTACTCTTGTCTCTTCTATTCTCAAATTTCACCAATTTTTTTTTAGGATCACGCGAGTATTGTTTGGATTGTTCCGATGTCTTTGTGACGAGAACATTGTTCTCGATGCCTCCTGTCATTAGGGGTTGTGGCAGTGTCCCGGGGAGTTGAGCTCCGAGGTGTTGTCGTCACAAATATATCGCATCAGTTCTAGAATACTTAAGACGGCCGACATCGAAAACTCTCCTATGCGGTTAGTGGCAAGATAACCCCGACATCACCCAGTACTGGGGAGGTAGTTCGAGAGTATTGCCATAGCTTGTATAACAGATGCGTTTCGAAGGTCCGAGGTAAACGGTTTTCAGAGATAAATGGTTATGTGTTGAAGGATGGATACAGGTGGATGTAGGATTAGAGTTGAGTGCGCGGTGCTTCCCCTGTATCCCCAACACCTGATTGCATAACTGGAAACTTTCGGAAATTAATAGGTGGGTTCATCTAGTAGTTCTAGGCATTCTTCCAACGGATGCATGATATGAAGTTCGGGGTTCTACATTGAGTGAAGTGGTTTTATGGGCTTGTTCCGATCGGGAGTTGCATCTTAAAGGGTCCTTGGCTATGCTGATCCGGGGATTGCAAAAGCCTTTTGTAACACATTCCATGAGCTTTCAGCACGAAGATGTCGAACGAAGCTCCTATCTTGTGTTTGTTCTATCTGCACCTTGTTGCTTTATTTATCTTTTGTTCTCCCAAGTGGCTTCTCGTCAAGCTGATGTAGCTATGGAATTCATTCTCCGTTCGAATGATATTGTGAAGATTATGCTGCAACATATCTATCCTTTGTTTTTGTTTTGATTCTGGTATTCGAGTTGCTTCGATGTCAAATGTTGATTCCATACCTTTCCTAATCGGTGTTCTCATATTCCATGGGAGTGCTAATTCTTCTTGACCATCGAGATCTTCATGTTAATTCTTTTCAACCGGTGTCCATTTTGTTCGTCTCAAGTTGTCTTTGTTTTCCCCACCCTCCCATCCTTCTTCTCGGAGCAAGAAATTCTCAGATGAAAGATCCATTTTATTAATGTGATGTTTCTTCATTATTTTCCTTCAATGTTCTTATCCGGTGATTTATCGTGAAGATGCTCAAGAGCTTCAAGTTCATCATTCTTTTGTTCTCAAATTCTGCCGGTGAATGTAATTCAAGATTTCGGTGTTGATCTTATCCTTTTCCTCTTTTCACAATGCTTTCTTATTCCGGTGCACCAAGTAATCATTCTCCTCTTGCTATTCATATCCGGAGTGTTGAAGATATCTCAGAAGATTCGTGTTTCCATTCTTAATCATTTCAAGCTATTTTGAGGATTGTTATCTTACTAAAGCCATTTAATTCAACCGGTGCAATATCTCTTAAGCAATCTTTTTTCAACGGTGATTTCTTTAGTGGGCCCTAACCCACAGGTCTTTTTCCAGGATCTACCTGACTCTTCCATTTTTTCCGGAGTTATACTCAAATTCTTTTCAAAGTGTGACGTAAGAATGATTTCCATCAGTCACATGCCTTCTACAAGCTTGTTTTCAATTATTTCCATCTTTAGCTCCACCTTCCTCTTGTCATTCGTCCGGAGTATCTCGAAATTCTTCATGGCAGTTCTCGTCTTCATTCTCAACTTTTGAAGACCGGAGAAGTGTTTCTCTTAAATCTTGGCCCGTTCTCTTGAAGATTCGTGGTTCTAGCTTCATGCCATCCTCATTATCGTTTTGATTGTGAGGAATTATTTTCATACCCATCCGAAGCATTTCATGAATTCTTTTCTTTGTGATCCTCCGAAGGCCATCATTTCAGAAGGATTCTTCGTTCTCAGTTTTCAACTTCGTCCTCCAAATATTCTTCATTGATGTCTCTTCGTTCATCTCCATATTTTTACGGTGGTTCTTTCAAGATTAACCTTCAGTTGTTATCGTTTTAATTCATTTGTTCTTTTCACAATCCTACCGGTGGTTCGTTGAAGATTTACCCAAGCTTGTGCGAGATCTCTCTTAATTCTTTCCAACGAGAATAAGTAGTATGCCAAATCCGTTTGCTTGTCATCAATTTAATTTGATGAAGGATAAGCATACAGTAAATCTTATTCTTATTTTTCCTCGAAGTGATTAATCTCTGTTTTCCGGAGCTTGTTCATCATATCATATTCTCGGTCCTAAGTTGTTCATCTTGTTTTCCGGAGTTCCAAGTTATTTCTATTATATCATTTCAAAGCTCCATCTAATTCACCGCAGGCCTTGAATCTTATTCTTTCCATCTTTCACTTCTCATGCTTTCATTACCGGAGTTCTTCATGGTGCTTCATCATGTTTTAATTCATCCCCGAAGTCTTCATCAAGATTCTTGTTGGAGCTCAAGCATTCTTCATTATGCTTTCCAATTGCAATCCGTTCTACCTTATCTTTTCAGATGGTGTTATGTCATTTTGACAATTCCTTCATGTTTTATGATTCACGAGTTATCAAGTATGAGATATTTAAAACCATCATTTTCCTTGTTCGGGAGATCTTTTCAACCCTTTAATTACTTGTTGGAGTTATCTTGGGGTATAATTCACCTAAAAGCTTTCCCTAAGGATTGTTGCTATTTATGGTGCTTATAAATTACCCAAGTTCTTCATTTATCCTTTCGGTGAAATAAGTTTATCGTCTCCTTGTTAATCTCAATCCAATCAAATGTTTTCGTCAGTGGCCGGTTGTCACCTTATAGTTTTGAGATGTTTTCCATAAGCCCACATGAAGCTTATTCTTTTCGTTGTTGAATTCCAACAGCTCTGTTCAACCCATCTTGGTAAAGATGCTCTTTCAATTCATTGTGGGAGAAGTTGTCATTTTTCTTCTCCATTCATTTCTTTCGTTGATCTATATGCTATTCTTTCATTCCGGAGGCATTGTGATATTGCTCTCTTTAACCATCATCTCGTTTTTTTTTGAGATCATGTTCTTTCCTTGTTTATCTATTTATCCGGAGTGTTGTGTCCTCCATTCTAGTTCTCTCATCTTATCAAGTTTTAACTCTCTTTTAACCGGAGTGCTGTCTGAAATCTTTCTTACCACTTGTGCCATTCTTTCAATTGTTTCAGAAGCAGTGTGTTGCTGATTTCATCAAGTATCATACCATCTTCTCAAGTTCATGTTCAATTCCTTCCATTTTCAGACGGAGTGCTGTCCAAATTATATCATTCTTATTCCTTGGATATACCATTGCGGTTTCTTATTCTTTTGGTTTGTAAGCACTTGTTTCATGTCTTTCAACCTACAAGGTTCTCGTGGTGTTCCTTGTTCCTCTTTTTACCGGAGTGCTCTTAAGTTCGTTCATCTCCGTTGTATTCTTTCTTGCAAGATTGTTCTACCTCTCAAGGTTCGTGGTTTCACTCGTTTGTCGAAGAAGCAACTTTGTTTTACCTCTTCCTCTTCCATTTTTAACCGGTGCCATCTCTAGGATCTCAGGTCGAGATCCTCTGTTAGTGTGGGAGAGTTGTGACGCCCAAAGACCGACGTCCCAGAAGATCCCAGAAGATTCTAGAAGATTCCAGATGTTCCGGGTTTCCCGTGTGTTTCTTTTGCGCTTGTGTTATTTATTTTGCATTGCATCATGTCATCATGCCATCATGTCATTAATCTTTTGCATCTCAACTTAAATAAATCGTGTGGACCTTCGGTCCATTTAAATCGAGGGAAGGTGATTTCTCTTTATAACATATAAAAGCCTCCCAATAGTAGTAGGGAGCTATATTAATTATTCCATTTGTTTGGAATTAACCCAAACACACTTGCATATATTCCCCATGCCTCTTTAATTCAAGTTTCACCGTCAAAACCCTCCCTATATTTCTTTTCCCGTTTATCGAGGTTCCTCCAAAAACCTCAACACTTTTGGACACTTTCTAGTCATGCCCTGATTCAAACCATTTGAATTAAATTCAAATGAGTTCGGATTTTACTCTTGCATTCTTGCCTCTCCTATTTTTCGTGGACCGTGGATATTTTTACAAGTCCGGGAAAATTAACCTCATGTCCTAATTCTATCCCTAGCCACCTCCTTCCTTTTTCTTTTCTTCTGTGTTGTTTTCTGTTCTTTTTTTGGGAAAACAACTACATAGCGGAGGAGGCCCAGCCGAAGCTCAGCCTCCAGGCCTCCTTCTGGCCCGAGCCGGCCCAGCCTTCCCCCCAGCCGACCCCATCTCTTCACGCTCGTTCCTCCCTCGTTCCCTCTCCAGCACCGCACCCTTGGCCCAACCGCAGCCCGTTCCCTATCCCCGTAACCCTAGTGCACCGACCGCTCGCTCCCATCGCTCCCTTCTCTCCCGTGCTACGCCACCCCCTCGTTCACTCTGTCGCCCGAGCCCCCGTTTCCCTCGATCTCGCTCGTCCCCCTCGCAGCCTCCGATCGATCTCCCAGGAGGCCGCAGCCCGACCGCCCCTGCCTCGCTCTCCCCTCGCCCCGGTGCTCGGTCCCTCGTCTGCGCCTTCCCCTCCGGCTCTCCTGCCGCGCCGGCCGGGGATGCGTCGCCCTCGCGTGCCGCAGCTCCTCCGTTCTCCTCGTCCGCGCCATGGTCGCCCCACCGAGCGTCTCCCTCCAGGCCTCTGCCTCGTCTCCCTGCGCGCCCCGATGAGGAGCCGCAGCTCCAGCACCTCGTCGGCTGCCTCGTCGCCGCGCCCCGTCCTCCCCATCCAAGGCCGGCCAGGAACCTCCTCGCCTCGCCGCCTCTCTGGCGCAGCTTTCGCCGGCCGCAGCTTCCGCCGTGGGAGCCGGCCACCCCAAGCCCGATGCCCCGGCTTCTCCTCCTCGCTGCTCCGGGATGTTGCCATGACCGAGACCTTTGCTCGGTGTTTTGTTGCTGTTGTTGTTTATCCCAAGACCTCGGAGGTCAAGTACCGCGACGGCTGGATCCGCCAAGTCCTCTTCAAGTACCACTACATCCGTTGTTGTTTTGACAAGTACCACGACGCTTGCTAGGAGCCCTCGGTTCCATCAAGTCCGACTACTACATGAACGAGTACCACTACATCGCCGTGTACCACTACCCTTGCCGAAGACCCATGAACGAAACGTCAAGTTCCACTACCGTCGCAAGAACGAGAACCCTCAAGTACCACTACTTCGTCGATGACCGTGTTCAACTACTTCCACTACCGTCGCCGACGGACCGTGTACCACTACCGTCGCCCCGAAGACGTCCGATGCCGCGACAAGTACCTCTTCGGAAACGTGAACGACTACGAACGGAACGACTACTTCCTTCTACGAACGTGTACCCCGACTCGCGAGAACGGCTACTGCCACTATGTCCCTCGACGACTCGAACCCCTCCGAGAACGAACGCTTCGAAGGTATAACCCCGAGACGATGACCCGAGAACGTTTGCTTGTTGTGTTGTATGAGATGTTTCACTTGTGTGCTTCGTGCCCGTATCGTCTTTTGTCGTGCTCCTCGGTTGCCTCGTCGCCGACTCGTGGGAACCCGGTGACGGGATCACCCCACTTTTCTTTTTGTTCCGCTCGCTCACTCCACCTTTTCTTTTGCACCGGACTCCCAACGAGTTACCGGAACCGAGATGTTGCGTTGCATCATTTTCGGGTCGTTGCCGTGGCACCCTTTCCTTCCACCATGGTGAAAATACTTCATATCTCTTCATGTCAACTTTTAATAAAAATTGCATAAACTTCATGTCATCCGCATCATGTTAACAACATTTAAAATGTGTGAATTGTTGTTTGCTTAAAATTACTAAACATGCTCATGGGGATTTTCCGGAATTGTTGTTTGTTTTTCCGGCCTCATTTAACTTGCCTAAATAGGTAGTTTGTTTTGCTTCACCTTGTTGCCATGTTAACAAACATTTAATCTCGTCTTGTAAATAAACGAGAGTCAATTAAATAATTAAAATGTGGTGTTAACTCGTTGGATATTGAGCTCCACTTAACTTGTAGTACTTGTTTGTGCACTTTGCATTGCCATGCCATGCATATTTAAACCGGACATGCATCATACTTGGATGTGCATCGTATGCCATGTTTATGCTTGTGTGTTTACCGTGTTGTTTGCTTCTTTCCGGTTGCTTCTCTTGTTAGCTTCGGTTTCGTTCCGGAGTTGTGAGGATTCGCTCCTATGTTGCTCCGTCTACTTCATGGACTTGTTCTTCTCCCTTGCGGAATCCCAGGCAAGATGATCATACCCTTGGATACCTTTACTACCATTGCCATGCTTAGTTGTCTCGATGCTATCGTTACATGTCGCGCTACCCATCTTTTATGTCAGCCTCTCCTTGTTGCCATGAAACCTCTAACTATTGAAACCTTCCTAGCAAAACCACTGTTTGGCTATGTTACCCGCTTGCTCAGCCCCTCTTATAGTGTTGTTAGTTGCAGGTGAAGATGAAGCTCGTTCCAGGAGGGAACTTGTTGTTGGAATATCACAATATCTATTATTATTATTAACACACCTATATACTGGGCATGGGTGGAAGGCTTGGCCTTTTGCTTGGTGTTTTGTTCCACTCATGCCACCTTAGGCGCCGATAAACCGACATTATGTTCCTTGATTTTTCGTTCCTTACACGATGGGTGGATGGGGACCCCTTGACAGTTCGTCTTTGAATAAAACTCCTCCAGCAAGGCCCAACATTGGTTTTAATTTGCTCATAATAACAACTTAATTAATTAATTAAATTGCATAGGGAGTTAGCGCTACCCGAGGATTCTTTCTACATAGCAGGGGGGCCAGTGCTGATGGTGTTGGTCCCAAACGGGGAGCCTGCGGGGCCACCACGGGGAAACTCGAGGTTTGGCTCCCGTAGCTTCGCCCATCCGGTCGTGGCCTGAGACGAGATACACGCGGCTACTATCAGGGTGTCGACACATCGGGAGGTCTTGCTGGACTTGTTTTACCATTGTCGAAATGTCTTGTGCACCGGGATGCCGAGCCTGATCGGATTTCCCTAAGATAAGGAGTGATGATATTATATTTATCACTTCAGCTAATCGTGAGAGCTTGTGATGGGCTAAGTTGGGACACCCCTGCAGGGTTATGATCTTTCGAAAGCCGTGCCCGCGGTTATGTGGCAGATTGGAATTTGTCAATGTTCGGTTGTAGAAAACTTGACAGAGGATCCGAAGTAAAACACACAACTGTGTGAGTAACCGTGACTGTCTCTTTTCACTTTGAGAAGAGAACACGGTGGGGTTATGTTTGACTCGTAGGTAGTTCAGGATCTTTAGCGATCACTACTAGTTGCGACCGTTTGCGTAGATGCTCCTCCTATTCTTGTACTCATAAGTTAGCCACCATATTATGCTTAGCCGCTGCTGCAACCTCACCACTTTACCTCTTCGTACCCATAAAGCTTTGCTAGTCTTGATACCCATGGTTATGGGATTGCTGAGTCCTCGTGGCTCACAGATACTACAACACCAGATGCAGGTTCAGCCGAGATTGATGCAGGAGATGGATCAGAACTTCTGGGAGCTCGATGAAGAGAGTGGTCGTATGCTTGTGACGTTTTCGACGATCAGTAGTGGTTTCTACTAGGGGCGATTCTGACTTGTGGCTTTATGTTTTGGTATCTTTCTTTTGGATCTACGCCCGTAGTCGGGTTGTGATGTTTTGAATGATGTTTTGCTTATGTAATGTATTGTGTGAAGTGGCGAGTGTAAGCCAACTATCTCCTTTTACAATTTCATCCCTATTTTTACATGAGTTGTGCGAAGATACCAAACTTGAGATCATTCCAGAATGGGCTTATACCTTTAAGTCGTGCCTCGACACGTAGGAGGTATAGTCCCATCCTGGGCATTACAACAGATCACTTGACTAATGATCCTGAGCGCCTCCAGGTTCACGAGCGCTATGACGGCAAGGATCAGGTTTAGGTGGCTAATGGTGCAGGTTTGTCTATTTCACACATTGGTCATTCCCGTTTACCCGGTTCATCTCTTAAACTGCGTAACATCCTTCATGTTCCACACATCAGCCAACATCTACTCTCTGTTTATCGTCTTCTTTGTGATAATGACGTGTTTGTTGAATTTCACCATCATTTTTTCCTTGTTAAGGACAAAGCAACCATGCGCGTCATACTTCACGATAGAAGTTACGAGGGGGGGGGGAGGGGTCTACCCGGTTGATGCGGAGCATCCCAAGGTCATCCCCATGGACCTACCATCGTCTCACCAAGTGCCAAGCGGACCCATGACACGCGCTCGAGCACGAGCTCTCGAGATCGAGGTGACTTCACTCCTCTCTCTACGTCGTTTCGATTCACACGAGACATGGCTGCTACCCTCATCAGAAACTGTATGCATACTCAGGCCCCTCGAGAGCAACCATGAAGAAACCAAGGAACAAGAGGAATCAAAGAAGGAAGACGAAGGAGAAATCTGCCAAGTCTCAGACTGGCCGGATGATCCGGACGAAGACCCGGATGATCTGGGCAGAGACCCCCGGCCGGACGATCCAGATAATGTGTGCCCCGACACCCGAAGCTACCTCGCTGAAGCCGGATCGTCCGGACCCCGACCCGGATCATCCGGCCACACCCGGACGTCCGGACCAGGACCCGGACATCCGGACCTCCCGCTGCAGAAAAGACACGGCCGGACCATCCGGACGCTGCCCCGGATCATCCGGACCCCCGAAGCCCGGATCATCCGGACCAACATCCGGATCATCCGGACCATGCCTGCGTGCATGACCTTGGGCCGAGGCCCATGTACCCCTTCGCCCCTCCTAGCTTATTTATAGCATTCCACCCATACTTTCTAGGGTTAGCTTTGTGTTAGCTCACCTAAAACCTTAGTGGTTCCGCTCCTACGAGACCGCGGCCTCCTCGGATAAGATCCACCCGGATTCAAGACCTCCTTCACGGGGAAGAACATCAAGACCTCCTCACGGAGATGACTACCGCTACTTGTATCGTCCTTAGTTGATCGTGTATCGTGTATCATTCTTTGTGTTCCCGGATCTAGCATTTGTGTGACCTAAAGTTGTTGATTTGAGCGTTTTCTTCTTGTCCCTCTTGTGTTTTTCCTCGTGCCCCTCGTGTTCATCCTCGGGATCCCTCCTTTTTGTGAAAGATCAGCCACCTAGGGGTCCACCCTACATCATCTATGGTATCATGAGCCTAGGTTGATCACGAATTTGGAGCCCCACACCTTGTTTTCTAGCTTGTTTTTGTTGTTTTTCGTCCAATTTCGAAAATCCCCACAAAAATAGCCATAATTTTTTTTTATGATTTGTGTGTTTTGATGAGATTTTGTTGATTGTGATCCGTGGTTGAGCTGTGTGACAAGTGTTTTGACCTTCTCCCCACCTCACCCACTGTCAAACCCGCCCAAAATCCACGGAAAATTCACTTTCCACAAAAAAATCACCTCTTCCCCGAGTTCATCCCGAGCAGATTGACCCACCCGGATCATCCGGATCTCCACCCGGATCATACGGCTACCACCAGGATCATCCGGCCAGACATCCGGATCATCCGACCTTCCCTGACAAAACTACATTCTGCAGTTTTTCTCAGCCACCATTTCCGACACCGCAACATCCCTAGATACCCCTTCCGCTACATCCTCGAAATATAACCCACCACCACCTCCATTGCTTACCCGTCCCCCATATGATTTAGCCTCATTTTGTCTTGGACACATTTGAGTTGTGGTTTCTCCGTTTCTGTGTGTGTTTCGGCTATCTCGGAGCGGAACGACATCGACAAGACCACCTCTCAACCTCGACAAGGACGGTAACATCGACGACACTTGGTATACTACCTTGCAATTGCATTGATAAACCCTCATCGACCATTTTGCATAGCTTTCCCACCGAGACTAGCTATTTGAGTATTGTCGAGCCACGACACTTGTGCACATTAGTGATAGTCATAGATATTGCATACTCCATCTTCATATCTCCGTGTGACACAAGAGTGTTCCGCATACACAACAGCTATCTTGATCCAAGAAGCATGCATAAGTGGCCAAAGAAAGAGCTCACAAGCTTTTAAGCAAAAGAGCCATCCAAAGCTTATAAGCAAAATAACAATAGCATCAAACGCCTTGCATCAAAAGAGATCATATGAGATAGCAATACATCATCTTGTGCTAAAGCATCGACACATCATACACTCATAGCATACTTGTGATAGGAAGTCGTTACATTGCCTTTATAGGTCGTGCACAAGTGCGTATCCGCCTATTAAGCAATCGGTTAGCGTCTCTCTAGCGTTGTGCAACACGAGCATTTTCCGTGGATTCCACATTTTCGCTCATTTTTGGTTGCACAACCACATTTATCTATCCGTGCGTGTGTTCCGTGTGCTACTTATTGCTTGTGATCTATTTGTTGCATGAGCCAATTGTGAATCATTTTCAACATCATTGAATCTTACTCACTTTTTGCATTGAATTTGTGCCACCACCCTAACCAAGCTCCTCTCAAAGCTTTACTTGTGTAGGTGTGAGAATCGACAAGAAGTGGTACCAATAGTGCTATTTCCTAGTTACATTATTGAGTGATCATTGATCCATTTTCAACTTCGGTCAAGGTACATTTGATATTGTCTTCTCCTTTCTCCCACTCACATACTTGCTTGTGACGATGGATAGGCCAAGTACATCTACGAACCCGCTCTTCGATGATCCTCAAGAATCGAACAACTACGTCACCAAACTACATATCTTCGGCGTCCAACGCGCTCTACATCAAGAAAGTGAAGCTATGCGAGAGCACATTGAGCAAGTCGCCGCCGACGCGCGCCAATTTGAAGCAAGAACAAGAGAGCAATTCTACATCATCAACACCAACATGTCTACTCAATTCGATGCGCTACGGACTTTGATAGTCAACCGACGCTCTTCATCCACATCTTCTCAAAGACGAAGCCGCTCAAGTCGCCACACTGACTCCACGGACGACTCAAGTACCCCTACATCAAACACTCTTCGTCAAGCCACACGTCAAGCTCGACATGACAATCGGAATCCACTTCATGACAAGAGCTCCCAAGAGCTACGTGACGAGCAAGAAAGTCGACATTGTCAAAGCCAAGCTACACTTGAGCAAGCACAAGAACGGCAACGACTACGCCAACAACAACAAGAGCGAGCACGTCAACACCAAGAAGACGAAGATGCCGCGACTCATCGTCAAGCACAACAACGCCGAGAAGCTCAAGCTCTTGAGGCGCAACGAGCATTACATGATTCACATCGCAATGTGGCAACTCGCAATTGACACACTCGTCAAGAAGAGGATTTCCTTCGCGATGAGATGCAAGAGAGGTGACACCAAGCACGAATGCAAGAAGAAGTTCCTCAAGCGCAACAAGAGCAACAACATCAACAAGAACCACAAGCTCGGCAAATACACCATGACAATGAACATCTACTCCGCCAAGAGCAACATGAGATTGACAACCGTCCAAATCAAGAATGACCTCCCAATAGGCAAGCCAACAATGAAGAGCATCGCTATGGCATGCTTAAGTTCACCATGCCAAAGTTTTCCGAAAGCATTGATACCCAAGACTACCTCTCATGGGCATTGAAGGTTGACAAGATCTTTCGCCTACACAACTTTGATGAAGAGAAGAAAATTGCAATGGCGTCCCTTGAGTTCCAAGACTATGTTCTCATTTGGTGGGAGCAAATCATTGAGAGAAAGAAGCAAAATGCGAACCTCCTATCACTACTTGGGCTCAAATGAAGGAAGTCATGAGAGCACGCTTCGTGCTAACACACTACAATCGTGACTTGTTCAAGAAGCTACAACTCCTCAAGCAAGGTACCTAGTACATTGAAGAGTACTACAAGAAAATGGAGATTGCCATGATACGAGCAAACATCACGGAAGATGAAGAACAAACGATGGCGAGATTCTTGAATGGACTCAACTATCCTATCAAAAAGATTGCGGACTTTCAACCATACACAAATATCCTCGAGCTAGTAGACCAAGCCACCAAAGCGGAGCGACAAGTTCAAGAGTACTACAAGTACTCCAAGTTCACCTCCAAGAACTTCGGGTTTTCAAACCAAGCTTCAATGACTTCGGATCCTCCTACCTCTACCAAGCCTTCTACAAACTTCAGTGACAAGTCAAGCTACAAGAATGCGACTACCTCAAGTCGGCCACCTTCTACGAACAACTTCAAGCCAAGAGCTTCATCTTCTACAACTCCAACCGAGGACAACTCAAAGACGAGTTCCATCAAATGTTTCAAGTGCCAAGTGCGAGGCCACAAGTCATTTGAGTGCAAGACCGTTCGCATTATGATCATCAATGATGACGGATCCTATGACTCAATGAGCGACAATGAGATGGAAGCCCTTGAACATGTCTCTATCCATCGACAAGTAAACGAAGATGAAGACCATCAAGTGTTTTGCGACAATGACTCGAGTCCCAATCTAGTTGTCTCCAAGGTCTTGACACTCCAACATCAACAAGATGACGATCAACGATATCACATTTTCCATACCAAGGCCGGCATCAACGGACACTCCGTCAAGGTTATCATCGATGGAGGAAGATGTCATAACTTGGCAAGCGAAGAGCTATGCGATAAGCTAAAATTGGTGAAGTCGAAGCACCCTCATCCCTACAAGGTCCAATGGCTTAGCGACGCCGGAACTCTTCGAGTCGAGCACATCGTGCAAGTCTCCTTCAAGATAGGTGCCTACAAGGACACCCTTGAGTGTGATGTGGTCCCTATGTCCGTGTGCCACCTTCTTCTTGGACGACCATGGCAATATGATCGTGGGGTCACACACAATGGACAGACCAACCACTATAGCTTCAAGATGAAGGGTAAAGAGTTCGTGCTACGCCCGATGTCACCAAGTCAAGTAGCCGCCGACAAACACATACCTACCAACCATCATGGAGAGAGTGGTGAGAGAGTGATCCACCAAAAGGAGAGTGAGATCCACAAAACCAAATATGAGCGACTCCACGATGAGTGACAACAAACGGCTAGTGATATTCGCCACCAAAAGTGAGATGAGAGAAGTGTGTGAGAACCCCTCGAGTGTCTTTCACCTTGTGCTTTTCTACAAAGGGGAAGCCAAACCTACTAACACTTCACCACCTCCACCTTTAGTGTTGTCAAAATTGTTACAGGAATTCTCGAATGTCTTTCCCGATGAGCTACCACCGGGTTTACCTCCACTTCGCGGAATCGAACACCGCATCGACCTCATACCCGGCGCACCACTTCCGAACAAGGCTCCTTACTGCGTCAACCCCGAGGAAACCAAGGAGATACAACGGCAAGTACAACAACTCATCGACAAAGGTCATGTACGTGAAAGCTTGAGCCCTTGTGTCGTTCCGGTTATTCTCGTGCCTAAGAAAGACGGAAGTTTTCGCATGTGCTCCGATTGTCACCCGATAAATGCTATCACCATTAGATATCGTCACCCTATCCCACGCTTAGATGACATGCTTGATGAATTATGTGGTGCCACCATCTTTTCGAAAATTGATCTTAAACGTGGCTACTACCAAATTCGCATTCAAGAGGGTGATGAGTGGAAAGCGGCTTTCAAAACCAAGTTTGGGTTATATGAGTGGTTGGTCATGCCAATGGGCTTATCGGAAGCACCCAGCTCATTTATGCATCTCATGCATTTTGTTCTACGACCATACATAGGCGTCTTTGTAGCGATTTATTTTGATGACATCCTCGTTTTTAGCAAGTCGCTTGAGGACCATGTGACACACATCCGTATGGTTTTCCAAACCCTTCGGAAAGAGCGCTTATATGCTAACATGGAAAAATGCACTTTTGGCGTCGACAAGGTCGTTTTCTTAGGATTTGTCATTTCTTCCCAAGGTGTTCACGTTGATGAAACTAAAATTGAAGCAATTAAAACTTGGCCACAACCAACGAATCTCCAACAAGTGCGTAGCTTTCTTGGTTTAGCCGGTTTCTATCGACGTTTTGTGAAGGACTTTAGCACAATTGCTATGCCTCTACACGCCTTAAGCAAGAAGAACGCACCCTTTGTTTGGGGTCCTTCGCAAGACACCACGTTCATTAAGCTAAAAGACTTGCTCACCCACGCACCCCTTCTTGCCCTACCAAAATTTGATAAACCTTTTGAGATTCATTGTGACGCTAGTGATACCGGCATAGGTGGCGTGCTCATGCAAGAAAAGCGCCCAATTGCATACTTTAGCGAGAAGCTATCCGGAGCACAACTTAACTACCCCATCTATGATAAAGATCTATATGCCTTGGTGCAAGTTTTGCGTGTTTGGGAACATTACCTTAGACCTCATGAATTCATTCTTCATACGGACCATGAGACACTCAAGTATCTCAAGGGTCAAACTAAGTTGAACAAGCATCATGCTAAGTGGAGTGAGTTCATAGAGTCTTTTCCCTATGTCATCAAGTACATCAAAGGCAAAGAAAATGTTCTGGCGGATGCGCTTTACCGCAAATGCATGCTTGTCACAAAACTTGAGTTGAATGTTATTTGCTTTGAGCACATAAAAGGCTTATATGAGCATGATCCTTTCTTTGCAAATCCGTATGCTAAGTGTTTGACTCACACTTCTTGGGAACGTTACTACATCAAGGATGGATATCTTATAAGAGCTAACAAACTTTGCATTCCCGAGTCTTCGCTTTGTTTGCTCCTTTTGCAGGAATCTCATGGAGGAGGACTCATGGGTCACTTTGGACGCGACAAGACATTTGCTATGCTATCCAAGAACTACTTTTGGCCCAAGATGCTCCGTTGAGCTTGCGTTGTATTCTCTCTTGAGCTTGCTCTACATTCCCGATGCTCTACATGTCGCAAAGTGCTACCTCTTGAGCTTGCGTTGTATTCTCTCGAAGAGGAAAGGGAGATGCAGCACAGTAGCGTAAGTATTTCCCTCAATTTTTGAGAACCAAGGTATCAATCCAGTAGGAGACCACGCGCCAGTCCCTCGCACCTGCACAAACAAATAAGAACTTCGCAGCCAACGCGATAAGGGGTTGTCAATCCCTTTACGGTCACTCACGAAAGTGAGATCTGATAGAGATGATAGTTTATATTTTTAGTATTTTTGGTTTAATAAAACAGCAAATAAAAGCGGTAAAAGTAAAGTAGATGTAGATTGATATGTTGAGAGTAGACCCGGGGGCCATAGTTTTCTCTAGTGGCTTCTCTCATGATAGCGATATTCTACGGCGGGTAAACAAATTACTGTCGAGCAATTGATAGAAAAGCGAATAATTACGAGACTATCTAGGCATGATCATTGTATATAGGCATCACGTCCGAGACAAGTAGACCGACTCCTGCCTGCATCTACTACTATTATGTTGGGGAACGTTGCATGGGAAACAAAAATTTTCTCTACGTTCACCAAGATCAATCTAGGAGATGCAACTACGAGGGGAGAGTTGGATCCACATACCCTTGTAGATCGCTAAGCGGAAGCGTTCAAGAACGCGGTTGATGGAGTCGTACTCGCCGCGATTCAGATCGCCGAAGATCCTAGCACCGAAGCAACGGTGCCTCCGCGTTCTTCACACGTACGGCTCGGGTACGTCTCCTCCTTCTTGATCCAGCAAGGGGTGGAGGAGAGGTTGATGGAGAGACCGGCAGCACGACGGCGTGGTGGTGATGGTGGTGGAGGATTCCAGCAGGGCTTCGCCAAGCACCGCGGGAAGACGAAGATGTTATGGGAGAGGGAGGGCAGCACCGAGGCACAAACGTGTGTTGGCTGCCCTCCCTCTACCTCTCTATATATAGGGGGAATAGAGGGGAGGGGGGCGCCCTAGGGTTTCCCCTAGGGGGGCCGGCGGCCAGGGCAGAGGGGGGGGCGGCGGCCAAGGGCTGCGCCAGGCCCTAGGGTTTCCCCCCCTAGGTGCCTTGCCCCCCAAGCCAGGGGGTGCCGCAGCCCTAGGAGGGGCCAGCCCCCCATGCGCACTAGGAGAGGGCCCAGGGGGGGGCGCACAGCCCTATGAGGGCTGTTGTGTCCCCCCTTTGTGGCCCATTAGGCCCGAAACCCCTTCCGGGACCCCGAAACCCTTTTCGGTCATCCGCCGATTTCCCGATGCTCCCCGGAACACTTCCGGACTCCGAAACCTTTCATCCTATATATCAATCTTTGTCCCCGGACCATTCCGGAGACCCTCGTCACGTCCGGGATCTCATCCGGGACTCTGAACAACCTTCGGTAACCATGCACTGTTCTCACTTACAACCCTAGCGTCACCGAACCTTAAGTGTGTAGACCCTGCGGGTTCGGAAACCATGTAGACATGACCGAGACACTCCCAGGTCAATAACCAATAGCGGGATCTGGATACCCATATTGGTTCCCACACGTTCCTCGATGATCTCATCGGATGAACCACGATGTCAAGGATTCAGGCAATCCCGTATACAGTTCCCTTTGTCTCGTCGGTATGTTACTTGCCCGAGATTCGATCGTCGGTATCTCTATACCTAGTTCAATCTCGTTACCGGCAAGTCTCTTTACTCGTTACCGTAATACACAATCCCGTGACCAACTACTTAGTCACTTTGAGCTCATTGAGATGACATATTACCGAGTGGGCCCGGAGATACCTCTCCGTCACACGGAGTGACAAATCCCAGTCTCGATCCATGTCAACTCAACAGACACCTTCGGAGATACCTGTAGAGTACCTTTATAGTCACCCAGTTACGTTGCGACGTTTGGCACACACAAAGCACTCCTACGGTGTCAGTGAGTTACATGATCTCATGGTCATAGGAACTTATACTTGACATGCAGAAAACTATAGCGATAACTGATACGATCAAAAGCTATGTTTAACGTTTGGGTCTCGTCCATCACATCATTCTCCTAATGATGTGATCCTGTTATCAAATGACAACTCATGTCTATGACCTGGAAACCGCGGTCATCTTCGATCAACGAGCTAGTCCTGTAGAGGCTCACTAGGGACACAAAGTTTGTCTATTCATCCACACATGTATTTGAGTTTCCAATCAATACAGTTATAGCATGGATAATAAACGATTATCATGAACAAGGAAATATAATAATAACTCTTTTATTATTGCCTCTAGGGCATATTTCCAACAGTCTCCCACTTGCACTAGAGTCAATAATCTAGCATTACAAGGTAATGAATCTAACACCCATAGAGTCTTGGTGTTGATCATGCTTAGCCCGTGGAAGAGGCTTAGTCAACGGATCTGCAACATTCAAATCCGTGTGTACTTTGCAAATACTTATGTCCTCCTCCTTGACCGAATCGCGGATGGAATTGAAGCGTCGCTTTATGTGTCTGGTCCTTTTGTGAAACCTTGGTTCCTTGGCTAGAGCAATGGCACCAGTGTTGTCACAGAACAGAGTCATTGGGTTCAGTGCACTAGGCACAACTCCAAGATCTGTCATGAACTCCTTCATCCAGACACCTTCTTTAGCCGCCTCCGAGGCAGCTATATACTCCGCTTCACATGTAGAATCAGCTACCACGCTCTGCTTGGAACTGCACCAGCTTACCGCTCCCCCGTTGAGAATATATACGTATCCGGTTTGAGACTTAGAGTCATCCGGATCAGTGTCAAAGCTTGCATCGACGTAACCCTTTACGACGAGCTCTTGATCACCTCCATAAACGAGAAACATCTCCTTAGTCCTTTTCAGGTACTTTAGGATATTCTTGACCGCTGTCCAGTGATCCATACCAGGATTACTTTGAAACCTTCCGGCCATACTTATGGCAAGGCTGACATCTGGTCTTGTGCACAGCATTGCATACATGATAGAGCCTATGGTTGAAGCATAGGGGACGACACTCATCTTTTCTCTATCTTCCGCAGTCACTGGGCATTGAGTCTTACTCAACTTTGTACCTTGCAATACCGGCAAGAACCCCTTCTTGGATTGATCCATTTTGAACTTCTTCAAAACTTTATCAAGGTATGTACTTTGTGAAAGTCCTATCAAGCGTCTTGATCTATCTCTATAGATCTTGATGCCTAATATGAAAGCAGCTTCACCGAGATCCTTCATCGAAAAACTCTTGTTCAAATACCCCTTCACGCTATCCAAAAATTCTATATTGTTTCCAATCAGCAATATGTCATCCACATATAATATTAGAAACGCTATAGAGCTCCCACTCACTTTCTTGTAAATACAAGCTTCATTGTAAACTTGTACAAACCCAAACGCTTTGATCACCTCATCAAAGCGAAGATTCCAACTCCGAGATGCTTGTACCAGCCCATAAATGGAACGCTGGAGCTTGCACACTTTGTCAGCATTCTCTGGATCGACAAAACCTTCCGGTTGCATCATATACAATTCTTCCTTAAGAAAACCGTTAAGGAACGCTGTTTTGACATCCATCTGCCAAATTTCATAATCGAAATATGCAGCTATTGCTAACATGATTCGGACGGATTTAAGCATCGCTACGGGTGAGAAAGTCTCATCGTAGTCAATTCCTTGAACTTGTGAAAAACCCTTTGCCACAAGTCGAGCCTTATACACGGTGACATTCCCGTCAGCGTCCGTCTTCCTCTTAAAAATCCATTTATTCTGAATGGCCTTCTGCCCTTCAGGTAATACTTCCAAAGTCCATACTTTGTTTTCATACATGGATCCCATCTCGGATTTCATGGCCTCTAACCATTTGTCGGAATCCGGGCCCACCATCGCTTCTCCATAGCTCGTAGGTTCACCGTTGTCTAACAACATGACCTCCAAGACAGGGTTACCATACCACTCAGGTGCAGTGCGTACCCTTGTCGACCTACGAGGTTCGGTAGTAACTTGATCAGAAGCTTCTTGATCATCATCATTGGCTTCCTCTTCAACCTCTGCAGGCTCCACAAAAACATCTTTCTGTGCTGCGCTACTCTCTGGTTGAAGCAGAGGTTCAATAACCTCATCAAGTTCTACCTTCCTCCCACTCAATTCTTTCGAGAGAAACTCTTTCTCGAGAAAGGACCCGTTCTTAGCGACAAACACTTTGCCTTCGGATCTGAGATAGAAGGTGTACCCAACAGTCTCTTTTGGGTATCCTATGAAGACACATTTGTCCGCTTTGGGTTCGAGCTTTTCTGGCTGAAGCCTTTTTACATAAGCATCGCAACCCCAAACCTTGAGAAAAGACAACTTCGGTTTCTTACCAAACCATAGTTCATACGGTGTTGTCTCAACGGACTTAGATGGAGCCCTATTTAAAGTGAATGCAGCTGTCTCTAACGCATATCCCCAGAACGATAGTGGCAAATCGGCAAGAAACATCATAGAACGCACCATATCTAATAGGGTTCGATTACGACGTTCGGACACACCATTACGCTGTGGTGTTCCAGGTGGCGTCAACTGTGAAACAATTCCACATTTTCTTAAGTGATCGCCAAACTCATAACTCAGATATTCTCCCCCTCGATCAGATCGTAGGAACTTGATCTTCTTGTTACGATGATTTTCAACTTCACTCTGAAATTGCTTGAACTTTTCAAAAGTTTCAGACTTATGCTTCATTAAGTAAATATACCCATATCTACTTAAGTCGTCAGTGAAGGTGAGAAAATAACGATATCCACCGCGCGCTGTGACACTCATCGGACCACACACATCAGTATGTATGATTTCCAATAAGTCACTTGCCCGTTCCATTGTCCCTGAAAACGGGGTCCTTGTCATCTTGCCCATGAGGCACGGCTCGCACGTGTCAAGTGATTCAAAATCAAGAGACTCCAAAAGTCCATCAGCATGGAGCTTCCTCATGCGTTTTACGCCGATATGACCCAGACGACAGTGCCACAAGAAAGTGGTATTATCATTATCTACTCTACATCTTTTGGCATCAATGTTATGAACATGTGTAACATCACTATCAAGATTCAATAAGAATAAACCCCTTACTTCGGGTGCATGACCATAAAAGATATTACCCATATAAATAGAACAACCTTTATTCTCCGATTTAAATGAGTAACCGTCTCGCATCAAACAAGATCCAGATATAATGTTCATGCTCAACGCAGGCACTAAATAACAATTATTCAGGTTCATAACTAATCCCGATGGTAATCGAAGAGCGAGCGTGCCGACGGCGATCACATCAACCTTGGAACCATTTCCCACGCGCATCGTCACTTCGTCCTTCGCCAGCCTCCGTTTATTCCGCAGTTCCTGTTTAGAGTTGCAAATGTGAGCAACCGAACCGGTATCAAATACCCAGGCACTACAACGAGAGTTGGTAAGGTACACATCAATAACATGTATATCACATATACCTTTGTTGTTGTTGTTGTTGGCCCCCTTCTTGTCTGCCAGATACTTGGGGCAGTTCCGCTTCCAGTGGCCGTTCCCCTTGCAATAGAAACACTCAGTCTCTGGCTTGGGCCCAGCCTTGGGTTTCTTCACTGGATGAGCAACTGCCTTGCCACCCTTCTTAGAGTTACCCCTCTTGCCCTTGCCATTCTTCTTGAAACTGGTGGTTTTATTGACCATCAACACTTGATACTCCTTCTGGATGTCTGCCTCAGCGACTTTCAGCATCGAAAACAGCTCGGCGATGGTTTTGTTCATCCCTTGCATGTTATACTGCTGCACGAAGCTCTTGTAGCTAGGAGGGAGTGACTGGAGAATTCTGTCAATGATAGCCTCATCCGGGAACACAAGTCCCAGATCAGCTATGCGGGTATAGTACCCAGACATCTTCAGTAAGTGCTCACTGACAGACGAATTCTCCTCCATCTTGCAAGCAAAGAATTTATCGGTGGTCTCATACCTCTCGATCTTAGCATTCTTTTCAAAGATGAACTTTAACTCCTGGTACATCTCATATGCACCATGACGTTCAAAACGCCTTTGAAGTCCTCCTTCCAAGCCGTACAACATGGCACACTGCACTATTGAGTAGTCATCCGAACGCGACTGCCAGGCGTTCAAAACGTCTGCAGAGGCTGTAGGAGCGGGGGGTTCACCTAGCGGTGCATTTAGGACATAAACCTTTTGGGCAGCTGTGAGGATGATCCTCAGATTGTGGAGCCAGTCCACAAAGTTGCTCCCATCATCTTTCAGTTTAGCTTTCTCTAGGAACACATTAAAATTCAGGGGAGCTACTGCGCGAGCCATCTACAACAAAAGATTTGCAAAGACATTTTAGACTATTGTTCATGATAAGTGAGTTACTACCTAATCAAATTATTTATAACTCCCACTCAAATTGACATCCCTCTGGTCATTCGAGCGTGACATGATCCAGATCCACCAACCCAAGTCCGATCATCACGTGAGATGAGGTGGTGTCAATGGTGAACATCTACATGTTGATCATATCTACTATATGACTCATGCTCGACCTTTCGGTCTTCCGTGTTCCGAGGCCATGTCTGTACATGCCAGGCTCGTCAAGTCTAACCCGAGTGTTCTGCATGTGCAAAACTGGCTTGCACCCGTTGTATTCGAACGTAGAGTCTATCACACCCGATCATCACGTGGTGCTTCGAAACGACGAACCTTCGCAACGGCGCACACTCGGGGGGAACACAATTTTATCTTGAAATTTTAGTGAAGGATCATCTTATAATGCTACCGTCGTCCTAAGCAAAATAAGATGCATAAAAGGATTAACATCACATGCAAATCATAAGTGACATGATATGGCCATCAACTCGTGCTTTTGATCTCCATCTCCAAAGCACCGGCATGATCTCCATCGTCACCGGCGCCACACCATGATCTCCATCATCATGATCTCCATCATCGTGTTGCCATCGGGGTTGTCGGCGCCCACCATGCTCTTACTACTATTGCTACCGTTTAGCGATAAAGTAAAGCATTACAAAGCGCTTAATGATTGACACGCAGGTCATACAAAAATTAAAGACAACCCTATGGCTCCTGCCGGTTGCCGTATACATCGACATGCAAGTCGATATTAACTATTACAACATGATCATCTCATACATCAAATATAATTCATCATGTCATTGGCCATATCATATCACATGCATACCCTGCAAAAACAAGTTAGACGTCCTCTAATTTGTTGTTGCATGTTTTACGTGGCTGCTATGGGTATCTAGCAAGAACGCTTCTTACCTACGCAAAACCACAACGGTGATATTCAAGTTGCTATTTAACCTTCTACAAGGACCGCCTTGTTCTATTCCGATTCAACTAAGATAGGAGAGACAGACACCCGCCAGCCATCTTATGCAACAAAAAGTCACATGTCTGTCGATGGAACCGGTCTCATGTACGTGGACATGTAAAGTTGGTCCGGGCCGCTTCATCCTATAATACCGCTGAATCAAGAAAGACTAAGGAGGGCAGCAATTTAAACATCAACGCCACAAACCCTTTTGTGTTCTACTCGAGAAAGCATCTACGCAAGATCCTAGCTCATGATGCCACTGTTGAGGAACGTTGCATGGAAAACAAAAATTTTTCTCTACGTTCACCAAGATCAATCTAGTAGATGCAACTACGAGGGGAGAGTAGGATCCACATACCCTTGTAGATCGCTAAGCGGAAGCGTTATGAACGCGGATGATGGAGTCATACTCGCCGCGATTCAGATCGCCGAAGATCCTAGCACCGAAGCAACGGTGCCTCCGCGTTCTTCACACGTACGGCTCGGGGACGTCTCCTCCTTCTTGATCCAGCAAGGGGTGGAGGAGAGGTTGATGGAGAACCGGCAGCACGACGGCGTGGTGGTGATGTTGGAGGAGAACTCCGGCAGGGCTTCGCCTAAGCACCGCGGGAGAAGAAGATGTTGTGGGAGAGGGAGGGCAGCACCGAGGCACGAACTTGTGTTTGCTGCCCTCCCTTTGCCTCACTATATATAGGGGGGGTGGAGAGGTGAGGGCGCCCTAGGGTTTCCCCCCTAGGGGGCCGGCGGCCAGGGCAAGGGGGGGCGGCGGCCAAGGCAGGGGGGGGCGGCGGCCAGGGCCAGGCCCTAGGGTTTCCCCCCCTAGGTGCCTTGCCCCCCACTCCAAAGGGGTGCGGCTGCCCTAGGGGGTCCCACCCCCTTAGCCGCATGAGGAGAGGGCCCAGGGGGGGGGGCGCACAGCCCCCTGAGGGCTGTGGTGTCCCCCCTTGTGGCCCATTAGGCCCAGAACTACTTCCGGACCCCCCGAAAACCTTTCCGGTACTCCGCCGATTTCCCGATGCTCCCCGGAACACTTCCGGACTCCGAAACCTTTCATCCTATATATCAATCTTCGTCTCCGGACCATTCCGGAGACCCTCGTTGTGTCCGGGATCTCATCCGGGACTCCGAACAACCTTCGGTAACCATACACTTTTCTCACTAACAACACTAGCGTCACCGAACGTTAAGTGTGTAGACCCTGCGGGTTCGGAAACCATGTAGACATGACCGAGACACTCCCAGGTCAATAACCAATAGCGGGATCTGGATACCCATATTGGTTCCCACATGTTTCTCGATGATCTCATCAGATGAACCACGATGTCAAGGATTCAGGCAATCCCGTATACAGTTCCCTTTGTCTCGTCGGTATGTTACTTGCCCGAGATTCGATCGTCGGTATCTCTATACCTAGTTCAATCTCGTTACCGGCAAGTCTCTTTACTCGTTACCGTAATACATAATCCCGTGACCAACTACTTAGTCACTTTGAGCTCATTGAGATGACGTATTACCGAGTGGGCCCGGAGATACCTCTCCGTCACACGGAGTGACAAATCCCAGTCTCAATCCATGTCAACTCAACAGACACCTTCGGAGATACCTGTAGAGTACCTTTATAGTCACCCAGTTACGTTGCGACGTTTGGCACACACAAAGCACTCCTACGGTGTCAGTGAGTTACATGATCTCATGGTCATAGGAACTTATACTTGACATGCAGAAAACTATAGCGATAACTGATACGATCAAAAGCTATGTTTAACGTTTGGGTCTCGTCCATCACATCATTCTCCTAATGATGTGATCCCGTTATCAAATGACAACTCATGTCTATGACCTGGAAACCGCGGTCATCTTCGATCAACGAGCTAGTCCTGTAGAGGCTCACTAGGGACACAAAGTTTGTCTATTCATCCACACATGTATTTGAGTTTCCAATCAATACAGTTATAGCATGGATAATAAACGATTATCATGAACAAGGAAATATAATAATAACTCTTTTATTATTGCCTCTAGGGCATATTTCCAACATATTACTCCACACATCGACCGCTATCTAGCATGCATCTAGAGTATTGAGTTCATAAGAACAGAGTAACGCCATAAGCACGATGACATGACGTAGAGGGATAAACTCAAGCAATATGATGTAAACCCCATCTTTTTATCCTCGATGGCAACAATACAATACATGCCTTGCTGCCCCTACTGTCACTGGGAAAGGACACCGCAAGATTGAACCCAAAGCCAAGCACTTCTCCCATTGCAAGAACTATAGATCTAGTAGGACAAACCAAACCAATAATTCGAAGAGACTTGCAAGGATATTATGAGCACACATAAAAAGTTCAGAGAAGAACCAAATATCTTTCATATATAACCTTGATCATAAACTCACAATTCATCGTATCTGACAAACACACCGCAAAAAGAGATTACATCAAATAGATCTCCTCAAAGACCGAGGAGAACTTTGTATTGAGATCCAGAGAGAGAGAGAGAAGAAGCCATCTAGATACTAGCTACGGACCCGATGGTCTGTGGTAAACTAATCACAACTCATGGTGAGGGCGATGATGATGATGATGAAGGCCTCCGTGATGGATCCCCCTCAGGTGGAGCTCCGGAACAGACTCCAAGATGGGATCTCCACAGGAACAGAAGCTACGACGGTGGAATTAGGGTTTTCTCTCTGTATATGGAGTTTCTGGGGTACGTGGACTTATATAGGAAGGAGGGCACCGGGGGCCACTTGAGGGGGTCTAGAGGCAGGGGGGCGCGCCCTGGGAAGGGGGGCGCGCCCCCACCCTCGAGGGCCATCTCTCTGTCCCCTGACTTGGTCCTCAAGCTGCGCGTGCGTGATTTTCTCCAAAAATATCTCTCGCAAAGGTTTCATTCCGTTTGGACTCCGTTTGATATTCTTTTTCTACAAAACCCTGAAATAGGCAAAAAAATAGCAATCTGGACTCGGCCTTTGGGTTAGTAGGTTAGTCCCAAAAATGATATAAAAGTGAATGATAAAGCCCATTAAACATCCAAGACTTCATAAATAATAGCATGGAACAATAAAAAATTATAGATACGTTGGAGACGTATCACAAAGCTAAGTCAAAAGCTCAATCTCATGGTCTTTACATGCCACTTCCTATTCCATACCATCCATGGGAAGACATAAGCATGTACTTTATACTTGGATTGCCTAGGACTCAGAATGGAAAGGATTCCGTGTTTGTTGTCGTGGATAGATTTTCTAAAATGGCTCATTTCATTCCTTGTAACAAGATCGACGATGCTTCACATGTGGCAAATCTCTTTTGTAGGGAAATCATTCGTCTACATGGCGTACCCAAGACTATCGTGTCGGATCGGGACGTCAAGTTCTTGAGCTACTTTTGGAAGACTCTATGCTCCAAACTCGGCATCAAGCTCCTTTTCTCGTCGGCATATCATCCACAAACCGACGGCCAAACGAAGGTGACGAACCGCACACTTTCGACGCTTCTTCGCGTGTTGATCAACAAGAACATCAAGGAATGGGAGCACTGCTTGCCCATCGCCGAGTACGCCTACAACCGCGCAAGACATTAGACTACCGGCAAGTCCCCCTTCGAGGTCGTCTACGGCTTCAACCCGTTCTCCCCATTGGACATTCTACCTCTACCTCTACAAGAGCGCATCAACTTGGACGCAAGTGCTCGAGCAAACTAGCTCAAGAAGGTGCATGAATATACAAGGGCAATGATCGAGCGGCAAGTACATCGCCTAGCCTCCAAGCTCAACGCCAACAAGAAACCAATGGTGTTCCAACCGGGAGATCAAGTATGGTTGCATCTTCGCAAGGATCGTTTCCCCGACGAACGCAAGTCTAAACTACTACCTCGAGCCGACGGACCCTTCAAGGTGCTAGCATGCTACAACAACAATGCCTACAAGATCGACATTCCACGCAACAAGTACAACATGAGTGATGTCTTCATCGTCAAGGACCTCTCACCTTTCCATGGTGATGAAGATTTCGATCCGAGGTCGGATCTTTCCCAAGGGAGGGGAGATGATGCGGAGCATCCCAAGGTCATCCCCATGGACCTACCATCGTCTCACCAAGTGCCAAGAGGACCCATGACACATGCTCGAGCACGAGCTCTTGAGACCGAGGTGACTTTACTCCTCTCTCTACATCGTTTCGATTCACACGAGAAATGGCTGCTACCCTCATCAGAAACTCTATGCATACTCAAGCCCCTCGAGAGCAACCATGGAGAAACCAAGGAACAAGAGGAATCAAAGAAGGAAGACGAAGGAGAAATCTGCCAAGTCTCAGACTGGCCGGATGATCCGGACGAAGACCCGGATGATCCGGGCAGAGCCCGGACGATCCGGACCCCCGGTCGGACGATCCGGATAATGTGTGCCCCGACACCCGAAGCTACCTTGCCAAAGCCGGATCGTCCGGACCCCGACCCGGATCATCCGGCCACACTCGGACGTCCGGACCAGGACCTAGACATCCGGACCTCCCGGTGCAGAAAAGACACGACCGGACCATCCGGACGCCGCCCCGGATCATCCGGAGCCCCGAAGCCCGGATCATCCGGACCAACATCCGGATCATCCGGACCGTGCCTGCGTGCATGACCTTGGGCCGAGGCCCATGTACCCCTTTGCCCCTCCTAGCTTATGTATAGCACTCCACCCATACTTTCTAGGGTTAACTTTGTGTTAGCTCACCTAAAAGCTTAGTGGTTCCTCTCCTACGAGACCGCGGTCTCCTCGGAGAAGATCCACCCAGATTCAAGACCTCCTTCACGGATAAGAACATCAAGACCTCCTCACGGAGATGACTACCGCTACTTGCATCGTCCTTAGTTGATCGTGTATCGTGTATCACTCTTTGTGTTCCCGGATCTAGCATTTGTGTGACCTAAACTTGTTGATTTGAGCGTTTTCTTCTTGTCCCTCTTGTGTTTTTCCTCATGCCCCTCGTGTTCATCCTCGGGATCCCTCCTTTTCATGAAAGATCGGCCACCTAGGGGTCCACCCTACATCATCTGTACCCGGTCCCCTTCGCTCGTGCGTCATCTTCATCGTCTCTCCATGCCTTCTCCGGTGTTCGAGTTTCGTCATCACAATGGCATCAACGTCTTGGTCATCCTACAAATAATGTGGTCACTAACATTGTTCAGAGTCATGAACTTCCGTGTTCTAGGTCACATAATTCGTCGTTAGTTTGTGATGCCTGTCAGCGTGCTAAGAGTCATCAACTACCTTATTCTAATTCGTTTCATATCACTACTGTACCTCTTGAATTAATACATTCGGATGTTTGGGGTCCCGCTCATGCTTCGTCTGGAGGGTACAAGTATTATGTTAGTTTTATTGATGACTACACGCGCTTCACCTGGATTTATCTGCTTAAACACAAGTCTGATGTTGAGCAAGTTTTCTGCAATTTTCAGGCTCATGTCGAACGCCTTCTGGATTATAAAATCAAGGCTGTTCAGTCCGACTGGGGTGGTGAATACCACAAACTCCATTGCTACTTTCAACGCACGGGCATTTCTCACAGAGTGTCATGTCCACATACCTCTCAGCAGAACGGTATTGCTGAGCGCAAACACCGACATTTGGTCGAGACCGGCTTTACCTTGCTTGCGCACTCCTCTCTTCCACTACGGTTTTGGGATGAGGCTTTTCTTAAGGCATGTTACCTCATCAACCGTATGCCCACTTCGGTACTCAACAAGGACACACCTCTGTTTCGTCTGTTTCATGATCAGCCCAACTACTCCTCTCTTCGGATTTTTGGGTGTGCTTGCTTGCCTAGCCTCCGCAAGTACAATGCTCACAAGCTTGAGTTCCGCCCCAAGATGTGTGTCTTCCTTGGCTATAGTCCTTTGCATAAGGGCTATAAGTGTCTTGATCGTACCTCCGGTCGGATATACATCTCTCGTGATGTTGTTTTCGACGATACTGCGTTTCCTTACTCCCAACCTGGCGTCTCAGTTGATCATGCTTCTCTTGAACATGCCCTCACTTTTCCCTCAGTTGAACCGGTTCCGGATGTCCATGTGCGTAAATATGACTTGTCCTATTTGTCACCAAACTTGTCCTCTTTAGGTGCTATTGTTTTTAGTTCCCCTCAGGTACATGTTGCTGTCCGCCGCCTCCTGATGAGCCCGACGTGCATGCTCAGGACGTACATGTCCCGTCGCCCAAGGCGGGCACGGCTGCCTCACCAGATGGCGCTACCACGGATTCGGCTGGGTCGCCACCCTCGCCCAGCGCACCCTTGCCCGGCGTGCCACCTTCGCCTGGGCTGGTCCAGCCCGCCGTCGTCTCTCGGCCCATGTGGTCTCTTACTGAGGTCTCCTCAGCCGCGACACCCTCGGCCGAGCACTCGTTGCCGCCGTCTTTTCCTACCGACACCGCAACTCCGGTGCATGATATGATTACACGTCATCGTGATCATACGTGCAATGAGAAGTCTTACACTGATGGCACGGTTAGGCATGACTCTCGTCGCCGTGCCTTCTTCGCCACGCCAGTTTCCCATCGTGATGCTCTGGGTGAACCTGCCTGGCGTGCCGCCATGTCTGAGGAGTTTGCTTCTCTCCGTCACACTAACACCTGGGTGTTGGTACCTCGGCCACCTAGTGTTAATATTGTGAGCTGCAAGTGGATTTTCAAAACCAAGCATCGTTCGAATGGGTCTGTTGATAAGCACAAAGCCCGTCTTGTTGCTCATGGTTTCACTCAACAACATGGGATTGACTATGGAGATACATTTAGCCCGGTGGTGAAGCCTGCCACGGTTCTCTTCGTGGTTGGATCCTCCGACAGATTGATGTGAGCAATGCCTTTTTACATGGGTTCTTGGCCGAAGATGTGTATATGCAGCAGCCGCCTGGGTTCGAGTGTGCCACGTATCCCTCTCATGTCTGCAAACTTCAGCGGTCTATTTATGGTCTCAAGCAGTCGCCTCGTGCCTGGTATGCTTGTTTGAGTCAGCATCTTTTGTAGCTCGGTTTTGTTGCCTCCGGATCAGATGCATCTCTGTTCATCTTCTCTCAGGGTGCTATACAGATATACATGCTTGTGTACGTTGATGATATTGTGATTGCTGGCTCTACCCCCGTCGTGGTGGATCGTCTTGTGCAATCGTTGTCTGCTATCTTTCCCATCAAAGATTTGGGTCGCCTCGAGTACTTTCTTGGTTTGGAAGCATCCTTTCATTCAGGGGGCATGACCTTGACGCAGAAAAAGTATGCTTTGGATCTTCTTCATCGCGTCAACATGGAGAACTACAGGGCCACTTCCACTCTGCTTGCTACATGTGAGAGTCTCTCACATCATAGTGGTGCACTATTGGGTAGAGATGACTCTTTTCGGTATCGTAGTGTGGTTGGAGCACTTCAGTATTTGACCCTCACTCATCCAGATATCTCCTTCGGAGTGAACAAAGTGTGTCAGTTCCTGTCGCAGCCAATGGAGGATCATTGGAAAGCAGTCAAGCGTATTCTTGAGATATGTCAAAGGTATGCTAGACATGGGACTACAGATTCGTAAGTCCGGGTTTACTAGAGTGAGTATATTCATCGATGTAGACTAGACATGCTATGTTGATGATAGGCGATCTACTGGTGGTTTTGCTATATTTGTTGGACCCAATCTTATATCTTGGAGTTCGAAGAAGCAACCCACAGTTTCGAGGTCAAGCAACGAGGCAGAGTATAAGGCATTGGCCAGTGACGCGACTGAAGCCATTTGGATAAACTCAGTTCTCACAGAACTTGGAGTCCCACGACAGCGCACTCCTATAATGTGGTGTGATAATTTAGGGGCAACCTACCTGATGGCGAATCCAGTGTTTCATGCTCGGACTAAACACATTGGGATTGATTTCCATTTTGTGAGAGAACGAGTAGCGGCTTATGAACTGGAAGTCAGGTTTATTTCTACAGATGATTAGTTAGCGGATGTATTTACTAAACCCGCTACTAGACAGATGCTAGACCGCTTTAGAACCAATCTTAATCTTGTATGTAGTTCAGATTGAGGGGGCATGTAAAATATAGGGTCTAGTATATTGTATATCTACACGTATTTGTATACGTATGTAACTGTATTGTGATCATCTATATATTGAGACGTGAGGCTGGATGTCAACCACCCACGCAAAACCCTATTCCCCGTGTTTAACTCATCCCCCAAAAGATGATCACCTGCATAGAATCAGACTCCGCCTTAAGGCGATTGTATCTACGTCAGCTGCAAAAGGGACAAACCTACATTTGGCAGCAATAAAATTACCATATGCATCTATCAGAATACCTCATATCGCTCCCATTCGCTCTTCCTCATAGAACGCTGTGTCCACATTTACTTTCACAAATTTTGGATCAAGTTTACTCCATTTTCTATCTTGTGTTCCACTTGGCTTAGAGAAGGCTTTGTGATATTTGCTTGCAATCGCTAACACTGATATGGGCCAACGGATAATCTGAGGGACTGTCTCATTATGCATAATGCGTCGTTTGATCCACCACAAATACCAGCAAGCCACAACATGCTTAAAATTCAGAGTTGGTTCGAGCACCATTGGGATATCTGTCAAGTTCAGCAAAAACTCCCAAACCGTGGACCCTGATCCGTCCACTATTGCTACCTGGTTAATTACTTCAGTTAGTCGCCAGCACTGCCACATCTCCTTTGCATGGGTGTAGGTGAATAGCAAATAATGTAGGTCTTCCGCTCCTTGATGGCAGATCGGATAGGCTCCGTCACTACCAGTATGTCTGTTCATTAGTATGGACTTCAGTGGAATAATTCCGTGCAATAACCCCTAGCAAAAGATCTGAACTTTGCTTGGAATATTTAGTTTCCATAGTACTCTCCATACTGCCAGAGGATTAGAGCCAATTGCTCCTGAAATTTCATTTGCCTGAGACCTAAAAGTATGCATCCACTATAATTTGTAGGTCGTTCGGACAGAGAAGATTTTGTTCTATTCACATGCCAAGTAACAAAGTCATCAAAGGCTTGGTGATTCAAGGGTATTTGCAATATCCATCGCACATCCACAGGGTTGAAGATGCTTCTTAGTAGCTCCTCATCCCACGTGCCATTATTTGAGTCAATGAGATCTCTTACTCATGACAGTAATGTGCCCATGAGGGGTAATTATCTTTCGATCTGAACTGGAAGGTATCCATGGATCATCCCATATGTTCACTGTATCACCAGAACCAATTCTCCAAATAAAGCCTTTCTTGAAAGTCTCTAGCCCCTTTAGAATATTTTGACATGTGAAAGATGATCTTTGTTTAGGAGTAGCTTGAAGTAAGCTCCCATTTGGATAATATTTCGCTTCCAAAACACGAGCACATAGGGACTCTAGTTCAATAATTAACCTCTAACATTGTTTAGCAAGCATGTCTAAATTGAACGAATATAGATCACGAAATCCCATACTGCCTTCACTTTTAGGGAAGCACAATTTCCACCACGAGTGCCGTTGCATTTTCCTATTCTCCTCATCATCGCCCCACCAAAATTGGGGAAAAATATCTATGATATCTTTACACACACCTTAGGCGTGACCGTTAGATCTATGTGCCCCGAACCGTTGGAACGCTCACCGCATTCATCTAGCGAAGGAATAATAACCGCTGGTTCACACGACCTGGGCGATTTTTTCAGACCGAATACATCCCGGAAAATCGACCACCCTGTATTTTTTTGCGGGATCCTGCAAATTCCAGGCCATTTACGTCATATCTAGGGGAGTCGCCCCTCTTTTTGCCAGACCCTCGAACTCCAATTCCGCACGCTCCCGTTATCGCCTCACTCCCCGTCGTTGCCGCCCCTGCACCTCTCCACCGGTTCTTGCCGCCCCAGTCTGCTTCACGCCATCTGTCGTGGATTTAGCACGGCGGATATCCTAGCAAAAGGACTTAGTCATGAGGCTATCGCTACGGGTTAGCTCAAAGGGGTTAAAGCGGACGAAGGGCACAGGGATTTTATACTAGTTCGGCCCCTTCGATGAAGGTAAAAGCCTACGTCTAGTTTGGTGTGGTATTGCTTGGGCTTCAATGACCAGGGAGCGAATCCGCTTTGCCTGTGTCTCTAGCTGTTGTTTCTTGTCCTGAACCATCGCCGGGTCGTCCCTTTATATAAGAGGTGATGCTCGGTCTGGTTTATAGAGTCCCGAGGCCGGCTCATAAACGTGTCCGTCCCGGTCTCTGCTCTTTCTATCATACATCCCAAGTTACATAGTATGACGGTTTACAAATTATGGGCCCTAACATATGGGCTCTAAGCCTCTTGGGCTACAATCTTTACTTCATACTCCGTTGGGCTTCTGATAACATAATCTTGATGACTTAAACTGGACCCTCCTGGTCGGTTTATATCTAGTAGTAATATCTCTGACATTAGGCCCCAGATTGATTTGAATTTGTTCATGTCAATCTCCAAAGTCTTGTATAGCTTTTCCTTTCTGCAGCCTCAATATGCTTGGTAAACCGGCATGATGTCATCCCCTCGAGTCGCTTTAAACTGTCGTGACGTCATCTGCGCATTTAGTGCATGTACCTATTCTTTTACCTTTATTTATTAAGGCTCTGAAAATCGAGGCGACAACTCGATCTATATCCGATTTTTGGTCTCCTCGATTTCCGCGCTTGCCGTTTTATCTCCTCGGCCTATAAATAGGGCCGAGGGCCATCTCTTTATCCCCCTTCGCTTCTTCCTCTGACCTCCAGCGCCCAAGCTCCGCCTCCCTTCTTCGAGCTCATCGTCTTCACCAAGCCCAGGCCGCTGCATCAACCTGAGCGGGTCCAGAGTTTCGCCGCTGTTCTCCTGCTTCTGCTGCCTCAGGTATGTTCATTCCTTCTTCCATGTAGATCTTCAGCTCTAGGGTTCCTTAGGAGCTCGCCCACGAACCCTTGTTCTTCGCAGTTCATCACCGTGGGCAGTTCTTAGCTGTAGACGTAAAACCTTCTAGATCGACTTTTGCATGCATAACTCCGCTCCATTTTTACAAACTTAGTTCCCCCAATACTGCTAGTTAGATTGGATCTGTAAAGAACCTTGGCCGCCCCTGACGAATATAATCTTAATTATCTTTGAGTTTTCCGCCTGCTGTAGATCCATATTTTGCTGCTGCTCGTGTTAAAGTTGTTTTCCACACTTTAGATCTGCATCCTGTTTACCCTCGCCGACGGTTCAACCTTGAATCTGCATCTCACATGCCCGTGCTGACGGTTTAGCTTTAGATCTGCACCTCACCTGCCTGTATTTGGCAGTTTAACTTTTCACTTCTAAGCTTCATAATCCGGTAGCTGTCTCGTTCATAGTTGTTCCAGATTGGTAGATACCATTAGTCCCTTGCTTAAACCGTCAATTAGATCAGTACCTTCATAGAACATGCCGGTTTGTATCTAGTGGATCGTAAACCGGGTCTTGTACTGCATTTTTCAGCATTCCCCCTTTGAAAAAGATGACTTCTGCGGCTAAACAGTTTGTCGCTTACAACTGGGTCCCATCCCGGATTACCGAGGATGACTTAGCAAAGGTGGCCTCAATCGGCGGTTTAGGCCCGAAAGAGGTACTGCACTGGCGGGCCCCTGGGAAAGAGTGCCCTCCTCAGCCTAAGGAGGGAGAGACCATTGTCTTTTTTGATCACCTGGCTCGGGGCTTTAGCCCTCCCGGTTCAATGTTTTTCCGCGACATTTTAGCCGACTTTCAACTCCATCCACAAACATAGGTCCCAATTCCATATCAAACATCTGCAATTTCCAAGTCTTCTCAGAAGCCTATCTGCAAGAAGAACCATCCATAGAGTTATTTCGGGACTTCTTCCATCTGAATCGCCGGACTGAATTCCATGATGGGCCCAATACTGAACTTGGCGGTATGAGCATCCAGAAGAGGAAAGATGTCAGTTTTCCTCACGCCACTCTTCACAGCCATCCCAAGGAGTGGAATCAGACCTGGTTCTACTGCATGGACACTTCACCAGAGGGAGAGAATCCACTACCGGGTTACCGCCCTTATCGTCTGACAGCGGATCACCCTTTCCCACAATGTCTGAGTGCCAAAGACTGGGCTCGATATGCCCCCCAACTTTCAAAACTCAGGGCCTTTGTTGCCAACGGTTTAACCGGGGTTGACTTTGTCCGCTGCTGGCTCTCTTGGAGCATTTTCTCGTTGAGCCGGCGTTCCGGCTTAATGTGCGAGTATACCGGTAATCCGAAGGACCCTCAGCGTCACATAGCTACGGTGCTTCCGGACAATGAAGTTACTGAGTCTGCTAAGAAGATGTTGAATATTCCTCTGGAGGAGTGCAGCCAGACCGGTTTAGCACCCTTCTGCGTGAACAATAAACCACCATCGGTAAGATTCTTCCGTCCATTTCTCTTTGTTTTAATCCGGCCATATTACTTGTCTTCAATATACTTTATTCCTTTATACAGGCCAATGACCCCTTTTGGAAATGGAAAGCCTAAGATAAACCGGCAAAGCCATCTCGCAAGAAGAGTCTGGCAGTGAAGAAACACAAGAAAAGGCCTGCCGCTGCTTCCGGTTCAAACCCCGAAGAAGATGATCCGGCTTCTGAGGTACTGCTTGGTTCTTACACCTCTTAATTTTCCTTTGCCTATATTCATAGTAACAATATCCTTTCCCAGGATCCGGCGGAAGGGAGTAAAGCAGACGAAGTCGAGGTAATCTCTCTCTCTCCTCAGATTCAGAACCGTTGCCACCCAAAGTTCGGGTAGCCCGGAAATATCCATTTTCTCACCCTTATGCTCAATTGGATCCCAATTTTCTTTTGAAGAAACAGCAGCATGAGGCTCGCCGGACCACACGCCACAGTGGTCATGTGGTTGAATCATCCGGATTACCCCACACGCCGGCTCGAAGACGCCGCTCAGAGGTTTTGCTTACTCCAACCATTCTTCATCCAAAAGCAGGTCTTATTCGCAAACCTCTTAAACCGTCTGATCCAATCTATCAGGAAACTCCTCTATATTCTTCCGGCGAGTCAACTGCCACCCAAGTCCCGGTGCTCAAGACCGTTCCTGGGTAAGTCATCTTTCAGTATATCCGGTTTATCTTTTCCTTTTAGACTTGTGATTTTCATTATTCCTTTAATCTTTTCAGTATGCCCAAGCCTAGCAAGAAGGCAAAGTTGAATAAACCGGCGACCGAAAATACCACCGCTGAACCGGCAGAAGATCCTGAAGCTGCCAATCCTCTGGAGGAAAATGTTGAAGTTCAGCACGATGATCCTTCCCCTATGGATCACGAAGATCTTGCTACTCCGGGGGTGACGCTATGGAGAACACTGCTGAACCGGCCAGCCCTGTCCGGGTTAGTCCTCCTCGGGCTAGTCCGGCTCCTGTCAGTCCGGTGCAGACCAATCCTGCTGCTGCTGCTGCTGATCCCCCCAGGCCAACTGCTGCCTCACTAGATGATGTTGAGATTACTGGAATAAACTTTACCGCTCCCGCGGAGCCTGTCATCTTGGCCAGACACACTGCTAAGGAGGAAGTTCTTCAGAAGGACAAGGGTAAGTGGAGCACTGATCTGTCTAGCTATGCTCCACTTAGCGCCGAGGAGCTTCATTCTGGGTATCTAAACCGGCTCTTCACCAGCCGCGACCACGAGGCCGGTTTGGTAAACTTGATGAAGGAAAAATATGAGGTAACTTCTTTCCCTTTGCCTTTCATTTCTGCTTGTAACTTGTAGATGTACCTTTAGTCCATTGTAGCCCCCAAGTGCCGGTTTAGCCTTCAGGGTAAATCGGGACTTTGGTAGATTAACTGGAATAGCTTGATTTGCACTAGTAGCCCCCAAGGGCCGGTTTACTCCACTGCGGGTGAATCGGGACTTCTACTATGTTTGAGAATGACCTTACATTAGCCCCCAAGTGTCAAGGACATAACTTGTGATGTGCTTGGGACTTGTTTGAAAAAATTGCTTTCTTTCACTTAAATTGTACATTAGCCCCCAAGTGTCGAGTGCATAACTTGTTATGTGCTTGAGACTTTTAATTGAACTGTCTTCATGAATACCTGATATTTTCTATTCTCTGCAGACTGACTTGAACCGGAGGGCTTCGGAGATAACTAAGCTCCAGAATAGCCTGGCCTTCCAAGAAACTGCTTCGACTAAAGTCAAGGAGGAACTTACCCTTGCTTTAGCTAGTATGGAGAAGCTCAAGAAAGATTTTGAAGCGAAGCGGTCCACTTGGGAGGTACAAAAGGCTGCTTTAGAGAAAAGGGCCAAGGATGCTGAGGCTGCTCTTAACCCGGTGATGGAGGAGTTATCCGCGTTAAGGCAACATATAGACGATATGACCTCTGCCATCTTCGGTAAGTACTTGTTTTCATACGCTTTATCCTTGCTATCTTATACTGCTCCGGCTTAACTCATCACTTGTATACAGGGAGGCACGTGACTCATCTTGGGGATGATGTCTGGAGGAAGCTGAAGGCTGGTTACACCTTGGTGGAACAACTCTATGCTGGTGCTCAGAGGGCCATCAGTGCTATTTCACATAATAAACCGGCGCCAACCACCATCCAAGGTACTCTGGAGAAATTATCCATCTTGCCTACCCGAATTGTTGAAGTGAAGAAATCTTCTGCAAGAGCTGGTTCCCTCATGGTATTGACCCGGGCCAAGGCATGGGTTCCCGATTTTGATCCGGCGGAGGCCATGAATGGTTATCCCAGTATGAAAGAAGATGGGTCAGCCTTCTCCGCTGAAGATCTTTGTGTTTTGACCAAAGACATGCGCCCTCTTGCCAGTAAGCTTGCTGATGAAGCGGACTTAACAAGGTATCATCCGGGTTATGATCTAGAGAATGTGCTGGTGGATCGGCCGTCTTATGACATCAAAAATCTGATTCCACCCGTTCGTAAGCATACCTTCTCTCCTGACATTGAACCGTCAGAACTTATAAACGATGAAGTATATTTCCGTGCCCTTGCCAAGATTGACTGGAGCACCCCTGATTTCCAGCAGCTGCCAGAAGTTGTTGAAGATCCGGAACAAGCTGACCCTCAGTCTTCACAGCGAGCCGAAGAAGAAACCTAAACCGGCTCCGGTTTAATCTTATGTGTTGAATACTTTGCGAGAAACTGTTATTCTTTTGGGCCTGCCAGTGCATTGTAATAGAATAGTTGAGATACTGTCTTTGTCCCACTCTATCCTTCATGGCATTACTTTGTTTGGCAATTCCTAAATTATCTCCTGCTTGCAATGCTTTGACAGTTTATATTACCTGTGCCTGCATGAACAAAGCTAAAAAAATGTCCTGGCGGTTTACCACCGGACGGGTTATACTGCCCAAACACATGATCCAAGGAAATAACTTGAACTGTGTAAAAATAGAAACACGCGCCGTACCTGTGATTAAGTGTATATATAAACCTTAATCCGGCAGGATCAATCCAAGGCATGAGTGTTGATGACTTACTTGGCTCTTTGTCGACTTATCATGAAGGCCGATCCGGGTTATAATGAACGCCGGTTTAACTAGTACTGGTGTTCATGACCCAGACTATAGCTCTGTAAATACAGATGTAGTGACAACTTTGTAGTTATCCAGTCTTGAATCAATGGACTTGGTTGGAAAACCAACGACCTTGAAGATAAAGATTTGAGAAAACATAAAAAATGAAAAATAAAGTTTTTGGGCAAATAAGACCATGTAGTCGAGGCTTTTTACGAGCTGCCAGGCTCCAAATTCGAGGCTTTTTATGAGCTGCCAGGCTACCGTCATTAACCATTTTAGCAAAGCCTGTTAAGATGATCCGCAATCTTTAACCAAATCATCAATGTCAAATGTTACCAATGTTCAAAATCTCATAAAGATTTTGGCTTGTGTAATCACTTGATGATCGTCAATTTAACGTGACCAAGTTCAGGGTCCCGAAGGATTGACTTGTGATACGTTCGACGGGTCATACCAGGTTTACCTGGACGGCGTGATTTACTTGATGCAGGCAGGTTAATCTGGGGTTTTAGGTGTATACACCGGGCTTCCAAGCCGTGTTCACTACAAGAGTTTTCAACTCACTGATGAGCTTGCATCAGGAGCCCCCAGGTAGCGTGTGAGCATTGCTCGTCGGGGCATATGTTTGAGTTGTGCGAGGCATCAAAACCCTCTTTTGCCCCTCATCATCATGTGGAAATTGCCGAAGCAACCAGAGCAGTGCTCTTATGATGGTCTTCATATGGCCGCCAGTTTAAGAGGCCATGGGAAACTTCCTTGCCCACGGAAGCCCCATGTGATTCTTTTTTGTACAGAGAAGACGGCTGATTCCTTGATTTATCAAGGGCGCCGGTTTTAAGAGGCCATAGAAAACTCCCTTGCCCACGGAAGTCCCCATGTGATACTCTTATGAAAAGGATGGCTGATTCCCCGGTTTACCGGGGGCGCCGGTTTATTTTATTAATCATAATAAATACATTGTACATAAAGCGGAGCCAATGGCTCAAGTATAGTAAGGTCGAAGAAGAGCGATGTTCCACGGCCACTTGGTCTCCTCCTCCGCCGTGCGTGAGTCCTTATGTTCTCGAACGTCGACGAGATAGTATGATCCGTTGTGCAGGTTCTTGCTTACCACAAAGGGCCCTTCCCAAGGTGGGGATAGCTTGTGCATATCTGTCTGGTCTTGGATGAGCCGAAGCACCAGATCTCCTTCTTGAAACGTCCTGGTTTTAACCCGACGACTATGGTACCGGCGCAGGTCTTGTTGGTAAATCGCCGATCGAGCTGCTGCCGTGTCCCGTTCCTCGTCCAGCCGGTCCAGAGCGTCTTGTCTTGCTTGTTCATTATCCGCTTCGACATAAGCCGCCACCCGCGGCGAGTCATGACGGATATCACTAGGGAGGACAGCTTCAGCTCCATATACCATGAAGAAAGGCGTGTACCCTGTAGATCTGTTAGGTGTAGTGTTGATGCTCCATAAGACAGAAGGCAACTCCTCCACCCAACAACCCGGTGTTCTCTGTAAAGGAACCATAAGCCGGGGTTTGATGCCTCTCAAGATCTCTTGATTGGCTCTTTCAGCTTGGCCATTAGACTGAGGGTGAGCTACCGATGAAACATCAAGACGAATATGCTCACGTTGACAGAATTCCTCCATAGCTCCCTTGGACAGATGGGTGCCATTATCAGTTATAATACTGTGCGGAAAGCCAAACCGGAAAATCACCTTTTTGATGAACTGAACCGTTGTTGCTGCATCACACTTACTGACAGGCTCCGCTTCAACCCATTTTGTAAACTTATCCACGGCTACCAACAGGTGGGTTTTCTGGTCTTGGGATCTCTTGAAGGGTCCAACCATATTGAGCCCCCAAGTCGCAAACGGCCAAGTAATTGGGATCATCCTCAGCTCCTGCGCCGGTATATGAGCACGCCGTGAGAATTTCTGGCAAGCATCACATTTTCTGACCAAGTCCTTTGCGTCGGCGTGAGCCGTCAACCATTAGAACCCATGACGAAAAGCTTTAGCCACCAAGGATTTTGAACCGGCATGATGACCACAGTCCCCTTCATGAATCTCTCAAAGAATATCACAACCTTCTTCTGATGATACACACCGCTGAAACGCTCCAGAAACGCTGCGATGATGAAGTTCTCCATTGACAATAGTCACAGATTTAGACCGCCGGATTATCTGCCGGGCCTCAACTTCATCCTCTGGTAACTCACCTCGGTTCATGTATGCCAAGTAAGGGAGCGTCCAATCCTAAATGACATGAAGTGCTGCAACCAATTGTGCTTTCGGATCAGGAACAGCCAAGTCCTCCTCTGAAGGTATCTGCATCGACAGATTATGTAATTCATCCAAGAAAGTATTAGGTGGAACCGGTTTATGCTGGGAACCCAGCTGGCTTAACGCATTGGCTGCTTCATTCTTTCACCGGTCTATATGATCCACCTGATATCCTTTGAAGTGTCCAGCGACAATGTCCACCTCTCGTCGATATGCTGCCATAAGCGGATCCTTGGAGTCCCACTTGCCAGATACTTGCTGTGCTACCAGATCTGAATCGCTAAAGCATTTAACCCGGCTCAAGTTCATCTCCTTGGCCATCCGCAAACCATGGAGGAGAGCTTCATACTCAGCAGCATTGTTAGTACAAGGGAACATTAAATGGAGGACATAACAGAACTTATCACCTCGTGGGGAAGTTAACACGACTCCAGCCCCCGAGCCCTCCAACTGCCTTGAACCGTCAAAGTGAATAGTCCAGTATGTATGATCCGGCTTCTCCTCAGGTGCTTGCAACTCTGTCCAATCATTAATGACATCCACCAGCGCTTGGGATTTTATAGCAGTATGGGGCACATACTTTAATCCGTGCGGGCTAAGCTCAATGGCCCATTTTGCAACCCTACCAGTGGCTTCTCTGTTCTGGATTATATCCCCTAACGGAGCTAAACTGACAACAGTGATTGGGTGGCCCTGAAAATAGTGCTTCAGCTTCCGGTTTGCCATGAACACTCCATATACCAGTTTCTGCCAATGTGGATATCTCTGTTTCGACTCAATGAGCACCTCACTGATGTAGTAAACCGGCCGTTGAACCGGATACTCTTTGCCTTCCTCCTTGCGCTCTACCACAATGGCAACGCTTACCGCATGGGCATTGGCAGCCACGTATAACAGCAGCGGCTCATTGTCAACCGGGGCCGCAAGGACCGGCGGCTCTGCCAATTGCCTCTTCAAATCCTCGAACGCAGCATCAGCAGCATCACTCCAGACGAAACGGTCGGTCTTCTTCATCGTCTGATAAAGCGGGATTGCCTTCTCCCCCAAACGGCTGATAAACCGGCTCAGTGCTGCAATACGGCCCACCACGCGTTGGACATCGTTGATGCACGCCGGTTTAGCCAGAGACGTGATCGCCTTGATCTTCTCCGGATTAGCTTCAATCCCTCTGTTTGACACTAGGAACCCCAGGAGCTTGTCTGCCGGAACACCAAAAACGCACTTCTCCGGATTAAGCATCATTTTATAGGCACGGAGATTATCAAAAGTTTCCGTCAAATCATCTATCAGCGTTTCCTCCTTCCTAGATTTTACCATAATGTCATCAACATATGCATGAACATTCGGCCCAATCTGCCCTTGTAGGCAGTTCTGCACACAACGCTGGTAGGTCGCCTGGGCACTCTTAAGCCCAAATGGCATAGATACATAATAGAAGGCTCCAAAGGGAGTTATAAAGGCTGTCTTCTCCTGGTCCTTAACTGCCATCTTGATCTGATGATAACCTGAGTATGCATCCAAAAAACTTAGCTGCTCACATCCTGCCGTAGCATCAATAATTTGATCAATACGGGGGAGAGCAAAAGGATCAGTTGGGCAAGCCTTGTTCAAATCTGTGTAATCAACACACATTCTCCAAGTTCCATTTTTCTTAAGCACTAGCACCGGATTAGCTAACCACTCCGGATGAAACACTTCGACTATAAAGCTTGCAGCCAAGAGCCTAGCCACTTCTTCTCCAATAGCCTTGCGCCTTTCCTCATTGAGGCGGCGCAGATATTGCTTGACCGGTTTAAACTTAGGATTGATATTAAGATTATGCTGAGCGAGTTCCCTCGGTATACCTGACATGTCAGAAGGCTTCCACACAAAGATATCCCGGTTCTCACAGATGAACTCGATGAGCGCGCCTTCCTATTTGGGATCTAGGTTAGCGCTGATAATGAACTGCTTGGATGAGTCGCCCGGAACAAAGTCCACCTGCTTAGTCTCCTCAGCCGATTTGAATTTCAACGCCGGATCATGCTCTGTGGTTGGCTTCTTCAGCGGGGACATATCCGCCGGATCAACATTGTCCTTATAGAACTTCAGCTCTTCTGTTGCACAAACGGTCTCAGCATAAGCTGCATCACCTTCCTCGCACTCCAAAGCGATTTTGCGGCTCCCATGAACTGTAATAGTTCCCTTGTGGCCCGGCATCTTGAGCTGTAAATAAACATAACACGGCCTAGCCATGAACTTGGCATAAACCGGCCGCCCAAACAAGGCATGGTATGGGCTCTTGATTTTTACAACCTCAAAGGTCACAGTCTCTGATCTAGAGTCATGCTCATCTCCAAAGGTGACCTCCAAATCAATCTAGCCAACTGGATAGGCCGATTTACCGGGTACTACCCCATGGAACACTGTGTTGGACTGTCGAAGCTTTTTATATGTCAGCCCCATGCGCCGAAAAGTCTCATAATATAGGATGTTGATGCTGCTGCCTCCATCCATAAGCACTTTGGTGAACTTGTAACCACCCACCTGTGGTGCCACTACTAGAGCCAACTGACCCGGATTATCAACCCGGGGTGGGTGATCCTCTCTGCTCCACACAATGGCTTGCTCAGACCAACGCAAAAACGTGGTATCGCTGGTTCAATAGAATGCATTGCCCTCTTCAGAACCTTCTGATCCCGTTTGCATAAAGTCGTGGTGAAGACGTGATACTGTCCACTGCTCAGCTCCTTCAGATTATTCTGATATCCGGATTGCTGCTGCTGCTGACGTTGTTGGTTCCCTTGGTTGTTGTATCCGCCCTGACCATGCTGCTGGTTATGCTGATGCTGATTGTTGCCATTGTGGTTACCATTACCGCCGTGGTATCCTGAACCTGATCCGCCACCTTGATAACCCGGACCTTGAAAACCGGGGCCTGATCCGCCGGGGGCCCGTGATCATACTTAGTCTATTTCATAAATTCTTGCATGATGAAACATTCTTTCCAGAGATGCGTAGCCGGGTTTTCCGCTGTACCGTCCTTTGGACAGGGCATGTTCAATTGACGCTCTAGATTAATAGGCGGCCTCCCGTTGCGTGGGGGCGGTCTACCCTTGCAGCGCTACCCATTGTCCTGAGCGTTAGTATTGGCCACAAAGTCTGAGATGCCTTCCGCTTTACGCTTGCCATTGTATCCATGACTCGCCGGATTGGCCTGCGGCGGTTTACCGTTCTTGCTCGCCTTCCCTGACTTGTCTCCATCTGCGTCTGGATATTTGGTGTTATCCGAATCTCCGTATTTCACGAAAGCGCCCATGAGTGTTACCATGTCGTTGCAATCACGTTTGAGCCGTCCCAACTTCTGCCTCAAAGGTTCAAACCGGCAATTGCCTTCCAAGGTTACTATTGCTGTACTTGGGTTGATGCTATTGGAGGAGTGCAAGATTTCGGACCCTCGTCGCACCCAACTGCTTGTAGACTCTTGCTCCCCTTGAACACAGACAGCCAAGTCGACAACAGACATCGGCTGCTTGCATGTGTCCTTGAAATTATTGATAAACCGGCGCTGCAATTCGCCACATGATCCGATGGAATTAGGTGGTAAAGCCTTCAGCCATGTTTGGGCCGTACCCTCGAGCATCATTATGAAATACTTAGCGCATGCTGCCTCGTGCACATCGAGCATCTCCATTGCCATCTCGTAACTCTCAACCCATGCCTCCGAGGCAAGATCCGCCGTGTAGTTGGGCACTTTGCGTGGACCTTTAAAATCTTTGGGTAGTTTTACGTTCCGTAAAGCGAGGATGAGACACTGTACGCCCAGGGAACTGGACATGACCCCCGGTTCAACTGTGGTGGCGGGATGAACCGGCGTTGCCTGACGGGCATCGTACTGGGCAGTGTGTCTGGCCTGATCCACCACCTCTTGCGCATGTGCTTCCTCTCATGCCGGATTATCCTGCCTCGGCCGATGACGTCTCCGTGCGCTGCTTGATATGGCCGGTTCATCCAGACGCCTCGTATAACTCCGGCTCGGGTGAGGGGTTGAGTGAATCCTCTCCCGGCTATATGAATAAGCTTGCTGTTGATTTAGCGCCGTGTCCAGCAACTCCTTGGCCCGTCGCGCCTCCACTGCTATGGGGGAGGTACCTTCAATGGGAAGGGCGGCCAGTCGTGAAGCGGCAGCAACTATGTTGTCCAACGGATTAGAATAATGACCAAGAGGGGTGGGCACATGTTGGGTCGGCACAACTTGGCGATTCGGCTCTGCGGCCGGTGGCTGAACCGACGCGCCTGTTCCTAGTGCTCCTCCCCGGTTTACCTCCGGCTTGTTACTGGTTCCTGCGCCTGGCGTGCTGAAGAAATTTCTTGCCTCATAAACCGGCGGTAGGCGAGATTGTTGTCTCCTCATCATTACTCCTTGCAAGGCGGTCTGGTCTAACATAAGCCGATAGGCCTGAACCTCTAGCTCCGCCTGCCTTGTAGCCATCCTAGCTTTCTCAGTAGCCAGGTGCAACTTCACTTGTTCAATCCGGATCTTGACCTGAGCGATCTCTGCATCATGCTGCTCCTTGTCTGCCTGGGCTACCTCTGCCGTTGCAAGCGTTGTCAGAGTGTCGACCAAGGTGGATAGAGCGTCAGAAGGCGACGGGGGAAGATCTCCAGCTCTAGCTCCCATTGCCTCTGATGTTAACGCCCCTGTCGTCGAGGGCTGCTGCATGGATTGTGATCCGGCCATGAAAACAGCAACCCTGTTTTGCGGATCGAGGGGGTCTGGAATACTGTCACCATCGGAACAACCCTCAGACCGTCCATCCTACAGCAGATACAAAGATTCGGTCTCTCCGGACGAAGATTCATCGCCGGAATAAACAACAGTCTCGCCGCCAGAGGCCGATCCGTCCTCGGCTTGTACTTCATGCACTGCTCAAACGAAGACGTGCTTCACGGCGGGCTGAATCCGGGCAGGTCTCGCACGCTGAGCCGACTCGACGATGTTGGGGAAGGTGTCCGGCTCAGGGCCCGGTTCGCCGATCTTGCCAATGAAGACGTGGATGCCGCCGAAGGGGACCCGGTACCCATATTCGATTGAATCGGCCTCGGGGCCCCAGCCTGCATCGTCGATGTAGATCCGGCCGCGACGACTCTTAGTCATCCGGCCCACTTCGTAGCCCTTGATCCCTTCAAAGCTGCCCTTCAAGAACTCGAAACCATCGTGCGATAGCCCCACGGTGGGCGCCAATTGCCGTGCCAAATGCCGCATTTTTTTTAAGAAACAACGCGCTTTATTTCATATCAGAATGTTTTGGGGAATACAGAGATTGTCCGGAGGACCATTAAGCCACACATGACGGCCATAATGTAAGGTAGTAGCCATCATAGCTAAATTGGGTGCTTCACCATTGCTTTTGTGTTATTCGTGAACAAATCACAACTAAGAAACTTTGACTTACTCTCATGAATATCACATAAAGTCATACAATACTCACCTCGGTGCACTTGGTTTTGTAGGTCGTTGATGACTCTCAGACAATCAGATACTATACGCAGCCCGTTGACGACCAAGTCTTCCGCTAGAGCTAGAGCTTCTCTTCATGCATACGCTTCCAGTATCGCTGGCTCAACGACTCCCCGAAAGACAAGTGCTAAAGAGCCCAAAAACTGGCCATCTGCACTGCAGACAATTCCAACAGCGCCAGTACTAGATGATTTTTCTACAACTGCAACTACATTCAGTTTGGTCTGTCCAGAAGCAGGCAATATCCACCTTGGTACCGTACTACTTGTAGCTGTCCTAGACCTCCCGGTTTTATGTTGCTTCGGTGGGATTTGTTGGAGCTCTTGCAAGTGATGGCTTCTCGCCCCTCGTTGGTTACCCCAAGTGGAAGGTTTGAGATGTAGCGTAGCGGTAGTTTTCCCTTGGCAAAGATACCAAGGATCGAATCCCGTGAGACTCCGAGGGTCGACAAGAAGGTGTCAACTGCTAACGGCGCCAGATACTTAGCGATTGACAGGACCTGCACACAGATCCAAATAACTTTGCTCCCAACGAGTACAGAGAGGTTGTCAATCCCTCCGGCCTTGTCGTTTACAAAGGATCAAATGCAAGAGATAATAGTGATAGGTATGACTGCAACTAGTAAATAAGAACAGGAAATAAATAGCGGGTATGATCAGTGATGGTAATATGGACCGGGGTCCCATGATGTTCACTAGTGATGTCTCTCTCCCAAAAGACGATAAAACAGCTAAGCGAGGTAAACAAATTACAGCTGGGCAATTGATAGGATTATGTGCGCAAACCAATGCTAACTATGCTGCAAAGAAAGGTAGAGGCTCAAAAGCATGGGCGGTACGCCAAGGCAAGTAGACCGAAATCCATCTGCATCTACTACTAATCATCCACCTTGAGATATCTATCCAGAACATCTCGCTGGTATTAAGTTGCGAGTCCCACCCATAGTGTAAACTCAAAGCAACAGACAACTGCATTAAAAGAACTTTGCGTAAAGTAAACAATCCTTGCACCCGCAAGTACAAGCACCGTTGTTTTCCCCCTTGTGGCAACAACACATCCCCTAGACTCATGTTTCTGTCACTCAAGCTAGTCATCGAGGGGCATGAACCCACAATCAAGCATAACGTTCCCTCTCGGAGTTACTACCTACTACTTGGCCAAAGCAATAAACAGCAACGGAGAACATGCAAGAATTACTCAAGAACATAAATATAAAAGAGGTGAATCAAATATATTACTCACACACAATCTGAACATAATCTCATAATCCATCGGATCCCAGCAAACTCATCATAGCAACAGCATAAGGATTACATATGTGCCTCGATCATGTAGGGCAGCTCACGAGGTCTAATTGGTGAAGAACAAAGAGGGGAGGAGAACATCACATAGCTACTGGTCATGGACCCATGGTCCAAGGGGGACTACTCACAACTCATCCGGGAGGCGTCCATGGTGGTGGAGAAGCTCCCGGTGGTGGTTCTCCCCTCCGGCAGGGTGCCGGGAAGAGTTCTCCTGGTGCTCCCGATCTTGAAAGCGCGGCGGCGGCGGAACAGAGATAAGATCGCGAAAAAGGTTTCCGTCCTCGAGGGTTTCGGGACGCGGTGTAAATATATGCCAAAGGGGGGCGTCAGAGGAGGTAAGGGGGGCCCAGGCGCCCCCCCGGCGCGGCCAGGAGGGGGGCCGCCCCCACAGGGCGCCTGGAGCCCCTGTGGCCCCCCTCTGGCCCTACTTTGGCCGCATGGAAGCTTCCGGAACGCTGATTTTTTATATATTTTTCCCGGAATTTTTCTGGCAATTTACGTAATGGGAAAACCTGAAATACAAAAACAGCAGAAAACAGAAACTGGCACTGGGGTGCACTGAGTTAATAGGTTAGTCCAAATATGATCAAAAGTGTATGGAAGTGCATAAATATCATAGCAATATCACACAAAAGAGGCATGGAGCAAGCAGAAATTATAGATACGTTTTGGACGTATCAACATCCCCAAGCTTAATTCCTGCTCGTCCTCGAGTAGGTAAATGATAACAAGCATAATTTCTGTGGTGACATGCTACCAACCATATAAGAACTTTTCACAGTCACATGACAAATGCTTACTGAGATAATGAATCTTTAGTAATTAAGTTGCCTCATGAGAATATCACAAAGAACTGAAAGTTTTACAATATGATACTGAAACACTCAATAGATTTGTAGTGAGCATGGTGTGCAAACATGACAAAGTGATACCTCGCTTGCCCCCTTTAGTGAAGCAAAACATAAATGCAGGGGCACCTCCGAAGTTTAAGTGACGACTAGATACAATGATTTCAGAATAAATGATATCATAATCATGCAGAAGACAATGGTACTTTGGGACAGTGCACATTACATTCAGAATGACAATCATGCTCTCAATAGTTGGTGCTTTGAAGAAAGAAGGTGGAGACTCTCGAACCGTGGCTTTTGATGGCAAGGTTGAAAACCCGTGGTCGGAAACAAAGACAAAACATGTACCAGAGCTCTTGGTTTTAAAAACAGAGGTAAAAAATTATTTTTTAGAGATGCATATTTCGTCAACGAATGCTAGTAGATAACTCAATTACTTCTCGAGCTGGACAAGTTTCGAGGAACGACTCCCGCACGGGGACGATCACATCCCCTTATCACTGCCAAAGTTTTCTGATTTCTCATGAACAAAGCGTGAAGGAGGGTTTGTTTATTGTATATTTTTTAATGAGCCGGGCGCACTCTTTGCCAGTTCCTTCTCGTATTAGGGGTTTGCAGATTAGACATGCAATCCCGGGGTGAAGCTTGTCCAACTTAAAAAGATCATGAATTAACTACTACTTCCTCATGAGCTAAAACAGAGGCACAAAAGAGAAATACTTTTGATTAATTTCGAGATGGTACACGAAAGTCTTCGTTAGGAATGGCAAGTAAATACCATGTATAGGAAGGTATGGTGGACTCATATGGCATAACTGGTTTAAAGGATTTTGGATGCACAAGCAGTCAGTCCGCTTAGTACAGGCGAAGGTTAGCAAAAGACTGGGAGCGACCAACTAAGAGAGCAATGACGGTCATAATCATGCAGAGCGACAAAGCAACATTGAATCGGGCATGGAAGTTATATCGCTACTCAGAAATTAAAGATCATCAAGGCTTGGTAGACTTTCTTTACAGTCTTAAATATGCATGAGCATATGCCAAGTCAATCAAAATAAATTCTTGGAGGAAGATATCACTAAACCATACCAAATCATAGGCAAACAAATCATGTTGGTACTTCAATAACACGTTAAGAACCCCCCAGCTATTTGAGACTAACCATAAGAAAACATGAACTACTAAGCACCATTATGCACATAGCATTTTTATCATAGACATTCAACCAGTGCAACAGACAAACTCTCTTAACAAGATAAACATGAAAACTCAAGAGAGTTCAGCAACCAACTAAACAAAAGCTCTTTAAAAAGAAAAGCATGAAAACTAAGAGCTAAACATGACAGTAGCTATTGAAAGACAAATAACACACACACCAAAGATAAACATGAAAATCCTATGTTGTGTTCTAGGTTGAAGTGGAGCGTGTTTCTCTCCCACACAAAGAAAGCTGGGTTCTAACTCGTTATGAACAGCAAGCAAAGCTAAAGAAAACTAAAAAGGAAACTAAAAGCAAGACGCTCCAAGCATAGCACATAACGCATGAAGTGATTAAAATATAGTGGAACGAAAGACGAACTGATAATTGTTGATGGAGAAGGGGATGCACGAGGGCATCCCCAAGCTTAGACGCTTGAGTCTTCTTGAATATTTCTTGGGGGTGCACGGGGGCATCCCCAAGCTTGAGCGTTTGACACTCCTGAATCTTTTTATCATCTTCCCTCGCACACTTGAAAACTCCCTTCATACATAACTCATCATAATCTGATTAGCGAGGTTAGTACCCATAATAAAATAATTTTTCCTTGCTGGAAATAAAGATAATCTTGAAGGTCTACTGTTTCTCAAGATTGCCAAAAGGTTTTTGCAAAGAAAAAGCAAGCTCAAGGTTTGCAAAACGAAGAAAAGGCAAAACAGGACATAATCTGTGGAAAACAGACCAGCAGGTAGTAAATAATTGTTTCGGGGCACTTCTACAACTCAAATCAAAAAACTCAGAACAGACGCCCGAAAGCCAATTGTATAGAGCACGCTGTCGAAAAAATTCAGACCAAAAAGATGATCTGGTGATTTTATACAAACTTTTCTATCTAATGACAGAATCTGTTTCCTGGACAGCACGTCACAACTTTTGAACTTTCTTGCAATCAGAGGCTAAACTTGGCACAAAGCTGAAAAGTAAAGATACAATGATGATGCTACTGTAGTGACAAACATCAAGACACAACAAAAGCAAAATAAAACTTTATTCATTGTGGGCTGCCTCCCAAAAGCGCTTTCTTTTATGCCTTTAAGCTAGGCATAATGCAAAGAGGAATCAATAATCATCATAATAATCGGAGTTATAAATTGCTTCAAATGGTTCCTCAACAAGTTCATCCTTGTTCCTTCTAGGAAAGGGGTACATACCTTTTGCCTTTCCGCGTAGGCGGATTTGTCCCTTACCTATGTCGACGAAGCCTTTTACGGCTCGGAGGAAGTCCTTTCCAAGCACTATATTTCCTTGGTTTGGCTTCATGATGAAGAAATCAACCATTGCAATCCCTTTAAGGAATGTAACTGGCACGTCCTTTATTCTTCCCTGGATCTCAGAAATATCTCCATTAGCGTGTTCATGATAAGATGATAATCTACCCATGTTAAATTTTAAAGAATCATGAACAATTTTTGGCATAGTAGAAACCATAGATCCAATATCACAATAAGCAAGGAAGTCTTGATTAGAGATGCTAATCCTAACAAAAGGCTCCCAATCATTCTCTATTTCCAAAATATCTCTCTTATTGGGTTTGGGTTTCTCTACCTTCATCAAGTCTAGAGCATCCATTCTCTTCTCAATAGTAGCAAGTCTATCTATGACAATATCAAAATTATGATCATAAACAAAGTAACTAGATAGACCATGTATAATTTCAAGAGCTCTAGTTTCATCACACTCTAGGAAATCTCCTTCAGCTATAATATCAAGAGAGTGTTTACACCATTTAAAAAGACCATGGTAAAAATTTCTAAGCACAATTTTTATAGGTATCCAAGGCATAATTCTCCTATGTGCATCAGAAATTCTGTCCCATGCCTTTTTCATATTTTCTCCATCCCTTTGATGGAAATCTAGAACTTCTAATTCCCTCAAAGCACCAAATCCTAACATGCTTGACTAAACAGAAAGGACTATTAACAGAAAAGCAAATATTTTTTTTGTGATTTTTGGTAGAAGACACTAAAGCAAAACTGAAAGGTAAACTAACAAGACTAAAAAAGCAAAGATAAAAGATAGCGTGCAACTCCCCTATCTTGAAGAGTGGAGTCCCCGGCAACGGCGCCAAAAAACTTTGCTTGATGGCTTCTCGCCCCTCGTTGGTTACCCCAAGTGGAAGGTTTGAGATGTAGCGTAGCGGTAGTTTTCCCTTGGCAAAGATACCAAGGATCGAATCTTGTGAGACTCCGAGGGTCGACAAGAAGGTGTCAACTGCTAACGGTGCCAGATACTTAGCGATTGACAGGACGTGCACACAGATACAAATAACTTTGCTCCCAACAAGTACAGAGAGGTTGTCAATCCCTCCGGCCTTGTCGTTTACAAAGGATCAAACGCAAGAGATAATAGTGATAGGTATGACTGCAACTAGTAAAGAAGAACAGGAAATAAATAGCGGGTATGATCAGTGATGGTAATATGGACCGGGGTCCCATGATGTTCACTAGTGATGTCTCTCTCCCAAAAGACGATAAAACAGCTAAGCAAGGTAAACAAATTACAGCTGGGCAATTGACAGGATTATGTGCGCAAACCAATGCTAACTATGCTGCAAAGAAAGGTAGAGGCTCAAAAGCATGGGCGGTACGCCAAGGCAAGTAGACCGAAATCCATCTGCATCTACTACTAATCATCCACCTTGAGATATCTATCCAGAACATCTCGCTGGTATTAAGTTGCGAGTCCCACCCATAGTGTAAACTCAAAGCAACAGACAACTGCATTAAAAGAACTTTGTGTAAAGTAAACAATCCTTGCACCCGCAAGTACAAGCACCGTTGTTTTCCCCCTTGTGGCAACAGCACATCCCCTAGACTCATGTTTCTGTCACTCAAGCTAGTCATCGAGGGGCATGAACCCACAATCAAGCATAACGTTCCCTCTTGGAGTTACTACCTACTACTTGGCCAAAGCAATAAACAGCAACGGAGAACATGCAAGAATTACTCAAGAACATAAATATAAAAGAGGTGAATCAAATATATTACTCACACACAATCTGAACATAATCTCATAATCCATCGGATCCCAGCAAACTCATCATAGCAACATCATAAGGATTACATATGTGCCTCGATCATGTAGGGCAGCTCACGAGGTCTAATCGGTGAAGAACAAAGAGGGGAGGAGAACATCACATAGCTACTGGTCATGGACCCATGGTCCAAGGGGGACTACTCACAACTCATCCGGGAGGCGTCCATGGTGGTGGAGAAGCTCCCGGTGGTGGTTCTCCCCTCCGGCAGGGTGCCGGGAAGAGTTCTCCTGGTGCTCCCGATCTTGGAAGCGCGGCGGCGGCGGAATAGAGATGAGATCGCGAAAAAGGGTTCCGTCCTCGAGGGTTTCGGGACGCGGTGTAAATATATGCCAAAGGGGGGCGTCAGAGGAGGTAAGGGGGGCCCAGGCGCCCCCCCGGCGCGGCCAGGAGGGGGGTCGCCCCCACAGGGCGCCTGGAGCCCCTGTGGCCCCCCTCTGGCCCTACTTTGGCCGCATGGAAGCTTCCGGAACGCTGATTTTTTATATATTTTTCCCGGAATTTTTCTGGCAATTTACGTAATGGGAAAACCTGAAATACAAAAACAACAGAAAACAGAAACTGGCACTGGGGTGCACTGAGTTAATAGGTTAGTCCAAATATGATCAAAAGTGTATGGAAGTGCATAAATATCATAGCAATATCACACAAAAGAGGCATGGAGCAAGCAGAAATTATAGATACGTTTTGGACGTATCAGCAAGTAGCGTTGGATGAACATATATGTGGACAATGGACTTTGATATTCATTCTCATGGATCGCTTTTCGACGCCCCCACCAGATCGTCCTGGGAGTTGTGAGGACAAAGATGAATTTGTCCCTACTCAACGTATTGCAAAGTGCATTAAGCCATAGCTTCATATTAGGTGTCTCGTCGTCATAGACCGGCAACAGTGAGTCATCATCGTCATCTCAAAGAGACCACATGCTCTTCTACATGTTGCAATCGAGGAGGGCATGCCTCCACGTGTCATTTGTTGCATGGCATATCAGACAGACTGCATCCTCCGTCTTGTGTCGCCGTTGGCACTCTTGGCCCATCGGGAAGGACGCACGCGCTAGTCTCCACGCAATGATGCGTAGCTTGGTGGGAACCTAGACACCCCATAAGTTCTTCAAGTGTTTCTCATGTTGGTCTACGTCTGAAACCTCTGTCCCTCCACAAAGCCACTTCTCTCGCCTGATCTTTGTCTCCATTACCATCCTCTAACACGAGCACAAAGAGAAGATGCCACTTTTTCGCATTGCCATGCATAGAAATATCATTGAGATGAATGGCTAATAGGTATTCGACGAACAATGTGCATCCAGAGGGTTTTGAGAAATAGTGCTGATTGGGCGCATACTAAAATTTCTTGGCAGCCAGTTGTCGTTCCAGATGTTGGTGTCTTCCCCGTCACCAATATGCTTGATCAGCTTCGTGCATAAAATATCCATTCCTTCGCATAGCGAGCGCCAAATTTGTGATGACCGCGGTCCAAATTGGGCTGACATAATATCAGAGGCTATAAAATACACTGCCTTAAGCAGGCGAGTGTTGGAAATATTCCCTAGAGGCAATAATAAAATGGTTATTATTATATTTCCTTGTTCATGATAATCCTTTATTATCCATGCTATAATTGTATTGATTGGAAACTCAAATGCATGTGTGGATACATAGACAAACAACATGTCCCTAGTGGGCCTCTACTAGACTAGATCGTTAATCAAAGATGGCCACAGTTTCCGGGTCATAGACATGAGTTGTCATCTGATAACAGGATCACATCATTAGGAGAATGATGTGATGGACAAGACCCAAACTATGAACGCAGCATATGATTGTGTCAGTTTATTGCTATCGCTTTCTGCATGTCAAGTATATATGTTCCTATGACCATGAGATCACGCAACTCAGTGACACCGAAAGAATAACTTGTGTGTACCAAACGTCGTAACGTAACTGGGTGACTATAAAGGTGCTCTACATGTATCTCCAAAGGTGTCTATTGAGTTGGCATGGATCAAGACTGGGATTTGTCACTCCGTATGACGGAGAGGTATCTTTGGGCCCTCTCGACAATACAACATCACAAGAAGCTTGCAAGCAATGTGACTAAGGAGTTAGATTTGGGATCTTGTATTACGGAACGAGTAAAGAGACTTAACGGTAACGAGATTGAACTAGGTATGGAGATACCGACGATCGAATCTCGAGCAAGTAACATACCGATTGACAAAGGGAACTACATACAGGATTGCCTGAATCTTTGACATCGAGGTTCAGCCGATAAGATCTTCGTAGAATATGTGGGAACCAATATGGGCATCCAGGTCCTGCTATTGGTTATTGACCGTAGAGGTGTCTTGTACATGTCTGCATTGTTCTCGAACCCGCGGGGTCTACACACTTAACGTTTGGTGACGGTATTAGAATAGTTGAGTCATTATGGTGGTTACCGAAGGTTGTTCGGAGTCCCGGATGAGATCTCGGACGTGACGAGGAACTCTGGAATGGTCCGGCGGTGAAGATCGATATATTGGCCGAAGGGTATTGGAGTCCAAAAATGTTCCGGGGGTACCGGATGATGACCAGCGTGACCAAAAGGGGTTTCAGAGGCCCCGACAAGTGTTGGGGGCCTAATGGGCCAAGGGGAGGGGGCACACCAGCCCACTAAGGGGCTGTGCACCCCTCCCACCACATATCATGTAACTTGGAGAGGTGGGGTGATACGTCTCCAACGTATCTACTTTTCCAAACACTTTTGCCCTTATTTTGGACTCTAACTTGCATGATTTGAATGGAACTAACCCAGACTGACGCTGTTTTCAGCAGAATTGCCATGGTGTTATTTTTGTGCAGAAATAAAAAGTTCTCGGAATGACCTGAAAATCCACGGAGAATTGTTTTGGAAAATATAAAAAATATATGCGGAAAGATCCACGTCAGGGGGCTCACACCCTGTCCACGAGGGTGGGGGGTGCGCCCCCTCCCCCTGGGCGCGCCCCCTGCCTCGTGGGCCCCCTGATGCTCCACCGACGTACCCCCGGACTCTATATATTGACTTTCGGGGAGAAAAAAATCAAAGAGGAAGAATTATCGCGTTTTACGACACGGAGCCGCCGCCAGGCCCTAATCTCTCTCGGGAGGGCTGATCTGGAGTCCGTTCGGGGCTCCGGAGAGTGGAGATCATCGCCATCGTCATCATCAACCTTCCTCCATCACCAATTCCATGATGCTCACCGCCGTGCGTGAGTAATTCCATCGTAGGCTTGCTGGACGGTGATGGGTTGGATGAGATTTACCATGTAATCGAGTTAGTTTTGTTAGGGTTTGATCCCTAGTATCCACTATGTTCTAAGATTGATGTTGCTATGACTTTGCTATGCTTAATGCTTGTCACTAGGGCCCGAGTGCCATGATTTCAGATCTGAACCTATTATGTTTTCATGAATATATGTGTGTTCTTGATCCTATCTTGTAAGTCAATAGTCACCTACTATGTGTTATGATCCGGCAACCCCGAAGTGACAACAATCGGGACCACTCCCGGTGATGACAGTAGTTTGAGGAGTTCATGTATTCACTATGTGTTAATGCTTTGGTCCGGTACTCTATTAAAAGGAGGCCTTAATATCCCTTAGTTTCCACTAGGACCCCGCTGCCACGGGAGGGTAGGACAAAAGATGTCATGCAAGTTCTTTTCCATAAGCACGCATGACTATATTCGGAATACATGCCTACATTACATTCATGAACTGGAGCTAGTTTTGTGTCACCCTAGGTTATAACTTTTACATGATGAATCGCATCCGACATAATTCCCCATCACCGATCCAATGCCTATGAGCTTTTCACATATTGCTTGTTGCTTATTTACTTTTCCGCTGCTACTGTTACAAAAACTACAAAAACACTACCATTACTTTTATTGTTGTTACCGCTATATCCATATTACTTTGCTACTAAACTACCTTGTTGCAGATACTAAGTTTCCAGGTGTGGTTGAATTGACAACTCAGCTGCTAATACTTAAGAGTATTCTTTGGCTCCCCTTGTGTCGAATCAATAAATTTGGGTTGAATACTTTACCCTCGAAAACTGTTGCGATCCCCTACACTTGTGGGTTATCAAGACTATTTTCTAGTGCCGTTGCGGGGGAGCATAGCTCTATTCTTTAAGTCACTTGGGATTTATATCTGTTGATCACTATGAAGAACTTGAAGGATTCAAAAACCAAGATCTTTCCCTCAACTACGAGGGGAGGTAAGGAACTGCCATCTAGCTCTGCACTTGATTCTCCTTCTGTTATGAGTAAATTTGCGACACCTACTCCTGCTATTGAATCTGATATGTCGCACGTTCTTGATGATGCTACTTCTGCTATGTATGATGAAACTACTTCCATGCTTGATAATAATGTGCCACTAGGTGAATTTCTAGATGAACAAATTGCTAAGGTTAGGGAGAATGCAAATATTGAAACTTATAATATTTATGAAAGTGATGATGAAGCTTCTCCCCTAGATATGAATTTCCTGTTGTTCCAGAGGGTTATGTTATGGATGAAGAAACTGCTTGAGACTTTCTTGCTTGCAACGATAGATATGATCTTAAAAAATTATTAGCTAAGCTGAAAGAAAAGTCTTTGAATGCTAGAATGAAATATGACCCTGCTTTTGCTACCGCACCTATCTTTGTTACTGATAAGGATTATGATTTCTCTGTTGATCCTGAGTTAATTACTTTGGTTGAATCTGATCCTTTCCATGGCTATGAGTCTGAAACTGTTGTGGCACATCTTACTAAGTTGAATGATATAGTCACCCTGTTTACCAATGATGAAAAGATTCGTTACTACTATATCCTTAAGTTGTTTCCTTTCTCATTAAAGGGTGATGCTAAGACATGGTTTAATTCTCTTGATCCTGGTTGTGTGCGTAGTCCCCAGGATATGATGTATTACTTCTCTGCTAAATATTTTTCCGCACATAAGAAACAAGCTGCCTTACGGGAAATATATAACTTTCTGCAAATTGAAGAAGAGAGTCTCCCACAAGCTTGGGGGAGGCTTCTCCAATTACTTAATGCTTTGCCTGATCATCCTCTTCAGAGGAACGATATACTTGATGTCTTTTATAATGGACTAACCGATGCTTCTAGAGACCACCTGAATAGTTGTGCTGGTTGTGTTTTCAGGGAAAGAATAGTTGATCAAGCTGAATTACTATTGAATAATATGCTGGCCAATGAAAATAATTGGACACTTCCTGAACCAGCCCCTAAGCCAACTCCGAAGTAAACGGGAGTTACATTTCTCAGTCCTGAAGATATGCAAGAGGCAAATAAATCTATGAAAGAAAAAGGTATTAAAGCTGAAGATGTTAAGAATTTACCACCTATTGAAGAAATACATGGTCTTGATAACCCGACACAGGTAGTAAAGGTAAATTCTCTTTATATATTTGATGAAGTTGATATTCCTCATTATAAGTCTGCTAGCCAATGCTTAGATAAGTTTGACAATTTCATTGTGAAACAAGAAAACTTCAATGCTTATGTTGGTAGACAATTGCAACGTAATGCTTATGTGATTGAACGTTTGAGTGAATATATGTCTAGAGTTAAAGGTGAATTGAAACTCATTAGTAAACATGCTTCTATGGTTACCACTCAAGTAGAACAAGTACTTAAAGCTCAGAATGATTTGCTCAATGAATTAAATAGTAAGAATAATGACCATGCTGTTAGAGTTGCAACTAGAGGTGGTAAAATGACTCAGGAACCTTTGTATCCTGAGGGCCACCCTAAGAGAATTGAGCAAGATTCTCAAAGAGCTAATTTAGATGCACCTAGTTCTTCTAAGAAGAAGAAAAAGAAAAATGATAGAACTTTGCATGCTTCTAGAGAACCTGTAGCTGACACACCTGAGAATCCCAATGACATATCTGTTTCTGATGCTGAGACACAATCTGGTAATGAACATGAACCTAGTGATAATGCTAATGATGATGTTCATGATGATGCTCAACCTAGCAACGATAATGATGTAGAGATTGAACCTGCTGTTGATCTTGATAACCCACAATCAAAGAATCAACATTATGATAAGAGAGATTTTGTTGCTAGGAAGCACAGTAAGGAAAGAGAACCATGGGTTCAGAAACCCATGCCTTTTCCTCCGAAACCATCCAAGAAAAAGGATGATGAGGATTTTGAGCGCTTTGCTGAAATGATTAGACCTATCTTTTTGTGTATGCGTTTGACTGATATGCTTAAAACAAATCCTTATGCTAAATATATGAAGGATATTATTACCAATAAAAGAAAGATACCTGAAGTAGAAATTTCCACCATGCTTGCTAATTACATTTTCAAAGGTGGAATACCTAAGAAACTAGGAGATCCAGGAGTACCTACTATACCTTGCCCCATTAAAGGAAACTATGTTAAAAATGCTTTGTGTGATCTTGGAGCCGGTGTTAGTGTTATGCCTCTTTCTTTATATCGTAGACTTGACTTGAATAAGTTAACACCTACTAAAATATCTTTGCAAATGGCTGATAAATCAACTGCTATACATGTTAGTATTTGTGAGGATGTGCCTGTTGTGGTTGCAAACGTTACTATTCTAACGGACTTTGTTATACTTGATATTCCCGAGGACGATAGTATGTCTATTATCCTTGGTAGACCATTTTTGAATACTGCAGGGGCTATTATAGATTGCAACAAAGGCAATGTCACTTTCATGTCAATGGTAATGAGCATACAGTACACTTTCCGAGGAAACAACCTCAGGTCCACAGTATCAATTATATTGGAAAAATTTCAACTATTACTATTGGAGGTTTTGAATTTCCTCTTCCTACTGTCAAGAAGACATATGCTATTCTTGTTGTTGGGGCCATACATATCCTCATTGAGGTAAAATAGTGTTATTCGAAGTTTCTCCGGTTTCATGTTATTCGGAAAGAGTTTATTAACAAGACCTGATCAACCTTGTTAATGGATTCCTTTTTTATGAGCATGAGATAGGTGAATCTAGATAGCACAACCTTCTGTATCCTCCTTTTACTTTCTGTTAATTAGATTAAATAAAGCAAAAATAGTATTTTCTGTCTGTTTATAGACTTATACGTGCAATAAAAAAATACCCTGAAAATAAAAGTTCTCCAAATGCCCTGAAAATGAAATATGATTTTTTCTAGAATATTTGAGAATATATGGCATAGGAAACACAGCGAGGGGAGCCAGCACCTGGCCATGAGGGTCCAGGGCGCGCCCACCCTCACAGGGCGCGCCCCCTACCTCATGGGCCCCACATGCCCCCTCCACTTATTCCTGCACCCACACACTTCTTATTCCTCCCAAAAAAAATCACTATCCAGCTCAAGCACAAGTTTTAGCTCATCTTGCTGCCATTTTCGATCTCCTTGCTCAAAGCTCCATTCACAAAACTGTTTGGGGAGATTGTTCCTTGGTATGTGACTCCTCCATTGGTCCAATTAGTTTTTGTTCTAGTGCTTTATTTATTGCAATTTTTTGCTGCTGTGGTGACCTTGTTCTTGAGCTTGCATGTCAAATTTTCTTGGTCCCAAGTAGTTCTAATGCATGATATAGTCTCTAGGCACTTGTAGGAGTTGTTGCTATCAATCTTGTTGAGTTTGGTTAACTATTATTTTGAGTTGCTAATTTTTTTAGAAATTTTCAGAGGAGGAAAATGATAAAGAGATTGTTGAGGGGCTCCTCCAGTAAAAGCTCAGAGGATAAGAATAAGGAATAAAATAAGAAGCCCAAATATAATCTTCCTCGCATCGCGGAAGTTCGGCCGTGTGAATGGCCTTGTAATGAGTTCATGAAAGCTGTCGGGATTAACAAAGACTACTATTATTTGGCAAACAACGTAGGCCTGGCCGACTTCCTCCAAGACCAACATGAACAGTATCTCTTACTAACTAATACTTTCACACAAAACTTTCATTTTCATGATAAGAAATCACCACCCACAGTGGAGTTTCGTTTATATGATGAGGTTAAGGAGATGTCACTCTTAGAATTTTGTGAAGTATGCAAGATACCCTTTGAAGGTAGACTTGATGAACCACGTCGTGAATACGTTGAAGGGTTTATTGACATGATAGCTGTAGGGGAAACTAGACAAGTCTCAGGGGCAAGAATTACTAGTATACATTTCCCTGTTCTGCGCTACTTTGCTTTATTTGCTAGTAGATGTTTAATTGGTCGCAGGAACAGTGGGAATCTTAATGCCCCTGATATTGTCATTTTGTGCCAAGCTTTGTTTCGAGACACAACTTTTAGCTTGGGTGCCGTCGTTGCTAAACGATTAAGTTTGAACTGCTCAATGGGCCCCGTCTTTGGATGCATCTTTGCTTCTCGCCTTGCTGAACATTTTAGAATACCTATTAGGAATCATGAGAAGGAAGAAAAATTGCTTGCCCCTGTTTATCTAGATTATAAGAGTATGATAGCACATGATTTTATTGGTAAAGACAAGGAGAGGTTGCTCAATTATAAATTAAGGTTTGATGGAAAATATTGTGAGATTGTTACCTTGCCTGCACCATCTCTATTTGATCTGTCTTCAGGCATATATATCATCACGTCAGATGCCTTCTACAAGTACCATAGCCAGGCACGAGCTTTAGAGCCTGAGCCAGAGCCACCACTCAATCCTTACCGTCAGTCTGTTTATGGGTGGGATCTGGAGGAGCTTGCCAACCAGTGGCACCCAGAGGACACATCTCAGTGCACTTGAGAGAGTAGCTTCGATCCATGGCCATAGACCAACTTAGGCCAAAACCCTAAGCTTGGGGGGGTACGTGTTTCTCACCGACTTTACATTCATGTTCACACACTTATTCTAGCAGTCGGTGCTCACGCTCTTTCATTGTACTATCCATGCTAGTTTCAATTCTTTTCATAGTCTTTTTCTCGTGTGGTAGAAAAACCTTAAGAAAAAAACAAAAAAAATATCAGTTGTAGCTTTTAGCTAGTCTACTTTCCATGCCTGTAGTAGTAGTAATTAAAAGAAAATCCAAAAAGATTTCTCGTTCTTCTTTTCCTTGTTGGGAGCTTTCCTGTGTAAATAGTTTCTTTTCTTTTCTTTGGGGGTTAAGAGTAGAAGACCATGATTGAAAATGCTTAGTGGCTCTCATATGCTTTACTGTTAATTTAACCTTGAGCCATATTACCTTGTCTTCTCTCTTGTATTGAATGCTCGCAGATTCCAGCTTAGTCCAATGCACGTGCACTATTATTATTATCCACACCATTCGGTCATGCGAGTGAAAGGCAATAAGGATGATATATGATGAACTAATTGAGATGAGAAAAGCCGGTATGAACTCGACCTCTCTTGTTTTTGTAAATATGATAGTTCATCGTTCCTGATTCAGCTTGTTATGAATGAAACATGTTTGCAATAACAATTAGAGATCATAGCTGCTTATGCCATGCTTAATTAGCTGAGAGTTTATAATGGTCTATCTTGCGTGCCAACATGATATTAAAATGGTTGTGATGTGGTATGATGGGTGGTATCCTCCTTTGAAAGATTTAAGTGACTTGACTTGGCACATGTTCACGCATGTAGTTGAAACAAATCAACATAGACTTCACGATATTTATGTTCATGGTGATTTATATCCTACTCATGCTTGCATTCATTGTTGATTAATTTTAATGCATGTTCATGACCGTTGTTGCTCTCTAGCTGGTCGCTTCCCAGTCTCTTTCTAGCCTTCACCTGTACTAAGCGGGAATACTGCTTGTGCATCCACTTCCATAAACCCCAAAGTTATTCCACATGAGTCCACCATACCTTCCTATATGCGGTATTCACCTGCCGTTCCAAGTAAATTTGTATGTGCCATACTCTAAACCTTCAAATGAAATTCTGTTTGGTATACTCGAACAGCTCATGTATCAACTAGGGCTGTCTATATCTTCCATGCTAGGTGGGTTATTCTCACGATGAGTGGACTCCGCTCATCATTCATGAGAAAATGGCTGGCAACCGGGATGCCCAGTCCCATGCTAAAAATCATAATAATTAAACAAAACTCCCCCAGGGTTGTTGCTGGTTTGGACGGTACCCGTTGTTTCGGGCTAGCCGTGGAGTGTGCTTGTTGGTGGTTGGGGGATTATAAACTTTACCATTCTATTTGGGAACCGCCTAAAATGTGCGTAGTATGGAAGATATCAAGATTCTTGGTTGCTATCTTGACAATGAGAGTATACCGCTCAAAATGTTATTCATCTCTATTTAAAAATCGAGCACTGGCACCTCTACAAATCCCTGCCTCCCTCTGCGAGGGCATATCTATTTACTTTAATGCTGAGTCATCATCCTCTTATTAAAGAGCACCAGTTGGAGAGCACCTCTGTCATTTGCATGTATTACTATTAATTTGCATTGAGTATGATTGTGACTGGATCTCTTTTACCATGAATTACAATGTCTAGTCAGTCCTTGATCTTTAAAGGTGCTATGCATTTATGTTTTGCGGTCTCAGAAAGGGCTAGCGAGATACCATCTTGTTATATCATATTATGATTGTTTTGAGAAAGTGTTGTCATCCGAGGTTTATTATTATTGCTCGCTAGTTGATTATGCCATTGATATGAGTAGACATGAGACCTGAAAGTTATTGTGAATGTGGTTAGTTCATGATCTTGCTGAAAACCTGAATGCTGGCTTTACATATTTACAACAACAAGAGCAAACAGAGGTTGTCAAAGTTTTTCTTTCTCACTTTCAGTTTATCAACTGAATTGCTTGAGGACAAGCAATGGTTTAAGCTTGGGGGAGTTGATACGTCTCCAACATATTTACTTTTCCAAACACTTTTGCCCTTGTTTTGGACTCTATCTTGCATGATTTGAATGGAACTAACCCGGACTGATGCGGTTTTCAGGAGAATTGCCATGGTGTTCTTTTTGTGCAGAAATAAAAAGTTCTCGGAATGACTTGAAAATCCATGGAGAATTGTTTTGGAAAATATAAAAAATATCTACGGAAAGATCCACCTCAGGGGCCCCACACCTGTCCACGAGGGTGGGGGGCGTGCCCCCTCCCCCTGGGCGCGCCCCCTGCCTCGTGGGCCCCCTGATGCTCCACCGACGTACCCCCGGACTCCATATATTGACTTTCAGGGTGAAAAAAATCAGAGAGGAAGAATTATCGCGTTTTACGATACGGAGCCGCCGTCAGGCCCTAATCTTTCTCGAGTGGGCTGATCTGGAGTCCGTTCAGGGCTCCAGAGAGTGGAGATCGTCGCCATTGTCATCATCAACTTTCCACCATCACCAATTCCATGATGCTCACCGCCGTGCGTGAGTAATTCCATCATAGGCTTGCTGGACGGTGATGGGTTGAATGAGATTTACCATGTAATCGAGTTAGTTTTGTTAGGGTTTGATCCCTAGTATCCACTATGTTCTAAGATTGATGTTGCTATGACTTTGCTATGCTTAATGCTTGTCACTAGGGCCCGAGTGCCATGATTTCAGATCTGAACCTATTATGTTTTCATGAATATATGTGTGTTCTTGATTCTATTTTGCAAGTCAATAGTCACCTACTATGTGTTATGATCCGGCAACCCCGAAGTGACAACAATCGGGACCACTCCCGGTGATGACCGTAGTTTGAGGAGTTCATGTATTCACTATGTGTTAATGCTTTGGTCAGGTACTCTATTAAAAGGAGGCCTTAATATCCCTTAGTTTCCACTAGGACCCCGCTGCCACGGGAGGGTAGGACAAAAGATGTCATGCAAGTTCTTTTCCATAAGCACATATGACTATATTCAGAATACATGCCTACATTACATTCATGAACTGGAGCTAGTTTTGTGTCACCCTAGGTTATAACTTTTACATGATGAATCGCATCCGACATAATTCCCCATCACCGATCCAATGCCTACGAGTTTTTCACATATTGCTGGTTGCTTATTTACTTTTCCGCTGCTACTGTTACAAAAACTACAAAAACACTACCATTACTTTTATTGTTGTTAGCGCTATATCCATATTACTTTGCTACTAAACTACCTTGCTGCAGATACTAAGTTTCCAGGTGTGGTTGAATTGACAACTCAGCTGCTAATACTTAAGAGTATTCTTTGGCTCCCCTTGTGTCGAATCAAGAAATTTGGGTTGAATACTTTACCCTCGAAAACTATTGCGATCCCCTACACTTGTGGGTTATCATGGGGCGCCTCCCTAGGGCAGCCGCCCCCTCCCGGCTTGGGGGCCAAGTGTTCTAGGGGTGGGGGAGCCCAAAACCCATCCAGGGTTTCCCCTGTGGCTGCAGCCCCTCCCCTAGGGAAACCCTAGGGCGCCTCCTCCTCCTCCCCCTTCCCATATATAGAGAGAGGTAGAGAGAGGGCAGCGACACGCTAGAGAACTCATCTCCACGCCACGTCGATGCTCCTCCTCTCCCTCATAGCTATCTTCTTCTCCATAGTGCTTAGAGAAGCTCTGCTGAGATTTCTCCACCACCACCGCCACCACGCCGTCGTGCTGCCAGAGGACTCAAGCTACTACTTCACCATCGCTCGCTGGATCGAGGAGGTGAAGGCGTCATCAAGCCGTACGTGTGTTGAATGCGGAGGTGCCGTCCGTTCGGCACTAGATCGGAGTTCACGGGACGGATCAGGATCATGATTAGATCGCGAAGACGTTCGACTACATCAACTGCCTTCTTGAACGCTTCCGCTTAGCGATCTACAAGGGTATGTGGATCCAACTCTCCCCTCGTAGATGTGCACCTCCTTGATTGGATCTTGGGTGTTCGTAGGAATTTTTTTGTTTCCCATGCAATATTCCCCAACAGTGGCATCATGAGCTAGGTCTATGCGTAGATGACATCACGAGTAGAACACAAAGGAGTTTGTGAGCGTTGATATTCAGATTGCTCCCTTCCCTAGTCTTATTTTGATTCAATGGAATTGTGGGATGAAGCGGCTCAGACCAACCTTACATGTCCACGTACATGAGACCGGTTCCATCGACTGACATGCAACTTGTTGCATAAAGATGGTTGGCGGGTGTCTGTCTCTCATACCTTAGTTGGATCAGATTCGATGAAGCCGGTCCTTGTAGAAGGTTGAATAGCAATTTGCATATCACCGTTGTGGCTTTGCGTAGGTAAGAATCGTTCTTGCTAGACACCCATAGCAGCCACGTAAAACATGCAACAACAATTAGAGGATTTCCAACTTGTTTTTACAGGGGATGGTGTGATATGATATGGCCAAAGACATGATGAGATATATTTTATGTATGAGATGATCATGTTTGTATAGATTATCACGAATTGCATGTCGATGAATACGGCAACCGGCAGGAGCCATAGGTTTGTCTTTAATTATTGTATGACCCGCGTGTCTATCATTATGCGCTATGTAATGCTTTACTTTATCGCTAAGCGGTAGCAATAGTAGTAGAAGCATGGTTGGCGTGACAACCCCGATGGCGACATGATGATGGAGATCATGATGATGGAGATCATGGTGTCATGCCGGTGACGATGGAGATCATGCCGGTGCTTTGGAGATGGAGATCAAAAGCACAAGATGATGGCCATATCATGTCACTTATGATTTGCATGTGGTGTTAATCCTTTTATGCATCTTATTTTGCATAGGATGACGGTAGCATTATAAGGTGATCCCTCACTAAGATTTCAAGATAAAATTGTGTTCTCCCCAAGTGTGCACCGTTGCGAAAGTTCGTCGTTTCGAAGCACCACGTGATGATCAGGTGTGATATACTCTACGTTCACATACAACGGGTGCAAGCCAGTTTTGCACATGCAGAACACTTGGGTTAAACTTGACGGGCCTAGCATGTACAGACATGGCCTCGGAGCACAAGAGACCGAAAGGTCGAGCATGAGTCATATAGTAGATATGATCAACATGGAGATGTTCACCATTGAAACCACCTCATCTCACGTGATGATCGGACTTGGGTTGGTGAATTTGATCATGTTACACTTGAACAACCAGAGGGATGTTGATTTGAGTGGGAGTTTTTGAGTAATATGATTAATTAAACTCATTATCATGAACAATACTCTAAGTTGTCTTTGCAAATTATGTTGTAGATCAATGGCTCGCGCAGTAGCTCCCCTGAATTTCAATGTGTTCCTTGCTACCTCTTGAGCATGCGTTGGTTTTCCCTTGAAGAGGAAAGGGTGATGCAGCAAAGTAGCGTAAGTATTTCCCTCAGTTTTTGAGAACCAAGGTATCAATCCAGTAGGAGACTACAAACAAATCCCTAGTACCTGCACAAACAATTAAGAACCTTGCAACCAACGCGATAAAGGGGTTGTCAATCCCTTCACGTCCACTTGCAAAAGTGAGATCTGATAGAGATAATAAGATAAATATTTTTGGTATTTTTGTTGTATAGATTTAAAAGTAAAGATTGCAAACTAAAAGAACAACAAAGATAGCTAGTTGACGGAAGATTAATATGATGGAAAATAGACCTGGGGGCCATAGGTTTCACTAGTGGCTTCTCTCAAGATAGCAAATGTTACGATGGGCGAACAAATTACTGTCGAGCAATTGATAGAAAAGCGCATAGTTATGAGAATATCTAGGCATGATCATGTATATAGGCATCACGTCCTTGACAAGTAGACCGAAACGATTTTGCATCTACTACTATTACTCCACACATCGACAGCTCTCCAGCATGCATCTAGAGTATTAAGTTCATAAGAACAGAGTAACGCATTAAGTAAGATGACATGATGTAGAGGGATAAACTCATGCAATATGACATAAACCCCATCTTTTTATCCTTGATGGCAACAAAACAGTACGTGCCTTGCTGCCCCTGCTGTCACTGGGAGAGGACACCGCAAGATTGAACCCAAAGCTAAGCACTTCTCCCATTGCAAGCAAGATCAATCTAGTAGGCCAAACCAAACTGATAATTCAAAGAGACTTGCAATGATATTAAATCATGCATATAAGAATTCAGTGAAGAACCAAATATTGTTCATAGATAATCTTGATCATAAACCCACAATTCATCAGATCTCGACAAACACACTGCAAAAAGTATTACATCGAATAGATCTCCAATAAGATCGAGGAGAACTTTGTATTGAGATCCAAAGAGATAGAATAAGCCATCTAACTAATAACTATGGACCCGAAGGTCTGTGGTAAACTACTCACACATCATCGGAGAGGTTATGGTGTTGATGTAGAAGCCATCCGTGATCGATTCCCCCTCCGGCGGAGCTCCAGAAAAGGCCCCAAGATGGGATCTCATGGGTACAGAAGGTTGCGGCGGTGGAAATAGGGTTTCGTGGTGCTCTCCGATGTTTTCAGGGTATATGAGTATATATAGCGGGAAGAGGTACGTCGGTGGAGCTACGAGGGGCCCACGAGGGTGGGGGGTGCGCCCTCCTGCCTCGTGCCTTCCCATACGTGTACTCCAAGTCTTTTGGATTGCGTTTGTTCAAAAAACGATCCTCGCGAAGGTTTCATTCCTTTTGGAGTCCGTTTGATATTCCTTTTCTGCGAAACACTGAAATAGGCAAAAAACTACAATTTGCACTGGGCCTTTGGTTAGTAGGTTAGTCCCAAAAATAATATAAAACTACATATTAAAGCCCATTAAACATCCAAAACAGATAATATAATAGCATGGAATAATAATAAATTATAGATACGTTGGAGACGTATCAAGCATCCCCAAGCTTAATTCCTGCTCGTCCTCGAGTAGGTAAATGATAAAACAGAATTTTTGATGTGGAATGCTACATAACATAATTCTCAATGTAATTTTTTTATTGTGGCATGAATGTTCAGATCCGAAAGATTCAAGACAAAAGTTTAATATTGACATAAGAATAATAATGCTTCAAGCATACTAACAAAGCAATCATGTCTTCTCAAAATAGCATGGGCAAAGAAAGTTCATCCCTACAAAATCATATAGTCTGGCTATGCTCTATCTTCATCACACAAAATATTTAAATCATGCACAACCCCGGTTTCAGCCAAGCAATTGTTTCATACTTTATTGTTTTTCAAACTTTTTCAACTCTTACGCAATACATGAGCGTGAGCCATGGATATAGCACTATAGATGGAATAGAGTGGTGGTTGCGGAGAAGACAAAAGGAGGAAGATAGTCTCACATCAATTAGGCGTATCAATGGGCTATGGAGATGCCCATCAATAGATATCAATGTGTGTAGCGACCCGACCCAAATAGATCGAAGTCTCTGTGCTTAAGTGTCATCCTTGGATCGGTGTACTGACACACATAGTACTCCAGGAATTATAACAGAGTTCAATCACACACTTTATTACATCGAGGTCCTCAAAAGAGTATTTATTACAATAATATGGCCAAAGGCCATCTAAATAAAAATAACTGCGGAAGCATCGAAGTTAAATGAGTCCATCCAACTCCATGGCAAACTGAGTGCAGAACAACGACCTATCGCACCTTTATTCCTCATCGGAAAACTCTGAAACATGAGACGTTGCAGCCGTGTAGGTCAGCACATGGAATATGCTGGCAATTTCACACCATAGAATAATAATAATAATAATAATGAAAAAGACTATCACTATATGCAATTTTAGCTGGAGGAGGCTCTAAGTTTAATTTTTTCATAAAGCCAATTTTACCCTACAACAAAGGAATACATTTTCATTTACTACTAAAATCAAATGCCATAATTGAGAAGGTTCCTCCAACTCAATTCCAAAATTTCCAAGTTATTAGGAACCCAATAATTTCATTAAATAGAGTGATGAGATCAACCAATAATTCACTTCTAGATACTCAAGTTGTCCATAACCGGGGACACGGCTAATCATGATTAGTTTGTACCCTCTGCAGAGGTTTGCGCACTTTTCCCCACAAGACTCGACCACCTCCATGATCGGAAGATCGAGACATAGTCTTTCTGAAGTATTTCCTCCAAACCTTGGGTAGACCGGTACACCTACTTTCCCCTACATCAGCTAGTCTACCACGGAAAGAGGTCACACAATTTACCCAACTATGCCAGAGCCCATAATGGCTTGTGGCTGCACACGGAAGTTTCTAGGCATGAAATATCTTATGATCCCTTTGAGCCTGGGTGGCGGACCTAGGGTAAACACACGGGTACTCCGGGATTCCCCTTGGGCAAGCACTGGTTTCTCCAGGTGCCCCAAACAATCCACCCAGAGGTGTATTGAAGTTGCCACCTTATGTTGTCCCAAAATTATTATCTCTCGCAACTGACATGTATCACACATACCAATCCCTGTCTACGAGCATGGTAAGCAATATATGATATAGCGAATATTCCTGGGGTGATCAAAGGTCATAGGTTCCTACAACATAAACTACAAAGCATATCCACAAGTTCCCAATCCTACTCATGCAATCTTTGAGGGTGAAACTAATGCATAGTAAAAACTAGGTATTGAAAATTATGATCAAAGTGTGAACTTGCCTTGCTGACGTTCGTTGAACTCTAAAGATTTGTAGTGGCAAGCTTCGCACTCCGGATGATCTAGCGTAAGCAAGCAATAACATACATAAGCATACAAGCAAAGATCCAAAAAGAAAACAAATAAAAGACTTCGAAAAACTCCAAAAACACCCAAATAAAGTTTCTGTACAGAACATAATTTCCATAGCAACAAAAAATAAATGGTTTTGGTTTTAACCAAAGGTACATGTCACAAGCTTTGATTTGCAAAAAGAATCACCCAAAACGGAGTTACGAAACTCGAGTTACGGCCTAACGAAGTTTGAATTCAGATCTATTTAAATTCAAAATCTTAAACATTTCAAAAATATTTTTCGTTTGGTTCTCTGGATAGAGGATATTTATACAAAACCGTAGGAAAAAGAATCAACTAAATAGGATCTATAGACTAAAAGATATACTAGAAACACGATTTGGTATAGAATCTGAGATTGGAAAAATTCTGGAAAAAGAACAAAAATTCGGCCAGAGACAAGTGGCACTCTCTGGTTGGCTGGGGTGTTTGCTGCGTCTAAAAGAGAAAAAAAAATCGGAGGCCGGTTCAATCTAAACCGAAGAACCGATCTACTAAATGGTTTTTTTAACTGACTGAACGAACATGATGTACGTGCATGTTCAGAGAAGAACGACATACTCTGGGTGGCTCTGGTCAGGTGGGGCGGCGGCTCCGGCGGTCGTCGGAGGCGATGGAGGTGTCTAGGAGATGCGGTGGAGAGTGGCTCGTCCGGTGGTAGAGTCGGAGATATCGGCGACGATGAACAGCGATGGAACAAAGTGACGAAGCTCGGTGCTCCGGATGCTCCGGCGAAGACAACGATGTTGGTGCAACGGTTGTGGATGGAGAGGGATCACAAAACCTTGTCAAAAAGGTTGTAGGGATCGAGAGAAATCATAACACAAAAGGATATGGCTCAGGACGGCTCACCGGCGTCGGAATCTGACGATGAACTAGAGCTTCTGCTGCGAGATTGGAATGTCGAGTACGTGCTGTAGGGGTGGACTTGGCGAGAGCTTTTCGACTGAATCGGTCGAGGAGAGTCGTAGATATTTACAGGACATCTTCCTTGGACGTGAGACATGCTGGAGTTAAGATTGCTAAGAATTGGAAACGAAGGGGCTTCGGGAGCACGAACGCGTACATTTCTGTTCGTGTTCGTGGGAAGAAGAAGAAGAGGTGGGATGGGGCCCAAGCGCTAGAGGGAGAGAGAAGTCAAAGAGAGAAAGGGAGAGGGTCATGTCCGAGCGAACGCTCGGCTTCCTGCTTGCGCTGCTGTAGCCTGGCATTGCGGCTGGGCCGGCTCGCTTGGCCTGCTAGCGGCCCGATGTTTTTTTTAATTAGACACAGAAAAAAAATATTAAGAGATAAAATAAGAATATTTTTATATAGGACATATATATATATCAAAAAGTTCAGAAAAATAAATCCTACAAACTGAACTATTTTTCAGAGGCTAAATAAAAACTTTATAAAAACATTTAAAAAATCCAAATGACACTCAAATTTGAATTCAAAACTTTTGGCATTGATTTCTTCTGACTTGTTGGAGTGTCATGTTAGCTCCTCTCACACTTTTGAACAAGTATTTGTTAGGGATTTTTGAAATAAATTTCAAATGCCAAGTTGAATTCAAAGTCAGATAAAACTCAAATGCCTCTAAAATTCCCAAATGCCACTTAATTCAAACAAAATGCATAGATGCTTAGCTAATAATTATAAAACATTCCAAATTGAAAATTTGGGATGTTACAAACCTACCCTCCTTAAGATGAATCTCGCCCTCGAGAGTCGGGTTGGCTAGCAAAAATGTGTGGGTGGTCCTGTCGGAGATCGTCTTCGCATTCCTAGGTGGCTTCTTCCTCGGTATGGTGACTCTACTGAACCTTGCAAAACTTGACGACCTTGCTGCGGGTAACTTTGTTGGCAAACTCGAGAATCTTGACGGGCTTCTCCTCATAGGTCAGATCACTATCCAACTGTATGGCCTCAAGTGGAACTGTATCTCTCGAAGGAATATCGGCCATCTCTCCATGGCACTTCTTCAACTGGGAATCGTGAAACACATCATGAACTCCTGACAAGGCTTCGGGTAACTCCAGCTAGTATGCAACTTCTCCTCTACGTTCCAAAATTCTGTATGGCCCCACAAATTGTGGTGCTAGTTTGCCTTTAACTCCAAACTGTTTAACTCCTCGAAGTGGAGACACGGGAAGATATGCTCTATCTCCAACTTCGTAGGTTACTTCCTTGCGTTTAGCATCAGCATAACTCTTCTGCCTGGACTGGGCTATCTTAAGTCTGTCACGGATCAACTTGACTTTCTCCTCCGAATCACTGATAAGGTCGGGACCAAATAATTTACGGCCTCCAACTCCATCCCACATCAACGGTGTCCTGCACCTCCTTTCATACAAAGCTTCGAATGGGGCCATCTTCAAACTAGCTTGATAGTTGTTGTTATATGAGAACTCTGCGTAAGGCAAATTATCATCCCAACTAGATCCATAAACTAGCGCACAAGCTCTCAACATGTCCTCCAGAATCTGACTGACTCTCTCGGTCTGCCCATCTGTCTGCGGATGAAAGGCTGTACTGAACTCTAGCCTGGTACCCAAAGTTTCATGTAACTGATGCCGAAACTTTGAGGTAAATTATGTGCCTCTATCTGATACGATGGTCCTCGGAACTCCATGCAGACATATGAACCTGGTCATGTATATCTTGGCCAACTTAGCACTTGTATATGTGGTTTTCACGGGGATGAAGTGAGCTACCTTGGTCAAGCGATCAACCACTACCCAAATAGAATCATAGCCTGATCGGGTCCTGGGTAATCCTGTAATAAAGTCCATGCCAAGCTTGTCCCACTTCCAATCGAGTATTGGAAAGGGTTGAAGTAATCCTGCTGGTTTCTGGTGCTCTGCCTTAACTCTCTGACATACGTCGCATACTGCTACATACTCGGCAATATCCTTCTTCATACCTGTCCACCAGAAACTTTCCTTCAAGTCCAAATACATCTTGGTGTTGCTTGGGTGTATTGAGTAAGGCAAATCATGAGCCTCCTGAAGAATCAACTTCCTGATCTCTGTGTCATTGGGCACGTAAATCCGGTGCTCAAACCATAAGGTTCCATGTTCATCCTCACGAAATCCTTTTGCCTTTCCTTGGTCCATCCTTTCCTTTATTTCTGCAATACTTTTGTCTAACTTCTGGGCTTCTCGGATCTTTCCCAACAAAGTGGATTGAATTTCCATTGCGGCAACAAAACCTTGTGGTACTATCTCCAATCGGAGATCTCTGAGATCATCAATTAACTCTTGAGGCAATCCTCCTGCTGTGAGGGTATTGACATAACTCTTGCGGCTCAATGCATCTGCTACAACATTGGCCTTTCCTGGGTGATAGTGCAATTTCATGTCATAATCTTTTATTAGCTCCAACCATCTTCTCTGCTTCAGGTTCAACTCCTTCTGCGTGAAGATGTATTTCAAACTATTGTGATCCGTGTAAACATCACAATGATTTCCAATAAGAAAATGCCTCCAGGTCTTGAGAAAATGCACTACAGCTGCTAACTCCAAATCATGCGTGGCATAATTCCGCTCATGAGGTCGAAGCTGACGTGAGGCATATGAAACAACTCTTCCTTCTTGCATAAGAACACCTCCAAGTCCCTGACGAGAAGCGTCGCAATACACCTGAAAATCCTTGCGTATATTCAGAAGAATTAGCACTGGGGCTGTGACCAAACGTTTCTTCAACTCCTGAAAACTGGCCTCACATTCCTCGGTCCAATTAAACTTGGTGTCTTTCTTCAATAACTCTGTCATGGGCTTTGCGATCTTGGAGAAATTCTCAATAAATCTCCGGTAATATCCTGCAAGTCCAAGGAAACTGCGAATCTCTCCGACTGAGGTGGGTGCCTTCCATTCGATGACGGCTTCAACTTTCGAAGGATCCACTGCTATTCCTTCCCCTGATATAACATGTCCGAGAAATCCAACTTCCTTCAACCAGAATTCACACCTGCTGAACTTTGCATATAACTGATGTTCCCTGAGCTTCTCAAGAACCAAGCGCAAATGTTCATTGTGTTCTTCTTCATTCTTCCAGTAAATCAATATGTCATCAATGAATACCACAACAAATTTATCCAAGAACTCCATGAATACCTTATTCATCATACTCATAAAATAGGCAGGGGCATTAGTCAAACCAAAAGACATGACCGTATACTCATAAAGCCCATATCTCGTGGTAAAGGATGTCTTGGGTATATCCTGTTCTCGAATCTTCAGCTGGTGTTATCCAGATCGAAGATCATTTTTTGAGAAAACTTTTGCTCCTTGTAGCTGGTCAAACAAATCATTGATCACTGGCAGAGGGTACTTGTTCTTGATCGTCACCTCATTCAGCGCATGATAATCTACAACCATTCTTAAGGATCCATCCTTCTTCGCAACTAGAAGCACTGGGGCTCCCCAAGGTGATGAACTCGGTCGAATATAACCTTTCTCCAACAATTCCTTAATCTGCTTCTTAATTTCTTCCAGATCATTTGCGGGCATCCGGTACGGTCTCTTGGATATTGGTCCAGTGCCTGGTAACAATTCAGTCAAAAACTCTATGTTGCGATCCGGTGGCATGCCTGGTAGTTCCTCTGGAAAAACATCAGGATAATCCTTCACAACTGGTACTTCCTCCTGAACAACTCCCGAAAGAGAATTCACTTGAGTCCTCCTTGGCGTATGCCTCGACACATACTTAATCCGTTTCCCCTCTGGGGTGGTGAGAAGAATCGACTTACTGGCACAATCAATATTCCCTTCATACTTGGATAGCCAGTCCATGCCTAGAATTACGTCCAATCCTTGTGATTCTAGGATGATGTGGTCTGTGGGGAAAATGTTTCTCCGTATGGTCAAGGGCAACTGAAAACATCCCCGACTAGCCATATACTCTGCTCCTGGGGAACTCACTAACATTGGTGTTTTAAGGGCTACGGTCGGCAACTTAAACTTATCCACAAACCCCCTTGATATGAATGAATGTGATGCACCAGTGTAAAAAAGAACAAGGGTTGTAAATGAATTAATCAAGAACTTATCAACAATGGCGTCAGGCTGGTCATAAACTTCCTCCACATTGACATGGTTCACCTGACCTCTAGTGAAAGGATTTGGCTTCTTTCCAGAGCTTCCATTGCCATTCCCGTTCTTCGCCTCGGAACATTTGGTGGAGTAGTGTCTGGTCTTCCCGCACTTGAAACAGGTAATGTGGCTCAGATCCTTCTTTGCCGGTGTAGTGGGATTGGAGTGATGCTGATTGTTGTTTCCTCCGTTTCCATTGCCATTCCTATGGCCATTATGGTTGTGTCCATTCCCTCCAAGATGTGAATGTCCTCCATGGTTATGGGGAGTGTGTCCACCATACTTGCCGGATCCTGATCCATTATTTCCCGAGTACGGGGTATAGCGGGGCTTCTGCTGAACTCCGGAGTTGTACTTTCCATGTCCATACTTCCTCTTGCGATTCTCCACCTGCTGTTGCTTGCCTTCTAGAATGAGAGCCTTGTCAACCAACTCTTGATATTGTTAAAGGTAGCCACGGTCAACTGAAGTCCCAGATCATCGTTTAGTCCCTCCAGAAATTTCTCCTGCTTGGCGGCATCATCAACCACGTCTCCGGGAGCATACCTTGATAACTTGGTGAATTCCTCCACATACCAACATAACGATTTCCTTGGCGTAAGTTGCGGAACTCACGCTTCTTCAGACTCATAGCTCCGGCTGAAACATGTGCGGTACGGAACGCCTGCTGGAACTGATCCCAAGTCACATTGGCTATGGGGGAATGTGGTGGTGTAATTCTCCCACCACGAAGCTGCTGGTCCATCCAGTTGATGTGCGGCAAAGCGCACCTTCTCTGCGTCAGTACATCCTGCGGTGGTCAGCTCCCTTCCGATCTTGCGAAGCCAGTCATCTGCGACGATCGGCTCCGTGCTGCTAGAGAACACGGGTGGGTTCAACATCAGGAAATTGGTAAGGTTGTCGACCGGGGGTGGTGGCGGTGGGTTGTTGTTGTTGTTGTTGTTGTTGTTGTTGTTGTTGTTGTTGTTGTTGTTGTTGTTGCTGTTGCTGTTGCTGTTGCTGTTGCTGTTGCTGTTGCTGTTGCTGTTGCTGTTGTTGTTGCTGTTGTTGTTGCTGTTGTTGTTGCTGTTGTTGTTGCTGTTGTTGTTGCTGTTG
>LR738711.1:671303782-671394553 GCA_902687465.1 Secale cereale
TGTTGTTGTTGTTGTTGTTGTTGTTGTTGTTGTTGTTGTTGTTGTTGTTGTTGTTGTTGTTGTTGTTGTTGTTGTTGTTGTTGTTGTTGTTGTTGTTGTTGTTGTTGTTGTTGTTGTTGTTGTTGTTGTTGTTGTTGTTGTTGTTGTTGTTGTTGTTGTTGTTGTTGTTGTTGTTGTTCTGATTCTGGAGGAGTAGCTGCATGAGGGCATTCTGGTTCTGGATCAACTGGGTAAGTTCCGGTGGAAATTCCGGGTCACGTTAGTAGCGGCAATTTCACACCATAGAATAATAATAATAATAATGAAAAAGACTATCTCTATATGCAATTTTAGCTGGTGGAGGCTCTAAGTTTAATTTTTGCATAAAGCCAATTTTACCCTACAACAAAGGAATACATTTTCATTTACTACTAAAATAAAATGCCCTAATTGAGAAGGTTCCTCCAACTCAATTCCAAAATTTCCAAGTTATTAGTAACCCAATAATTTCATTAAATAGAGTGATGAGATCAACCAATAATTCACTTCTAGATACTCAAGTTGTCCATAACAGGGACACAACTAATCATGATTAGTTTGTACACTCTGCAGAGGTTTGCGCACTTTTCCCCACAAGACTCGACCACCTCCATGATCGGAAGATCGAGACAAAGTCTTTCTGAAGTATTTCCTCCAAACCCTGGGTAGACCCGTACACCTACTTTCCCCTACATCAGCTAGTCTACCATGGAAAGAGGTCACACAACTTACTCAACTATGCCAGAGCCCATAATGGCTTGTGGCTGCACACGGAAGTTTCTAGGCATGAAATATCTTATGATCCCTTTGAGCCTGGGTGGCGGACCTAGGGTAATCACACAGGTACTCCGGGATTCCCCTTGGGCAAGCACTGGTTTCTCCAGGTGCCCCAAACAATCCACCTAGAGGTGTATTGAAGTTACCACCTTATGTTGTCCCAAAATTATTATCTCTCGCAACTTACATGTATCACACATACCAATCCCCGTCTACGAGAATGGCTAAGCAATATATGATATAGCGAATATTCCCGGGGTGATCAAAGGTCATAGGTTCCTACCACATAAACTACAAAGCATATCCACAAGTTCCCAATCCTACTCATGCAGTCTTTGAGGGTGAAACTAATGCATAGTAAAAACTGGGTATTGAAAATTATGATCAAAGTGTGAACTTACCTTGCTAATGTTCGTTGAACTCTAAAGATTCATAGTAGCGAGCTTCGCACTCCGGATGATCTAGCGTAAGCAAGCAATAACATACATAAGCATACAAGCAAAAATCCAAAAAGAAAACAAATAAAAGACTTCGAAAAACTCCAAAAACACCCAAATAAAGTTTATGTACAGAACGTAATTTTCATAGCAACAAAAATAAATGGTTTTTGTTTTAACAGAAGGTACATGTCACAAGCTTCGACTTGCAAAAAGAATCACCCAAAACGGAGTTACGAAACTCGAGTTACGGCCTAACGAAGTTTGAATTCAGATCTGTTTGAATTCAAAATTTAAAATTTTCAAAAATATTTTACGTTTGGTTCTCTGGATAGAGGGTATTTCTAAGAAACCGTCGGAAAAAGAATCAACTAAATCGGATCTATAGACTAAAAGATATACTAGAAATAAGAGTTGGTATAGAATCTGAGATTGGAAAAATTCTGGAAAAAGAACAAAAATTCGGCGAGAGACAAGTGGCACTCTCTGGTTGGCTGGGGTGTTTGCTGCGGCTAAAAGAGAAAGAAAGAAAAAACGGAGGCCGGTTTAATCTAAACCGAAGAACCAATCTACTAAACAGTTTTTTTAACTGAACAAACGAACATGATGTACGTGAATGTTCAGAGAAGAACGACATACTCTGGGTGGCTCTGGTCAGGTGGGGAGGCGGCTCCGGCGGTCGTCGGAGGCGATGGAGGTTTCTAGGATATGCGGTGGAGAGTGGCTCATCCGGTGGTAGAGTCGGAGATGATCGGCGCCGACGAACACCGATGGAACAAAGTGACGAAGCTCGGTGCTCCGGATGCTCCGGCGAAGACAACGATGTTGGTGCAGCGGCTGTATATGGAGAGGGATCACAAAACCTTGTCAAAAAGGTTGTAGGGATCGAGAGAAATCGTAACACAAAAGGATAGGGCTCGGGACGGCTCACCAACGTCGGAATATGACGATGAACTGGAGCTTCTGTTGCGAGATTGGAATGTCGAGTACGTGTTGTAGGGGTGGACTTGGCGAGTGATTTTCGACTGAATCAGTTGAGGAGAGTCGTGGCTATTTATAGGACATCTTTCTTGGACGTGAAACATGCTGAAGTTAAGATTGCCAAGAATTGGAAACGGAGGGGCTTCAGGAGCACGAACGCGTACGTTTCTGTTTGTGTTCGTGGGAAGAAGAAGAGGTGGGGTGGGGCCCAAGGGCTAGAGGGAGAGAGAGAAAACAAAGAGAGAAAGGGAGAGGGTCATGTCCGAGCGAGCGCTCGGCTTCCTCCTTGCGCTGCTGTAGCCTGGCGTTGCGGCTGGGCCGGCTCGCCTGGCCTGCTAACAGCCCGGTGTTTTTTTTAATTAGACACAGGAAAAAAATATTAAGAGATAAATTAAAAATATTTTTATATAGGACATATATATATCAAAAAGTTCAGAAAAATAAATCCTACAAACCGAACTATTTTTCATAGGCTAAATAAAAACTTTATAAAAAACATTTAAAAAAAATCCAAATGACACTCAAATTTGAATTCAAAACTTTTGGCATTGATTTATTCTGACTTTTTGGAGTGTCATGTTAGCTCCTCTCACACTTTTGAACAATTATTTATGAGGGATTTTTGAAATAAATTTCAAATGCCAAGTTGAATTCAAAGTCAGATAAAACTCAAATGCCTCTGAAATTTCCAAATGCCACTTAATTCAAACAAAATGCATAGATGCTTAGCTAAAAATTATAAAACATTCCAAATTGAAAATTTGGGATGTTACAATGTGAGTGAGTAGGGATTGCCATGCAACGGATGCACTAGAGCTATAAGTGTATGAAAGCTCAACTAAAGAAACTAGGTGGGTGTGCATCCAACTCGCTTGCTCACGAAGACCTAGGGCATTTTGAGGAAGCCCATCATTGGAATATACAAGCCAAGTTCTATAATGAAAATTCCCACTAGTATATGAAGATGACAAAACAAGAGACTCTCTATCATGACGATCATGGTGCTACTTTGAAGCACAAATGTGGAAAAAGGATAGTAGCATTGCCCCTTCTCTCTTTTTCTCTCATATTTTTTATTTTGGGTCTTTTTTTATGGCCTCTTTTTTTCTTTTTATTTTTTTTTGTCCGGAGTCTCATCCCGACTTGTGGAGGAATCATAGTCTTCATCATCCTTTCCTCACTAGGACAATGCTCTAATAATGAAGATCATCACACTTTTATTTACTTACAACTCAAGAATTACAACTCGATGCCGGAACAAAATATGACTCAATGTGAATGCCTCCGGCGGTGTACCGGGATGTGCAATGAATCAAGAGTGACATGTATGAAAAATTATGCATAGTGGCCTTGCCACAAATACAATGTCAACTACATGATCATGCAAGGCAATATGACAATATATCTCAGAATGGCTATGGAAGTGCCATAATAGGTAGGTATGGTGGCTGTTTTGAGGAAGATATATGGTGGGTGTATGGTACCGGCGAAAGTTGCACGATACTAGAGAGGCTAGCAATGGTGGAAGGGTGAGAGTGCGTATAATCCATGGACTCAACATTAGTCATAAAGAACTCATATACTTATTGCAAAAATCTACAAGTTATCAAAGGCATTACACGCATGCTCCTAGGGGAAGGGTCGGTAGGAGTTAACCATCGCGCGATCCCGACCTCCACACAAAGGAAGACAATCAATAAACAAATCATGCTCCAACTTCATCACATAACGGTTCACCATACGTGCATGCTACGGGAATCACAAACTTTAACACAAGTATTTCTCAAATTCACAACTACTCTACTAGCATGACTCTAATATCACCATCCTCATATCTCAAAACAATCAGTATCAAACTTCTCGTAGTATTCAATGCACTTTATATGAAAGTTTATATTATACCCATCTTGGATGCCTATCATATTAGGACTAGTTTTATAGCCAAAGCAAATTACCATGCTGTTCTAAAGGACTCTCAAAATAATATTAGTGAAGCATGAGAGATCAATAATTTCTATAAAATGAAACCACCACCGTGAACTAAAAAGATATAAGTGAAGTACTAGAGCAAAATTATCTAGCTCAAAAGATATAAGTGAAGCACATAGAGTATTCTAATAAATTCTGATTCATGTGTGTCTCTCCCAAAAGGTGTGTACAGCAAGGATGATTGTGGTAAACTAAAAAACAAAGAATCAAATCATACAAGACGCTCCAAGCAAAACACATATAATGTGGTGAAATAAAAATATAGTCTCAAGTAAAGTTACCGATAGACGAAGACGAAAGAGGGGATGCCTTCCCGGGGCATCCCCAAGCTTAGGATTTTGGTTGTCCTTGAATTTTACCTTCTGGTGCCTTGGGCATCCCCAAGCTTAGGCTTTTTCCACTCTTTATTCCATAGTCCATCAAATCCTTACCCAAAAACTTGAAAACTTCACAACACAAAACTTAACAGAAAATCTCGTGAGCTCCGTTAGTATAAGAAAACAAACCACCACTTTAAGGTACTGTATTGAACACATTCTTTATTTATATTGGTGTTAAACCTACTGTATTCCAACTTCCCTATGGTTCGTACCCCCCGATACTACTCATAGATTCATCAAAATAAGCAAACAACACACGAAAAACCGAATCTATCAAAAACAGAACAGTCTGTAGCAACCTATAACTTTCAAATACTTTTGTAACTCTAAAAATTCTAAAATAAATTGGTGGACGTGAGGAATTTGTCTATTAATCATCTGCAAAAAGAATCAACTTAAAATCACTCTTCAGTAAACAATGACAACTAATCTCGTGAGCGCAAAAGTTTATGTTTTCTACAGCAAGATCGCAAAGACTTCACCCATGTCTTCCCAATGGTTCTACTTGGCACAAACACTAATTAAAACACAAACCCACATCTAACCAGAATCTAGATGAATTATTTATTACTAAACAGAAGTAAAAACAAAGAAAATAAAATTGGGTTGCCTCCCATCAAGCGCTATCGTTTAACGCCCCTAGCTAGGCACAAAACAAGACTAGATCTAGGTATTGCCATCTTTGGCAGGCAATTCCTCAATTGAACACTTATAACCCTTAGGAGTTTCCTTCTTCTCATTAATAATCAGACCCCTAGGCAAGAAATCAAGAAATTCATTTGTAGCAAAAGGTTCCTTAATGATAGTGAGAAAGTTGGGGTGAACACTTATTGATTTGAGATCCGCAGTTTCCTTACTATAAGATTCACCCTTGTTTTTAGGAACATACATAAATTTGGCAACTTTGGTAGTAGAAGGGTTTGAAGTATTTCTCACAACAGAAAAAGCAGACACTACGTTGGTAATAATATCCTCAAGTTTATCAATTCTAGTGGAATCTTGATCTATTTTCTCATTAACTATGGGTTCTTTTTCTTTTAAAAAATTCAGAGTGACTCCTACCTTAGATCCATACTAGTAAGTGTGCACGTGCAACGCACGTATCATAGAGTTACGAAATAGAGTGAAAATTGGATCACAGGAAGGGAAGCGGTGACATAAGTGTCGCGGGAGGAGGATTGATTGTTGCGGCGTCCATGCGTGCAGGTTTTCTGGGTATTTCATAGCTACTTTTAGTGACTCCTTTGATTATGTTGAACTAGTGTAGAAAAGATTAATGGGAGTGTACAACCAGTAATCAATAATTGGAAAACATGTCTGTGTTGGATGGAAGAGATTATGATGGCGTAGATCATGGTAATTATTGCTAATTGATGATTAACATGGGCCCAGGTTGGAGCGATATCATGGTAATTATTGCGTAATTATGATGGCGTAAATCATGGTAATTATTGGTAATTGATTATGGTAAATGATGTGATACAACATTGAGGCAATCTGGTCCATTGAGAGATGGCGGATATATGGCTGAGATGTAATGTTTCTGCTACAACTCGATTGTTTAATAGTAGTGGAGATTGGGTAATTTGGTTATGGATCTTCTTATCCAAACTCTCAATCAACTCCAAAGTGGCAACTTTATTTTCAATATTTTCAAGCCTTTGCATTACGTGTTCCAAAGTTAGAATAGTTCCATTAACCAAAAGAGGTGGTGGGCCAAACAAATCTATCATAGCATTATAAGAATCAAAAGTATGGCTACCCAAGAAATTCCCTCCGGTAATGGTATCAAGAATATATCTACTCCAAGGAGTGATGCCTACATAAAAATTGCGAAGAAGAACGGAAGTGGATTGCTTCCTAGTGGATCTATTCTGAGCATTGCAAATTCTATACCAAGCATCTTTTACATTTCTCCCCCCTTTGTTTAAAATTAAGAACTTCATTATCGGGAGTACTAACAATGATAGAAGGGCTGGCCATGATGGCAAAGCAACCCATACGGACACACACGAGGCAAGCGAACGGAAAACAAGGGCAAATATAACGACAAAGGTGAAGTGGGGGAGAGGAAAATGAGAGGCAAATGGCAAATAATGTAATGCGATGATACGTCCCCATCGTATCTATACTTTTTTATTGTTCCATGCTATTATATATATTCTATTTTGGATGTTTACTGGGCTTTATCATACACTTTTATATTATTTTTGGGACTAACCTACTAACCCAAGGCCCAATGCAAATTACTGTTTTTTTGCCTATTCCAGTGTTTCACAGAAAACGAATATCAAACGGAGTCCAAACGGAATGAAACATTCGGGAGAGTTATTTTTCGAATGATATCTTCATGAGAGACTTGGAGTTCAAGTCAGAGAAGAAACAAGGTGCCCACGAGGGGGCAGGGCGCGCCCCCCACCCTCATGGGCCCCATGTTGCTCCACCGACGTACTTTTTCCTCCTATATATATCGACATACCCTGAAAACATTGATGTAGCGACCATGATCCGAATGGACCAAAGTCTCTGTGTTCCGTGTCATCCCTGGATCGGTAATGCTAACACACACAGTACTTGAAGGATTTATAACAGAGTGGCAATCACACACTTATTACATTGAATGTCTCCAAAGAGAACTTATTACAAAAATCTATGGCTTAAGGTCATCTAACAAAATAACAGCGGAAGGCTTGGAAGATAAGTGAGTCCATCAACTCCAATGGCATAGCTGAGTGCATGACAAACGACCTAGCACGTCTTATTCCTCGTCTGAAAAGTCTGCAACGTAATATGTTGCAGCCCGAAAACGGGTCAGCACATGGAATATGCTGGCAAGATAACACAAAGGATGCAAGTAACAGAATAAAGGCTATACTATATGCATATTTGGCTGGTGGAGGCTCTAAGGTTAAAGTTTTTGCGTAAAGCCAATTTTTCCCTACAACAAAGGAATAAATTTTAGTTTTAACTATCATGGTGGTTGAAAATCATTGAGAAGGTACCTCCAACTCAATCCCAAATTAAAATTATCATTAACCCAACAAATTAAATTATAGAGTGACGAGATCAACCAATAATTCAAGTACCAGATACTCAAGATGTCCATAACCGGGGACACGGCTAATCATGATCAGTTTGTACACTCTGCAGAGGTTTGTGCACTTTTCCCACAAGACTCGATCGCCTCCGTTTGATTTCTCGCAATGCATGGTGTTTGAGAAACGGATGACCGAGACACAGTCTTTCCGAAGAGGTCCCCTTAACCGGATAGATAGGCCGGTACACCTACAATCCCTCTACATCTGCTAGCCCGTCACGGAAAGGTTTCCCACAACTTACTCAACTATGCCAGAGCCCATATTGGCATGTGGCTGCACACGGAAGTTTCTAGCATGAATAGTTTTATGATCCCTTTGAGCGTGGGTGGCATTCCATAGGAAAAATCAAACGGAACCCCAGGATTTCCTAGGACAACACTGGATTCTCCAGGTGCCCTGCAACCAATCCACCCAGATGTGTATTCAAGTAGCCACCTTAAGTTGAATCCTTAATTGACAACTCACATCTGTCATGGATTTCACTCAAACCCAAACCATGTCTACGAGCATAGCATAGCAACCTAAGCAAACGTAGAAGTAACTCCCAAGGGTTTGAAAATAATGCAGGTAATAGGTTCTACCACAATCTAATTCCCAGTCCCACAAGTTAAGAGATCCTACTCATGCAATGTGTGAGGGTTTGATCTAATGCAAAAAAACTGGGTAATAAAAGGGTATGATCAAAGTGTTACTTGCCTTGCTGACGATTCGCAAAACCTAGAGACTCGTAGTAGCACGCTTCACAGTCCGGGTATTCTATCGCAAGCAAACAATAGCATACATAAGCAAACAAGCAATGATGCACAAACAAAACTCCAAAAGATAAGAGCTAACCAGAAAGTTCAACTTAAGAACTCTGGTTTGCAAAAAGAACCAAATCGAAAGAAGCAACGAAACTCAAACTGCGAAAGAAACGAGCTCTGGTTACTAATTGGTCTAAAGTCAAATTTTACAGTAGCCAAAACTTTGTTCAAGTTGGTTAAACGATAAGAGGGCGTTGAGACGAAGATCTGGGATTTTGAATCACCTGATTCTGACTCTCGAGTGAAAAGAAAAACGAAAAACAAGATCAGGGCAGAAATCGCGATCGGAATAATCGCGGATAAAAACCCCGAAAAAAGAAAACTGATGACCAGACTAACGAAGGAACGTTCGCTGTCTGCAGCTAACGGACGAACATCGTTCGTTAAAACGAACGTACGGACGAACGTCCGCTAAATAACTAAACCGAAGAAAACCGATCTAAACCTAAAAAAACAGATCTAGGGTTTTCCTAAAAAAACTGATCGGCTTTTGGAGAAAAACCGACGGCGGTGGCGGTTGCTACCTCGGCGGCGGCTGTGGGGCGGCGGGGCGGCGGCGGGGTGCGGCGGCGTAACGCGGCGGCGGCGGCTTAGGGTTTCGGGCGGGGCTGCTGGTGGGCTGGTTGGGCCGGCGGCTGGCGCTTATAAAGGCCAGAGTCCTGGCCTAATACGGCCCGGAGTCGGTTCGTTTTTTCTCTAAAAGAGTCCTGTCGTAGCAAAACTAACGAAAGAAATACTAAACGGACTCCAAAAATCCTGAAATAAATTTTCACCGTCCTCTAAGAATACTTAGGACAAAGTGAACATTTTTCCCGGACCTAAATGCAATTTTGAAAAACGCGCATTTTTCCTATGCAAATAAAATCGCAAATAAATCCAGAAAAATACCAAAAGTGATTTTAACATTTTCCTCCGATATTTCTGTTATTTTGGAGAAGGCATATTATCCCTGCTCATATATTGTATTTAGAAATATTTGTAAGAGAGAAAAATAATTAAAACCAACACTGTCCTCGTACCGGTATTCGAGTGAACTCAAATACGAAAACGGTAGAATTCCCAACTCTCTCTGTAGGTCCTTGAGTTGCTTAGAATTTCGAGGATCGCCACAAACAAAAAGGCAAAGAAGCATGCAATGCAATATGATCTATGTATAACATTCCAAATGGAAAATTTGGGATGTTACAAACCTACCCCCCTTAGAATGAATCTCGCCCTCGAGATTCGACTTGGCTAGAGAACAGGTGTGGGTGGTCCTTGCGTAGATCATCTTCTCGTTCCCAGGTGGATTCTTCCTCGATGTGGTGACTCCACTGAACTTTGCAAAACTTGATAACCTTACTGCGGGTGACTCTGCTCGAAAATTCGAGAATCTTAATAGGCTTCTCCTCGTAGGTCAGATCACTATCCAACTAAAGTGCTTCCAGGGGTACGGTGTCTCTAAGCGGTATATCGGCCATCTCCGCGTGGCACTTCTTAAGCTGCGAAACGTGAAACACGTCGTGCACTCCTGGCAATCCTTCGGGCAATTCCAACTTATAGGCAACCTCTCCCATGCATTCCAAAACACGGTAGGGTCCCACAAATCTCGGGGCTAGCTTTTCCTTAACTCCGAAACGTTTAACCCCTCGTAGGGGTGATACCCTCAGGTACGCGCTGTCTCCGATCTCATAGGCTATCTCCTTGCGCTTCGAGTCTGCATAGCTCTTCTGCCTGGACTGAGCTACCTTCAATCTATCTCGTATCAACTTCACCTTCTCCTCAGACTCTCTATCAAGTCTGGTCCAAACAACTGTCGGTCTCCAACTTCATCCCACATTAACGGTGTTCGACATCTCCTTCCACAATGCCTCGAAAGGTGCCATCTTCAAACTGGCCTGGTAACTATTGTTGTACGAGAACTCCGCGTAGGGCAAATTATCGTCCCAATTAGATCCATAATCTAACGCACATGCTCTCAACATGTCCTCCAGGATCTGATTGACTCTCTCGGTCTGTCCATCGGTCTGCGGATGAAAAGCGGTGCTGAATTCCAGCATTGTTCCCAAAGTTTGGTGTAGCTAATGCCAAAACCTTGAGGTGAATTGTATTCCTCTATCTGATACAATGGTCCTCGGAACTCCGTGCAGACATATTATCCTGGTCATGTATATCTTGGCCAACTTCGCACTGGTGTATATGGTTTTCACTGGGATAAAATGGGCTACCTTCGTCAATCGATCTACCACTACCTAGATTGAGTCATATTCGGCTTTGGTCCTGGGCAATCCGGTGATAAAATCCATTCCAAGCTTCTCCCACTTCCATTCGGGTATCGGCATAGGCTGCAACAATCCTGCTGGCTTCTGATGTTCTGCTTTTACTCTCTGGCATACATCACATACGGCTACATACTCGGCAATATCCTTCTTCATTCCCGTCCACCAGAAACGTTCTTTCAAATCCAAATACATCTTGGTGTTTCCGGGGTGTATCGAGTATGGCGAATCATGTGCTTCCTGCAGTATCAACTTCCTTATCTCCGGGTCGTTGGGCGCATAGATTCGATCCTCAAACCACAAGGTGTCGTGTTCGTCCTCACGAAATCCCTTGGCTTTTCCTTCACTCATCCTCTTCCTTATCTCTGCAATTTCCTTATCATCCTTCTGGGCTTCGCGTATCTTTCCCAGTAATGTCGACTGAACCTCCAACATTGCAACGAAACCTCTAGGAACTATCTCCAAACGAAGTTCCCTGAGATGTTCTGCTAACTCCTGTGGCAATCCCCCTTTTATTAGGGTATTCGCATAACTCTTCCGGATCAAAGCGTCTCCCACGACGTTGGCCTTTCCTGGATGATAGTGTAGCTTCATATCATAATCCTTTATAAGCTCCAACCATCTCCTTTGTCTGAGGTTCAGCTCCTTCTGTGTGAAAATGTACTTCAAACTCTTGTGATCCGTGTACACATCACAACAATTTCCAATAAGGAAATGTCTCCAGGTTTTCAGTGCGTGCACTACAGCTGCTAACTCCAGATCGTGCGTCGCGTAATTCAACTCGTGCGGTCGCAGTTGACGGGATGCATAGGAAACAACTCTTCCATCCTGCATAAGTACTCCTCCAAGTCCTAAGCGTGAAGTGTCGCAATACACTTGGAAATCCTTGCGTATATCTGGCAATATCAGCACTGGGGCTGTCGTCAACCATTTCTTCAACTCCTGGAAACTTTCTTCACACTCTTCAGTCCAATCGAACTTTGTCTCCTTCTTCAACAATGCCGTCATTGGCTTTGCAATCTTGGAGAAATTTTCTATGAATCTCCGGTAGTATCCCGCGAGTCCAAGAAAACTGCGGATCTCTCCAACTGAAGTGGGTGCCAACCACTCGGTGACTGCCTGCACTTTGACGGGGTCCACTGCTATACCTTCTCCTGATATAACATGCCCTAGGAATCCTACTTTCTTCAACCAAAACTCGCATTTGCTAAACTTGGCATACAACTGATGTTCTCTGAGCTTCTCCAAAACCAAACGCAAATGCTCCGCATGTTCCTCTTCATCCTTCGAGTACACCAGAATATCATCTATGAATACCATGATGAACTTATCCAAGAACTCCATGAACACTTTGTTCATCATGCTCATGAAATAGGCAGGCGCGTTAGTCAATCCAAATGACATAACCGTATACTCATATAGCCCGTACCGTGTGGTGAAGGCTGTCTTAGGTATATCCTTCTCTCGGATCTTCAATTGGTGGTATCCAGATCGTAGATCTATCTTGGAGAATACTTTCGCTCCCTGGAGTTGGTCGAACAAATCATTGATCATCGGTAGCGGGTACTTATTCTTAATAGTCACTTCATTCAGCTCACGATAATCAACGACCATTCTTAATGATCCATCCTTCTCCTCGACCAAAAGCACTAGGCTCCCCAAGGTGATGAACTTCGGCGAATAAAACCCTTCTCCAATAACTCCTTAATCTGCTTCTTGATCTCCTCCAGATCATTTGCCGGCATCCGATACGGTCTCTTAGATATTGGTCCGGTGCCAGGCAACAACTCTATCAAAAACTCAATATCTCTATCCGGTGGCATGCCAGGTAACTCCTCTGGGAACACATCTGGATAATCCTTTACTACTGGCACTTCCTCTTGAACAACTCCCGTGAGAGAATGTACTTGGGTCCTTATAGGCGAATGCCTAGATACATACTTAATCCTTTTTCCCTCCGGGGTGGTGAGCAAAATAGACTTACTGGCACAATCTATATTACCTCCATACTTCAATAGCCAATCCATACCTAATATCACATCCAATCCCTATGACTCCAGAACTATTAGGTCGGAGGGGAATGTGTGGCGTCCTATGATCAATGGCGTCTGAAAACATCCTTGGTGTGCCATATACTCTGCTCCTGGTGAACTTACTAACATGGGGGTCTTAAGAACTCGGGTGGACATCCTATGTCTATTTACGAATCCCCTTGAAATGTATGAATGCGATGCACCAGTATCGAAAAGAACTATTGCGGTAAATGTCTTAACCAAAAACTTACCGACAACAGCATCTAGTTGCTCTTCTATCTCCTCCACAGTCACGTGGTTCACTTGTCCTTTGTTGAATGGGTTGGGCTTCTTCCCGGCGCTTCCATTGTCGTTCCCATTCTTAGCTTCAAGGCACTCATTGGCATAATGTCCATTCTTCCCACACTTGAAACAGGTGACGTGGCTCAAATCCTTTTTGGCGGGTGTGGACGGGGTAGAGCGACTCTGGTTAATGCTTGCTCCATTTCCAATCCATTCTTAGGGCCATTGTGGTTGTGGGGAATTCCATGGTTATGGGTATATCCTCCCGAATTCGGAGTGAATCGGGGCTTCTGCTGGGCTCCAGAATTATTCCTTCCTTGTCCATACTTCCTCTTGCGGCTTTCAATCTGCTGGTGCTTCCCTTCAATCATAAGAGCTTTATATACCAACTCCTGGTAGTTGTTGAAAGTTGCCACCATCAACTGTACGCTCATCTCATCATTTAGCCCTTCCATAAATCTCTCCTGCTTAGCGGCATCTGTGGCCACATCATCTGGGGCATAACGAGACAGGGTACTAAACTCATCCACGTACTGAGCTACAGTACGGTTTCCTTGGCGCAAGTTGCAAAACTCCCGCTTCTTCATGCTCATAGCTCCAGTCGAGATATGGGCAGTACGGAAGGCTTGCTGAAACTGCTCCCAGGTGACATTGGCTATGGGGAAAGTGGCTGTGTAGTTCTCCCACCATGCTGCGGCTGGTCCAGACAACTGGTGTGCGACAAATCACACCTTCTCAGCATCCGAGCAATTGGCAGTGGTCAAATCCCTTCCAATCTTGCGTAGCCAGTCAGCAGCCACTATTGGTTCGATGCTGCTAGCAAACACGGGTGGTTGCAACCTTAAGAAACGTGTCAGGTTGTCCACGGGTGGTGGTGGTGGTGGAGGGTTGTTGTTGTTGTTGTTCTGGTTGTTCCGAGTGTTCTGGACAAGAAGTTGCATCAGGGTGTTCTGCTGCTGGATCAACTGGGTGAGCTCAGGGGGAAACTCAAATCCGGGCTCACGTCTTGGAGGCATCTGATGGGTGTAGAGGGAAGAGATTAGAACAGAATTGAGGTCTAAGGGAAAATCACTACCCATATGCACATGAGACAAACACAATCATATCGCACCAATCAATTTCAAGCAAGATCTTACAAATCTAACTATCGTTACAAAGAGTGCTCAAAATACTAATATGTGGGGGTAACTACTAGTCACAGGGTAGTCATCTAAAAATATTGATCGGCGGAAGATTCCATGATGTTTGCTCCAGCTTCGTCTTCATAGCCTTCGTCTTTACTATCATCGGGTTCTGAATTCGTGTCGTCGATGATAATGTAATCTTTGGGAGGAATTTCCTTGCGTTCTTCTTCCTCTTCTTCACCTCCTGGTGCTGGATCTCCCATGAATACTCCTAGCTTCCTTGTCAAATCATCATTCTTCTCCACTAGTATCAACATCTCCTCCTCGTATCCGTCACGAGTAGACTTAAGTTCTTCTTCTAGCTCCGAATTCCTGTTTAGTGCCTTCTTTAATTCTATCATCCCAGTGCACATCTGGTGCCCCTGTCGTCGAATGTGCTGGTTTAATTCTTGGATGAATGCTGCAATGGACCTATCCTTCTGGGTGCTGATCATATCCCAATGCTCATCTCGGCATCCACAAATCTGGTAGATGGTGTCCTTCAGCTCCTGCTTGTAGACTTCTCCGATCCTTCCCATCGTGATGTGGGCGGCCATGCTCTTGCCTAGGCTCCAGGTTGGCGCATCAAAATAAAACTCTATTGGCTCAGTGGATGGTGCGAAGGTTCTTCCGGGAATTTGAACTTGAATGCTCCATCGCTCCTCCTCCGGTAAAGTGGCGGTGTAGGTCCCGGTGAAACTTGGTATTCCTATGTGCAGGTACCTAGTGACTTCCTTCAAGTGTCGTCCGAATGGTGTGTCTTCATCCGGTTGAGTGAACTTGTTCCTTGGGTCCACCATCCTAAAGAAGTAGAAAATGAAGAGAAGTCAGAAATGAGTAGAGAAGAGTGATCTAGGGTCTGTCTTAGTGGTCGTGTCCTACAGTCAGCGTGTGCTCTGATACCATCTTTGTAGCGACCACGATCCGAATGGACAGAAGTCTCTGTGTTCTGTGTCATCCCTGGATCGGTAATGCTGACACACAGAATACTTGAAGGATTTATAACAGAGTGGCAATCACACACTTATTACATCGAATGTCTCCAAAGAGAACTTATTACAAAAATCTATGGCTTAAGCCCATCTAACAAAATAACAGCAGAAGGCTTGGAAGATAAGTGAGTCCATCAACTCCAACGGCATAGCTGAGTGCATGACAAATGACCTAGCACGTCTTATTCCTCGTATGAAAAGTCTGCAACGTAATATGTTGCAGCCCGAAAATGGGTGAGCACATGGAATGTGCTGGCAAGATAACACAAAGGATGCAAGTAACAGAATAAAGGCTATACTATGTGCATATTTGGCTGGTGGAGACTCTAAGGTTAAAGTTTTTGCGTAAAGCCAATTTTTCCCTACAACAAAGGAATAAATTTTAGTTTTAACTATCATGGTGGTTGAAAATCATTGAGAAGGTACCTCCAACTCAATCCCAAATTAAAATTATCATTAACCCAACAAATTAAATTATAGAGTGATGAGATCAACCAATAATTCAAGTACCAGATACTCAAGATGTCCATAACCGGGGACACGGCTAATCATGATCAGTTTGTACACTCTACAGAGGTTTGTGCACTTTTCCCACAAGACTCGATCGCCTCCGTTTGGTTTCTCGCACTGCATGGTGTTTGAGAAACGGATGACCGAGACACGGTCTTTTCGAAGAGGTCCCCTTAACCGGATAGATAGGCCGGTACACCTATAATCCCTCTACATCTGCTAGCCCATCACGGAAAGGTTTCCCACAACTTACTCAACTATGCCAGAGCCCATATTGGCATGTGGCCGCACACGGAAGTTTCTAGCATGAATAGTTTTATGATCCCTTTGAGCGTGGGTGGCATTCCATAGGAAAAATCACACGGAACCCCGGGATTTCCTAGGACAACACTGGATTCTCCAGGTGCCCTGCAACCAATCCACCCAGATGTGTATTCAAGTAGCCACCTTAAGTTGAATCCTTAATTGACAACTCACATCTGTAATGGATTTCACTCAAACCCAAACCACGTCTATGAGCATAGCATAGCAACCTAAGCAAATGTAGAAGTAACTCCCAAGGGTTTGAAAATAATGCAGGTAATAGGTTCTACCACAATCTAATTCTCAGTCCCACAAGTTAAGAGATCCTACTCATGCAATGTGTGAGGTTTTGATCTAATGCAAAAAAACTGGGTAATAAAAGGGTATGATCAAAGTGTTACTTGCCTTGCTGACGATTCACAAAACCTAGAGACTCGTAGTAGCACGCTTCACAGTCCGGGTATTCTATCGCAAGCAAACAATAGCATACATAAGCAAACAAGCAATGATGCACAAACAAAACTCTAAAAGATAAGATCTAACCAGAAATTTCAACTTAAGAACTCCGGTTTGCAAAAAGAACCAAATCGAAAGACGCAACGAAACTCAAACTATGAAAGAAACGAGCTCCGGTTACTAATTGGTCTAAAGTCAAATTTTACAGTAGCCAAAACTTTGTTCAAGTTGGTTAAACGAAAAGAGGGCGTTGAGGCGAAGATCTGGGATTTTGAATCACCTGATTCCGACTCTCGAGCGAAAAGAAAAACGAAAAACAAGATCAGGGCAGAAATCACGATCGGAATAATCGCAGATAAAAACCCCGAAAAAAGAAAATTGAGGAACAGACTAACGAATGAACGTTCGCTGTCTGCGGCTAACGGACGAATAGCGTTCGTTAAAACGAATGTACGGACAAACGTCCGCTAAATAACTAAACCGAAGAAAACCGATCTAAACCTAAAAAAACAGATCTAGGGCTTTCCTAAAAAAACCGATCGGCTTTTGGAGAAAAACCGACGGCGGTGGCGGTTGCTACCTCGGCGGCGACGGAAGTCCGGCAGCTCTGGCGTGGCGGCTGTGGGGCGGCGGCGCGGTGCGGCGGCGGCGTAACGCGGCGGCGGCGGCTTTGGGTTTCGGGCGGGGCGGCTGGTGGGCTGGCCGGGCCGGCGGCTGGCGCTTATAAAGGCCAGAGTCCTGGCCTAATACGGCCCGGAGTTGATTCGTTTTTTTTTTTCTAAAAGAGTCCTGTCGTAGCAAAACTAACGAAAGAAATACTAAATGGACTCCAAAAATCCCGAAATAAATTATCACCGTCCTCTAATAATACTTAGGACAAAGTGAACATTTTTCCCGGACCTAAATGCAATTTTGAAAAACGCGCATTTTTCCTATGAAAATAAAATCGCAAATAAATCCAGAAAAATGCCAAAAGTGATTTAAACATTTTCCTCCAATATTTCTGTTATTTTGGATAAGTCATATTATCCCCGCTCATATATTGTATTTAGAAATATTTGTAAGAGAGAAAAATAATTAAAACCAACACTGTCCTCGTACCGGTATTCGAGTGAACTCAAATACGAAAACGGTAGAATTCCCAACTCTCTCCGTAGGTCCTTGAGTTGCTTAGAATTTCGAGGATCGCCACAAACAAAAATGCAAAGAAGCATGCAATGCAATATGATCTATGTATAACATTCCAAATTGAAAATTTGGGATGTTACAATCGAGGAGCACGAAGAAGCCCTAATTCCACCGCCGTAACCTTTTGTTCCTGTGAGATCCCATCTTGGGGCCTGTTCCGGAGCTCCACCGGAGGGGGCATCGATCACGGAAGGCTTCTACATCAACACCATAGCCTCTTCGATGAGTTGTGAGTAGTTTACCATAGACCTTCGTGTCCATAGTTATTAGCTAGATGGGTTCTTCTCTCTCTTTGGATCTCAATACAAAGTTCTCCTCGATCTTCGAGGAGATTTATTCGATGTAATGTTTTTGCGGTGTGTTTGTCGAGATCCGATGAATTGTGGGTTTACGATCAAGATTATCTATGAAAAATATTGGATTCTTTTCTGAAATCTTTTATGTATGATTATAATATCCTTGCAAGTCTCTTTGAATTATTGGTTTGGTTTGGCCTACTATATCTATAGTTCTTACAATGGGAGAAGTGCTTGGCTTTGGGTTCAATCTTGCGGTGTCCTTTCCCAGTGACAGCAGGGGCAGCAAGGCACGTATAGTGTTGTTGCCATCGAGGATAAAAAGACGGGGTTTATATCATATTGCTTGAGTTTATCCCTCTACATCATGTCATCTTGCTTAAGGCGTTACTCTATTCTTATGAACTTAATACTCTAGATGCATGCTGGATAGGGGTCGATGTGTGGAGTAATAGTAGTAGATGTAGAATCGTTTTGGTATACTTGTCACGGACGTGATGCCTATATACAATGATCATGCCTAGATATTCTCATAACTATGCGCTTTTCTATCAATTGCTCGACAGTAATTTGTTCACCCACCGTAGAATTCTGCTATCATGAGAGAAGCCACTAGTGAAACTTATGGCCCTCGGGTCTATCTTTATCATATTACTTTCTCATCAACTTGCCAATTTCTGCCGCTGTTATTTATTTGCTTTATTTACTTTATGTTTCTATACCAAAAATACTATCTTATCATATCTATCAGATCTCACTCTCGTAAGTGATCGTGAAGGGATTGACAACCCCTTACCGCGTTGGCTGCGAGATTCTTATTTGTTTGTGCAGGTGCGAGGGACTCGCGCGTGGTCTCCTACTGGATTGATACCTTGGTTCTCAAAAACTGAGGGAAATACTTACGCTACTGTACTGCATCACCCTTTCCTCTTCGAGGAAATACAACGCAAGCTCAAGAAGTAGCAAGAAGAATTTCAGGGACCGTTGTCGGAGAGATCTACGCAAAAGTCATATACCAAGTCCCTATCACAAACCCTTATACCTCGCACTACATTATTTGCCTCTCGATCAGTGTTGATCCTCACCTTAAGAGGTTGGAGGAGATTGAAAACAATATTAGAAATTTTATGTCTGTGCAATTTGAGCATAATGATTTCTTCAGAAACGAGCTTAAAGAACTGGAAAAGTTTTATGGAATACATGAATAAAGAGCTTGATGATATGTCTAAAGAACTTTATGGGTTGAAATCTCAGTTTGCTCATCTTGAGAATGTAATAGCCCAAATGTCAGACAAGCAAGCCACCTTAGTTAATAAGATGGCTGCTAAACCGGAAGATTTAGATAATAAAGATGAAGATCTGAAAGTGATTGACGTGTCTCCTATTAAATCCTTGTTTTCTAGTATTAATCTTGATAAAGATGGGACTGGAGATGAGTCTACTTTAGTTAAAAGGCGTCCCAATGATTCGGAGTTTTTAGATCTTGATGCTAAAATTGTTAAAAGTGGGATTGATGAGATCAAAACTTTGCATAGCGATGAACCCACTATCTTGGATTTCAAGGGATTTAATTATGATAATTGCTCTTTAATAGATTGTATTTCCTTGTTGCAATCCGTGCTAAATTCTCCGCATGCTTATAGTCAAAATAAGGCTTTTACCAAACACATAGTTGATGCTTTAATGGAGTCTTATGAAGAAAAACTTGAATTAGAAGTTTCTATTCCTAGAAAGCTTTATGATGAGTGGGAGCCTACTATTAAAATTAAGATTAAAGATCATGAATGCTTTGCTTTGTGTGATTTGGGTGCAAGTGTTTCCACAATTCCAAAAGCTTTGTGTGATATGTTAGGATTCCATGACTTGATGATTGTTCTTTAAATTTGCATCTTGCGGATTCTACCATTAAGAAACCTATGGGAAGGATTAATGATGTTCTTATTGTTGCCAATAGGAATTATGTGCCCGTAGAATTCATCTTTGTTGATATAGATTGCAATCCTTCATGTCCTATTATTCTTGGTAGACCTTTCCTTAGAACGATTGGTGCAATTATTGATATGAAGGAAGGAAATATTAGATTCCAATTTCTGTTAAGGAAAGGCATGGAACACTTTCCTATAAATAAAATCAAATTACCTTTTGAGTCTATTATGAGAGCCACTTATGGATTGCCTACCAAAGATGGCAATACCTAGATCTATTCTTGTATCGTGCCTAGCTAGGGGCGTTAAACGATAGCACTTGTTGGGAGGCAACCTAATTTTATTTTCTTTGTTTTTGCTTCTGTTTAGGAGTAAATATTGCATCTAGTTTCTGTTTAGATATGGTTTTGTGTTTTAATTAGTGTTTGTGCCAAGTAGAACCTTTGGGAAGACTTGTGTGAAGTTTATGCGATCATGGTGTAAAAAAACTGAAACTTTAGCGCTCACGAGATTGGCTGTCATTTTTTACTGGAGAGTGATTTTTAGTTGATTATTTTGGAAAATGAATACTAGACAAATTCCTCACGTCCACCAATTTATTTCAATTTTGTTAGAGTTACAGAAGTATTCGAAAGTTACAAATTACTACACACTGTTTTGTTTTTGACAGATTTTGTTTTTCGTGTGCTGTTTGCTTATTTTGATGAATCTATGAGTAGTATCGGGGGGTATGAATCATGGAGAAGTTGGAATACAGTAGGTTTAACACCAATATAAACAAAGAATGATTTCATTATAGTACCTTTGAGTGGTGGTTTGTTTTCTTATACTAATGGAGCTCACAAGATTTTTGGCTAAGTTTTGTGTTGTGAAGTTTTCAAGTTTTGAGTATGGATTTGATGGACAATGGAACAAAGAGTGGCAAGAGCCTAATCTTGGGGATTACCAAGGCACTCCAAGGTAAAATTCAAGGACAACCAAAAGCCTAAGTTTGGGGATGCCCCGGGAAGGCATCCCCTCTTTCGTCTTCGTCTATCGGTAACTTTACTTGAGACTATATTTTTATTCACCACATGATATGTGTTTTGCTTGGAGCGTCCTGTATGATTTAAGTCTTTGCTTTTTAGTTTGCCACAATCATCCTTGCTGGAATCACCTTTTGAGAGAGATACAAATATGATTTAGAATTTATTAGAATACTCTATGTGCTTCACTTATATCTTTTGAGCTAGATAGTTTTGCTCTAGTGCTTCACTTATATCTTTTAGAGCATGGTGGTGGTTTTATTTTGTAGAAATTGTTGATCTCTCATGCTTCACTTATATCTATTTTAGAGTTTCTTAGAACAGCATGGTAATGTGCTTTGGTTATAAAACTAGGCCTAATATGATAGGCATCCAAGATGAGGATAGTAACAACTTTCATATAAAGTGCGTTGAATACTATGAGAAGTTTGATAATTGATGATTGTTTTGAGATATGAGGATGGTGATATTAGAGTCATGCTAGTAGAGTAGTTGTGAATTTGAGAAATACTTGTGTTGAGGTTTGCAAGTCCCGTAGCATGCACGTATGGTAACCGTTGTGTGACAAATTTGAAGCATGAGGTATTTCATTGAGTGTCATCCTTTGTGTGGAGGTCGGGATCACACGATGGTTAACTCCTACCAACCCTTCCCCTAGGAGCATGCGTGTAGTACTTTGTTTTGATGACTTGTAGATTTTTGCAATAAGTATGTGAGTTCTTTATGACTAATGTTGAGTCCATGGATTATACGCACTCTCACCCTTCCACCATTGCTAGCCTCTCTTGTACCGCACAACTCTCGCGGGTACCATACACCCACCATATACCTTCCTCAAAACAGCCACCATACCTACCTATCATGGCATTTACATAGCCATTCCGAGATATATTGCCATGCAACTTTCCACCATTCTGTTTGCTATAACACGCTTCATCATTGTCATATTGCCATGCATGATCATGTAGTTGACATCGTATTCGTGGCTAGGCCACCATGCATAATTTTTCATACATGTCACTCTTGATTCATTGCACATCCCGGTACACCGCCGGAGGCATTCATATAGAGTCATACCTTGTTCTAGTATCGAGTTGTGAATCAATATAAGTGTGATGATCATCATTATTAGAGCAATGTCCCAAAAGAAAAAAAGAAGAAGAAAGAATAAGGAAAGACCAAAGAAAAAAGGCCCAAAAAAGAAAAAAAGGAAAAAAAGAAAAAGGAAAGAAAAGAAAAAAAGGGACAATGCTACTATCTTTTTCCACACTTGTGCTTGAAAGTAGCACCATGATCTTCATGATAGAGAGTCTCTTGTTTTGTCACTTTCACATACTAGTGGGAATTTTCATTATAGAACTTGGCTTATATATTCCAACGATGGGCTTCCTCAAATGCCCTAGGTCTTCGTGAGCAAGCAAGTTGGATGCACACCCACTTAGTTTCTTTTGTTGAGCTTTCATACATTTATAGCTCTAGTGCATCCGTTGCATGGCAATCCCTACTCACTCACATTGATATCTATTGATGGGCATCTCCATAGCCCATTGATACGCCTAGTTGATGTGAGACCATCTTCCTCTTTGTCTTCTCCACAACCACCACTCTATTCCACATAGTGCTATGTCCATGGCTCACGCTCATGTATTGCGTGAAAGTTGAAAGAGTTTGAAAAAATTTAAGTATGAAACAAGTGCTTCGCTGAAACCGGGTTGGTGCATGATTGGAATATTTTGTGTGACGAAGATGGAGCATAGCCTAACTATATGATTTTGTAGGGATGAACTTTCTTTGGCCATGTTATTTTGAGAAGACATGATTGCTTTGTTAGTATGCTTGAAGTATTACTATTTTTATGTCAATCTAGACTTTGTCTTGAATCTTTCGGATCTGAACATTCATGCCACAATAAAGAGAATTACATTGAGAACTATCTTGGTTAGCATTCCACATCAAAAATTCCGTTTTTATCATTTACCTACTCGAGGACGATCAGGAATCAAGCTTGGGGATGCTTGATACGTCTCCAATGTATCTATAATTTTTTATTGTTCCATGCTATTATATATTCTGTTTTGGATGTTTAATGGGCTTTATTATACACTTTTATATTATTGTTGGGACTAACCTACTAACCCAAGGCCCAGTGCAAATTGTTTTTTTTTCCTATTTCAGTGTTTCGCAGAAAAGGAATATCAAACAGAGTCCAAACGGAATGAAACCTTTGGGAGAGTTATTTTGGAACGATATCTTCACGAGAGACTTGGAGTTCAAGTCAGAGAAGAAACGAGGTGCCCACGAGGGGGCATAGTGCGCCCCCACCCTCGTGGGCCCCACGTTGCTCCACCGACGTACTTTTTCCTCCTATATATATCCACATACCCTGAAAACATCGAGGAGCACGAAGAAACCCTAATTCCACCGCCGTAACCTTCTGTTCCCTTGAGATCCCATCTTGGGGCCTGTTCTGGAGCTCCGCCGGAGGGGGCATCGATCATGGAGGGCTTCTATATCAACACCATAGCCTCTCCGATGAGTTGTGAGTAGTTTACCACAGACCTTCGGGTCCATAGTTATTAGCTAGATGGCTTCTTCTCTCTCTCTGGATCTCAATACAAAGTTCTCCTCAATCTTCGAGGAGATCTATTCGATGTAATGTTTTTGCGGTGTGTTTTTCGAGATCCGATGAATTGTGGGTTTATGAACAAGATTATCTATGAACAATATTGGATTCTTTTCTGAAATGTTTTATGTATGATTATAATATACTTGCAAGTCTCTTCGAATTATTGGTTTGGTTTGGCCTACTAGATCTATAGTTCTTGTAATGGGAGAAGTGCTTGGCTTTGGGTTCAATCTTGCGGTGTCCTTTCCCAGTGATAGCAGGCAGCAAGGCACGTTTAGTATTGTTGCCATCGAGGATAAAAAGATGGGGTTTATATCATATTGCTTGAGTTTATCCCTCTACATCATGTCATCTTGCTTAAGGAGTTACTCTGTTCTTATGAACTTAATACTCTAGATGCATGCTGGATAGCGGTCGATGTGTGGAGTGATAGTAGTAGATGCAGAATCGTTTCGGTCTACTTGTCACAGACGTGATGCCTATATACAATGATCATGCCTAGATATTCTCATAACTATGCGCTTTTCTATCAATTGCTCGACAATAATTTGTTCACCCACCGTAGAATTTTGCTATCATGAGAGAAGCCACTAGTGAAACCTATGCCCCCCGGGTCTATCTTTATCATATTACTTCCCCTTCAACTAGCCAATTTCTTTTGCCGTTGCTTTACTTTGCTTTATTTACTTTCTGTTTCTACACCAAAACTACTATCTTATCATATCTATCAGATCTCACTCTCGTAATTGACCGTGAAGGGATTAACAACCCCTTATCGCGTTGGTTGCGAGGTTCTTATTTGTTTGTGCAGGTGCGAGGGACTCGCGCTTGGTCTCCTACTAGATTGATACCTTGGTTCTCAAAAACTGAGGGAAATACTTACGCTACTGTGCTGCGTCACCCTTTCCTCTTCGAGGGAATACAACGCAAGCTCGAGAAGTAGCATGCGAGGGATAATAGTTTGTGATGGGTACTTGGTATGTCCTGATTTGAGCGTAGATCTCCCCGGCAACGGCGCCAAAAATCCTTCTTTCTACCTCTTGAGTATGTGTTGGTTTTCCCTTGAAGAGGAAAGTGTGATGCAGCAAAGTAGCGTAAGTATTTCCCTCAGTTTTTGAGAACCAAGGTATCAATTCAGTAGGAGACTACACGCAAATCCCTAGTACCTGCACAAACAATTAAGAACCTTGCAACCAACGCGATAAAGGTGAAAGTGCGTTATATCGATTAGAGGGGGGGTGAACAGGCGATTTTTATGAATTATTCACTAAGGAATATGCGGGTGAGGAAATTCCTTAGCGAAGAACTACTTGCAGCGGAATAAGTACTGAGAAGTAAACATAGCTAAAAACAAGCATGGTCATCATGAAGAAATGAAGACAAGAATAGAGTACAGAAAGCGTAGTCACAGGATAACACAGAAAGAAGACAAACAAACTGAAGAAATTGAACTGAGGAAATTGAGAAAGTCTTCAGTCAAAGTCTTCAAACAGATATGAACAAGCACACAACACAGATGTGAAGAAATGGAAGAGTTGAAGAAATTGAACCAGTAAGCTTGGTGAAGACAATGATTTGTTAGACCAGTTCCAACTGCTGTCTCAGTTGTACATCTAGTTAGGGAGGCCAGGTATTCAAACCTGAGGACACACAATCACGTACACCCAGTCCTGGACACACAGTCCAAGACACCAAGTCCTCACCGTATTCCCCTTGAGCTATGGTCACACAGACCTCGCCCAATCACTCGTGGTAACTCTTCAGGTGACTTCTGAACCTTCACAGACTCGGTCACTCGGCGATCCACAATTCCTCTTGGATGCTCTAGACCATAACGCCTAACCATCTGGAAGAAGCACAGTCTTCAAAGGTAACAAGCGTCGGATCCATGCATGATCAATCTCTTCAGTGATGCTCAATCACTTTTGGGTTTGTAGGTGTTTGGGTTTGGTTTTGGGTTTTTTCTCACTTGATGATTTTCGCCCAAAGTCCTCGGAGAATGGGTTGCTCTTATGACAAGTGTCAGTTTCTCTTGGAGCAGCCAACCAGCTAGTGGTGTAGGGGGCGGCTATTTATAGCCTAGGGAGCAGCCCGACATGATAAGACATAAATGCCCTTTAATGATATGACCGTTAGGTAGGTAGATATTTTGGGACAGCTGGTGCATAGCACAACAACGGTCGGAAATTTGACTATAAAATTCCTCAGGGCTATCATGTTCCTCATTGTGTAGGCAATCCGCACTGGCGAATTCCTAACTCCTTAGTCAGAACAAATTCCTCAGAGACGGGAAGAGCTTTGTCTTTGCCACTGAAGAATATGACTGAACTGTATGAGATTTCCAATGGCTTCACTCGAAGGGATTGGTAGGTGTAGGATTTTGAGTTGAGCATCAAATGGAAAATTTTCCTTAGTATTTCCCCGACCCCCTTTGACAGTACGGTGTTTCCTATGACTCAAGAAAGACAAAAAGAAACTCCGAAAACAAAAGTCTTCACGCTTCATGTTCCTCAAATTAATACCAAGTCTTCAAGGTCACACCAATTTCTTCACTTTCAAAGTCTTCAGAAGTACAAAGTCTTCAGTCAAAGAACTTCATTTTTAGGGGTCGACTTTCTCTGTAAATATCAAACTTCTCATAGACTTATAGACCTGTGTACACTCATAAACACATTAGTCCCTTAACCTAGAAGTCTTCAATACACCAAAATCACTAAGGGGCACTAGATGCACTTACAATCTCCCCCTTTTTGGTGATTGATGACAATATAGGTTAAGTTTTCAACGGGGATAAACATATGAAGTGTAAATACTGATATTGAGGAATTTGATTGCAGGATATAGAAGAACTCCCCCTGAGGATGTGCATAGTGAGGAATTTGCTTTTGAAGCAATGGACACTTGAAGAGTAGAATCATGGAGATCTCCCCTATATCTTGTAATTCATACACGCATTTGACATATAATATGAAGAATTTGAAATGCATAATGAAATATGGTGACTGATGTAATCCAGCATGCATGCATAACATTAATGAGGAATAAGCATGCAGAAACACCACATCAAAAGTATCAGGTCACCATAGAGTTTAAGTTTACAACTCGATCCAACAAAGTCATCAGGGGAACGAGAGTTGTAACCTAGCAAAAAAAACGCCCATATAAGTAGACCCGCTTGAAGACTAACTCAAATTTCTCCCCCTTTGTCATTGAATGACCAAAAGGATTGAAACTGAGGACTAACGCCCCTGAAGAATCTCAAGATGATAAAGGAGCGCCAGCGTTGTTGGGGTCGATGGTTGAAGTAGGTCCTGCCGCAGTGTTGTCCAAGTCTTCATACTCGTCAGTTTCGCGCGATGAAGAATAGGAGCTGGCCACCAAGGGAGGAACCTTGACCTTCTTGTATTTCTTCGGAGGAGGAGCAGACCAGTCAAAGTCATCCTCGAGACCCATATTCTTCAGATCTTCTTCGCTATACAGATGAGACAGAACAACCCAGGCGCGGTTGAGAGTTTCATGAAGGTAGTAATGGTTTTTCTTCACTGCATTGTGTGTAGAAGTCATGTTATGAAGAATTGAACCAAACTGACACTTGACCCATTTGTGGTTGCGATCAACCTTTTGATGAAGACTGAGGAGAAGCTCATGATCAGTCATCACCCTGGGAGCCGTGCCTTGAGGATTTGGCTTGGGAGCGTTGGCGGCAGAGTCATGAGTGGCAGAGTGATCATTCGTGGAGTAAGATGCAGCTTTGCGAAATTGACCATCCAATGGACGAATGCCTTCATCAAAAACAGCAATGGCCTTACCCTTGTCATCAGCTGAGGAAAATGTCCGTTTGAGGACTTCAATTGGAGGCAAGTAGCTGCAATGATTCAGTGTGTCAGCTTTGTAGTTCACCGAAGACCTTGTCCTGATGAATCTCATAATCCATGGAGCATAAGGCTTCAGGTTGAAAGGGGACAGTGCAACATTTGCCATAGTCCTCATGAAGAAATCATGGAAGTTGACGGGAACGCCATGGATGATATTGAACAACAGATTCTTCATGATGCCAACGACTTCTTCATCATTTGAGTCGTGGCCCTTGATTGGACTCAATGTCTTCGACAGAATGCGATAGACAGTCCATGGCAGAAACATCAATTCCTTCACGAGGAATTTGGTCCATGGGGCTTGACCAGGCTTCAAAGGCTTCATAAGCACTTGCATGTAGTGATCAGTGAGTTCAGTTTCTTCATACATGCAACGTGCTGCTTCAGTGGGAGGACTAAGAGGTAGAGCTTGAAGTAATTCAGAGGCTGGTGCCTTGTAGTGAGTGTTTTCGGTCATCCAGTCCAGCACCCATGAATTCACGTCTTCAGAATTGCCAGTGATGTGCAGCGTTGCATAGAATTGAAGGATCAATTCTTCATTCTAATCGCATATGTCAGTGCAGAAACGCAACAATCCAGCGTCGTGAAGAACACTGAAGACTGGCACGAAGCATGGCAGTGATTCCATATCCATGTGAGGAATATGCTGATGATCGAATACTTTGTCTTTATTGTATAGCACTGAGGAATAGAAATTTGCCTGACTGGCAGTCCAGAAACGCCTCTTCCTTATGCGAGCAGAGTCATAAGGATTGAAGTCAGTGAAGAACACATGCTCACCGAAGAAATCTGCCTTCTTGAAAGTTTGCTTTCTTGAGAAAGGATCCTTTGGCTTGGGTTGAGGAGTGTCAGTCAATTGTATCACAACCTCTAGATTCGCAATCTCAGGTTCTTCAGTCTGAGGAATTTCTGGTTCCTCTTCAGTGGCAGTCTTCACAGATTCAGCAGCAGCAGTGGTTTCTTTAGCACTAGTGGCTGCAATGTCTTCATGAACAGATTCAATGGGATGAGTTTCTTCAGAGCCCAATGGAACAGTTTGTGCTGGTGAATGAGGAATTTGTTGCAGCGGCGTGAACAGATGAGAGTTGAGATGCTGACCATCCCAAAATTCATCGTTCATCAAAGGAGTGGCACTCCCAATGTCCACGTCCGAGTCTTGTTCTTCCAATTCCTCAACGCCGACCTCTTCAGCAGTAAACTGAGGCATAGGCGAGGAGATGATTGGGGTTGAAGGGATTGCATCCACTTCAATTTCTTTGTCCATCTGCTCTGAGGAAGCAGCAGAGGGAATATCTTCATCTGATTAACTAGGAATCACATATTCTTCATCAAATGGAATACGTTCCTTTGATGGCATGGAGGAAATTGGAACGACATCAATTGGATTTTCAGCTGAGCTTGTCAAAGGCTTCATCTTCTTCAGGGCTGAAGAATCTGATGAAGCTGATGCCTTCCTTTTCTTCACAGCTGCACGCTCTGCAGCCTTTGTCTTCTTCACATCTGATGCAGATGGAAGGGTTGGAGTTGGTGTAGGCGCAGGAGGAGCAGAGGAATCTGGTTGTTTTTCTTCACGCACAACTGATGCAGTTGCCCTGACTTATTCATGTTCTTCAGGCACAACCTTTTGAGCTTCAGCTGGCCTGACATTTTCTTCAGGCACAACACTAGAGGTTGCCCTGGCAATTTCTTCAGCAGCTGGAATGCAGTCATCAGCTCTGGTATTTTCATTTTCTTCAGCAGCCTGATGTTCTTCAGCGGTGCTGGCATGACCTTCAGTAGACTGAGCAGATGCTTCAGCCTGAGGAATTTCAATGTGCGTTTGATGAGCAGCACTTGAAGAAAAACCTTTAGTCAAATTCACAAATCTGACTTTGGCGCCCATCCAGTCTGCGCGATATGCATCAAATTCATCGCTGAGGGTTTTGATTTCACCCTGTAGCTTGACAAGTTCTTCAGTTGTCATGTTGACAACATTCTTCTTCAGGAAGCGCTCCTTCTTGTACTGTGCTTTCTTCGTCTGCCTAGCCCTTTCAAATTTCCATTTTTCTTCGCCTATGAAGGCGGTCAACATATGACTTTGGCCAGGTGTCAAGTTGAAGTCAGGCATAGGAGTGTTGGGGTCCTGATGCCAGAGATCAATGAAATCAAGGATCACCTTTGGATCCAAAAGCAGTGGCACTTCGCTTCCTTTGGCTCTAGCGGCCCTTTCTTGTTTGTCTCTGATTATTTGAACAAGCTCTTCATCATCAGCTTCGTCATCAGACGACACTTGGAAAGCAACTTGTTTCTTGTGAGGACTTGGGCGAGAGCCGCGTCCAGCAGTGGTCTTTTTCTTCAGTAGCGAGGAACCAGCTGAGGAACTTGGTATCACCGAGGAACTAGGAGCAGCTGAGGAACTTACAGAGGCTCCTGAGGCAATGGATATGCCCGCAGTCCTTTGACATGTGGCAAGATGCACTGGAGCTGTAGCATCTGAAGACTTTGGCGGAGGAGCTGAGGACTTTGGAGGAGCAGGAGAAGTCTGAGGAATTTGTCGTGAGGGCTTAGAAGAATCTTGCCGTGAGGGCATTAAGGAAGAATCACTTGGCTTGTGAGCAGGCTTCTTAGCCATGACCTTCTTAGGCTTGGAGGCAGAGGCCTCAGCAGTGGCAGCAGCAGCAACAGAGTCTTCATTGAATTTCCTCACTGCTTCTTTTGATTGTTTGGCCAACTTGGCATGGCGCTTAGTCCATTCTTCAGGATAATCCTCACCACGCTTGAGGCTAGTGGGATCAGCAACTTAGCCATGTGCCAATGGAGGTCTTGGGCAGGGAGGATTGAGTGCGAATTTCTTCATGTATTTTGGAGTCACATATCTGTACTCCCTCCACTCTCTTTCCCATCTCCTCTCTATTCTTTATATGCGCACTTTGCGCTAATTCTTGTCCTGTTTTCTGAACTTTGCCTCATCAGGAGTGCAATAGTCAGCATATATGTCCTTAGGTATCTCGAAAGCATTATTGACCTCAGGCCTCTTTCCTCCCTTATGTGGCTTCTTTCCATCTAGGGATGGCAGTTTTGCCCATGGGTATGGGTACCCGCGGGTACCCTACCCGAAAATAGTGGGCATGGGTGAGACTTTTTACCACTTCATACCCATGGGTATGGGTATCCATACCCGCAAAATGCATGGGTAGGGTATGGGTATGAAATTATACCCATGGGTAACCCAATGGATATCCAGAAAATAAATAAATAAATAAAACCCTATAATATGTGAATAAATAATTATATTGAGTTCTTAACTAGCCCACGGACCACAGGCCCATAGATGTCCATCGCCCCATACCCCTCGTATACCTACAGTAGTTATCTTCTCTGCTTTTCCTTGACCTTTGAAGATGAGTTACTGAATCCTCGTTGATTCATCCGCAACTAAGGCTATATATTGTACCCACCGGACGGGTACCTGAATTTAAACCTTCTTCTCATCTTACCTTTGTCATGTCAATGATATATATTGTACCCATCGGATACCCATTGGGTATAGGATGCCCGATGGGTATGGGCATGGGTACCAATTTGCGCCCATGGATAGTGAAGTGGGTGGGTATGGAGAAAAGATTTGGGTATGGGTTTGGGTAGAAAAGTGTTGTACCCGCCCATACCCTACCCATTGCCATCCCTATTTCCATCAGCCATTTTCTTCAGCCGAGGAATTTGAACAATTGAATTCTCTGAAGAAGTATGCAACTTTTCTTCGAGGAACGCTGCACATGAGTTAAGTTGATGAGAACCTAGTGATTCAGCAGCGGACATGAGTACCTGTGAATAGAGTATAGTTGCGAGGAATTTGGAGAGGTCATATGCGGTCTCAGAAGGTTTTGTAAAAAGAACAAGTTTGAGGAATTTGACCAGATGTGTCTTGAAGAATTTCACAAAGTGTTCTTTGTCCTAGGTTCTAGAGTTGTATAGATTGAAAATCCACACAATTGGGGAATCTTGAAGAAAAAACATAGGTTGGAGAAATTGAATCAAGAACAGATGACATGTGAGGTGTTTAGTGTGTGAAGATTTGAAGAAGAAAACACCTTTGAGAGTTTTGAAGAAAACATTCGAATCAAAGAGGGCAGTAAAAGTAACTTTTAATTACCTTGGATGAAGAACATGACGAACTGAGAGATGGAGAAGTGAAGTTCGTCTGTGCGGATCTTCCACGCCCTAAGTTGGCAGAGGAAGACAACTACGGCGGCGGCGGAGTGAACAAATCCACGGCAGGCGCGAGTACGACGGCGACGAGGTTGAGGCAGTGAAGCTCTTCCTCACCGGCGACGATGAAGTAGCGGCAGCGCTAGGGTGGGAGAAGCTCGAGCGGGAGAGTGAGAACGATCGGAGTAAAAAGTGAAGTGAGGGAAGGGGAGGGGTATTTATAGCTGAGATGAATAATCGTTCGCCCGAAGAATTTGGACGAATGTGCCCCTGACCCTTCTCATTCGCACGACATGTGTCACCCACGTACTGTGTAGTGGAGATCGTGTGAGATCGTGGGTGAATAGATAAGTGTTGTCGTGGGATGCGGAACGATTTGAGCGGCAAAACCGAAAATTTTGGATAGGATAAGTTTCGCCGGTACTTTTGGAGAAGCCTGTATTTACAAGAAAGTGAGTGGGAGCTCTGTATCATTTGATATTATATGTGGATGACATATTGTTGATTGAAAATGATATAGAATTTCTGGATGGCATAAAAGGATGCTTGAATAAGAATTTTTCAATGAAAGACCTCGGTGAAGATGCTTATATATTAGGCATCAAGATCTATATAGATAGATCAAGACGCTTAATTGGACTTTCACAAAGCACATACCTTGATAAAGTTTTGAAGAAGTTCAAAATGGATCAGTTAAAGAAAGGGTTCTTGCCTGTATTACAAGGTGTGAAGTTGAGTAAGACTCAATGCCCAACCACTGCAGAAGATAGAGAGTAAATGAAAGTCATTTACTATGCCTCAGCCATAGGGTCTATCATGTATGCAATGCTGTGTACCAGACCTGATGTGTGCCTTGCTATAAGTTTAGCAGGAAGGTACCAAAGTAATCTAGGAATAGATTACTACACAGCGGTCAAGAACATCCTGAAGTACCTGAAAAGGACAAATGATATGTTTCTCGTTTATGGAGGTGACAAAGAGCTCGTCATAAACGGTTAAGTCAATTCAAGCTTTGACACTGATCCGGATGAATCTAAGTCACAAACCGGATATGTATTTTTGTTGAACAGTGGAGCTTCTAGTTGGTGCAGTTCCAAGCAGAGCGTCGTGGCAGGATCTACGTGTGAAGCGGAGTACAAAGCTGCTTCGGAAGCAGCAAATGAAGGAGTCTGGATGAAGGAGTTCATATCCAATCTAGGTGTAATACCTAGTGCATCGGTTCCAATGAAAATCTTTTGTGACAACACTGGAGCAATAGCCTTGGCGAAGGAATCCAGGTTTCACAAGAGAACCAAGCACATGAAGAGACGCTTCAATTCCATCCGCGATCAAGTCAAGGAGGGAGACAAAGAAATTTGCAAGATACACACGGATCTGAATGTCGCAGACCCGTTGACTAAGCCTCTTCCACGAGCAAAACATGATCAGCACCAAGACTCCATGGGTATTACTATGTAATCTAGATTATTGACTCTAGTGCAAGTGGGAGACTGAAGGAAATATGCCCTAGAGGAAATAATAAAGTTGTTATTTATATTTCCTTATACATCATGATAAATGTCTTTTATTCATGCAAGAATTGTATTAACCGGAAACTTGATACATGTGTGAATACATAGACGAAACAGAGTGTCCCTAGTATGCCTCTACTAGACTAGCTCATTAATCAAAGATGGTTATGTTTCCTAACCATAGACATGAGTTGTCATTTGATCAACGGGATCACATCATTAGGAGAATGATGTGATAGACAAGACCCATCCGTTAGCTTAGCAATATGATAATTTAGTTTTTCTGCTATTGCTTCCTTCATGATTTATACATGTTCCTATGACTATGAGATTGTGTAACTCCCGAATACCGGAGGAACACCTTGTGTGCTATCAAACGTCATAACGTAACTGGGTGATTATAAAGATGCTCTACAGGTGTCTCCGAAAGTGTTTGTGGTGTTGGCATAGATCAAGAATAGGATTTGTCACTCCGAGTGTCGGAGAGGTATCTCTGGGCCCTCTTGGTAATACACATCATAATAAGCCTTGCAAGAAAATGACTAGTGAGTTAGTCACGAGATGATGTATTACGGAATGAGTAAAGAGACTTGCCGGTGACGAGATTGAACTAGGTCTGATGATACCGACGATCGAATTTCGGGCAAGTAACATACCGATGTGAAAGGGAACAACATATGTTATTATGCGGTTTGACCGATAAAGATCTTCGAAGAATATGTAGGAACCAATATGAGCATCCAGGTTCCGCTATTGGTTATTTAACGGAGATGAGTCTTGGTCATGTCTACATAGTTCTCGAACCCGTAGGGTTTGCACGCTTAACGTTCGATGACGATCGGTATTATGAGTTTATGTGTTTTGATGCACCGAAGGTAGTTCGGAGTCCCGGATGTGACCCCGAACATGACGATGAGTCTCAAAATGGTTGAGACATAAAGATTGATATATTGGAAGGTTATATTCGGACACCGGAAGGGTTCCGTGGGTCACCGAATAAATACCGGAGTACCGGGAGGTTGCCGGAACCCCCCGGGAAGTATATGGGCCTTAATGGGCTTTAGGGAAGAGTGAGAGGGATGGCTAGGGCTGGGCCGCACCCCCCAAGCCTAGTCCGAATTGGACTAGGGGGGAGGGGCAGCGCCCCCTCCTTTCCTTCTCCTTCTCTCCTTCCCTTCCCCCTCTCCTACACCTACTAGGAAAAGGGGAGTCCTACGCCTAGTGGGAGTAGGACTCCCCCCTTGGCGCGCCCTCCTCCTTGGCCGGCCTCCTCCTCCCTCCCTCCTTTATATATATGGGGCGGGGGCACCCCAAAGACACACAAGTTGATTTGCAAGCCGTGTGCGGTGTTCCTCCTCCATAGTTACACACCTCGGTCATATCGTTGCAGTGCTTAGGCAAAGCCCTGCGCCGGTAACTTCATCATCACCGTCACCACACCGTCATGCTAACGAAACTCTCCCGCGACACTCAACTGGATCAAGAGTTCATGGGACATCATCGAGCTGAACGTGTGCTGAACATGGATGTGCCATACATTCGGTGCTTGGATCGGTTGGATCTGTTGGGGAACGTTGCATGGGAAACAAAAATTTTCCTACGCTCACCAAGATCAATCTAGGAGATGCATCTACGAGGGAAGAGTCGGATCCACATACCCTTGTAGATCGCGATGCGGAAGCGTTGCAAGAACGCGGATGAAGGAGTCGTACTCGCTGCGATTCAGATCGCGGTTGATTCCGATCTAAGCGCCGAACAACGGCGCCTCCGCGTTCAACACACGTGCAGCCCGGTGACGTCTCCCACGCCTTGATCCAGCAAGGAGAGAGGGAGAGGTTGGGGAAGACTCCATCCAACAGCAGCACGACGGCGTGGTGGTGGTGGAGGAGCGCGGGACTCCAGCAGGGCTTCGCCAAGCGCTGCAAGAGACGAGGAGGGAGAGGGGTAGGGCTGCGCCAAGAGGGAGACGTTCTCATGTCTCTAGCAGCCCCAAAACCTCACATATATATAGGGGGAAGGGGGGGCTGCGCCCCCTTTAGGGTTTCCCACCCCTAGGGGTGCGGCAGCCCCCAAAAACCCATCTAGGGTGCGGCCAAGGGGGGGGGAGAGAGAGGGGGCGCCCTAGGGTGGGCCTTAAGGCCCATCTGGACCTAGGGTTTGCCCCCCTCCACTCTCCATGCGCCTAGGGACTTGGTGGGGGGGCGCACCAGCCCCCTTGGGGCTGGTCCCCTCCCACACTTAGCCCACGCAGCCTTCAGGGGCTGGTGGCCCCACCTGGTGGACCCCCGGGACCCTCCCGGTGGTCCCGGTACATTACCGATATCGCCCGAAACCTTTCCGGTGACCAAAACAGGACTTCCCATATATGAATCTTTACCTCCGGACTATTTCGGAACTCCTCGTGATGTCCGGGATCTCATTCGGGACTCCGAACAACATTCGGTAACCGCGTACATACTTTCCCTATAACCCTAGCATCATCGAACCTTAAGTGTGTAGACCCTACGGGCTCGGGAACCATGTAGACATGACCGAGACAACTCTCCGACCAATAACCAACAGCGGGATCTGGATACCCATGTTGGCTCCCACATGTTCCACGATGATCTCATCGGATGAACCACGATGTCAAGGATTCAATCAATCCCGTATACGATTCCCTTTGTCTATCGGTATAGCACTTGCCCGAGATTCGATCGTCGGTATACCGATACCTTGCTCAATCTCGTTACCGGCAAGTCTCTTTACTCGTTCCGTAACACATCATCCCGTGATCAACTCCTTGATCACATATTGTGCACATTATGATGATGTCCTACCGAGTGGGCCCAGAGATACCTCTCCGTCATACGGAGTGACAAATCCCAGTCTCGATTCGTGCCAACCCAACAGACACTTTCGGAGATACCTGTAGTGCACCTTTATAGCCACCCAGTTACGTTGTGACGTTTGGTCCACCCAAAGCATTCCTACGGTATCCGGGAGTTGCACAATCTCATGGTCTAAGGAAAAGATACTTGACATATAGAAAAGCTTTAGCATACGAACTACACGATCTGTGCTAGGCTTAGAATTGGGTCTTGTCCATCACATCATTCTCCTAATGATGTGATCCCGTTATCAACGACATCCAATGTCCATGGTTAGGAAACCGTAACCATCTATTGATCAACGAGCTAGTCGTCTAGAGGCTTACTAGGGACATGGTGTTTGTCTATGTATCCACACATGTATCTGAGTTTCCTTTCAATACAATTCTAGCATGGATAATAAACGATTATCGTGAACAAGGAAATATAATAATAACCAATTTATTATTGCCTCTAGGGCATATTTCCAACAGGATCGTGAAGACGTTCGACTACATCAACCACATTACGAAACGCTTCCGCTTTCGGTCTACAAGGGTACCTGGAGACACTCTCCCTCTCGTTGCTATGCTTCTCCTAGATAGATCTTGCGTGATCGTAGGTAATATTTTTGAAATACTACGTTCCCCAACAGAATATTCTCGTGTGTGCTTGTTTGCTTTATCACTAAGTAATTTTTATTTCCTATTCTAAGTTGTTTTAAATCTTTAGTTATGGGTAGGAAACACAAAATACCAAAAAAAATAATTGTATCTGCTAGCCCGGTGGATGAAGAACCACTCAAAATCTATCACACTCCTGAAGATTTTTAATTGGATCATCTTTGATCCATATGTGCTCGTGTTGAAAAGCCAACCGGGTTAGTTGAGTGAAAATCATTAAATGAGCATGCTTATTTTTTGTGACATCGGTTGTCTCAAAAAGGGAAACTTTTATTGCATCATATTAATAATTTGCAGTGCTATGCTTGGAATTTGTGTGAAATATATGATTTTACTTGTTGTTCTGAAGACCCTAAGAAACACCTTCCCTACCAAGGTGAGTTTAGTGATAATGGAATTTTATCTTCTTATGCCAAAGATGATTATAAGTACTTTGATATTGAACAAATTGAAGAATTTGTTGCTTTTAAGGGTGCTTATTAAATTGCTTCTTTGATTGAAAAGTGTGATACTACTCTTTACAAATCTGAAATTTTGCCATACTTAAATATTGCTATGATAACTATGGTTCAAATGCTTATGTTAAACCATACATTGAGCACTTCTCTGCTATCCAAGAAGAGACTAATGTTTTGCAGGAATCTATGAAAGAAGAAATTGATGACACTGTGAGCTCATTAGATGAAAAAGATGAGGAGGAGAGCGAAGAACAAAAGGAGGAAGAGTGGATTGATCACCCGTGCCCACCTTATGATGAGAGTAACTCTTTATCCCATGCATTGTTTAATTTCCCTTCGTGCTTACCGAAGGATAAATGCTATGATGATTGCTATGATCCCTTATATTCGTTTGAAATATCCCTTTTTGATGAAGTTGGTGCTTGCTATGCTTGTGGCCATGTTGCCAATATGAATTATGATTATGGAGATGGACTTGCTATAGTTCCTTATGTTAAGAATGAAATTGTTGTTATTGCACCCACGAATGACAGTCCTATTATCTTTTTGAATTCTCCCAACTACACTATACCGGAGAAGTTTGCACTTATTAAGGACTATATTGATGGGTTGCGTTCTACTATTGCACATGATGATTTTGATAAATATAATATGCATGTGCTTGCTGCTCCTACTTGTAATTATTATGAGAGAGGAACTACATCTCCGCCTCTCTATGTTTCCAATACGATAAAATTGCAAGAAACTATTTATGCTATGTATCGACCTTTACCATGTGTGCATGAATTGGGCTTTTATGACATGCCGATGCATAGGAAGAGAGTTAGACTTCGTTGTTGCATGATGTATGTTACTTTGTGCTCACTACTAAATTACAAATCATTGTTAATTAAAATTGGCTTTGATATACCTTGGGATTCGGGTGGATCCATTACTTGAGCACTATATGCCTAGCTTAATGGCTTTAAAGAAAGCACTGCCAGGGACACAACCCAGAAATTTAGATAGTCATTTTATTCTATTGATGCTTTTAAAAAGTTTGAAAAAAAGTGAGGAACCTAAAACTTTTTCAAAAAGAAAAGTGAAATTTAAGAAAGACGAACATCGTTAAAGTGGGAGCTAGCCTTGAACTTTGTTCATGCCCATGGACACTTTGTGAACCTTAATTACAGAAACTTTTCAACAAACATAATTAGGAATTTTTACATCTATGCCCCTGGCTCCTTAGCCATACTCATTCATCCCCACACTCTTAATATTTGCTCACTCTTCCCCACTCTCTTGTCTGAAACCCTCAGAAATGGTCACAAACGATGGATGCCATCAGGTCAGTGCTTTGACTGTTAACCCTAACGAGTGGGGCCGCGCTGGACTATGTCACGCATTATACTTGACAATTGGGGCCGCGTCGGACGGTGCCGCTGTTCGCCTGTTGGGCCGTGGTTAGACTGTTGGGCCCTACTCGCGCTGCAACGATAGAAACCTTCTATGCATGCACGACATGTCCAGCTAGCCCGCTATGCATGCACGTGGCTTAGCCTGCTTGCATGCGCCACTGCCCGCCACCACGATGCGCTGACCGACCTCTTTCTGCACGTGAGCCGTCACGCACATTGACCGGCCTCTTTCTTCACATGAGCCACCACGTACGTAGGGACGACCGCTGTCGTTGGTTCGTCTCATCTCGCAAGCTTGTCTCCTTGATGTAGAGCATCATTTCAGATCCACTCACATCTATTCAACGCGGCAATTACAACCTGTTGGCAATTAAAGTGGCATATCGATCGACTCGACTCGTTTGAACATAGCAAATCCAAAGCACGACCGGTGCCACTCCCCTTCCCTTCCCCTTTCCCTATTTAAACCACCCACCCCTCAACCTATTCTCCACACATCCATTTGTGCCGCCCCTTATCTTCTTCACCCAAACCCAGAGCACTCTCAAAACAAGGCAAGGATGCAGTACAACGGTCCCACCTCCGAGCTCCCATCGACCGTGCCGAAGAGACGGTATCTGGCCAACGTCATCGTGGAGACGATGCTCCGCGTGTGGCCGTTCTCACGCTGGAGGGGTGCAAAGGAGTTTGCCCAGTGGTTCCTTGGTGCGAGCTACGCCCACCTCCCGGCGGGCTCGCCGGTGATGTTCCGACTGGAGGAAGTGCATCCAAACTCCAACACTCCGCCGATAGGGCTCATGATCAACTTCAGCAATAGATTGGATGCGTACTACCTCCTTGGCAATGTGTTTTGGTGTGGATGTGAATTCATCGCATTCACAACCCACAACATCTTCACAAACTTCGACAACATCTTCCCCACCTGCAACGGTATGCACAACCTCCCCTACTACCTCGGCGAGGACGACATGGAGGAGGAGTGAAGAGGAGCAGTGAAGAGGAGGCGCAGTGAAGATGGTGGTGAAGGCCCGGTCTCGTGAAGCTTTTCTTGCCCTAGGGTGTTAGGGATTTTATCTTTTATATATTTCTATCTTAATTATGTCGTTGGTTGTACCGTAAACTTTTTATCGATGTTGTGTTATATCATCTTGGGAACCCTAAGAACTATGTTACGCTTGCTACCCTTATTTGATATGTCATTGGTTATATGTGTTTTTCTTGCAACTTTTATATGTCATTAGTTGTACCCTTATTTGATGTGAGATATCACTAGATGAACATGGTGCCATAGTCGAACCCTTCTGCTAAATCAATTAATGAAAGGGTATCCCTGAATGAAAACTAGCAAGTTTTGGGGTTAGCCTTGTAAACATGGTTGGAGGGTAGCCCATTCATCTTGTTATATTCATGTTGTGTAATATTTGTATTTTGGCTCTTATATTTTAGGGTCAAGTTTTGGCACAGGCGGCTACTGGACTAGTTGAAGTGTCAAAAAGGAAATTGAAGCTAGAAAATGGGCCTTGTTGAGGTTGAAAAGAAGTAGAAAAGCTATTTTTTGAATTGTTAGTGGCCATATTCCGTATATCGTATGAACAAAAACAAGCTAATTTTTGAATAGTTTGTGGCCATTTGGCATGATGAAATTAATTTTGGCCCTTATATTATACTCCCTCCATTCCATAATATAAGAACGTTTTTAACACTACACTAGTGTTAAGGACGTTCTTATATTATGGGACAGAGGGAGTAGGTTTTATTGGTTTCAAGTTTTGGCACGGGCGGCTAATGGACTAGTTGAGGTGTCAAAAAGGAAATTAAAGCCGGAAAGATGAGCCATGTTGATGTTGAAAAGAAGAAGAAGAAGAAGCTTTTTTTGAATTGTTGGTGCCCATATATATTGTATTATTGTATGGATGGTAATTATTGAATTTTTGGTGGCAATATCAGTTGTTGTGTAATTTGAAACGATGTAACCTATTCTTTTAATGTTACCAACATGCACTCAATCTCTGTAGGTGCAATCAAAACAATCAAGCAAAAAAAAACAGAGGAAAACAGAGCCGGCGCATGCACTATTTTTCTAGGCCTCTTTAATCTTTGTGGGCCTTCAACAGTCAACACAATGCGACGGCGCAACCAGAGCTTGGTTTCATTTTGGGCCCAATAACTACGTTTTTTATCTTGCCCTCGGTGTTGTCTGACGAAACTGAAAGTGCCAAAAACTAGCACCTACAGAGATTCAGAGATGGAGATTGAGACATAGTTTAAGCAACACAGAGAGCACATGATACACAAATTAAGCAACACAGAGAGCACATGATCCACATGACATGACACAAATAACATCTCTAACGAGTGATGACCAGCAAGTAAGCAAATCCTAGAGCAACTATACAAAAATAAAACCCTAAAGCTATCAGATTCGCCTGCTCGTTCAACAGAATCATCTGCCTCAAGTTCTTATTCATCTTCTTTAATTCCCCCTTCAGATCCTCATCCCCAACTGTCGGAACAGAACTTTCAGAGACCAAATTCTGAGTGGCTGATGACAGATTGACCTCCTGGGTTGCGGCCCCATTGAATTGAAGCAAGCCCCCCCCCCTTGAAGCCTCTGAACGTAGTCATCCATCCATTCAAAATGTGTGCATTTCTTCGTGATTTGAAACGAAATCATGAACCCTAAATCTCATATCCAATGAAAAAGAATTAGAAGAAAAGATAAAAAGAAAGGGTTAAAGAAAAATCATGAGATCTAACCTGCCCCTTTGGCTTGCTCTCGCATTTCACGAACTCACGCCCAAAGTTGCCATTCATGTTCCCCCTCGAAGTCAACCTTTTCAATGGCGTGGTGCATGGGCAGTCACGGCATCGCTCCATGGGCACTGGACCATACTGGGCCCACGAGGGGCGGGAGGCTGAAGTGGAGCTCGACATATCTAGTTACCGGAGAAGAAGAAGCAGGGGATCCTAAGAAGAAGACGAGTGGCTTCTCTGGTTGGCGCAGAAGAAGAAGAAGGGGAGAAGAAGACATGGAAGGCAATGGTGGGCGAGCACAACCAATGTCTCGCGGATCGCCTCTCACGGATCGCCCAAGGATCCAACGATGCGGAGCCGTCCTTGTGATCCAACTGTGCGGAGCCTCGCCTCAGAATCCTTCTAGAAGACCATATCTGAGGGCTATCGCTTGGCGCTAGGGTATGATCGGATGGCTGCTGTTCAGAGCTAGGGTTAGGAGAAACCCCACGGGGTTTAGAGGGGTTTGAGTTGGTCAACGGGGTTATCTAGTGTTTGACCAATATTCAACTGAGCATAACTAATTTAAAAAAAAATCCAAAAATATGAAACCTTCGCGAATCGTCGTTTTATAAGACACACTAACAAGGAAAAATACTAGAGTTGGTCTACGGTCATTTAAAAAAAACTAGTTGGCACGATCGTGGTTAAATGAGCACCATTAATTTAAAAAAATGAAAACAATATAAAACCTGCGCACAATGTTGTCTTATGTGACATGTTACCAAAAAAAATCATAAACTTGTTCTATGGACATTTTCATGAAAAAATCTTCACAAATATGAGCTATCACGTACAACGTTGTAGAGAGTTCAAGGAAAGGAGGTAGGTTGTCGAAAAACTAAAAAAATCACCAAAGCTTCATTTCAAAGTGAATAATAAGGATCTGAACTTACTTTTCCTTTTTCATATTTTAAACATTGTTTTGATGGTTTTCTATTAAATCACATTATTTTTAAAAATGTAAAAAAATGAAGATTAATTCAGTAAATAGTGAGACTTCGAATCTACACTATATAGGTTGAATAGGCGTTAAAAAAATATTTGGCTCATTTAGAGTAGGTCCAAGAAATACTTGATTACAAATGGGACAGTTTACCCTACCTTTGGAGCACATTTGGAGGACATTTCCCATGACTATAAGTTTTACCACGTGAAAGAGATCGGATTGATCACCTAACGTTTACAATAGTTCAGCAAATATTGCAACATCACACCATAAATCGGAGTTCAAGTGTTGGTTCAAATTCAAATTTGCCTAAAATTCAAATTTTTGTTGAGGAACATAATATTTCAAAAAAATTCCTACGATCACACAAGATCTATCTAGGAGAAGCATATCAACGAGCGGGGAGAGTGTGTCCACGTACCCTCGTATACCGAAACACTACAAGAAATATGTCAATTTGTGACCTTCTCTCAGTGACCCCGACTGAATTGGTCGTAAATCCACGGCCATTTCACTTGGAGGGGCTCAAACACTGAAATTTCCTCACACCAAATGGCCATAAAGCAGACAAGAGTGGTCAACGACCTTACTTATATCTGATTACGACCAATATAAATGGTCATGAGGTTGTGAACATGGATGCATTGGTACTTAAGGTGTCGCTCAAGGTGGGCTTGGGCCTCGGTGGAACGAGGCCACCTTCTTTAAAAAAAATTGTGTGCCATGTAGGCCTCGACCCATCCAGGAAGAAATGTGGGACGCCTTCATATTACTAAAAAAACATATATTCGGTCCAAAGAAAATGAGAATATAACAAGTTTTTCATGTATTTAAATTTTTCTAACCAATATCAACAATGATTTTATATGTATGCAAAATGTACAATGTGTAAAAACAAATATAGACATTAAAACGTATGTAAGAAAATATGTTTTTTGTTGGGAATATATGAAAATATGTTAATCATGTATTTGAAAAAAGTTAAACATATATAAACAATATGTACAATGTGTATTAAAAAATGTAGACATGTGTGTGTTTAAAATATTAGACATCAAAATATTTATTAAAAATGTTAATGATGTAACTAAAAATAGTTTAATATCTATAAAAAATGTTTCTAGTGTACACAAATTTATTCATAAAATGTGGTCTAATATTCTTGAAAAATGGAGTAGTTTTTTTAACAAAAAATATTTGTTAGGTTCTTCACAAAAAAACTCATTTTGGGACCACGAAAAATGAAAAATGAATATGCGGAAATTTGTCTTTTTCACGAGAGGTGGATCAAAAACTTATTACACCCAACCATTTGGTCAATTGTACATTAAATATGGCCTGATATTTTACAAATTTGATTTGGTCCAATTTTGCAACAAATATACGGTAGGTTCTTCACAAAAAAAAACTCATTTTGGGCACTAAAAATATGGTAAATTGAATTTTTGAGCAAAGAAAATAAAAACCCCTTAGAAAACATTGTTCGTCATTTCAAGATGCACCCTTGTGCACTATATGAGATCATTTGAATAAACTATGCCATGAATTTGTTATGCCCATTTCAAAATGAGGTCAAAACGGCGGGCTTGACCATTCCTAGATATTGGTTGAATCTTGGAAAACTTTTGATGTTTCTCTGATTAAATCTATACCTAATAATAAAGGACAGAAGCTTTCATAGTTCTCCATCCGTCATCTCCTTATACCCGTCGATTTTATTTTAACCACAAAGATTGACGGTTGAGATTTAATTTTAAAAGTAGCCAGGTTTGTTCGTTTTCGAAAGAAAAGAAAACGAAAAAGTAATTCACATAGGGTAGGAATCGAACCCTGGTTGTCTCAATACTACCTACCCGCACTAACCTACTCGTGCAATTCATCTTTTTTGTGAACCTTTGTATATCCAAAAGTGTTAAACATGGATAGGACGAAGATTTCTTGCTGGCCGCACGCCTAGAGTCCTCCCTCTTGTGTTCTCCTATTGCGTCCAGCCATACGCTACACAATCAGCTATGGTAAAGGTAAAAAAATAACAAAATGTATGCCAACGACATATATGGGGAGCATCTACGGCTGCCTCCCCAGCCCAGTGATGGCTGCTCGCGCTACCAGTTTGCAGTCGCTCTGTTCCTCTAGATCGACTCATCGCGCGACCTCGATAATGGCGCCCAAGGGCAAGTCCGTCCCTTGGAACCACGACAGGTGGATGCATCAGGATAGGAGAGATACAATCGTGAAGGTGCTTGCGGGAGCTTTGAACAGATCGGACACTACAATAGTTCCAGCTCAATGAGACCATGGAGCTTTGGATCAAAACAACAACGATGACGGGCTAACATCAACAAGACCGCTGCCTCCCTGCAATCTACTGCTAACTTGACGTCATGCACACCACACCTCTACGACATGCCGGTGAGATCGCCTCAATCATATAGATTTTTTGGAAGTGAAATATGTGGGCCGTCGCAGCTGGTGACGGCGGGGGCCAGTATGCTAGAGTTCATGCAATGGACGCATCGATGAACACCCGCCAGTGGTGATGCCCAATGCGCCCTTGCCCCCACAACCCACACCTGCACCTCAGCTCCAGGGTAGTCGCCAACGGCGCACACGGTGCAAAGTTCCTCGTCACCTCCTGTCTCCCGAGTAACCGAGTCCCTCATCGACTCCTCGGTGACCGTGTCTGGGCTCGAGCCTATGCGTAGGCGTCGGCTGGTCTATGTTAGCATCTGGAATCCTTCTGAGTAGACCAGCCGACGCTAGCAGTAGAGCATTACGTATTTACGTGTGTGTGTGTGTCAATCCGTGAATATGGGCTTGTGCATGCAACGTGTGTCAAGTTGAACCTAACTCCTAACGCAAGGTGCAGGGCAGCACGGCCACTACTATGTACGTGATGGAAATAAAAAATCGTTTGGGCTGGGGGAGTCGCGGCCCTGCCTGACGATTCACGTTCCTCCGCCATTGATTAGAGGTACATATTTGTAAGTGTTGTATTTTCAGTTTCCAGTACTACAGGCTCTTTGTATGTACGTAGCATATATTTTGGCTGATTTATTTTGTATGTACGTAGCATATATTTTGGCTGATTTATTTGTGTTGCAGAGCTGTAGGCACACTATTATGTGATATATCATATGGCGGATATGAACGTGGACTCCAAGTTGCAAAAGTGTACTCAGACTGAACTTTTTGAGAAAGAATCCATTGGTATTATATTTATGCACACCTCACAGTTATTTTGTATTGATCAGACAAATTTCAATGGTACTGAATTTTGATTTGTACATGTTTTTCTTGAAATACAATTCTCCATCGTACTCTAAACTTTGCTTTCCACGAAAATAGTAGCTTAAAGGAGGAACTGGATGGAAAAATGTGCTCAGAGAAAAGGAACTCAACAGAGTTAATGAACCATGAAGAAGTTGGGAACAACACATAAACTTCAGATTAATTCTCCAATGTGTTTGGTGATTCTCATTGATAAAACAAGTATAGATAGCTTTTGACTAAGAACTATGACATAGCTTAATTTAAGTAAGTAGGCTACTAGATTCGAGAGGTTATAGCATGGCCACAATAGGATCTATTTTGCTGGAAAAAAAATTTGTGATGCAAATAAGTTGTATTGTCCGAGAGTGTGTATGGTTTCTTCAGTTGTGCATTTGACCCGTCATAAGCACGTTCATACTCAACTGAATGTTTCCGTACTCTTTTTTTTGAAACCATGTATAAGACAGAAGGATATACTCACATTTGATGACAAATCTGTATCTATCAAGTAACCATGTATAGGGCTACGTCAAGGCGGGGTGAATGATTCATCAATGTAAATATAGGGTCCATCAACGTAGCCCAAACAAAACTACTCGGGCGCATAATATTTGGGAGTGCCTCCTTAGGAAATCAAGTCTTGATAACGCCGTTATGTTTCCAGTTTCACGAATGGCCTTTAAAAAAATCATTATCTCCCCACATGACTTCATCACCAGTTTTCACATAAGTCTCAATTGAGAATTGCATCGTCTGATAATGTGAGGTGACTTGATGGTGAGAGAGCATCTCACGGAGAAGACAAGACGACGAAAATCGAGATTCAAGAATTCTTCAAAGTTCTTTTATCTCTACCGCATCTGCAGGGCCAGATATTCATGCCTTTCATGTTGTGTTATTTTAGTGGAAAGGTGAAGTTATAATTATTCTTCCATTGCAACGCACAGGAATTTTTGCTAGTATATACTTATGTACCTAGACATGATTTTCTGAAAAAAAAATAAAGAGCAAACTATGAGGCAGCTACAGTTCAAATTTGACCCGCTTCCTACTAAATCGGTAGAAATTTGTCTTTTTCACCAGAGGTGGATCAAGGCTTTTGATACCCAACCATTTGGTCAATTGTGCATTAAATATGACCTTGTATTTTAGAAAATTGATTTGGTCCAATTTTGCAACAAATATATGGTAGGTCCTTCACAAAAACCTCATTTCGAGCACTCAAAAATGGAAATGAAATTTCCGTGCAAAGAAAATGAAAACTCTGTTAGGAAACATTGTTTGTAATTCCAAGATGCACCCTTGTGCACAATATGAGATCATTTGAACAAACTATGCCATGAATGTGGCCATAAGATTGATCATTTGGCTTGAAAGTCATGAATCTTCACGCATGATAGTGCTACCTCTTGAGCTTGCGTTGTATACCCTCGAAGAGGAAAGGGAGATGTAGCACATTAGCGTAAGTATTTCCCTCAGTTTTTGAGAACCTAGGTATCAATCTAGTAGGAGACCACGCGCCAGTCCCTCGCACCTGCACAAACAAATAAGAACTTCGCAGCCAACGCGATAAGGGGTTGCCAATCCCTTTACGGTTACTTACAAGAGTGAGATCTTATAGAGATGATAATTATATTTTTGGTATTTTTGGATTAATGAAACAGCAAATAAAAGCAAGAAAATTAAAGTAGATGTAGATTGATATGTTGAGAATAGACCCGGGGGCCATAGTTTTCTCTAGTGGCTTCTCCCATGATAGCGATATTCTACGGCGGGTAAACAAATTACTGTCGAGCAATTGATAGAAAAGCGAATAATTATGAGACTATCTAGGCATGATCATATCTATATAGGCATCACTACCGAGACAAGTAGACCGACTCCTGCCTGCATCTACTACTATTACTCCACACATCGACCGCTATCCAGCATGCATCTAGTGTATTGAGTTCATATGAACAGAGTAACGCCTTAAGCAAGATGACATGATGTAGAGGGATCAACTCAAGCAATATGATGAAAACCCCATCTTTTTATCCTCGATGGCAACAATACAATACGTGCCTTCCTGCCCCTACTGTCACTGGGAAAGGCCACCGCAAGATTGAACCCAAAGCCAAGCACTTCTCCCAGATCTAGTAGGCCAAATCAAACCAATAATTCGAAGAGATTTGCAAGGATATTATGAGCACACATAAAAAGTTCAGAGAAGAACCAAATATCTTCATAGATAACCTTGATCATAAACTCACAATTCATCGAATCTTGACAAACACACCGCAAAAAGAGATTACATCGAATAGATCTCCTCGAAGACCGAGGAGAACTTTGTATTGAGATCCAGAGAGAGAGAAGAAGCCATCTAGATACTAGCTATGGACCCGAAGGTCTGTGGTAAACTACACACAACTCATGGTGAGGGTGATGATGATGATGATGAAGGCCTCCGTGATGGACCCCCCTGCCAGAACAGGCTCCAAGATGAGATCTCCACGGGAACAGAAGCTACGGCGATGGAATTAGGGTTTTCTCTCTGCGTATGGAGTTTCTGGGGTATGTAGATATATATAGGAAGAAGGAGGGTACTGGGGGCCGTATGGACCAGCCTCGAGCCAGGGGGGCGCGCCCTGGGAAGGGGGGCACGCCCCCCACCCTCGATGGCTGGCCCTTCGTCCCCTGACTTGGTCCCGAAGATTCCCGAGCGTGATTTCCTCCAAAAATATCTCTCGCGAAGGTTTCATTCTGTTTGGACTCCGTTTGATATTCCTTTTCTGCAAAACCCTGAAATAGGCAAAAAACAACAATCTCGACTGGGCCTTTGGGTTAGAAGGTTAGTCCCAAAAATGATATAAAAGTGAATGATAAAGCCCATTAAACATCCAAGACTTCATAAATAATAGCATGGAACAATAAAAAATTATAGATACGTTGGAGACGTATCAAGCATCCCCAAGCTTAATTCCTGCTCGTCCTTTAGTAGGTAAATGATAAAGAAAGAATTTTTGATGTGGAATGCTAACCAATATAGTTTTTCAATGTAATTCTCTTAATTGCGGCATGAATGTTCAGATCAGAAGATTTCAAGATAAAAGTCTATATTGACATAAGAAATAACAACACTTCAAGCAATACTAACAAAGCAATCATGTCTTCTCAAAATACTATGGCTAATGGAAGTTATCCCTACAAAATCATATGGTCTGGCTATGCTCCCTCTTCATCACACAAAATATTCATATTATGCACAACCCCGATTTCAGCCAAGCACTTGTTTTCATACTCTATTCTTTTCAAACCTTTCAACTTTCACGCAATACATGAGCGTGAGCCATGGATATAACACTATGGGTGGAATAGAGGTGGTTGTGGATAAGACAAAAAAGAGGAAGATAATCTCACATTGACTAGGCGTATCAACAGGCTATGGAGATGCCCATCAATAGATATCAATGTGAGTGAGTTGGGATTGCCATGCAACGGATGCACTAGAGCTAAATATGAATAAAAGCTCAACAAAAGAAACTAGTGGGTGTGCATCCAACTTGCTTGCTCATGAAGACCTCGGGCATTTGAGGAAGCCCATTGTTGGAATATACAAGCCAAGTTCTATAATGAAAAATCCCACTAGTATATGAAAGTGACTAATCATGAGACTCTCTACAATGAAGATCATGGTGCTACTTTGAAGCACAAGTGTGGAAAAAGATAGTAGCATTGTCCCTTCTCTCTTTTCTCTCATTTTTTTTGGATGTGCTTTCTCTCTTTTTTTTGCCCCTCTCTATATTTATTTTTTGGGCCTTCTCTTTTTTTATTGGCCTTTCCTCACACGGGACAATGCTCTTGTAATGATGATCATCACACTTTTTATTACAACTTGAAATTACAACTCGATACTACAACAAGTATGACTCTACATGAATGCCTCTGGCGGTATACCGGCATAAGCAATGAATCATGTGTGACATGTATGAAAAATTATGCATGGTGTCTTTGCCACAACTACGATGTCAACTACATGATCTTGCATGGCACGATGACAATATGATTTGTGTCATATGAGCGGAACGGTGGAAAGTTGCATGGCAATATATCTCCGAATGACTATGGAAATGCCATGATATGTAGGTATGGTGGCTGTTTTGAGGAACAATATGGTGGCTGTTTTGAGGAAGGATATATAGTGGGTTTATGGTACCGGCGAAAGTTGCGCGGTACAAGAGAGGCTAGCAATGATGGAAAGGCGAGAGTGCGTATAATCCATGGACTCAACATTAGTCATAAGAACTCATATACTTATTGCAAAAATCTACGAGTCATAAAAAACAAAGTAATCAATGCATGCTCCTAGGGGGGAGGTTGGTAGGATTTAACCATCGCGCGCCCCGACCTCCACACAAAGGTTGGCCCTCTACAAATACCTCATGCTCTAACTTCGTCACATAGCGGTTCACCATACGTGCATGATACGGGAATCACTAACCTTAACACAAGTATTCTTCAATTTCATAATAACTCCACTAGCATGAATCTAATATCACTATCCTCATGTCTCAAAACAATTATCAAGCATCCAACATCTCATTCTATTCAATGCACTTGGTGTGAAAATTTTACTACATTGACATTGGATGTTTATCATGTGAAGACTAGTTTCTTTAGACTAAACACATTACCATGCTGTTTTAATAGACTCTCAAATAGATATAAGTGAAGCACGAGAGTTCAACAATTTCTACAAAATATAACCACCGCCATGCTCTAAAAGATATAAGTGAAGCACTAGAGCAAAAACTATTCAACTCAAAAGATATAAGTGAAGCACATAGAGTGTTCTAATAATTTCTAGGCCATATTTAACTCTCTCAAATAGGTGTGTCCATTAAGGATGATTGTGGCAAACTAACAAGCAAAGACTCAAATTATACAAGACACTCCAAGCAAAACACATAGCATGTTGCGAATAAAAATATAGCTCCAAGTATAGTTACCGATGGATGAAGACGAAAGAGGGGATGCCTTCCCGGGGCATCCCCAAGCTTAGGCTTTTGATTATCTTGATTTTAATTGGGGTGCCATGGGCATCCCCAAGCTTGGGCCTTTTCTACTCCTTGTTCCATAGTCCATCAAAGCAATACTCAAAACTTGAAAACTTCACAACACAAAACTTAGACAAAAATTCTCGTGAGCTCCGTTAGTAAGAGAAAGCAAACCACCACTCAAAGGTACATCAAGGAATTCATAATTTTTTTATATTGGTGTTAAACCTCCTTTCCTCCAAGTTCTCTATGATTCATATCCTCCAATATTACTCATAGATGCATCGGAATAAGCAAACAACACACGAAAAACAGAATCTGTCAAAAACAGAACAGTCTGTAGTAATCTGCTGGGTTCGCCTACTTATGGAACTCCAAAAAATTCAAACTAAATTGGTAAATTTGCGCAATTTGTCTACCAATCAGCAGAAAAAAGAATCAACTAAAAATCACACTCCAGTAAAATCTTATGACTACATTAGCGAGTGCTAACGATTCTGTTTTTCACAGCAAGATCAAATAAACTTCACACAAGTCTTACCAAAGATTCTACTTGGCACAAACACTAAACAAAACAGGAAAACACATCTAATCAGAGGCTAGATGCAATATTTATTCCCTAACAGCAAAAAAAGCAAAAAAAAACATAATATTGGGTTGCCTCCCAACAAGCGCTATCGTTTTACGACCCTAGCTAGGCACGATACAAGATAAATCTAGGTATTGCCATCCTTGTTCTTCACCCTTTTAATGATGTCGAGCTCGAATCCGGGAGGTTCCTTACGTTTCCCTTCATTTTCGAAGATCTTTAGATCTAAAGCATCCAACCATTTATTACAAAGGGTAATCAACATATTCATACGGTGGATATTTCCACTAACATTCTTAAGTGGTTCGAGAGACTTTTGTAGTATTTTTTGTTACTTCGCATATTTTATCAAAAACTTGAGTCTCTTCCTGGGTGGAAGGCTGCCCAAATAGATCTACCAGGACATTATAAGAATTAAGGGTATGATTTCCCAGGAAATTTCCTCCGGTAATGATATCAAGAACAAGCCTATTCCAAGGGGTTATGCCAATATAAAAATTGCGAAGAAGCACGGAAGTGGAAAGCTTCCGATTAGATCTATTTTGAGCATTGCAAATTCTATACCAGGCATCTTTTAAGTTTTCTTCCTCCCTTTGTTTAAAGTTCAGGACCTCACTCTCGGGAGTGGTGATAATGATAGGTGTGCTAGACATGATGACAAGCAAGCAAGCAGCACACGAGCAGACAAGAAGCAAGCGAACGAAAAACACACGGTGGAAGAAGGGCGAATAAAATGGCAAAGGTAAAGTGGGGGAGAGGAAAATGAGAGGCAAATAAATGTAATGCGAAGGATAAGGGTTTGTGATAGGTACTTGGTATATGACTTTTGCGTAAGCCTCCCCGGCAACGGCGCAAAAAATAATTCTTGCTACCTCTTGAGCTTGCGTTGTATTCCCTCGAAGAGGAAAGGGAGATGCAACACAGTAGCGTAAGTATTTCCCTCAGTTTTTGAGAACCAAGGTATCAATCCAGTAGGAGGCCACGCGCCAGTCCCTCGCACCTGCACAAACAAATAAGAGCTTCGCAGCCAACGCGATAAGGGGTTGTCAATCCCTTTACGGTCTCTTACAAGAGTGAGATCTGATAGAGATGATAATTATATTTTCGGTTTAATAAAACAACAAATAAAAGCAAGAAAAGTAAAGTAGATGTAGATTGATATGTTGAGAATAGACCCGGGGGCCATAGTTTTCTCTAGTGGCTTCTCTCATGATAGCAATATTCTACGGCGGGTAAACAAATTACTGTCGAGCAATTGATAGAAAAGTGAATAATTATGAGACTATCTAGGCATGATCATTGTATATAGGCATCACGTCCGAGACAAGTAGACCGACTCCTGCCTGCATCTACTACTACTACTACTCCACACATCGACCGCTATCCAGCATGCATCTAGTGTATTGAGTTCATATGAACAGAGTAACGCCTTAAGCAAGATGACATGATGTAGAGGGATCAACTCAAGCAATATGATGAAAACCCCATCTTTTTATCCTCGATGGCAACAATACAATACATGCCTTGCTACCCCTACTGTCATTGGGAAAGGACACTGCAAGATTGAACCCAAAGCCAAGCACTTCTCCCATTGCAAGAACTATAGATCTAGTAGGCCAAACCAAACCAATAATTCGAGGAGACTTGCAAAGATATTATGAGCACACATAAAAAGTTCACAGAAGAACCAAATATCTTTCATAGATAATCTTGATCATAAACTCACAATTCATCGGGTCTCGACAAACACACCGCCAAAAGAGATTACATCGAATAGATCTCCTCGAAGACCGAGGAGAACTTTGTATTGAGATCCAGAGAGAGAGAAGAAGAAATCTAGATACTAGCTATGGACCCGAAGGTCTGTGGTAAACTACTCACAACTCATGGTGAGGGCGATGATGATGATGATGAAGGCCTCCGTGATGGATCCCCCTCCCGGAACAGGCTCGAAGATGAGATCTCCACGGGAACAGAAGCTACGGCGGTGGAATTAGGGTTTTCTCTCTGCGTATGGAGTTTCTGGGGTACGTAGGTATATATAGGAAGAAGGAGGGCACCGGGGGCCGTGTGGGCCAGCCTCGAGGCAGGGGGCGCGCCCTGGGAAGGGGGGCGCCCCCCCCCCCCACCCTCGAGGGCTGGCCCTTCGTCCCCTGACTTGGTCCCGAAGATTCCCGAGCGTGATTTCCTCCAAAAATATCTCTCGCAAAGGTTTCATTCCGTTTGGACTCCGTTTGATATTCCTTTTCTGCAAAACCCTGAAATAGGCAAAAAAATCAGCAATCTGGACTAGGCCTTTGGGTTAGTAGGTTAGTCCCAAAAATGATATAAAAGTGAATGATAAAGCCCATTAAACATCCAAGACTTCATAAATAATAGCACGGAACAATAAAAAATTATAGATATGTTGGAGACGTATCAGATAGCTCATTTCTAAGAACACTATTTTAAAATAATTGCCGTACTACAAGTTTATTATTTTTTCTGGCAACTTGGTCACATATAGTGACACAATGCGAAGGTTTTCCAATTTTTTGAAGTTTTCTGAATTTTTTATGCCCGTTTCAAAATGCGGTCAAAACGGCGGGCATGACCGTTCATAACTAGTGGTTTAATCTTGAATTTTTTATGTTTCCATGATTAAATAGATACTTAAGTACCTAGATATGATTTTTGGATAAAATAAAGAGCAAACTATGAGGCAGGTGCAGTTCAAATTTGACCCGCCTCGTGCTGAATCGGCAGAAATTTGTCGTTTTCACCAGAGGTGGATCAAGGCTTTTGATACCCAACCATTTGGTCAATTGTGCATATAATATGGCTTAGTATTTTATAAAATTGATTTGGTCCAAGTTTGCAACAAATATATGGTAGGTCCTTCACAAAAAACTCATTTCGAGCACTCAAAAAATGGAAAATGAAATTTTCGTGCAAAGAAAATGAAAACTCCATTAGGAAACATTGTTTGTAATTCCAAGATGCACCCTTGTGCACAATATAAGATCATTTGAACAAACTATGCCATGAATGTGGCCATAAGATTGATCATTTGGCTTGAAAGTCATGAATCTTCACGCATGATAGCTCATTTCCGAGGACACTTTATTTTAAATAATTGCCGTATTACAAGTTTTTTTTTCTGGCAACTTGGTCACATATAATGACACAAAGTGAAGGTTTTCCAGTTTTTTGAATTTTTTTGATTTTTTTATGCCCGTTTCAAAATGTGGTCAAAACGGCGGGCATGACTGTTCATAGCTAGTGGTTTAATCTTGAAAAACTTTTGATGTTTCTATGATTAAATAGATAGTTATATACCTAGAAATGATTTTTGGAAAAAAATAAAGAGCAAACTATGAGGTAGCAGCAGTTCAAATTTGACTCGCTTCCTACTGAATCGGCAGAAATTTGTCTTTTTCACCAGAGGTGGATCAAGGCTTTTGACACCCAACCATTTGTTCAATTGTGCATTAAATATGGCCTAGTATTTTAGAAAATTGATTTGGTCCAATTTTGCAACAAATATATGGTAGGTCCTTCACAACAAAAACTCATTTCGGGCACTCAAAAAATGGAAAATAAAATTTCTGTGCAAAGAAAATGAAAACTCCCTTAGGCAACATTGTTTGGAATTCCAAGATGCACCCTTGTGCATGATATGAGATCATTTGAACAAACTATGCCATGAATGTGGCCATAAGATTGATCATTTGGCTTGAAAGCCGTGAATCTCCACACATGATAGCTCATTTCTAAGAACACTTTGTAAAAATAATTACCTTATTACAAGTTTATTATTTTTCATGGTAACTTGGTCACATGTAATGACACAATGCGAAGGTTTTCCAATTTTTTGATTTTTTTTGAATTTTTCATGCCCGTTTTAAAATGTGGTCAAAACGGCGGGCATGACCGTTCATAGCTAGTTGTTGAATCTTGAAAAACTTTTGATGTTTCTATGCTTAAACAGATACTTATGTACCTAGAAATGATTTTTGGAAAAAATAAAGCATGAACTATGAGGTAGCTGCAGTTCAAATTTGACCCGCTTCCAGCGGAATCCATGGAAGTTTGTCTTTTTCACGAGAGGTGCATCAAAACTCTTGACACCAAACCATTTGATCATTTTTACATTAAATATGGCCTAATACTTTATAAAAATGATTTTGTCCAATTTTTCAACAAATATATGGGAGGTCCTTCACAAAAAAACTTATTTTGGACACTCAAAAAATGATTAAAAATAGATAGAAAGATCAGAAATGCATACAAATTGGTGCTCATCCATAAAATGTGGTCTAAATTGAGTGAAAATTTGTGTGATGCCCTTTTGCAAAATAGTTTCGATAGCTACTTCATAAAATCCCTCTATTTTTAGCAATTAGAAACTATTTTAAATCAGTGATTTTCCGAACCAATCAAAACTCTTCCCACGGATCGATGACATGGCGCCCATCCATCCATCCATACATATATCCATCCCACATCCATCCATCCATCCATCCATCCTTCTATCTACAGAAAAAGAGATACCCCCCTCGCAGCCCAAACCCTAGATCAGATCCCCCCATCGCACCCCTCCTCATTGCTCCCAATCTCCCCCCCGCCGCCACCACCTCCTCCCCGTACCCGCCTCCTCCCGATCCAGTCCTTTCCCACCCACCGCCGACCTCGCCGTCCTCCCTCCCCTTCCCGCATCTCCCGGCCACCTCTACGCCCGAGGAGACCGAGCGAGCGCCTGAGCGCGCCCGTCCTCGCAGCCTCCTCCCATGATTCCCCGCACCCGAGCCCCACGAGAGGAGCTCCTCCTGTGGTTTTGCACGCCGCCACCGGCGACCACCAGCCACAGCTTGCCGGAGCCAGCAGATGAGTTCCACCCTTCTTCTCGTGCTCTCTTTCTTCCTCCTTTTTTCTCTCTCACACATCTCGATTTCTCTCTTTGTCTCAAACAGTGCACTCCGCCGCCATGGACGCTCACAGCCCCGACCTTGCAGCGCGTCGCCCCGATGCCAAGTCCCTCCTCGTCATTCCTGCGCCACCGAGTCGAAGCCTCGCCCAAGTTCAAGCATCGCCGCCATTTTCCTCCTCGCCATGGCCTCCCTGCTTCGTCTGCTTCGCGGATAGAGCTCCATCTCCATCAACGTGTCCTCCCGCCATCTCTGTTCGCTGTCGGGCTTGATCGACTCCAGCAGCACACCCACGGTGATGCTCCGCTCCTCCTAGCCCACATCTCCTAGTTGTTTTGTTCCCGCAGTCGTCTTTCCATTTGATTTTGAGCCATGGACAACACTCAGGACATATATGCCTTTCTTATCATATAATATATTGTTTGTTTCCCCTACTGAAATAGTGTGCCTACCAGTATCATGTGATTTCTATCCTGCAATGCTATGGGGGTACTGCAATTGTTGCTGCTGTATTTAGTTTACTTGTATTATTATGTATCTGTTTGTGGCCTTTGTATGTGCTATCTCTTGCTTGTAAAAATGTCTGCAGATGTGTTGTAAAACAGCACAAATAGTAATTGATCACCTAGAGCCGTTGCTCTAGTGATGCCGCACCTATACGCTTGTAAACTTATGTTGTCTGAGTACTGAATAGCTTAGATTGGTAGTGTCATCATCATGTGCTGGCTTAGTTCCATTTTGTTTTGGTTCATCCTAGCGGTTGTCGTGCTCCTAGTGTCCTTGTAAGACAAGTTTACATATTCGTTCTAATAAATGTTATTACATATACATATTGAGCTCGTGCTTTGTTTGTTATACACTAAAATTGCTTTACATATCCATTCTAGATGGTCGTCACATAGGACTGCATGAGCTCTATTGAACCTGCTTTCTACTTGTACAAGTTATGCCACATCGGAAGATTGCCTGTTGCATTTACGCTTGCTTGCTATAAGTGTACTCATGATATGTGAGACAAGTTTTGACTCTTTCATGCTAGATCTATGTCAATGTTATATCAATCAATTAGCTCATGGGAATTGACTATATTGGTATTATAAGTGTTGCATGTGTAATTAATAAATGGCAGAAATAACACCTGCTTGGAATCTCCCGGTCCTAGCGCGTGTGATCTGACTAGGTTGCGTTGGTGTGTGGTTGCAGGAAAAGGTAGTGAACCCGTTGTTCAAGAAGATGCCGAAGCAGTTCGGCATCGGTGGCGCCCTGCTGCCAAAGAAGGACCTCCACCGGTTCGTTAAGTGGCCCAAGGTCGTGCACATCCAGCTCTTTGTTTTCAAATGGCAGCTAGGATTTTTAATTGTACTTAGTTATGTGATCTACTCATGTTCGTGCTAATTGACCAATACATGCTTTTCTGTAACTTTAGATATTTTCTAGAATAGTTTGCTTGGTCCTTCATATCTAGAGCTTGCGTGTACTGTAGAAGCTCTACTTTATGCTAATACCTGCTTGTGTAACATTTTGCAGGTCATACTTCTAAATGGACAAGTACATGCGACGTCCAGTGTCAACGATCACGCGGACCATATGTTCTATTGCAGACCCATCCATTGCATCAACACAAGGGTATGTACTCGTCTTGCTGAACAGATATGGGCCTGATGCTTGATGTCCTTATGCCTGATGCATGTATCATGTGACACACACATTAGTAAACCTGAATAAACTTTGACATAGTTGCTCTATTACACCTATACAGTAGATGGCAAGATGAATAACTAGTGTCTGTTTAATTCAATCATGCACCTGCTAGTTTAATAGGTACTATTGATTGAATATGAATGTTATTCTTATACTCAAAGGGAATTTTGATCTGCTGTAACTTTGAATGATGGTTTTTAAACCTTGTCGTTTATGTGGAACATTCCATGCTTGTTTGCTGCTAAGTTTGTCATATGTGCCAGCTCAATTCCCAATTTTGATGAATAGCCATATTCTAGATAAGTAGAATGATCTGGTTAAAAATAATAATAAGTAGAATGATAATATACTGGTGTATCTTTAGTTTTTATTTTAAAAGTACTATGTAATATTTCTTCTATCAGTGACATACCCTCTATTCAGTTTTGAATGCTCAGATGTTTTGCATCAGCCTATCATTGCTAAGGGAGAAGCGGGACTTGGAGAAGAAATCTTTCCATTAAGCAGATTACATGTTTGGTTGCTGTGAAGTACCAGATAGGCTAGTTCTTATTTTTTCACTATCCTTGAGTATTTCAGCAGTTGTACGCTTGAATACAACATGATGTAGGTTGCTTGGACCTATAAAAAATATGGATGTGATGGAAATTTGTAGAATGTGTGATTTGAGATATTTCTATAACACTCAGCTAATTGGTAGTAACTTGATTCATATTTTTATTCAAGCTAGTTTGAAAATGTTCGTGAAATGGGCTGGAGTTGGACCGATATTTGACAAATATATTTTAGGTAAAAACATAAAGAAATAAATGTGGAAAGGCCAAGGCGCAGGAATGAAAAAGCTTGAAAATATTGGGCCTGACTTGAACGGGAAAACATCATTTAACAAAATCAAAGAGAAAAGGCTGCATTGTTGGGCCTGGCCCATGTTGCTGATCAGAACTAATAGGGAAAATAAATTGAAATGGGCTGAATTAGTGGGCTCGACCCATATAAAAGGCAGAACTAGACCGGGCTGATTCTTATCCATGTCAGCTTGCCACGCTGGATCGTACGTGGCCTGGGGAGGCTGGCAGTGACCAAAAATTTGGTCGTAGAACCAACGACCTTTTACCTATCACAAAGAAGGTCGTTAATTTTAGTATACGATCGCCAGCTTTTGACCATCTGTTTTCGGTCACAAAAAGGTCACAAATGGAAAATAATGACCATTCAGTGACCAATAGTCAAGGTCACAAGTTGACATATTTCTTGTAGTGAAAGCGGAAGCGTTTAGTAACGTGGTTGATGTAGTCGAACGTCTTCACGATCCAACCGATCCAAGTACCGACTGTATGGTACCTCCGTGTTCAGCACACGTTCAACATGATGACGTCCCTCGAGCTCTTGTTCCAGTTGAGGACGAGGGAGAGTTTCGTCAGCACGACAGTGTGGTAACGATGATGATGAAATTACTAGCGCAGGTCTTCGCCTAAGCACTTCAACGATATGATCAAGGTGTGTAACTGTGGAGGGGGCACCGCACACGGCTAAGAGATTGTTTGTTGTGCCTTTGGGGTGCCCCTGCCCACGTATATAAAGGAGGGAGGGAGATAGGCCGGCCTCCTAGGGTGCACCAAGAGTAGGGAGTTCTACTAGGACTTCCAAGTCCTAGTAGGAAACCCTTTCCTATTCGGAGTAAGAGAGAAGGAAAGAGAGAAAGAGAGAGGGAGTAGGAAAAGGCAAGGGGGGCGCCGCCCCCTTCCCCTAGTCCAATTCAGACCCATGGGGGGGTGTTAGTGTCAAAACCGACGAATCTCAGGTAGGGGGTCCCAAACTATGCGTCCGAGGATCGATGGTAACAGGAGACTGGGGACACGATGTTTACCCAGGTTCAGGCCGTCTCGATCGAGGTTATACCCTACTTCCTGCTATATTAATATGGATGGATGAGATTACAAGAGTTGATCTACCTCGAGATCGTAATGGCTAAACCCTAAAGTCTAGCCTATGAGGATGTTATGATTATCTATTAGCCTCTACGGACTAAACCCTCCAGTTTATATATGCACCGGAGGGGCCTAGGGTTTGTACATAACCATCTTGCAGAGGAAGGAAATATTACACCCGAACCTAAAACATGCCATTATACGAATACATGAGTCCTATCTGGATACGAGAGATGATCTTCGACAATGATCTTCACGACCCACCAGTCCGGCCCACCAAGAGTTATCCGGCCACCCGAGGACCCCTCAATCCAGGACTCCCTTAGTAGCTCCTGAACCTTTCTTCGATGACGATGAGTTCGGCTTCCGTATTGTCTTCGGCATTGCAAGGCGGGTTCCTTCTTCTGAATATATCTTCTGCAAAAAGTGTACTATGTTTGGCTCTGCATGGTTAGTACAACCCTTAGCCTTGAAGGAAAGGTATTGAAAGAAAATGAATATTGTGCCTTTACTGACAAGTTTTTGGTGAAGCGCCACGTCCATTCCATTAACATACCGAACCGTTTTACTTGGTCCTAGTTTCGTGTTTCGAGGTACAACCCCATTGACACGTCTTATCAGAATAAAGATTGTGCCCGCTTATTGTGGGATCCTTATCAATATGACGTGAGCATCAAAAACCGTGCATTAAGCACGACAACTGGGAACCGGCGAGTTTTATAGCTAAAGTTGGGGGACGTTCAGTATTAACAACATTATAAAAGACACCAATCCCTTTCATCAGCCCCACGCTTTCCTCAAGCTCGAGTTCTCAATCTTCCTCGCCCCAGCACCCTCATCTCCTGCGCCCGCCGTTCTTCGTCCCTCAACCACTACTTCCTTTCCCAGCAATGGCTGGATCCGGCGCCAGGGGAAAGTGGGAGGCCTCCACGGTCACTGAGAAAACTGTGGGTGATCTTCGGAGCGCGGGCTACCTCGCTGTCGACGTTGCACACCGAGTTCCTGCCAGGGGCCAGGTGATTCCCGTCCTAGAGGCGGGTGAAAGACTCGTGTTTCTCTCGCACTTTGTTAGGGGACTAGGATTCCCGCTCCACCCCTTTGTTCGGGGTTTGCTGTTTTTCTACGGGCTAGATTTCCACGATCTAGCCCCGAACTCAATCCTTCACATCTCCACTTTTATAGTGGTGTGTGAAGCTTTCCTCCGCATCCCTCCACACTTTGGCCTATGGCTTAAAACCTTCAACGCGGAGCCAAAGGTGGTGGATCGGTAGCACGCGGAGTTCGGGGGCACTATGATAAGCAAGCTCCTGAATGGGACTTGGCCAAAAGGGTTGTTTGTGGAGACGAACAAGATGTGGCAGCAGGAGTGGTTTTATATCACTGAACCCCACGACGCTAAATGGGCGGCGGAACCTTCCTTCAGATGTGGACCCCCGGAGAGGTTAACCTCCTGGAATGATAATAGTCCGAATTGGGCGTCTCAAGTTGAGGTGACGACACTCCAGAGCCGTGTGTCCGACGTGATTTCCAAGGGCTATCAGCTTTCGACCATGGTCCAGGTAATGCTGGCCCGGCTCGTCCTTCCTTGCCAAAGCCGGAACTCCCCCCTATGGGAGTTCTATCCGACACGAGATCGACCTCTGAAGCATTTCTTTGGCTTCACGCACAAAGAGATCTGGAAGCATCTCTTCAAGAGCCAGAAGGAGTGGCCGAAGGAAACCGAGGATGCGGGCTATAGCACCGCATTCTCTGCCCCAGCGGTAATAGAAAATTCCATCGAACATATATTCCCTTTCCTATTTAATAATAATAGGAATTGGAGTTTTTGCGTGATATACAGGGCTGGACGAAGAAGACAATCCGGATGAAGTGTCCGGCGCCTTTGCCTGAAGACCCAGAATCGCCTCGACTGACGGCGATTCTGGTCCCAGCACCGTACAAGACGTCGGTCAAGAAGCCCAAGAAGAAAAGCAAGGAGGCCGAAGACGGCCCCCGCCCCGCGGACGAGAAGTCCGAGAAGATCAACATCCTCTCTTCCGAAGAGGAGGAGGATGACGAAGAAGAAGAAGAAGAAGAAGAGGAGCCCCCGGCGCAAGGCAGGGGGACGAAGAGGGAGGCCACCGCTGACGCGGGCATGGCCGCACCCCGGAGGAGGCTGAACCTCTCCACTCGTTCGGACTCATCATCCGAACAGAGCTTTGTGGTGAAGCCCACGGAGAAGCCCCCGACCGAAACGTAAGTTTGTCCGGATATATTAATTGTTGCACCTTGTTTGTTTAGCATTTTGATATTTATTTAGCATTTCTCACCTGCTGACCTACAACCCTCCTCGAGGACACCCCGACGCCTCCTTATCGGAGGGGAACTCTCTAGCGCCTGGAGAGACGGAGAGTGAACCGCTGGTCTGAGCTCCATCGCCCGTTATCGGCGGGGACACCAAAGTGTCCTCCTAGCGGGTGTCTTCTGCTCAAGGAGATGGGTGCGGGGCAAGTGACAGGGCAATCGAGGGTAACACCTCGGCCGCCACTGACCACGGGGAGACAGTGCCCATGGAGACCGAAGACGGGGGGCCCAAACAATCTAGTGCGACTCCGGGGTCCGAAGACCAAACCCCCAAGGCGGGGGAGGATACTACGGCGCCCGACGTCAATCCGGAGGCATCGGACCCTCTGGAGGGAGCACTTCAGAGTGCTTCCGTCGTGGAGGAGCACCGCACCATGATGGGTGTGGTGATGAAGAAGATCCAGTCCATCAAAGGCTGACTGAGTGAAGCCTTCAATAGCCTGTTAACAGGATTTGAGGTAAGCAATGTAATGTTCTTTATGGAACTTTTATTTGTTTTATATGCACCAGTAGCCCCTGATGCTTTGTGTGATTCTAAACAGAATCAGACGAAGTATCCGTAGTATAGCATGCTTATAGAGCTGGACTGTTTATTCTTCTGTTATGTGAACATGCTTCTCTAGTTACGGCAACTGCACGAGATGCAGAGGTTGCCGAACTAAACCGCTAGCTCTTCCTGGCCAACGCGGACCTCGACCACGTCAACCAGCGTTTAGATGAAACGCAAGGTATGCGGAATTTAAAAAAAATTAAAATGTCAAGAAGACTAATAATGTTAATTGAGTATTGGTATAAACCCTTTTATAATATTCTGTATTACACAGTTGGCGCCACTGAGTTCGAGGCCCTTAAGGGCGAGCTCGCAAAGGCCAAGGAGGAGGCCGAAGCGAGCAAGGAAATCGCTGACAAGGCGGTTGACGAACTAGAGGCTGAAAAGGCCGTGTGGGAGAAGCACCAGGCTCGGGTGTCTGAAGTTGAGGTTGAGCTCAAAGATGCCATTCTCAAATGTGAGGCATTGGAAGAGAAGACTTCAAAACAAGCATCTGATCTTACTGCGGCAGTTAAGGCTGCCCATGATGCGTGAAGCGAGGCGCGCAGCGCCTGTGAAGAAATCAAGCAGGCACGACAGATAGCATCTGGTAAGACCTTTCTCTTACAGAGCATCTTTGGAGGGCAGAAGTATCTTGGGCTGACACGGTTATGGAGTTCTCTAGGCGTGTTTGCTGATCTTCCGAGGAGCAGTGCTGACGCCGCCCAATACTTCCGAGCCCAGGAGGGGAGCGACATGGAGAAGTTGTTTTGGTCGCAGTTCTATGCGCCAAAACATCTGATGCCCCTCAATGACTAGATGAAGGAGTTGGTCGAGCTGCACAATATGGCGGGTTCGGCCATGAAGCACTTGATAGTCCGGCTATGGCCCGCTGATCCAATCCCAACTAGCTACTTTGGATTGGTCAACCGGCTCGTCGAGGCGAGTCCACGGGTTGACACATTGAAGTGTTCGGCCTGCATAGAAGGTGCTCGGATGGCCTTTGCTCGTGTGAAGGTGCACTAGGCGAAGATGAGGGCACATGATATAGCTACTGCTGGCCTGACCGCAGGCAAGGAGCACCGCCAGCCGGAGAAATACTTCGAGGACGTCATAGAAGGCGCCCGCCTTGTAGATGGCTAATGCTCAAAGGATGTTATCTTTGAGTAATTGTATCCGGTTGTAAAGATTTAAGCTTATGAACCGATGTATATGACTTTTGCGCTATTATATTGTGAGCGACATTTTATCTCATGTGTGGCTGTTTATATAAATATGAAAGTTTCCAGTCGTCGGCTTCATCCCCCATGTACATAGTACTGGGGTGTTCGGTCATATGCATATACACTCTTTTCCAACGTATTGGTCCGTGTAGGAGGTGTATGCGGAGCGAACCAGGCAATCAGACTATGCGGCATTATTGCTTTCACTTAGCCATAGGGATTTGACAAGTGGGGCTAGGTACTAACCCCTAGTGCGGATATGATATTTCCAAATTAAGGTATCCCATTGCACCCGGCTGGGCGAAAAACCAACCCTTCGTATAACACGGGGTAGATCTCTATCAATCATGGTATAAAACCAAGTCACCGGATTGCGGACCAGGTTCTCGCCTATCATGACAGTCAGTTTTCAGCTTTCTCTACTAAGGTACTTGACCGGACGAGCCGAGAGTACAATCGCAGTAGTTCTCCCTTTACACCCTAGCCGAACAATCGGGAACATACGGGTAAGCACAGGAGCCGGGCAACCCAACTATTGACCCAAGACATGATTCAGAACTGATGCATATAGGGCAAATATCCAGGACGCCAAACACTCCTTATAGGTGTTCGGAGTTTTAGATATATACCGGGCTGAATACAACACCTGGTAATAGACCCTATTGATAAGGCACATGTGGCAATCTGACGTGGGGAGAGGACATTTATGGTGAGTGAATAAAACTCCGAACATAATGTGAATCAAGCTACTCTATTAATATCCCTTTATAGTACAGCGAGCCGTAGGCTTACAGATAATACCGATGACTTTCTTGGACATTTTACATGCTAGAAAGGTATAAAACAAGAAAGAGAAAAAAGGTTTACACATGGTCTTAATCTAAAAAGAAACCTTAGCACGGGTCCCTGCTGCACGTCTGCGCCGTTTCCTCCTCTGTAATGTGTCCTTGAAGGGGGGAGTGTGATGGCCATCTGTAAAAAATAAAAGAAAAAGAAACCTGGAAAAGAAAAGAGATCCAATGTGGCCATAAACAAGACTGGTTCATTTAGTGCACCTTAAAAGATAATTTTAGAGTCCGAACAGGGTCAAGCCGAACTATGGACTATATGTATGCAGTGTGCCCCCAGCGTCGCCAAAGGATTTTGAGGGCATAACTATGTACACGAGGCACATATGCTATTACCTTATGGGGCAGTCGATGGGGGCGTAGCTGCTAATCTAGCTTAGATTCATCTGAGCTGCCGCACTGAGGCGTATGCCGGACACGTTTAGCTATGTCCGCGACCGATAGGTTGTCCGGTTTGAATAGGCTATTTTGGACTTCGGCTGCTAAGGCCATAGTGTCCTCCTCCGTACGGAGGGAGCGCTCCATATTTCCATTGACCGTGATGACACCACGTGGTCCATGCATTTTAAGCTTTAGATAAGCATAATGCAGGACTGCATTAAAGCGGGCGAAGGCCGTTCTTCCGAGTAGTGCAAGATAGGCACTTCGGAATGGAGCTATGTCGAAGATTAACTCTTCGCTTCGAAAGTTATCAGGAGAGCCGAATACGACCTCCAATGTTAAAGAGCCCGTGCAGCGGGCTTCTACGGCCGGTATCACTCCTTTAAAGGTTGTGTTGCTTGGCTTTATTCTTGATAGGTCAATCCCCATCTTGCGGACAGTGTCCTGATATATCAGACTGAGAATGCTGCCGCCGTCCATAAGGACTCGAGTGAGATGGTATCCATCATTTATTGGATCGAGCACTAGGGCAGCCGAACCCCCATGAAGAATACTAGTCGGATGGTCCATGCGATCGAAGGTGATCGGGCAGGCCGACCATGGGTTGAATGTGGGGGCAACAGGCTCGATGACTTAGACATCTCAGAGTGCGCGCTTGTGCTCCCTCTTTGGGATATGAGTGGCATATATCATGTTCACTGTTTTGATCTTCGGTGGAAATTTCTTATGTCCTCCCGTGTTCGGCTTGCGAGGTTCATCCTTGTCTTTGCTCTGAGGTCCCTTTCCCTTGTGTTCGGCGTTGAGCTTGCCGACCTGCTTGAAGACCCAACAATTACGGTTGGTGTGGTTTGCAGGTTTTTCTGGGGTGCCATGGATTTGGCAGGGCCTATCTAATATTTTGTCCAGGCTAGATGAACCATCCTTCTTGCCTTTAAATGGCTTCTTCCGCTGACCGGGTCTGGAGCCGCTGAATTCGGCGTTTACCGCTGTATCATCTGGGCTTCCAGCATTATTTCGACATTTGTTCTTGTTCCGTCGTGGCTTTCCATTGTCGTCCCTGACTTCAGATGTTCCAGGGTCGCTGGTGCTGCTATGAGCTAACCAGCTGTCCTCGCCCGTGCAAAAGCGGGTCATGAGTGTAGTTAGGGCTGCCATTGTCCTTGGCTTTTCCCGTCCGAGGTGTATGGCTAGCCATTTGTCCCGGACACTGTGCTTGAAGGCCGCTAAGGCTTCGACATTCAGACAGTCAACAATTTGGTTCTTCTTAGTGAGAAACCGATTCCAAAGCTTGCGTGTTGACTCCCCGGGTTGCTGGATGATGTGACTTAGATCGTCAGCATCCGGGGGCCGGACATAGGTCCCTTGAAAATTGGCCCAAAAAGCATCCTCAAGTTCTTCCCAACTCCCAATGGAGTTCTCTGCGAGGCTGTTTAGCCAGTGCCGAGCTGGTCCTTTCAGCTTGAGGGGTAGGTATTTAATGGCGTGGAGATCATCTCTGCGAGCCATGTGGATGTGAAGGATGAAGTCTTCTATCCAGACGACAGGATCCATCGTTCCATCGTATGCCTCGATGTTCACGGGTTTAAACCCTTCTCGAAAATCGTGATCCAGCACCTCATCGGTGAAGCACAGAGGGTGTGCGACGCCTCTGTATTTTTCTATATCATGGCGTATGTCCAATGGTTGTGATGTTTGGTATTGACCCCGAACAGGTATATGACCGGCGCGATTGGCTTGATAGCCGCCGTCCCGTGCGGGAGCATGGTCCCTAGATCCATAGATGGATCTGGTCTTGCCGGCCTTGTTGTTCAGGTCCTCACGCAAATCGTGTTTTCGGACTTGAGCCGCATCCTCCTTTCCTTTACGGGGTGGGGGTGCAGGCTTGTGCACGCCGTTGCTAGCCACTCTGTTCCGTCCGCGAGGTGGTCGGTCCGACTTATCGGCGGTGTTATTCTTCGGCGGTATGGGGGCAGTGGCCTCATCATCGAATTCGGGCAGCAGTTTACGCTTAGGATAGCCTTTGGTTTGCGATTGTAGCCATGTTTTTGCTCAACGTCTAGCACTTCATCCCATCTATCATTGAGTGTGTCCTGTGCGGCTCGAAGTCGCCTCTGCTGCTTTTTGAGGCTCCTTGCGGTGGCAATAAGCCTCCGATGGAAGCGCTTTTGTTCTAAGGGTTCTTCTGGGATGATGTATTCGTCATCGCCCAGGCTAACATCCTCTTTGAATACAGGTTCATAATTACTGTCTTCGGCATCGATGTCATCGAATAGCGGTTTTCGGACTATGTTTGCCGTCCTCTCGCTCGTCCTGCTCCATCGCTGGGTCTGCGGGGTCTTCGGCTTGCTCCGGACTGTCATCGTCGTTAGGGATAGTGTTGTTGTCTTTCCCTTTGCGGGATTTAGTTCGGCACTTCGGACGCCAACGTTTGGGAGGTTCAACGACAGGCTTGTCCTTTGCGGGGTCATTTTTGCCGTCGCCCTCCTTCTCCTTAGGTGTATCCACCATATACACATCATATGAGGACGTAGCTGTCCATCGCCTGGTTACGGTCCGGTTTTGGTCTAGATCTGCTTCGGCTTCGAGGTCCATCCCTTCGAAGTCTTCGGAAGTGTAGTCAAGTAGATCAGTTAGATGTTCGACCGTGGCTACCAAGTGGGTGGTGGGTGGGGAGCAAAATTCTACATCAGCCTCTAGTTCGAACCGGATATAATTCGGCTGTGTGTCCCCAGCTAAGGAAAAGGATTTTAACGATTTTAACATGTCGCCAAGGGGTGAGTGCTGGAAGATATCTGCAGTGCTAAATTCGGCGATAGATGCCTGATCGAGCTTGAAGGGCGTAGATGCGCATGATTGGGAACCTAAGGTCGGAGACGAGTCCGTAGTTCCGATAACACAGATCCCGCTCGAAGTTGGGTCCGTGTGCGGCTCCAACACCGTTGAGTCTGTGACTTTCGCGGTGGAGTTGAGCTTCCCGTCCTCCGGTGATGCAATCTGTTTCGGGTCTAGGGCCAGAACTGTCGCTCGCGCTATTTCCTGGTCAATTGACAGAGTTAGGTCGTGTTCAACGTGGTGGCGGGGAGAGATTGCCGTGGGCTCGAATCCGTCCTAGATCAAGTCTCCGCGGATGTCAGGAACATAATTTAAGCTTCCAAACCTGACTTGATGGCTAGGGCGTAGCTCTCCACCTGCTTGAGGTGGCCTTCAGGGTTGGCACGAAGCATGAAGCCACCGAACACAAAAAGTTGTCCGAGAGGAAAAATTCCCTCGGTGTCGCTGTAATGCCCAGGATGGGACTATACCTCCTACGTGTCGAGGCACGACTTAAAGGTATAAGCCCATCCTAGAATGATCTCAAGTTTGGTATCTTTGCACGACTCATGTAAAAGAGGGATTAAATTGCAAAAGGAGATAGTTGGCTTACACTCGCCACTTCACACAATACATTACATAAGCAAAACATCATTCAAAACATCACAACCCGACTACGGGTGAAGATCCAAAAGAAAGATACCAAACAACATAAAGCCACAGGTCAGGATCGAATCCTAGTAGAAGCTCTACTGATCGTCGAAAACGTCACAAGCATACGGCCACGCTCTTCAAGGAACTCCTACTGAAGTACATGAACCAGCTCCTGCATCATTCTCGACGAACCTGCATCTGGTGTTGTAGTAACTGTGAGCCACGAGGACTCAGCAATCCCATAACCATGGGTATCAAGACTAGCAAAGCTTTATGGGTAGGAAGAGGTAAAGTGGTGAGGTTGCAGCAGCGGCTAAGCATAATATGGTGGCTAACTTACGAGTACAAGAATAAGATGAGAAGCTACGCAAACGGTCGCAAAAGTAGTGATCGCTAAAGATCCTGAACTACATACAAGTCAAACATAACCCCACCGTGTTCTCTTCTCAAAGTGAAAAGAGACAGTCACGGTTACTCACACAGTTGTGTGTTTTACTTCGGATCCTGTGTCAAGTTTTCTACAACCGGACATTAACAAATTCCAATCTGCCACATAACCGCGGGCACGGCTTTCGAAAGATCATAACCCTGCAGCGGTGTCCCAACTTAGCCCATCACAAGCTCTCACGATTAGCTGAAGTGATAAATATAATATCATCACTCCTTATCTTAGGGAAAACCGATCAGGCTCGGCATCCCGGTAGCACAAGACATTTCGGCAATGGTAAAACAAGTCCAGCAAGACCTCCCGGCGTGCCGACACCCTGATGGTAGCCGCGCGCATCTCGTCTCAGGCCACGTCCGGATGAGCGCTACGTACAGTAACCGAAGACCCCAGATAACTGGGTGGCACCGCAAGTGGCTCTAGTTTGGGACCAACACCATCAGCACTGGCCCCCCCTGCTATGTAGAATTAAGAAACCGAGGGTGCGACCCCCTATGCAAATTTAATTATTTAATTAAGTTGTTATTATGAGGCAAAATAAAACCAATGTTGGGCCTTGCTGGAGGAGTTTTATTCAAAGTCGAACTGTCAAGGGGTCCCCATTTCACCCATCGTGTAAGGAACGCAAAATCAAGGAACATAATGCCGGTTTATCGGCGCCTAAGGTGGCATGAGTGGAACAAAACACCGAGCAAAAGGCCAAGTCTTCCACCCATGCCCAGTATATAGGTGTGTTAATAATAATTATAGATATTGTGATATATCCAACAACAAGTTCCCTCCTGGAACGAACTTCATCTTCACCTGCAACTAACAACGCTATAAGAGGGGCTGAGCAAGCGGGTAACATAGCCAAACAGTGGTTTTGCTAGGAAGGTTTCAAGGTTAGAGGTTTCATGGCAACAAGGAGAGGGCTGACATAAAAGATGGGTAGCGCGACATGTAACGATAGCATCGAGACAACTAAGCATGGCAATGGTAGTAAAGGTATCCAAGGGTATGATCATCTTGCCTCGGATTCCACAAGGGAGAAGAACGGATCCGTGAAGAAGACGGAGCAACAGACGAGCGAAATCCTCACAACTCCGGAACGAAACCGAAGCTAACAAGAGAAGCAACCGGAAAGAAAGAAACAACACGGTAAACACACATATCATAAACATGGCATACGATGCACATCCAAGTATGATGCATGTCCGGTTTAAATATGCATGGCATGGCAAAGTGCACAAACAAAACTACAAGTTAAGTGGAGCTCAATATGCAACTAGTTGCATATTGACGAAACACCACATTTTATTATTTAGTTGACTCTCGTTTATTTACAAGACAAGATTAAATGTTTTTAACATGGCAAGAGGTGAAGCATAATAAAACTACACTATTTGGGCATTTTAAATGAGGCCGGACAATAACAACAACAATTTCGGAAAATCCCCATGAGCATGTTTAGTAATTATAAGCAAACAACAATTAAACATATCAATGTTGTTAACATGATGCGGATGACATGATCAAGTTTATGCAATTTATTAAAAGGTTACCAAGAAGAAGACATGAAGTATTGTCACCGCGGTGGAAGGAAAGGGTGCCACGGCAATGATCCGAAATGATGCAACGGCATCATATCGGTTCCGGTAACTCGGTGAGAGACCGGTGCAAAAGGAAAGATGGCGTGAGCGAGTCAAACAAGATGCAAGGTGGGGCGATCCCGTCACCGGGTTCCCACGAGTTGGCGACGAGGCAACCGAGGAACACGACAAAAGATGAAACGGCACGGTGCACACACGGGAAACATTTCATACAACACAAGCATCACACGGGTCACGTCTCAGGGTTATACCTCCGGAACAATCGTTTCGGGGCGGTTCGAGATCGTAGAGGAAGGAGTCGTTCTCACGAGTCGTAGAGGAAGTAGTGGTTCACGTTTCCGAAGAGGAAGTAGTCGTTCCGATATCGTGTCGTGGTACTTGCGGCGTCGGACATCTTCGGGGCGACGGTAGTGGTACACGTTCCGTAGGGGTAGTGTCGCATCGCCATGTAGTTGTTCACGTTCATCGGAGAGGTACTCGCCATCGTAGCCGTTCGGTCGTCGTGGTACTTGGTCGTGGTACTTGGCATCGGTAGATGTACTCATTCCGTTCGGTCTTGCCGGTCTCGTCTCGAGTCGTAGTTGTACATGTCGTCGAGGTACTTGCCGCATCGACGTGTAGGGGTACTTGGTCGGGTCATGTAGATGCTCCAGTCGTCATACACGGGTCCACTGTCAATTCCACAGTACAAGGCAACACACAAAACAAACAAAAAAAACAACACGGGAGGGCGACGCGGCCATGGCAGCAGCACGGCGAGGCGCTGCGGGAGATGGCGAGCGCTGGCTGGCGCGGCTGTCGAGGGAGATCGGCTGCGGGGGAAGCGAGGCACGCCGCCCGCGGGGACGCGGCAGGGCTGCACGGGAGGGCCGGAGGGCCGAAGATGAGCGGGCGCTGGAGGCAGGGGTGGCTGCGCCCTGGAGGACGGACGAGCTGGGCGCGGCGGCTCGGCCTTGCGCGGGATGACGGCGAGGACGAATGGAGGGAGGCCCGGAGGAACGGAGGGATGGAGGCGACGATCCTCGTGGAGGACAGCGCGGGCGCTCGTGGCCGCGGTAGGAGGAGAGGCGCTGGAGGGGCGCGGCGCGGGGCAGCCATGGCGCTGGAGACGCCAGCTGCGAGGAGGGTCGCGACGCGGCGCACGGGAGGACGCCAGGGAGGCGGCTCCGGGCGGCGCGTATCTCGCGGGAGTCGGGGCTCCATGCTGCTGGGCTCGGGAGTGAGCGGGAGGAGGAACCCGCTCGAAGGATCGATGAGGAGAGCTGGGGAGATCGAGCGAGGGGGAATAGGCGACCTGGCGAAGGGGATCGGGAGAAGGGGCTCGGGGGGAACGAGGCTGGTGGCGGCACGAGGGAAGGAGAGGGAGTGCGGTCGCTGCGCTAGGGTTTAGGCGCGGTTGTGCCACGGGAATGGGCCGGCCTGGCTGGGAAGGGAGGAGATGGGCCAGGAGGAGTCCAGTGGCTGGGAGCTTCTCCTATTTTAAGAGTGAAAAGGAAAAAAAACAGAGAATGAAAGAAAGGAGAGAAGAAAAGAAAAGGAAGCTTAGGCAAGAATTTGCACATGAGGTCAAATTTACTGGACTCACAAAAATGTGAGGAATTTAATTAAAATGGTTGGAGGTTTTTTGGAAGAACCTCGAAACAACGGAAAAGAATTAAGACAAGGTTTTGACGGTGAAACTAGAATTAAGAGGCATGGGGAAAAATTATGCAAGTGTGTTGCGGGTAATTCCAAACAAATGGAATAATTAATATAGCTCCCTAATAATATTGAGAGGCTTTTATATGTTATAAAGAGAAGTCATTCTTCCCTCGATTTAAATGGACCGAAGGTCCACACGATTTATTTAGGTTGAGATGCAAAAATAAAATATGACATGATGGCATGATGACATGATGCAATGCAAAATAAATAAAGCAAGCACAAATAAAACACACGGGAGAACCCGGAACATCTGGAATCTTCTGGGATCTTCTGGGACGTCGGTCTTCGCGCGTCACAACTCTCCCACACTAACAGAGGATCTCGACCCGAGATCCTAGAGATAGCACCGGGTAAAAACGAAAAGGAGGAGGTAAAACAAAGTTGCTTCTTTGACAGACGAGTGGAAACCAAAGAACCTTGAGAGTTTGAACAAAATGAAAGAAGAATACAACATAGATGAACGAAGTTAAGAGCACTCCGGTAAAATGAGGAACAAGGAACACCACGAGAACCTTGCAGGTTGAAAGACATGAAACAAGAGCTCACGGATGACGGAAGAATTTCAAAACCACTCCGGTTAACCAAGATTGAGAAGGAATTAGAACGAAATAATTTGGGCAGCACTCCGTCTGAAAATGGAAGGAATTAACATGAACTTGAGGAGATGGAATGATACTTGAAGAATCAACAACACATTGCCTCCGAAACAATTGAAAGAATGGCACCAGGGGTAAGAAAGATTCGGACAGCACTCCGGTTAAAAAGAGAGGCAAAACTTGATAAGATGAGAGAACTTGAATGAAGAATACAGCACTCCGGTTAAATGATAAGCAAGGGAAAGAACATGATCTCGATAAAACGATATGATGGTTTGGAGAGAGCAACATCACAATGCCTCCGGAATGAAAGAATAGAATATAGATCCATGAAAGAATTGAACGGAGAAGAAAAATGACAACTTCTCTCAAAATTGAATTTGAAAAAGCATCCTAACGAAGATGGGTTGAACAGAGTTGTTGGAAAAATCAACAACGAAACGAATAAGCTTCATGTGGGCTTATGGAAAACATCTCAAAATTAAGAGGTGACAACCAGCCACTTACGAAAACATCTGATTGGATTGAGATCAACAAGGAGACGAAAGAGTTATTTCAAGGAGAGGATAAATGAAGAACTTGGGACATTTATAAGCACCATAATAGCAACAATTCTTAGGGAAAGCTTATAGGTGCAATACAACCCAAGATTACTCCAACGAATAAATTGAAGGGTTGGAAAGATGTCCTGAACAAAGAAAATGATGGGTTTTAAATATCTCATTCTTGATAACTCGTGAATCATCATTCATGAAGGAATTGTCAAGAATGACATAACACCATCTGAAAAGATAAGGTAGAAAGGATTGCACTTGGAAAGCATGATGAAGAATGCTTGAGCTCCAACAAGAATCTTGATGAAGACTTCGAGGATGAATTAAATCTTGAAGAACCACCATGAAGAACTCTGGTAATGAAAGCATGAGAAGTGAAAAAAATGAAAAGAAAGATTCAAGGCCTGCGATGAATTAGATGGAGCTTTGAAATGATATAATTGAAATAACTTGAAGCTCCGGAAAACAAGATGAACAACTTCGAACCAAGGATATGATATGGTGAACAAGCTCCGAAGGAAGGGATTAAATCACCTTGAAGGAATAAGAATAAGAATTATGTCATGCATATCCTTCACCAATTTAAATTGATGACAACCAAAGGATTTGGCATCCTACTTATTCTCGTTGCAAAGAATTAAAGAGAGATATAGCACAAGCTTGGGTAAATCTTCAACAAACCACCGGTAGGATTGTGAAAAGAACAAATGAATTAAAATGATAACAACGGAAGGGTAATCTTGAAAGAACCACCGTAAAAATATGGAGACGAACGAAGAGACATCAATGAAGAATATCGGGAGGACGAAGTTGAAAACTGAGGATGAAGAAATCTTCTGACATGATGGCCTTCGGAGGATCACAATAAGAAGAATTCATGAAATGCTTCGGACGGGTATGAAATGAATTCCTCACAATCTGAGCAATAATGAGGATGGCAAGAAGCTAGAACCACGAATCTTGAGAGAACGGGCCAAGATTTAAGACAAACACTTCTCCGGTCTCCAAATGTTGAGAATGAAGACGAGAATGCCATAAGAATTGTTGAGCACTCCGGAATGAAGAATTAAAAGGTTGAAATAATGAAGAAAAAGAATTTGAAAGCGATCTTGGAGAAGTCATATGACTGATGGAAAAACATTCTTACGTCACACTTGAGAAGAATTTTTTAATACTCCGGAAAAAATAGAAGAGTTAGGTAAGATCCTGGAAAAAAAAACCTGTGGGTTAGGGCCCACTTAAAAGAAATCACCGTTGAAAAGATTGCTTAAGAGATATTGCACCGGTTGAATTAAATGGCTTGAATAGACGACAATCCTCAAAATAGCTTGAATGGATTAAGAATGGAATTATGAATATTCAGCACTCCAGATATGAATAGCAAGAGGAGAATGATTAATTGGTTCACCGCAATAAGAAAGCATTGTGAAATGAGGAAAAGGATAAGATCAACACCGAAATCTTCAATTACATCCACCGGCAGAATTTGAGAACAAAAGAATGATGAACTTGAAGCTCTTGAGCATCTTCACGATAAATCACCCGATAAGAACATTGAAGGAAATGAATGAAGAAATATCACATGAATAAAATGGATACTTCATTTAAGAATTTCTGGCTCCGAGAGGAAGAAGGGTGGGAGGGTGGGAAAAAATAAAGACAACTTGAGATGATTGAAACAGACAAATCGTCAGATTTCTCAACGACGTCCGTATGGAATAACTTGAAAAGAAGGCACACCGGTTGAAAAAGGATTAACATGAAAATCTCGATGGTCAAGAAGAATTAGCACTCCCATATAAATATGAGAACACCGATTAAGAAAGGTATGGGATCAACATTTGACATCGAAGCAACTCGAATACCAGAATCAAAACAAAACAAAGGATAGATATGTTTATGAAGAAGATTATGTTGCAGCATCTCTATCCGAACAGAGAATTGAACGAATGAATTCCGTAGGTACATCAGCTTGACGAGAAGCCACTTGGGAGAAGGAAAAGTTAATATAAAAAAAGGAACAAGGAACAGATAGAACAAATACAAGACAGAAGCTTCGTTCGACATCTTCGTGCTGAAAGCTCATGGAACGTGTTACAAAAGGGTTTTGCAATCCCCGGATCAGCATAGCCAAGGACCCTTTAAGATGCAACTCCCGATCAGAACAAGTCCATAAAACCACTTCACTCAATGTAGAACCCCGAACTTCGTATCATGCATTCGTTGGAAGAATGCCTAGAACTACTAGATGAACCCACATATTAATTTCCGAAAGTTCCCAGTTATGCAATCAGGTGTTGGGGATACAGGGGAAGCACCGCGCACTCAACTCTAATCCTACATCCAGCTGTATCCATCCTTCAACACATAACCAGTTGTTCTCGGAAACCGTTTACCTCGGACCTTCGAAACGCATCCACTATACAAGCTATGGCAATACTCCCGAACTACCTCCCCAGTACTGGGTGATGTCGGGGTTATCTTGCCACTAACCGCATAGGAGAGTTTTCGATGTCGGCCGTCTTAAGTATTCTAGTACTGCCGCGATGGATTTGTGACGACAACACCTCGGAGCTCAACTCCCCGGGACACTGACACAACCCCTAATGACAGGAGGCATCGAGAACAATGTTCTCGTCACAAAGACATCGAAACAATCCAAACAATACTCGCGAGATCCTAAAAAAAATTTGGTGCAATTTTTGAAAGTAGAAGAGGCAAGAGTAATCGTCAGGAGTCCTCACCAGAGTGAAAGAGATGAGGAGCAAAAGAAATCCTACTCTCCGATATATATATAGGACTCGAAATATTTTCAGTGTGTGCCTAGACTCAACCGTCAACGATTCGATCAATCAGTGGGGGCTTCTAAGTCGGAGAAGGCTCTGAATACCAACTTGTAATGCCCAGGATGGGACTATACCTCCTACGTGTCGATGCACGACTTAAAGGTATAAGCCCATCCTAGAATGATCTCAAGTTTGGTATCTTTGCACGACTCATGTAAAAGAGGGATTAAATTGCAAAAGGAGATAGTTGGCTTACACTCGCCACTTCACACAATACATTACATAAGCAAAACATCATTCAAAACATCACAACCCGACTACGGGTGAAGATCCAAAAGAAAGATACCAAACAACATAAAGCCACAGGTCAGGATCGAATCCTAGTAGAAGCTCTACTGATCGTCGAAAACGTCACAAGCATACGGCTACGCTCTTCAAGGAACTCCCAGTGAAGTACATGAACCAGCTCCTGCATCATTCTCGGCTGAACCTGCATCTGGTGTTGTAGTAACTGTGAGCCACGAGGACTCAGCAATCCCATAACCATGGGTATCAAGACTAGCAAAGCTTTATGGGTAGGAAGAGGTAAAGTGGTGAGGTTGCAGCAGCGGCTAAGCATAATATGGTGGCTAACTTACGAGTACAAGAATAAGATGAGAAGCTACGCAAACGGTCGCAAAAGTAGTGATCGTTAAAGATCCTGAACTACATACGAGTCAAACATAACCCCACCGTGTTCTCTTCTCAAAGTGAAAAGAGACAGTCACGGTTACTCACACAGTTGTGTGTTTTACTTCGGATCCTCTGTCAAGTTTTCTACAACCGGACATTAACAAATTCCAATCTGCCACATAACCGTGGGCACGGCTTTCGAAATATCATAACCCTGCAGGGGTGTCCCAACTTAGCCCATCACAAGCTCTCACGATTAGCTGAAGTGATAAATATAATATCATCACTCCTTATCTTAGGGAAAACCGATCAGGCTCGGCATCCCGGTAGCACAAGACATTTCGGCAATGGTAAAACAAGTCTAGCAAGACCTCCCGGTGTGCCGACACCCTGATGGTAGCCGCACGCATCTCGTCTCAGGCCACGTCCGGATGAGCGCTACGTACAGTAACTGAAGACCCCAGATAACTGGGTGGCACCGCAAGTGGCTCAAGTTTGGGACCAACACCATCAGCACTGGCCCCCCCTGCTATGTAGAATTAAGAACCCGAGGGTGCGACCCCCTATGCAAATTTAATTATTTAATTAAGTTGTTATTATGAGGCAAAATAAAACCAATGTTGGGCCTTGCTGGAGGAGTTTTATTCAAAGTCGAACTGTCAAGGGGTCCCCATTTCACCCATCGTGTAAGGAACGCAAAATCAAGGAACATAATGCCGGTTTATCGGCGCCTAAGGTGGCATGAGTGGAACAAAACACCGAGCAAAAGGCCAAGCCTTCCACCCATGCCCAGTATATAGGTGTGTTAATAATAATTATAGATATTGTGATATATCCAACAACAAGTTCCCTCCTGGAACGAACTTCATCTTCACCTGCAACTAACAACGCTATAAGAGGGGCTGAGCAAGCGGGTAACATAGCTCAACAGTGGTTTTGCTAGGAAGGTTTCAAGGTTAGAGGTTTCATGGCAACAAGGAGAGGGCTGACATAAAAGATGGGTAGCGCGACATGTAACGATAGCATCGAGACAACTAAGCATGGAAATGGTAGTAAAGGTATCCAAGGGTATGATCATCTTGCCTCGGATTCCACAAGGGAGAAGAACGGATCCATGAAGAAGACGGAGCAACAGACGAGCGAAATCCTCACAACTCCGGAACGAAACCGAAGCTAACAAGAGAAGCAACCGGAAAGAAAGAAACAACACGGTAAACACACATATCATAAACATGGCATACGATGCACATCCAAGTATGATGCATGTCCGGTTTAAATATGCATGGCATGGCAAAGTGCACAAACAAAACTACAAGTTAAGTGGAGCTCAATATGCAACGAGTTGCATATTGACGAAACACCACATTTTATTATTTCGTTGACTCTCGTTTATTTACAAGACAAGATTAAATGTTTTTAACATGGCAAGAGGCGAAGCATAATAAAACTACACTATTTAGGCATTTTAAATGAGGCCGGACAATAACAACAACAATTCCGGAAAATCCCCATGAGCATGTTTAGTAATTATAAGCAAACAACAATTAAACATATCAATGTTGTTAACATGATGCGGATGACATGATCAAGTTTATGCAATTTATTAAAAGGTTACCAAGAAGAAGACATGAAGTATTGTCACCGCGGTGGAAGGAAAGGGTGCCACGGCAACGATCCGAAATGATGCAACGGCATCATATGGGTTCCGGTAACTCGGTGATAGACCGGTGCAAAAGGAAAGATGGCGTGAGCGAGTCAAACAAGATGAAAGGTGGGGCGATCCCGTCACCGAATTCCCACGAGTCGGCGACGAGGCAACCGAGGAACACGACAAAAGATGAAACGGCACGGTGCACACACGGGAAACATTTCATACAACACAAGCATCACACGGGTCACGTCTCAGGGTTATACCTTCGGAACAATCGTTTCGGGGCAGTTCGAGATCGTAGAGGAAGGAGTCGTTCTCACGAGTCGTAGAGGAAGTAGTGGTTCACGTTTCTGAAGAGGAAGTAGTCGTTCCGATATCGTGTCGTGGTACTTGCGGCGTCGGACATCTTCGGGGCGACGGTAGTGGTACACGTTCCGTAGGGGTACTTGTCGCATCGCCATGTAGTTGTTCATGTTCATCAGAGAGGTACTCGCCATCGTAGCCGTTTGGTCGTCGTGGTACTTGGTCGTGGTACTTGGCATCGGTAGATGTACTCGTTCTGTTCGGTCTTGCCGGTCTCGTCTCGAGTCGTAGTTGTACATGTCGTCAAGGTACTTGCCGCATCGACGTGTAGGGGTACTTGGTCGGGTCATGTAGATGCTCCAGTCATCATACACGGGTCCACTGTCAATTCCACAGTACAAGGCAACACACAAAACAAACAAACAAAAACAACACGGGAGGGCGACGCGGCCATGGCAGCAGCACGGCGAGGCGCTGCGGGAGATGGCGAGCGCTGGCTGGCGCGGCTGTCGAGGGAGATCGGCTGCGGGGGAAGCGCGGCACGCCGCCCGCGGGGACGTGGCAGGGCTGCATGGGAGGGCCGGAGGGCCGAAGATGAGCGGGCGCTGGAGGCAGGGGTGGCTGCGCCCTGGAGGACGGACGAGCTGGGCGCGGCGGCTCGGCCTTGCGCGGGATGACGGCGAGGAAGGATGGAGGGAGGCCCGGAGGAACGGAGGGATGGAGGCGACGGTCGTCGTGGAGGACGGCGCGGGCGCTCGTGGCCGCGGTAGGAGGAGAGGCGCTGGAGGGGCGCGGCGCGGGGCAGCCATGGCGCTGGAGACGCCAGCTGCGAGGAGGGTCGCGACGCGGCGCACGGGAGGAGGCCAGGGAGGCGGCTCCGGGCGGCGCATATCTCGCGGGAGTCGGGGCTCCATGCTGCTGGGCTCGGGAGTGAGCGGGAGGAGGAACCCGCTCGAAGGATCGATGAGGAGAGCTGGGGAGATCGAGCGAGGGGGAATAGGCGACCTGGCGAAGGGGATCGGGAGAAGGGGCTCGGGGGGAACGAGGCTGGCGGCGGCACGAGGGAAGGAGAGGGAGTGCGGTCGCTGCGCTCGGGTTTAGGCGCGGTTGGGCCACGTGAATGGGCCGGCCTGGCTGGGAAGGGAGGAGATGGGCCAGGAGGAGTCCAGTGGCTGGGAGCCTCTCCTATTTTAAGAGTGAAAAGGAAAAAAACAGAGAATGAAAGAAAGGAGAGAAGAAAAGAAAAGGAAGCTTAGGCAAGAATTTGCACATGAGGTCAAATTTACTGGACTCACAAAAATGTGAGGAATTTAATTAAAATGGTTGGAGGTTTTTTGGAAGAACCTCGAAACAACGGAAAAGAATTAAGACAAGGTTTTGACGGTGAAACTAGAATTAAGAGGCATGGGGAAAAATTATGCAAGTGTGTTGCGGGTAATTCCAAACAAATGGAATAATTAATATAGCTCCCTAATAATATTGAGAGGCTTTTATATGTTATAAAGAGAAGTCATTCTTCCCTCGATTTAAATGGACCGAAGGTCCACACAATTTATTTAGGTTGAGATGCAAAAATAAAATATGACATGATGGCATGATGACATGATGCAATGCAAAATAAATAAAGCAAGCACAAATAAAACACACGGGAGAACCCGGAACATCTGGAATCTTCTGGAATCTTCTGGGACGTCGGTCTTCGGGCGTCACAGTCGCAATCGTGGTTGATGAAGCAATCCATCGGTCCTTCGGTTGACGACATAGTGAAACTCTCAATGAAAGCACCAATGTTGGTGTCAAAACCGGCGGATCTCGGGTAGGGGGTCCCAAACAATGCGTCTGAGGATTGATGGTAACATGAGACCGGGGACACGATGTTTACCCAGGTTCAGGCCCTCTCGATCGAGGTAATACCCTACTTCCTGCTATATTAATATGGATGAATGAGATTACAAGAATTGATCTACCTCGAGATCGTAATGGCGAAATCCTAAAGTCTAGCCTATGAGGATGTTATGATTCTCTATTAGCCTCTACGGACTAAACCCTCTAGTTTATATATGCACCGAAGGGGCCTATGGTTTGTACATAACCATCTTGCAGACGAAGGAAATATTACACCCGAACCTAAAACCTGCCATTATACAAATACACGAGTCCTATCTGGATACGAGACACGATCTTCGACAATGATCTTCACGACCCACCAGCCTGGTCCACCAAGAGTTATTCGGCCACCCGAGGACCCCTCAATCTAGGACCCCCTCAGGGGGGCGCCACCTCCCATTGGCCTGCCTCCTCCTCTTCTCGTATGGCCCAATAAGGCCCATTACTTCTCCCGATGAATTCCCGTAACTCCCCGATACTCCGAAAAATACCCGAATCACTCGGAACATTTCTGATGTCAGAATATAGCCTTCCAATATATGAATCTTTACCTCTCGACCATTTCGAGACTCGTCGTCATGTCTGTGGTCTCATCCGGGACTCCGAAAAAACTTCGGTCAACAAATCACATAACTCATAATACAAATCGTCATCGAACGTTAAGCGTGCGAACCCTACGGGTTCGAGAACTATCTATACATGACCGAGACGCATCTCCGATCAATGACCAATAGCAGAACCTGGATGCTCATATTGGCTCCTACATATTATACGAAGATCTTTATCGGTCAAACCGCATAACAACATACGTTGTTCCCTTTGTCATCGGTATGTTACTTGTCTGAGATTCGATCGTCGGTATCATCATACCTAGTTCAATCTCGTTACCGGCAAGTCTCTTTACTCGTTCTGTAATACATCATCTCTTGACTAACTCATTAGTCATTTGCTTGCAAGGCTTATTATGATGAGTATTACCGAGAGGGCCCAGAGATACCTCTTCGGCACTCGGAGTGACAAATCCTATTCACGATCTATGCCAACACCACAAACACCTTCAGAAATGCATGTAGAGCATAATTATAATCACCCGGTTACGTTGTGACATTTGATAGCACACAAGGTGTTCCTCCGGTATTCGGGAGTCGCATAATCTCATAGTCAGAGGAACATGTGTAAGTCATGAAGAAAGCAATAGCAATAAAACTAAACGATCATAGTGCTAAGCTAACGGATGGGTCTTTTCCATCACGTCATTCTCCTAATGATGTGACCCCGTTGATCAAATGACAACACATGTCTATGGTTAGGAAACACAACCATCTTTGATTAATGAGCTAGTCTAGTAGAGGCATACTAGGGACACTCTGTTTTGTCTATGTATTCACACATGTATCAAGTTTCCGGTTAATACAATTCTAGCATGAATAAAAGACATTTATCAGGAAATAAGGAAATATAAATAACAACTTTATTATTGCCTCTAGGGCATATTTTCTTCAGTCTCCCACTTGCACTAGAGTCAATAATCTAGATTACATAGTAATGATTCTAACACCCATGGAGTCTTGGTGCTGATCATGTTTTGCTCATGGAAGAGGCTTAGTCAACGGGTCTGCGACATTCAGATCCGTATGTATTTTGCAAATCTCTAATGTCTCCCTCCTTGACTTGATCGCGGATGGAGTTGAAGCGTCTCTTGATGTGCTTGGTTCTCTTGTGAAACCTGGATTCCTTCGCCAAGGCTATTGCTCCACTCTTGTCACAAAAGATTTTCACTGGACCCGATGCACTATGTATTACACCTAGATCGGATATGAACTCCTTCATCCAGAATCCTTTATTTGCTGCTTCCGAAGCAGCTATGTATTCCGTTTCACACGTAGATCCCGCCACGACGCTCTGCTTGGGACTGCACCAATTAACAGCTCCACCGTTCAACAAAAATATGTATCCGGTTTGGGACTTTAAATCATCCGGATCAGTGTCAAAGCTTGCATCGACGTAACCATTTACGGCAAGCTCTTTGTCACCTCCATAAACGAGAAACATATCCTTCATCTTTTCAAGTACTTTAGGATGTTCTTGACCACTGTCCAGTGATCCACTCCTGGATTACTTTGGTACCTTCCTGCCAGACTTATAGCAAGGCACACATCAGGTCTGGTACACAACATTGCATACATGATAGAACCTATGGCTGAAGCATAGGGAATGACTTTCATTTTCTCTCTATCTTCTGCAGTGGTCGAACATTGAGTTTGACTCAACTTCACACCTTGTAACACACGCAAGAACCCTTTCTTTGACTAATCCATTTTTAACTTCTTCAAAACTTTATCAAGGTATGTGCTTTGTGAAAGTCCAATTAAGCGTCTTGATCTATCTCTATAGATCTTGATGCCCGAAATATAAGCAGCTTCACCGAGGTCATTCATTGAAAAATTCTTATTAAAGTATCCTTTTATGCTATCCAGAAATTATACATCATTTCCAATCAACAATATGTCATCCACATATATATTAGAAATTCTACAGAGCTCCCACTCACTTTCTTGTAAATACAGGCTTCTCCTAAAGTCTGTATAAAACCATATGCTTTGGTCTTCATCAAAGCGTATATTCCAACTACGAGATGCTTGCACCAGTTCATATATGGATTGCTGGAGCTTGCACCCTTTGTTAGAACCTTTTGGATCGACAAAACCTTCTGGTTGCATCATATACAATTCTTCTTTAAGGTGTCCATTAAGGAATGCAATTTTGACATCCATTTGCCAGATTTCATAATCATAAAATGCGGCAATTGCTAACATGATTCAGACAGACTTAAGCATCACTACGGGTGAGAAAGTCTGATCGTAGTCAACTCCTTGAACAAGTCGAAATCCTTTCACAACAAGTCGATCTTTGTAGACAGTAACATTACCATCAGCGTCAGTCTTCCTCTTAAAGATCCATTTATTTTAATGGCTTGCCGACCATCGAGCAAGCCAACCAAAGTCCACACTTTGTTCTTATACATGGATCCCATCTCAGATTTCATGGCTTCAAGCCATTTTGCGGAATCTGGGCTCATCATCGCTTCCTCATAGTTTGTTGGTTCATCATGGTCTAGCAACATGACTTCCAAAACAGGGTTACCGTACCACTCTGGTGCGGGACACACTCTGGTTGACCTACAAGGTTAAGTAGCAATTTGATCCGAAGTTTCATGATCATCTGCATTAGCTTCCTCACTAATTGGTGTAGGAATCACTAGAACTGATTTCTGTGATGAACTACTTTCCAGTTCGGGAGAAGGTACAGTTACCTCATCAAGTTCTACTTTTCTCCCACTCACTTCTGTATAGAGAAACTCCTTCTCTAGAAAGGATATATTCTTAGCAACGAATATCTTGCCTTCGGATCTGTGATATAAGGTGTAGCCAATAGTTTCTTTTGGGTATCCTATGAAAACACATTTCTCCGAGTTGGGTTCGAGCTTATCAGGTTGAAGCTTTTTCACATAAGCATCGCAGCCCCAAACTTTAAGAAATGACAACTTGGGTTTCTTGCCAAACCAAAGTTCATAAGGTGTCATCTCAACGGATTTAGATGGTGCCATATTTAACGTGAATGCAGTTGTCTCTAAAGCATAACCCCAAAACGATAGTGGTAAATTGGTAAGAGACATCATAGATCACACTATTATATATCTAATAAAGTACGGTTACGACGTTCGGACACACCATTACGCTGTGGTGTTCAAGGTGGCGTGAGTTGCGAAACAATTCCACATTGTTTCAAATGAAGACCAAACTCATAACTCAAATATTCGCCTCCGCGATCAGATCGTAGAAACTTTCTTTTCTTGTTACGATGATTGTCTACTTCACTCTGAAATTCTTTGAACTTTTCAAATGTTTCAGACTTGTGTTTCATTAAGTAGATATACCCATATATGCTCAAATCATCTGTGAAGGTCAGGAAATAGTGATACCCGCCGTGAGCCTCAACACTCATTGGACCGCATATATCAGTATGTATGATTTCCAATAAGTCAGTTGCTCGCTCCATTGTTCCGGAGAACGGAGTTTTAGTCATCTTGCTCATGAGGCATGGTTCGCAAGCACCAAGTGATTCATAATCAAGTGATTCATAATCAAGTGATTCCAAAATCCCATCAGCATGGAGTTTCTTCATAGCTTTACACCAATATGACCTAAACGACAATGCCACAAATAAGTTGCACTATCATTATCAACTCTGCATCTTCTGGCTTCAATATTATGAATATGTGTATCACTACGATTGAGTTTCAACAAAAATAGACCACTCACCAAGGGTGCATGACCATAAAAGATATTACTCATATAAATAGAACAACCATTATTCTCGGATTTAAATGAATAACCGTCTCGCAACAAACAAGATCCAGATATAATGTTCATGCTCAACGCTGGCACCAAATAACAATTATTTAGGTCTAAAACTAATCCCGAAGGTAGATGTAGAGGTAGCATGCTGATGGCCCCTGTTTTGGAACCATTTCCCACGCGCATCGTCACCTCGTCCTTAGCCAATATTCATTTAATCTGTAGCCCCTGTTTTGAGTTACAAATGTAAGCAACCAAACCAGTATCAAATACCCAGGAGCTACTATGATCAATAGTAAGGTACACATCAATAACATGTATATCAAATATACCTTTGTTCACTTTGCCATCCTTCTTATCCGCCAAATACTTGGGGAAGTTCCGCTTCGAGTGACCAATCCCTTTGCAGTAGAAGCACTCAGTTTCAGGCTTGGCTCCAGAATTGGGTTTCTTCCCGGGAGTAGCAACTGGCTTGCTATTCTTCTTGAAGTTCCCCTTGTTTCCCTTACCCTTTTACTTGAAACTAGTGGTCTTTTTAACAATCAGCACTTGATGCTCCTTCTTGATTTCTACCTCCGTAGCTTTGAGCATAGCGAAGAGCTCGGGAATTGTTTTCTGCATCCCTTGCATATTATAGTTCATCACGAAGCCTTTATAGCTTGGTGCAAGTGATTGAAGAACTCTGTCAATAACACTATCATCATCAACTTTAACTCCAAGCTAAGTCATGTGGTTGTAGTACCTAGACATTCTGAGTATGTGTTCACTGACAGAACTGTTATCCTCCATCTTGCAGCTACAGAACTTGTTGGAGACTTCATATCTCTCAACTCGGGCATTTTCTTGAAATATTAACTTCAACTCTTGGAACATCTCATATGCTCCATGACGTTCGAAACGTCTTTGAAGTCACGATTCTAAGAAATAAAGCATGTCACACAGAACTATCGAGTTGTCATCAGATCAGGCTTGTCAGACGTTCATAACATCCGGAGTTGCTCCTGCAGCAGGCCTATCACCCAGCGGTGCTTCAAAGACATAATTCTTCTGTGCAGTAATGATGATAATCCTCAAGTTATGGACCCAGTCCGTGTAGTTTCTACCACCATCTTTCAACTTCTTTCTCTAGGAATGCATTAAAATTCAAGGGAACGGTAGCACGGGCCATTGATCTACAACAACATAGATATGCAAAAACTACCAGGACTAATATCATGATAAATTAAAGTTCAGTTAATCATATTACTAAAGAACTCGCACTTAGATAGACATCCCTCAAGTCATCTAAATGATCACGTGATCCAAATCAACTAAGCCATGTCCGATGATCACATGAGATGGAGTAGTTTTCAATGGTGAACATCTTATGTTGATCATATCTACTATATGATTCACACTCGACCTTTCAGTCTCTAGTGTTCCGAGGCCATGTCTGTACATGCTAGACTTGTCAAGTTTAACCCGAGTATTCTGCATGTGCGAAACTATCTTACACCCGTTGTATGTGAACGTAGAGCTTATCACACCCGATCATCACGTGGTGTCTCGGCACCACGAACTATCGCAACGGTGCATACTCAGGGAGAACACTTGTACGTTGAAATTTTGTAAGGGATCATCTTATAATGCTACCGCCGCACTAAGCAAAATAAGAAGCATGATAAGATAAACATCATATGCAATCAAAATATGTGACATGATATGGCCATCATCATCTTGTGCTTTTGATCTCCATCTCCAAAGCATCGTCATGATCTCCATCGTCACTGGCTTGACACCATGATCTTCATCGTAGCGTTGTGGTCGTCTCGCCAACTATTGCTTCTACTACTATCGCTAACTCACAGTGATAAAGTAAAGCAATTACAATGCGATCGCAATTCATACAATAAAGAGACAACCATAAGGCTCCTGCCGGTTGTCGATAATTTACAATACATGATCATCTCATACAATAACGTATAACTCATCACGTCTTGACCATATCACATCACAACATGCCCTGCAAAAACAAGTTAGACGTCCTCTACTTTGTTGTTGCAAGTTTTACGTGGTTGCTATGGGCTTCTAGTAAGAACATTTCATACCTACGCATCAAAACCACAACGATTTTTCGTCAAGTGTGTTGTTTTAACCTTCAACAAGGACCGACCGTAGTCACACTCAATTCAACTAAAGTTGGAGAAACTGACACTCGCTAGCCACATGTGTGCAAGGCACGTTGGTAGAACCAGTCTCACGAACGCGGTCATGTAATGTCGGTCCGGGCCACTTCATCCAACAATACCGCTGAATCAAAGTATGACGTTGGTGGTAAGCAGTATGACTATTATAGCCCTCAACTCTTTGTGTTCTACTCATGCATATCATCTATGAATAGACCTGGCTCATGATGCCACTGTTGGGGAACGTAGTATTTCAAAAAATTCCTACGATCACGCAAGATCTATCTAGGAGAAGCATAGCAACGAGCGGGGAAAGTGTGTCCACGTACCCTGGTAGACCGAAAGCGGAAGCGTTTAGTAACGCGGTTGATGTAGTCGAACGTCTTCACGAGCCAACCGACCCAAGTACCGAATGTATGGTATCTCCATGTTTAGCACACGTTCAACACGACGACGTCCCTCGAGCTCTTGATCCAGTTGAGGACGAGGGAGAGTTTCGTCAGCACGACTGCGTGGTGACGGTGATGATGAAGTTACCGGCGCAGGGCTTTGCTTAAGCACTGTAATGATATGATCAAGGTGTGTAACTGTGGAGGGGGGCACCACACACGACTAAGAGATTGTCAGTTGTGCCTTTGGGGTGCCCCTGCCCACATATATAAAGGAGGGAGAAGAGAGGCCGGCCTCCTAGGGTGCGCCAAGAGTAGGGAGTCCTACTAGGACTTCCAAGTCATAGTAGGAAACCCTTTCCTATTCAGAGTAAGAGAGAAGGAAAGAGGGAAAGAGAGAGGGAGTAGGAAAAGGCAAGGGGGGCGCCGCCCCCTTCCCCTAGTCCAATTCGGACCCATGGGGGGAGGCGCCACCTCCCCTTGGCCTGCCTCCTTCTCTTCTCGTATGGCCCAATAAGGCCCATTACTTCTCCCGGTGAATTCCCGTAGCTCCCTGGTACTCCGAAAAATACCCGAATCACTCAGAACCTTTCCGATGTCTGAATATAGCCTTAGAATATATGAATCTTTACCTCTCGACCAATTCGAGACTCCTTGTCAGGTCCTTGATCACATCCAGGACTCCAAACAAACTTCGGTCATCAAATCACATAACTCATAATACAAATCGTCATCGAACGTTAACCGTGCGGACCCTACGTGTTCGAGAACTATGTAGACATGACCGAGACACATCTCCGATCAATAACCAATAGTAGAACCTAGATGCTCATATTGGCTCCTACATATTCTACGAAGATCTTTATTGGTCAAACCGCATAACAACATACGTTGTTCCCTTTGTCATCTGTATGTTACTTATCTGAGATTCGATCATCGGTATCATCATACCTAGTTCAATCTCGTTACCGTCAAGTTTCTTTACTCATTCCATAATACATCAGCTCATGACTAACTCATTAGTCATTTGCTTGCAAGGCTTATTATGATGAGTATTACCGAGAGGGCCCAGAGATACCTCTCCGACACTCGGAGTGACAAATCATATTCTCGATCTATGCCAACACCACAAATACCTTCGGAAACACCTGTAGAGCATATTTATACTCACCCAGTTACGTTGTGATGTTTGATATCACACAAGTTGTTCCTTTGGTATTCGGAAGTTGCAAAATCTCATAGTCAGAGAAACATGTATAAGTCATGAAGAAAGCAATAGCAATAAAACTAAACGATCATAGTGCTAAGCTAACGGATGGGTCTTGTCCATCACATCATTCTCCTAATGATGTGATCTCGTTGATCAAATCACAACACATGTCTATGGTTAGGAAACACAACCATCTTTGATTAATGAGCTAGTCTAGTAGAGGCATACTAGGGACACTCTGTTTTGTCTATGTATTCACACATGTATCAAGTTTCCGGTTAATACAATTCTAGCATGAATAAAAGACATTTATCATGAAATAAGGAAATATAAATAACAACTTTATCATTGCCTCTAGGGCATATTTCCTTCAATTTTGTCTCAAATTTCACATCAAAGTACGGATAGCATTATTAAACCTTACATGTTTTCACGGTTGTTCAAATTTACGATAGAAACCTTTGTACAAATCCTTTAAGTTCACAATTTACAACTTGCACTCAACGTTCGAAGTTCATATCTTTGCCTTACTCCTTGTGTTCCGAGACAGCTTAACAACCTAGCTCCTGGTTTCCCTAGGTGGGATATCCACCTTTTTCTTCTTCCTTCTAATCTTCACTTCGGGTGGTGGCTGTCGAGGTGCTGACGTAGAACTTGCACTGGCCAGTTGACGGGGTTCAAAACCTTCATAAGCCATGGCTTCATATTCTAATTCTTTCTCTCTTGACTTTTTCTCACCTTTTCCTCTAATTTTCCTAGAGCTAGGCCAAACACAAAAAAGATTATAAGCCATTGATAGAAAGAGAAGAAATGCGTAAAATGGTTAGGTTGTTGCTGCAAACTCCTCTGCATTTGTTGCTGCCCATTATTCCTCTTCTCCAAATGAAGCATCTGAAGGAAATATGCCCTAGAGGCAATAATAAAGAAGTTATTTGTATTTCCTTATATCATGATAAACGTCTTTTATTCATGCTAGAATTGTATTAACTAGAAACTTAATACATGAGTGAATACATAGACAAAAGAGTATGTCCCTAGTATGCCTCTACTAGACTAGTTCATTGATCAAAGATGGTTATTTTTCCTAACCATAGACACGAGTTGTCATTTGATCAACGAGATCACATCATTAGGAGAATGATGTGATGGACAAGACCCATCCGTTAGCTTAGCACTATGATCGTTTAGTTTTACTGCTATTGCTTTCTTCATGACTTATACATGTTCCTATGACTATGAGATTATGCAACTACCGAATACCGGAGGAACACCTTGTAACATCCCAAATTTTCAATTTGGAATGTTATACATTAGATCATCATGCATATCATATTTTCTTGCTTTTGGTGATCCAAGAAAATCCTAAGCAACTCAAGGAACCTCGGAGAGAGTTGGGGATTTCTAAATTTTCATATTTGAGGTTTCTCAAATTTTGAAAATAGGATCGTTAGATTTTATTTATTTTATCTTCAAGTATTTCTATCACAAATATAAGAGAGAGGGAGTAAAATGACTCCCAAAAAAAAAGAAATACGGAAGATTTAATAAAAAGATCAAACAAGTTTTATTTGGATTTTATTTGAATTGGGAAAAATTGCATGTTTTCAAAAATGCATTTTAGTGCCAAGAAAATGTTCATCTCGTTCTAAATATTTTATTTAGACGGTGAAAATTTGTTTTGGCAATTTCTAGATTTTATTTTATTTTCTAGAGTTATTTTAGCGCCGGCGTATTTTAAAAAAAATATATAGGGGGACCCGACCCGACTGGGCCGAAGCCCAGCCGAGCAGGCCCATCGCCGCCGCGCCGCCTTCCCCGAGCCGTCACCCGTGGCCGCGTTGGACTCTGCCACCGCCGCCGCCATGGCTTGCCCCTCCCCCAAGCCAGCCACCCCCTCCTATATATATAGCCACACCCCCCTCCAACCACCGCAGCCCGCCGCCGCACACCACCGCCCGCCGTGACGCCAGCCACCGCCGCCGCGACGCCCTCG
>LR738711.1:671396251-671485899 GCA_902687465.1 Secale cereale
CTATATATATAGCCACACCCCCCTCCAACCACCGCAGCCCGCCGCCGCACACCACCGCCCGCCGTGACGCCAGCCACCGCCGCCGCGACGCCCTCGCCACCGCACGCCGCGACGCCGCCAGCCGCCGCCCTCGCCGTCGCTAGCCGCCGTCTTCGCCGCCGCTGCCCGCCGCCACCCCGCAGCCGCCGCCCTCGCCCGCCGCCGCGACGCCAGCCGCCGCCGCCGGTTGTTCCGACGAGGTAGCCGCCACCGGTTTTCTTTAGAAGACCGTTTTTTAGAACCCTAGTCGTTTTTTTGTATTAGATCGGTTTTACTAGATCGATTTTTGGTTTTATTCTCTGGTTTAGTTAAGTAGTAAACGTTCACCCGTTCGTTCGTTCTAAGGAACAAACTCGTCGTTTAGTCTCAGCTAATGAACGTCCGTTCGTTAAGCTGTTTTAGTTTTCCTTTTCGCAGTTATTTTCTGATCGCGATCTCTGATCCAGTCTTCGTTTTAGTTTAACTTTTCGCTCGTTTATCGGAATCAGGTGATTCAAGCGCCTAGAGTTTCGTATCGAAATTCTCTTTCCGTTTAACCTAGTCGCTCAAGTGTTTGCCTCTGTTAAATTTGGACTTAGGTCTAGATTGATGCGGTAGTTGTTTTCTCTTTCGCCGTTCGTCTTTTGTTGCTTTCTTTTGTTGGTTCTTTTGCAAACCGGAGTTCTTAAGTTGAACTTTCCGGTTAGATCTCTTATTTGAGTTTTACCCGTGCATTAGTTAAGTACTTATTGTGTGCTTGTTTGTTTGCGATAGAGTACCCGGAGTGCGCCGCTTGCTACTTTGAATCTCTAGGTTTTGCGGATCATCAGCAAGGCAAGTAACACTTTGATCATACTTTCCAATTACCCAGTTTTCATTGCATTAGTCCAAACCCTCACACATTGCATGAGTAGGATCATTTAACTTGCGGGATTGGGAAGTAGATTGAGGTAGTACCTATTACCTGCATTACCTTCAAACCTTTGGGAGTTACTTCTACGTTTGCGGTTAGGACTTGCTATGCTCGTAGACGTGGTTTGGGTTCGAGTGAAATCCATGACAGATGTGAGTTTGTTAATTAATGGTTCAACTTAAGGTGGCAACTTTAACACACATCTGGGTGGATTGAGGCATCTGGGTATTCCAGGGATTGCCTGTTTTTCTTTTGGACTGCCACGCAGGCCCAAAGGGATCATGAGATTATTCATACTAGAAACTTCCGTGTGCAGCCACAAGCTATTATGGGCTCTAGCATAGTATGAGTAACTCGTGCGAACATCTACAGTGGTGGACTAGCAGATGTAGGGGATGTAGGTTGGTACGGTTCACCGGGTCGTAGGTGCTAGTGCTTCTAAAAGACTGTGTCTCAGTCATCCGTTTCTCAAACATCATGCAGTGCGAGAAATCAAACGGAGGAGATCGGGTCTTGTGGGGAAAAGTGCACAAACCTCTGCAGAGTGTACAAACTGATCATGATTAGCCATGTCCCCGGTTACAGACGTCTTGAGTATCTAGTACTTGGATTATCATGTGAATCTCATCATGTTACTGTAAATTAATATTGTTGGGTTTAATAATGAACTTTAATTGGGGTTGAGAGGATGTCTATCTTCTCAACGATGTTTCAACTACCATGATAGTTAATTAAAATCTATTCCTTTGAAGTAGGGAAAAATTGGCTTTACGCAAAAACTGTAACCATAGAGCTTTCCACCAGCCATATTGCATATAGTATAGCTTTACTTGCATTTTGCTCTCTTGTGTTACTTTGCCAGCATATTCCTTGTGCTGACCCGTTTTCGGGCTACAACGTTCATGTTGCAGACTTTTCAGACGACGAGTAAGGTGCCTTTTAGGTCGTGGTTCTATACTCAGTGATGCCGTTGGAGTTGATGGACTCACTTATCTTCCAAGCCTTCCGTTGTTATCGTGTTAGATGGCCTTCAGCCATTTTTATTGTAATAAGTTCATCGTTGGAACTATCGATGTAATAAGTGTGTGATTGCTACTCTGTTATAAATCCTTCAAGTACTGTGCATGTCAGCATTACTGATCCAGGGATGACACTAATGCACAGAGATCTGACTGTTTGAGGTCTGGTCGCTACACACCTTGTGTGCTATCAAATGTCACAACGTAACTGGGTGATTATAAAGATGCTCTACAGGTGTCTCCGAAAGTGTTCGTGGTGTTGGCATAGATCACGAATAGGATTTGTCTCTCCGAGTGTCGGAGAGGTATCTCTGGACCCTCTCGGTAATGCACATTATAATAAGCCTTGCAAGCAAATGACTAATGAGTTAGTAACGAGATGATGTATTATGGAACGAGTAAAGAGACTTGCCGGTAACGAGTTTGAACTAGGTATTGTGATACCGACGATCGAATCTCCGTTAAGTAACATACCGATGACAAAAGGAACAACGTATGTTGTTATGCGGTTTGACCGATAAAGATCTTTGTAGAATATGTAGGAGCCAATATGAGCATCCAGGTTCCGCTATTGGTTAATGACCGGAGATGAGTCCCGGTCATGTCTACATAGTTATCGAACCCGTAGGGTCCGCACGCTTAACGTTTGATGACGATCGGTATTATGAGTTTATGAGTTTTGATATAACGAAGGTAGTTCAGACTTCAGAGTCCCGGATTATATCACGGACATGACGAGGAGTCTCGGAATGTCCGAGATGTAAAGATCAATATATTGGACGACTATGTTTGGACACCGGAAGGGTTCCAAAAGGTTTCGGGCATATACCGGAGTACCGGGGGGTTACCGAAACCCCCCGGGGAGTTAAATGTGCCTCATGGGCCCTAGTGGGAGAAGAGGAGGGGCGGACAGGGCAGCCGCGCGCCCCCTCCCCCTCTAGTCCGAATTGGACAAGGAGGGGGGGTGGCGTCCCCCTTTCCTTCTCTTCCTCTCTCCCTTTCCTTCTCCCCTCCTACTCCAACTAGGAAAAGAAGGAGTACTACTCCCGGTGGGAGTAGGACTCCTCCCTTGGCGCGCCCTCCCCCTTGGCCGGCCGCCTCCCCCCTAGCTCCTTTATATACGGGGGCAGGGGGGCACCTCTAGACACACAAGTTGATCAAGTTGATATCTCCCAACTGTGTGCGGTGCCCCCTCCACAGAAACACACCTCTTTCATTCTGTTGTTGTGCTTAGGCGAAGCCCTGCACCGGTAGCATCATCATCTCCATCACCACGCTGTCGTGCTGACAAAACTCTCCCGTGAAGCTCTACTGGATCAAGAGCTCGTGGGACGTCATCAAGCTGAACGTGTGCTGAACGTGGAGGTGCCATACGTTCGGTGCTTGATCGATTGGATCGCGAAGAAGTTCGACTACATCAACCGTGTCACTAGACGCTTCCACTTTTGGTCTACGAGGGTGCGTAGACACACTCTCCCCTCTCGTTGCTATGCATCTAGTAGATAGATCTTGCGTGATCGTAGGAAATGTTTCGAAATACAACGTTCCCCAACAGTGGCATCATGATCCAGGTCTATGCGTAGATGATATGCACGAGTAGAACACAATGAGTTGTGGGCGATAATAGTCATACTACTTATCAACATGTCATACTTTGGTTCGGCGGTATTGTGAGATGAAATGGCCCGGACCGACATTATGCGTACGCTTACGCGAGACTGGTTTCACCGTTATGAGCACTCGTTGCTTAAAGGTGACTAGCGGGTGTCTGTCTCTCTCACTTTAGTTGACTCGAGTGTGGCTACGCCCGATCCTTGTGAAGGCTAAAACAACACATACCTGACGAAAAATCATTGTGGTTTTGTATGCGTAGGTAAGAACGGTTCTTGCTAAGCCCGTAGCAGCCACGTAAAACTTGCAACGACAAAGTAGAGGACGTCTAACTTGTTTTTGCAGGGCATGTTGTGATGTGATATGGGGAAGACATGATGAGTGATACGTTATTGTATGAGATGATCATGTTTTGTAAAGTTATCGACAACTGGCAGGAGCCATATGGTTGTCGCTTTATTGTATGAAATACAGTCGGCATGTAATTGCTTTACTTTATCACTAAGCGGTAGCAATAGTCGTGGAAGCAATAGTTGGCGAGACGATAACGATGCTACGATGGAGATCAAGGTGTCGCGCCGGTGACGATGGTGATCATGACGGTGCCTTGGAGATGGAAATCAAAAGCACAAGATGATGATGGCCATATCATGTCACATATTTTGATTGCATGTGATGTTTATCTTATTATGCTCCTTATTTTGCTTAGAACGACGGTAGCATTATAAGATGATCCATTACAAAATTTCAAGGTACAAGTGTTCTCCCTGAGTATGCACCATTGCGAAAGTTCATCGTGCCGAGACACCATGTGATGATCGGGTGTGATAAGCTCTACGTTCACATACAACGGGTGCAAGCTAGTTTTGCACACGCAGAATACTCGGGTTAAACTTGATGAGCCTAGCATGTACAGACATGGCCACGGAACACTGGAGACCGAAAGGTCGAGCGCGAATCATATAGTAGATATGATCAACATAAGATGTTCACCATTGAAAACTAATCCATCTCACGTGATCACCGGACATGGTTTAGTTGATTTGGATCACGTGATCATTTAGATGACTAGAGGGATGTCTATCTAAGTGGGAGTTCTTTAGTAATATGATTAATTGAACTTTAATTTATCATGAACTTAGTCCTGATAGTTTTTGGATATCTATGTTGTTATATATCAATGGCCCGTGCTACCGTTCCCTTGAATTTTAATGCATTCCTAGAGAAAGCTAAGCTGAAAGATGATGGTAGCAATTACACAGAATGGGTCCGTAACTTGAGGATTATCCTCATTGCTGCACAGAAGAATTATGTCCTTGAAGCACCGCTAGGTGACATGCCCCCTCCCGCTAATGTAGACGCTTTGAACGTCTGGCAGACGCGGTCTGATGAGTACATGATAGTTCAGTGTGCCATGCATTACGGCTTAGAACCGGGACTTCAATGACGTTTTGAACGTCATGGAGCATATGATATGTTCCAGGAGTTGAAGTTAATATTTCAAGCAAATGCCCGGTTTGATAAATATAAGATTTCCAATAAGTTCTATAGCTGCAAGATGGAGGAGAATAGTTCTATCAGTGAACACTTGCTCAGAATGTCTGGGTACTACAATCATATGACTCAACTTGGATGCAAAGTTGACGAAGATAGTGTTATTGATAGAGTTCTTCAATCACTGCCACCAAGCTATAAAGGATTCGTGATGAACTATAACATGCAAGGGATGCAGAAGAAAATTCCCGAGCTCTTCGCTATGCTCAAAGCTGCGGAGGTAGAAATCAAAAAGGAGCATCAAGTGTTGATGGTTAACAAGACCACTAGTTTCAAGAAAAATGGCAAGGTAAAGAAGGAGAACTTCAAGAAGAATACCAAGACAATTGGTACTCCCACGAAGAAACCCAAGTCTGGAGCCAAGCCTGAAACTGAGTGCTTCTACTGCAAAGGGACTGGACACTGGAAGCGAAACTGCCCCAAGTATTTGGCGGATAAGAAGGATGGCAAGGTGAACAAAGGTATATGTGATATACATGTTATTGATGTGTACCTTACTAATGCTCATAGTAGTACCTGGGTATTTGATACCGGTTCGGTTGCTAATATTTGTAACTCGAAACAGGGACTACGGATTAAACGAAGATTGGCTAAGGACGAGGTGATGATGCGCATGGGAAATGGTTCCATAGTCGATGTGATCGCCGTCGGCATGCTACCTCTACATCTACCTTCGGGATTAGTTTTAGACCTGAATAATTGTTATTTGGTGCGAGCGTTAAGCATGAACATTATATCTGGATCTTGTTTATTACGAGACGATTATTCATTTAAATCTGAGAATAATGGTTGTTCTATTTATATGACTAATATCTTTTATGGTCATGCACCCTTGAAGAGTGGTCTATTCTTGTTGGATCTCGATCGCAGTGATACACATATTCATAATATTGAAGCCAAAAGATGCAAGGTTAATAATGATAGTGCAACTTATTTGTGGCACTGCTGTTTAGGTCATATTGGTGTAAAGCGCATGAAGAAACTCCATAGTGATGGACTTTTGGAATCACTTGATTACGAATCACTTGGTGCTTGCGAACCATGCCTCATGGGCAAGATGACTAAAAATTCGTTCTCCGGAACAATGGAGCGAGCAACAGATTTGTTGGAAATCATACATACTGATGTATGTGGACCGATGAGTGTTGAAGCTCGCAGCGGGTATCATTATTTTCTGACCTTCACTGATGATTTGAGCAGATATGGGTATATCTACTTGATGAAGCACACGTCTGAAACATTTGAAAAGTTCAAATAATTTCAGAGTGAAGTAGAGAATCATCGTAACAAGAAAATAAAGTTTCTATGATCTGATCGTGGAGGTGAATATTTGAGTTACGAGTTTGGTCTTCATTTGAAACAATGTGGAATAGTTTCACAACTCACGCCACCCGGAACACCACAGAGTAATGGTGTGTCCGAATGTTGTAACCGTACTTTATTAGATATGGTGCAATCTATGATGTCTCTTACCGATTTACCACTATCGTTTTGGGTTATGCATCAGAGACAGCTACATTCACGTCCAATAGGGCAATATCTAAATCCGTTGAGACGACACCTTATGAACTGTGGTTTGGCAAGAAACCAAAGTTGTTGTTTCTTCAAGTTTGGGGTTGCGATGCTTATGTGAAAAAGCTTCAACCTGATAAGCTCGAACCCAAGTCGGAGAAATGTGTCTTCATAGGATACCCAAAGGAGACTATTGGGTACACCTTCTATCACAGATCCGAAGGCAAGATATTCGTTGCTAAGAATGGATCCTTTCTAGAGAAGGAGTTTTTCTCGAAAGAAGTGAGTGGGAGGAAAGTGGAACTTGATGAGGTAATTGTACCTTCTCCCGAATTGGAAAGTAGTACATCACGGAAACTAGTTTCAGTGATTCCTACACCAATTAGTGAGGAAGCTAATGATGATGATCATGAAACTTTGGATCAAGTTACTACTGAACTCGTAGATCAACCAGAGTACGTTCCGCGCCAGAGTGGTACGGCAACCCAGTTCTGGAAGTCATGTTACTAGACCATGATGAACCTACAAACTATGAGGAAGAAATGATGAGCCCAGATTCCGCAAAATGGCTTGAGGCCATGAAATCTGAGATGGGATCCATGTATGAGAACAAAGTGTGGACTTTGGTTGACTTGCCCGATGATCGGAAAGCCATCGAAAATAAATGGATCTAAATGAGGAAGACCGACGCTGACAGTAATGTTACTGTTTACAAAGCTCGACTTGTTGTGAAAGATTTTCGACAAGTTCAAGGAGTTGACTACGATGAGATTTTCTCACCCGTAGAGATGCTTAAGTCTGTGTGAATCATGTTAGCAATGGCCGCATTTTATGATTATGAAATCTGGCAAATGGATGTCAAAACTGCATTCCTGAATGGATATCTTAAAGAAGAGTTGTATATGATGCAACCAGAAGGTTTTGTCGATCCTAAAGGTGCTGACAAAGTGTGCAAGCTCCAGCAATCCATCTATGGACTCGTGCAAGCATCTCAGAGTTGGAATATACGCTTTGATAAGTTGATTAAAGCATATAGTTTTATACAGACTTGCGGTGAAGCCTATATTTACAAGAAAGTGAGTAGGAGCACTATAGCCTTTCTGATAAGTATATGTGAATGACATATTGTTGATCAGAAATGATGTAGAAATTTTTTGGAAAGCATAAAGGAGTGTTTGAAAGGAGTTTTTTTTAAAGAAAAACCTGGGTAAAGCTGCTTACATATTGAGCCTCAAGATCTATAGAGATAGATCGAGATGCTTGATAAAGTTTTTCAATAAATACATAACTTGACAAGTTTTTGAAGTAGTTCAAAATGGATCAGTCAGAGAAGGAGTTCTTGCCTGAGTTGTAAGGTATGAAGTTGAGTAAGACTCAAAGCCCGACCTCGGCAAAAGATAGAGAAATAATGAAAGTCATTCCCTATGCCTCAGTCATAGGTTCTATAAAATATGCCATGTTGTGTACCAAACTTGTTGTGTACCTTACCATGAGTTTGGCAAGAAGGTACAAAAGTGATCCAGGAGTAGATCACTGGACAGCAGTCAAAATTATCCTTAGTTACTGGATGACTAAGGAAATGTTTCTCGATTATGGAGGTGATAAAGAGTTCATCGTAAAGAGTTACGCCGATGCAAGCTTTACACTAATCCATATGACTCTAAGTATCAATCTGGATGCGTATTAAAAGTGGGAGCAATTAGCTAGAGTAGCTCCATGCAGAGCATTGTACACATAGAAATTTGCAAAATACATACGGATCTGAATGTAATAGATCCGCTGACTAAACTTCTCTCACGAAGCAAAACATGATCACACCTTAGTACTCTTTGGGTGTTAATCACATGAGGATGTGAACTAGATTGTTGACTCTAGTAAACCCTTTGGGTATTGGTCACATGGCGATGAGAACTATGGGTGTTAGTCACATGGCGATGTGAACTATTGGTGTTAATCACATGGTGATGTGATCTAGATTATTGACTCTAGTGCAAGTGGGAGACTGAAGGAAATATGCCCTAGAGGCAATAATAAAGTTATTATGTATTTCCTTATATCATGATAAATGTTTATTATTCATGCTAGAATTTTATTAACCAGAAACTTAGTACATGTGTGAATACATAGACAAAACAGAGTGTCCCTAGTATGCCTCTACTAGACTAGCTCATTGATCAAAGATGGTTATGTTTCCTAGCCATAGACACGAGTTGTCATTTGATCAACGGGATCACATCATTAGGAGAATGATGTGATGGACAAGACCCATCCGTTAGCTTAGCACTATGATCGTTTAAGTTTTACTGCTATTGCTTTCTTCATGACTTATACATGTTCCTAAGACTATGAGATTATGCAACTCCCGAATACCGGAGGAACACTTTGTGTGCTACCAAATGTCACAACATAACTGGGTGATTATAAAGGTACTCTACAGGTGTCTCCGAATGTACTTGTTGGGTTGGCGTATTTCGAGATTAGGATTTGTCACTCCGATTGTCGGAGAGGTATCTCTGGGCCCACTCGGTAATACACATCACTATAAGCCTGGCAAGCATTGCAGCTAATGAGTTAGTTGCGGGATGATGTATTATAGAACGAGTAAAGAGACTTGCCAGTAACGAGATTCAACTAGGTATTGAGAAACCGATGATCGAATCTCGGGCAAGTAACATACCGATGACAAAGGGAACAACGTATGTTGTTATGCGGTTTGACCGATAAAGATATTCGTAGAATATGTGGGAGCTAATATGAGCATCCAGGTTCCGCTATTGGTTATTGACCGAAGACGTGTCTCGGTCATGTCTACATAGTTCTCGAACCCGTAGGGTCTACACGCTTAAGGTTTCAATGATAATTTTATTATGAGTTTATGAGTTTTGATGTACCGAAGGAGTTCGGAGTCCCGGATGAGATCGGGGAAATGACGAGGAGTCTCGAAATGGTCGAGACGTAAAAATCGATATATTGGACGACTATATTCGGACATCGGAAAGGTTCCAAGTGATTCGGGTATTTTCGGAGTACCGGGGAGTTACGTGAATAGAAGAGAGAGGCCAAAAGGAAGGAGGCGCGCGCCCCCTTCTGGTCCGAATTGGACAAGGGGTGCAACCCCCTTTTCCTTCTCCCTCTCCCCCTCTTTCCTTCTCTCCTACTCCGGAAAGGAAAGGGGAATCCTGCTAGGACTTGGGAGTCCTAGTAGGACTCCCCACACTTGGCGCGCCCCCTCTAGGGCCGGCCTCTCCCTCCCTCCTTTATATACGGGGGCAAGGGGGCACCTCTAGACACAACAATTGATCTCTTGATCTCTTAGCCGTGTGCGGTGCCCCCCTCCACCATAGTTCTCCTCGATAATATTATAGCGGTGCTTAGGCGAAGCCCTGCGACGGTAGAACATCAAGATCGTCACCACGCCGTCGTGCTGACGGAACTCTCCCTCGACACTCGGCTGGATCGGAGTTCGAGGAACGTCATCGAGCTGAACGTGTGCTAGAACTCGGAGGTGCTGTAGTTTCGGTGCTTGATCAGTCGGGCCATGAAGACGTACGACTACATCAACCGCGTTGTTCTAACGCTTCCGCTTTCGGTCTACGAGGGTACGTAGACACACTCTCCCCTCTCGTTGCTATGCATCTGGTAGATAGATCTTGCGTGATCGTAGGAACATTTTAAAAATACTATGTTCCCCAATAGTACGCCCCGAAACTCTTCCGGTGTCCAAATAGTATCGTCCTATATATCAATCTTTACCTCTTAATAATTTCGGAGCTCCTCGTCATGTTCATGATCTCATTCAGGACTCCGAGAAACATCCAGTCACCAAATCACATAACTCATATAGCACTATATCGTCATCGAACGTTAAGTGTGCGGACCCTATGGGTTCGAGAACTATGTAGACATGAACGAGACACCTCTCCGGTCAATAACCAATAGCGGAACGTGGATGCCCATATTGGTTCCTACATATTCTACAAAGATCTTTATCAGTCGAACCGTTATGACAACATATGTAATTCCCTTTGTCTATCGTTATGTTACTTGCCCGAGATTCGATCATCGGTATCTCCATACCTAGTTTAATCTCGTTAACAGCAAGTATCTTTACTCGTTCCATAATACATCATCTCATAACTAACTCCTTAGTCATTATGCTTGCAAGCTTCTTGTGATGTGTATTACCGAGAGGGCCCAGAGATACCTCTCCGATACACGGAGTGACAAATCCTAACATTAATCCATGCCAACTCAACAGACACCTTCGGAGATACCTGTAGAGCATCTTTATGATCACCCAATTACGTTGTGACGTTTGATAGCACACAAGGTATTCCTCCGGTATCCGGGAGTTGTATGATCTCATAGTCGAAGGAATATGTATTTGACATTAAGATAGCAATAGCAATAAACTGAATGATCATATGCTAAGATAACGGATGGGTCTTGTCCATCACATCATTCTCCTAATGATTTGATCCCGTTATCAAACGACAACTCATGTCTATGATTAGGAAATCTTAACCATCTTTGATCAACGAGCTAGTCTAGTAGAGGCTTACTAGGGAGATGGTATTTGTTTATGTATTCACACATGTATTTAAGTTTACGGTTGATACTTCCAAAACATATCTATAATTTCTGCTTGCTCCATGCCTCTTTTGGGTGATATTGCTATGATATTTATACACTTCCATACACTTTTGATCATATTTGGACTAACCTATTAACTCAGTGCACCCCAGTGCCAGTTTCTGTTTTCTGTTGTTCTTGTATTTCAGGTTTTCCCATTACGAGAACTGCCAGAAAAATCCCGGAAAAATTATATAAAAAATCTGTGTTCCAGAAGCTTCCCGGCTGCCAAAATACAGCCGGAGGGGGGCCACCAGGGCTCCAGGCGCCCTGGTGGCGCGGCCCCCCTGGCCGCGCCGGGGGGGCGCTTGGGCCCCCCGAGCCTCCGCTGATGCCCCCCTTTGGCATATATTTATATCGTGTCCCGAAACCCTCGAGACGGGAACCCTTTTTCGCGATCTCATCTCTGTTTTGCCGCCGCCGCCGCTTCCAAGATCGGGAGCACCAGGAGAACTCTTCCCGGCACCCTGCCGGAGGGGAGGATCACCACCGGGAGCTTCTCCACCACCATGGACGCCTCCCGGATGAGTTGTGAGTAGTCTCCCTTGGACCATGGGTCCATGACCAGTAGCTATGTGATGTTCTCCTCCCGTTCTTGTGCTTCACTAATTAGTCCTCGTGAGCTGCCCTACATGATCGAGGCACATATGTAATCCTTATGCTGTTGCTATGTTGAGTTTGCTGGGATCCGATGGATTGTGAGATTATGTTCAGATTGTGTTTGAGTAATATATTTGATCTACCTCTTTTATATTTATGTTCGTAAGTAATTCTTGCATGTTCTCCGTTGTTATTTATTGCTTTGGCCAAGTAGTAGGTAGTGACTCCAAGAGGGAACGTTATGCTTGATTGTGGGTTCATGCCCCTCGATGACTAGCTTGAGTGACAGAAACATGATTCTATGGTGTGTCCGAACGTCGTAACCGTACTTTATTAGATATGGTGCGGTCTATGATGTCTCTTACCGATTTACCACTATCGTTTTGGGGTTATGCTTTAGAGACAGCTACATTCATGTTAAATAGGGCACCATCTAAATCCGTTGAGACGACACCTTATGAACTTTGGTTTGGCAAGAAACCAAAGTTGTCATTTCTTAAAGTTTGGGGCTGCGATGCTTATGTGAAAAAGCTTCAACCTGATAAGCTCGAACCCAAGTCGGAGAAATGTGTCTTCATAGGATACCCAAAGGAGACTGTTGGGTACACCTTCTATCACAGATCCGAAGGCAAGATATTCGTTGCTAAGAATGGATCCTTTCTAGAGAAGGAGTTTCTCTCGAAAGAAGTGAGTGGGAGGAAAGTGGAACTTGATGAGGTAATTGTACCTTCTCCCGAATTGGAAAGTAGTACATCATAGAAACTGGTTCCAGTGATTCCTACACCAATTAGCGAGGAAGCTAATGATTATGATCATGAATCTTCGGATCAAGTTTCTGCTGAACTTCGTAGATCAACCAGAGTACCTTCCACGCCAGAGTGGTACGGCAACCCAGTTCTGGAAGTCATGTTACTAGACCATGATGAACCTACGAACTATGAGGAAGCGATGATGAGCCCAGATTCCGCAAAATGGCTTGAGGCCATGAAATCTGTGATGGGATCCATGTATGAGAACAAAGTGTGGACTTTGGTTGACTTGCCCGATGATCGGCAAGCCATAAAAAATAATTGGATCTTCAAGAGGAAGACCGACGCTGACGGTAATGTTACTGTTTACAAAGCTTGACTTGTTGCGAAAGGTTTTTGACAAGTTCAAGGAGTTGAGACTTTCTCACCCGTAGCGATGCTTAAGTCTGTCCGAATCATGTTAGCAATTGCCGCATTTTATGATTATGAAATTTGGCAAATGGATGTCAAAACTGTATTCCTGAATGGACATCTCAAAGAAGAGTTGTATATGATGCAACCAGAAGGTTTTGTCGATCCTAAAGGTGCTAACAAAGTGTGCAAGTTCCAGTGATCCATCTATGGACTGGTGGAAGCATCTTGGAGTTGGAGTATACGCTTTGATGAGGTGATCAAAGCAAATGGTTTTATACAGACTTGTCGAGAAGCCTGTATTTACAAGAAAGTGAGTGGGAGCTCTGTAGCATTTCTGATATTATATGTGGATGACATATTGTTGATTCGAAATGATATAGAATTTCTGGATAGCATAAAAGGAGACTTGAATAAGAATTTTTCAATGAAAGACCTCGGTGAAGCTGCTTACATATTAGGCATCAAGATCTATAGAGATAGATCAAGACGCTTAATTGGACTTTCACAAAGCACATACCTTGATAAAGTTTTGAAGAAGTTCAAAATGGATCCGTCAAAGAAAGGGTTCTTGCCTGTGTTACAAGGTGTAAAGTTGAGTAAGACTCAATGCCCGACCACTGCAGAAGATAGAGAGAAAATGAAAGTCATTTCTTATGCCTCAGCCATATGATCTATCATGTATGCAATGCTGTGTACCAGACCTGATATGTGCCTTGCTATAAGTTTAGCAGGGAGGTACCAAAGTAATCCAGGAGTGGATCACTGGACAGCGGTCAAAATCATCCTGAAGTATCTGAAAAGAAAAAAGGATTTGTTTCTCGTTTATGGAGGTGACAAAGAGCTTCTCATAAATGGTTACATCGATTCAAGCTTTGACACTGATCCGGATGACTCTAAGTCACAAACCGGATATGTATTTTTATTGAACGGTGGAGCTGTTAGTTGATGCAGTTCCAAGCAGAGCATTGTGGTGGGATCTACGTGTGAAGCGGAATACATAGCTGCTTTAGAAGCAGCAAATGAAGATGTCTGGATGAAGGAGTTCATATCCGATCTAGGTGTAATACCTAGTGCATCGGGTCCAATGAAAATCTTTTGTGACAACACTGGAGCAATAGCCTTGGCGAAGGAATCCAGGTTTCACAAGAGAACAAAGCACATCAAAAGACGCTTCAATTCCATCCGCGATCAAGTCAAGGAGGGAGACATAGAAATTTGCAAGATAATTACGGATCTGAATGTCACAGACCCGTTGACTAAGCCTCTTCCACGAGCAAAACATGATCAACACCAAGACCCCATGGGTGTTAGAATCATTACTTTGTAATCTAGATTATTGACTCTAGTTCAAGTGGGAGACTGAAGGAAATATGCCCTAGAGGCAATAATAAAGATGTTATTTGTATTTCCTTATATCATGATAAATGTCTTTTATTCATGCTAGAATTGTATTAACCGGAAACTTAATACATGTGTGAATACATAGACAAAACAGTATGTCCCTAGTATGCCTCTACTAGACTAGTTCATTGATCAAAGATGGTTATGTTTCCTAACCATAGACATGAGTTGTCATTTGATCAACGCGATCACATCATTAGGAGAATGATGTGATGGACAAGACCCATCTGTTAGCTTAGCACTATGATCATTTAGTTTTACTGCTATTGTTTTCTTCATGACTTAAACATGTTCCTATGACTATGAGATTATGCAACTCCTGAATACCGGAGGAACACCTTGTGTGCTATCAAATGTCAGAACATAACTGGGTGATTATAAATATGCTCTACAGGTGTCTCCGAAAGTGTTCGTGGTGTTGGCATAGATCAAGAATAGGATTTGTCACTCCGAGTGTCGATAGGTATCTCTGGGCCCTCTCGGTAATGCACATCATAATAAATCTTGCAAGAAAATGACTAATGAGTTAGTCACGAGATGATGTATTACGGAACGAGTAAAGAGACTTGCTGGTAACGAGATTGAACTAGGTATTGAGATACCGACGATCGAATCTCGGGTAAGTAACATACCGATGACAAAAGGAACAACGTATGTTGTTATGCGGTTTGACCGATAAAGATCTTCATAGAATATGTAGGAGCCAATATGAGCATCCAGGTTCCGCTATTGGTTATTGACCAGAGATTAGTCTCGGTCATGTCTACATAGTTCTCGAACCCGTAGGGTCCGCACGCTTAATGTTTGATGACGATCGGTATTATGAGTTTATGAGTTTTGATGTACCGAACTTAGTTTGGAGTCCCAGATGAGATCACGGACATGACGAGGAGTCTCGGAATGTCCGAGACGTAAAGATCGATATATTGGACGCCTATGTTTGGACACTGGAAGGGTTCCGGAAGGTTTCGAGCATATACCGGAGTACCAGAGGGTTACCGGAACCCCCCGGGGAGTTAAATGGGCCTCATGGGCCCTAGTGGGAGAAGAGGTGGGGCGGTCAGGGCAGCCGCGTGCCCCCTCCCTCTCTAGTCCGAATTGGACAAGGAGGGGGGTAGCGCCCCCTTTCCTTCTCTTCCTCTCTCCCTTTCCTTCCCCCCTCCTACTCCAACTAGGAAAAGAAGGAGTCCTACTCCCGGTGGGAGTAGGACTCCTCCCTTGGCGCGCCCTCCCCCTTGGCCGGCTGCCTCCCCCTAGCTCCTTTATATACGGGGGCAGGGGGCACCTCTAGACACACAAGTTGATCTCTCACAACCGTGTGCGGTGCCCCCCTCCACAGAAACACACCTTGATCATACTATTGCAGTGCTTAGGCGAAGCCTTGCACCGGTAGCTTCATCATCTCCGTCACCACGCCATCGTGCTGACGAAACTCTCCCGTGAAGCTCTACTGGATCAAGAGCTCGTGAGACATCATCAAGCTGAACATGTGCTGAACGCGAAGTGTCGTACGTTCGGTGCTTGATCGGTTGGATTGCGAAGAAGTACGACCACATCAACCGCGTCACTAGATGCTTCCGCTTTCGGTCTACGAGGGTACGTAGACACACTCTCCCCTCTCATTGCTATGCATCTAGTAGATAGATCTTGCATGGTCGTAGGATTTTTTTGAAATACTACGTTCCCCAACAGCATCCACTGGATTGGTACATTTCCTAGCAATGTGCCCTAGGGTTCCACATTTTTTGCACTTACGCTGTCTTTTTACACGACCCTCTTCACCTCTTATCATCCAGTTATTCCTTGGTCTTCCTAGCGGTCTAGTCAGTACATGAGAATGTAGTTTGAACCCTGGATCTCCTATGTTCCATTGGTCTTTTCCCAAGAGTGCAAGCACATTCGAAGCATAAGCAGCCCTGAATTTGGCAACAGAAAAATATTCAGAGATGTAATGATCAACTTCACCATCTTCACCACCTATAACAGTCATCAGATGTAGATCATGTATGCATGGCTTCCCACGGAGCTGCCTGCTACTTCTCGAGCTTGCGTTGTATTCCCTCGAAGAGGAAAGGGAGATGCAGCACAGTAGCGTAAGTATTTCCCTAAGTTTTTGAGAACCAAGGTATCAATCCAGTAGGAGACAACGCGCGAGTCCCTCGCACCTGCACAAACAAATTAGAACTTCGCAGCCAACGCGATAAGGGGTTGTCAATCCCTTTACGGTCACTTACGAAAGTGAGATCTGATAGAGATGATAGTTTGATATTTTTGGTATTTTTGGATATAAGAACAGAAAGTAAAAGCGGAAAAGTAAAGTAGATTGTAAATTGATATATTGAGAATAGACCCGGGGGGCATAGTTTTCTCTAGTGGCTTCTCTCATGATAGCGATATTCTACGGCGGGTAAACAAATTACTCTCGAGCAATTGATAGAAAAGCGAATAATTATGAGACTATATAGGCATGATCATTATATATAGGCATCACGTCCGAGACAAGTAGACCGAAACGATTCTGCATCTACTACTATTACTCCACACATCGACCGCTATCCAGCATGCATCTAGTGTATTAAGCTCATAAGAACGGAGTAACGCCTTAAGCAAGATGACATGATGTAGAGGGATAAACTCAAACATAGTGATATAAACCCCATCTTTTTATCCTCGATGGCAACAATACAATACATGCCTTGCTTCACCTACTGTCACTGGGAAAGGACACCGCAAGATTGAACCCAAAGCCAAGCACTTCTCCCATTGCAAGAACTATAGATCTAGTAGGCCAAACAAAACTAATAATTCGAAGAGACTTACAAGGATATTATAATCACACATAAAGAGTTCAGAAAAGAACCAAATATTTCTCATAGATAATCTTGATCATAAACCCACAATTCATCGGATCTCAACAAACATACCGCAAAAAGAGATTACATCGAATAGATCTCCTCGAAGACTGAGGAGAACTTTGTATTGAGATCCAAAGAGAGAAAAGAAGCCATCTAGATACTAGCTATGGACCCGGAGGTCTGTGGTAAAGTACTCACAACTCATGGTGAGGCGATGATGTTGATGTAGAAGCACTCCATGGAAGACCCCCCCCCCCCGGCGGAGCTCCGGAACAGGCCCCAAGATGGGATCTCACGAGAACAGAAGGTTGCGGCGGTGGAACTAGGGTTTTCTCCGTTGTTCTGATAGTTTGGGGGTACGTAGGTATATATAGGAGGAAGGAGGGCATCGAGGGCCAGATGAGGCGCCCACGAGGCAGGGGGGCACGCCCTATAGGGGGGCGCCCCCCACCCTCGTGGACGCCACGTCAGCCCTACTCCGTGGTTCTCAAGTCTCCCATGCGTATTTTGCTCCAAAAATATCTCTCCCGAAGCTTTCATTCCGTTTGGACTCCGTTTGATATTCCTTTTCTGTAAAACCCTAAAACAAGCAGAAAAAAACAGCAATCTGGACTGGGCCTTTGGGTTAGTAGGTTAGTCCCAAAAATAATAGAAAAGTGTATAACAAAGCCCATTAAACATCCAAAACATTATAAATAATAGCATAGAACAATAAAAAATTATAGATACGTTGGAGACGTATCACTGCCATTGCCTACAACTGCATTCCCTAGTTGCCGGCTTAACTGGATATCTCCATACCCTGTTTTACTGTCAGTATATGTTACCTCAACCTCGTGTGTTGCCACTCGAATGCATTTCATGTTCAGTCCTCTTGCCTTGGCATGCAATGCCTTAATAGGAGATGGGAGCATCAGATGGCCAACATATTCTCTTTCTGCAATTCTTTTGCGAAGATCCATCTTTATCATGATCATCTTTAGAATCTTATCAAATATTTTCCATATCGGAAGCCCTTTCAATGACTTGATCTTTGCATTGAAACACTCTGCCAGGTTACTGGTCACATAGTCTACTTTGCAGATTTCATTGAATTTGCTTCTTGACCACAACTTTCCATGATGTGCATCTAGGTACTCCTTCAACAGAGGATTGTGAGCATACAACACTCTCAAATGATGCCCATGCTTCCTCTCACTACATGTGTATGATGCTGGCCATAAGTTCTCATCATAAACTTTACCGTTGAATTTGTTTTAGAAATTCTGCGCTAGGTTTGCATGCATTCCCTATGCTCCACTCCAGGGAATAAAATTTCCTATACACTCTCCAAACCCTTGCAAGCATATGTGTGTATAGCTAAACCTAGGGGTGTACCTATAAGGTTGCGCAACTGTTGCAGAAACCAGACCCAACTTTCCTTAGACTATGCCTCCACCACACCAAATGCAACTGGGAATAGCTAGTTGTGTCCATCAACTGCAGAAGCTGCCACTAGTTGTCCTCTCCACCTTCCATTCAAAGCAATTGCATCAATAGCTAAATAGGGCCTACAACGATCAAGAAACCCCTACCAACAAGCCTTGAAACAAACAAAAGCCCTCCCGAAGCACTTTCTAAAATGACTTCCCTTTTATTTTGTATGTAATTGTATGCTTGTCAATCTCTACAACACTCCCTGGATTAGCAGCTTCCACTTCAGATTTAAATGTGTAGAGCAACTGAAAGCTCTCATTCCAAGGACCATTAATCCTGTCATGAGCCATTTCCTTAGCATAGAAAATCCTCCTGTAAGGTATATCAATCATGTACTTCTCAAATAACTTCCCATGGAGTGTTGTTGGACCAAGTGTTGGTGTTTCTCTCAACCAATCCAAAATTGCATCTGCCACCCACCTAGTCTTTGCTAGCTTTGTTTTAGCCTTCCTTCCTCCCCCTCCAGGTAGACAAGTGTGCTGGTGTGGGTTCTTTTTTATATGAAACAAAATGGGACCCAAACAAAATAGGGATATTGTTAGAAAACATTACACAATGATCTAAAAATAAAATGAATCAATATAAACTGAAATACACAAACCTAAATGAACTTGCTCCTCAACATATGTGATGCATGCAACCTCCATCTACACCTATCATATGGGCAATGAACAGTGAACCTTGTTGGCTCACTCCTATCAATGACATATGTATTTTCAGTGAGAATGCAATATGTAGTCACCACATTATGACAGTCCACCATCGACTGGAATATTGTGCCGACAACTAGCTAAGGATCTTCCCTGTTCCACTCAATTGTTGGCATGTCCTCACCATCATATTCATCTAAAACTAGCTTGTCGATGTTCTCCTACCTCTCTTCATCATCAGTGTCATCAAATCTAGCACGACTGATAGGTTCCTCCTGATATTCATCTTCCATTGCTTGTTTACTGACAATATCTACAAGATCAGGGAACATATTATCATCCTCATCATCATTTCGAGGCACCTCTTCGTCTGGCTCTGCATCTTGCTCTACATCGACTGTAGCAGCAACATGAGAAGCGGCACAAGAAGCAACATCCGACATATTGTGACTTCCAGAAGCACTAGCTTTGCTTGGTTTTGACCTACAAGGTGTGTCGAGGCACTCGCTATTAGTAGAGATAGAAGATTTCTCAACAACCTTCCCCTTGTCACGTGCATTGCATGGCTGAAGCACCTCGATAAGGATTTTACCAAAGCGTCTTTCGGCATTCAAAGTAAAGAGCAATCCAAGATGCTCATCGCAAGTTAGTGGGAGAAATGTTTGCTCGGTACTACTGAAAAATTTATGTTCAACAACATCGGCAGGGCTCCACCCATATGAAGAATTTTGGAGCACTGCGAGCAAATCTTTGAACAACATACTTGTTTCTACCACCTTTGGATAGAAAAATCCAATGATCATATGCGGTTTTCTACCACGCAGCACACTAGCTTCCATCCTAACCGCCAGCCGGAAAGCAAGCGAAGGATCAATCCTATTCGATTCAAATAGGGAAAATTACAGTTAGGCCGGGAACAATTCATAAAAAATTGATCGATTCACGCGGCTAGCTGTCAAATAGGGCCGAATTTATGAATGAGCAAATCAGTTAGAGGGGAAACGACGCTTACCCAAGTGTAATCCATGAATTATCCGATGTCGATTCGACCCAATCCTCTCCACGATTGATGGGCTTGAGGATCTGCTCCCACGACATTGCTGCTAAATACAGGGGGTGTGGGGCTAGATCTGGCGGAGGGCATGACGACGGCGGAGGCAAAATGGGGTTAGTGGTTGAAGGGCATGATGGCGGCTGAGGCTGCACGACGGCTGCGGAGGGGGCAGAGCGATGTGGTGTTGTAGTGGCTCGAGGTTCAGACCAGGGGATCCCTCAGACAAACTCATATGATGTGTCTCAATGGGACCCCACTCGTCAGGTCCAACAGGCGATAGAGTCCAGCGCGGCCCCACTCGTCAGAATTAGCGGTCAATGGTTTGACCCGATGACATCCTCCGTTGTGACCATTTATGAGGGTTTCGGACAAGGGAGTGGGGAAAAGTGAGCAAAAGTTAAGAGTGTGGGGATGAATGAGTAGAGCTAAGGAACCAGGGGCACATATATAAAAATCCCAAATAATTACCCCCTTTTAAAAATCCATTGTTTTATAAAAATAATGTGCCAAGAATTACCTTTAGGATGATCAGATTGCTTGTTTGGTATGTGCAGTGAAAAAACAGAAACTTTGGTTGTAATGCATGAATTTACATTTTTTACTGGAACGTCAAAAGTTTCTGATTTTTTTTACACAGTACTGCTATACAATTTTTTTTTCTAATTTTGCAGAATTTTTAGAGTTATAGAAGTATGGTTAATGTTCAGATTGCTACAGATTGTCATGTTTTTGACATATTCTGTCTTTGATGCATTGTTTTGCATGTTTTGATGAAACCTTGGATGGTAACGTTGGTATAAGACTTGGAGAAGTTAGAATACAGTAGGGATAATGCAAAAATAAAATATGAATGGGTTTACAACAATACTTAAATTGACGATTTGCTTTATTATACTAACAGATCTCACGAGGGTTTTGTTAATTTTTGTGTGATTGAAGCTTTCAAGTTTTTGGTGAGATCACGATGGATGACGGAATAAGGAGTGGCAAGAGCCTAAGCTTGGGGATGCCCAAGGCACCCCAAGGTAATATTCAAGGACTCCCAAGCAACTAAGCTTGGGGATGCCCCGGAAGGCATCCCCTCTTTCTTCTAACGACCATCGGTAAATTTACTTGGAATTATATTTTTATTCATCACATGATATGCGTAAATCTTGGAGCGTCGTGTGCTTTTTTATTTATTTTCTTTTAATAATGCACCATACTGGTATGAGATATTCCTTGGTTGATTTATAGAATGCTCTTTGCACTTCACTTATATCTTTTGAGTGTGGCTTTATAGAATGCTTCATGTGCTTCACTTATATCATTTGAAGTTTGGATGCCTGTTTCTCTACGTAGAAAAACCATTATTTGTAGAATGCTCTTTTGCTTCACTTATATTTGTTAGAGCTTGGGCAAGCCTTTTGTAGAAAGAATTAAACTCTCTTGCTTCACTTATATCTATTTAGAGAGTCAACAGGAATTGGTCTTTCACATGGTTAGTCATAAAATCCTACATAAAACTTGTAGATCGCTGAATATGATATGTTTGATTCCTTGCAATAGTTTCGCGATATAGATATGCTAATATGTGGGAGGTACTAGTGAATGATTGTGGTTTAGTAAGAATATTGGTGTTAAGGTTTGTGATTCCCGAAGCATGCATGTATGGTCTCCCGTTATGCTAAGAAGTTGGAGCACAGTTTATTCTTGATTGTGTATCTTTGTGTGAAGGTCGGGGGCGCGCGATGGTTAACTCCTATAAACCTCCCCCTAGGAGCATGCGTAGTAGTACTTTGCGTCGAGTGCTAAGAAACTTTTGCAATAAGTATGTGAGTTCTTTATGACTAATGTGAGTCCATGGATTATACGCACTCTCACCCTTCCACCATTGCTAGCCTCTCTCGTGCCACACAACTTTCGCCAATGCATAAAACCCTCCTTATACCTTCCTCAAAACAACCACCATACCTACCTATTATGGCATTTCCATAGCCATTCCGAGATATATTGTCATGCAATTTCCATCATCATCATATACTGACTTGAGCGTTCATTCTCATATTGCTTTGCATGATCATAAGATAGCTAGCTGATGGAAATATGCCCTAGAGGCAATAATAAAATGGTTATTATTGTATTTCCTTAATCATGATAAAGGTTTATTGTTCATGCTATAATTGTATTGACCGAAAACTTAAATACATGTGCGCATACATGAACAAATACCATGTCCCTAGTGAGCCTCTACTAGACTAGATCATTGATCAAAGATGGTTAAGGTTTCCTAACCATAGACATGAGTTGTCATTTGATAACTGCTCTCTGACTATAGCGCCAGAAAAGCTCCTGTCTGCTAGGACTATGTCGGTATTTCCCCAAAGAGGAAGGGATGATGCAGCACAACGCCGATAAGTATTTCCCTCAGTGATGAAACCAAGGTTATTGAACCAGTAGGAGAACCAAGCAACACAACATAAACAACACCTGGACACAAATAACAACACCTCGCAGCCCGACGTGTTAAAGGGGTTGTCAATCCCTTTCAGGTAACGATGCCAGAAATTTGTAATAGATTGGAATAATAGATAGTAAAAAAATAAAATGCAGCAAAGTATTTTTGTATTTTTTGTTTAATAGATCTAATTAAAAATGCAAATTAAAAGTAGATCGCAAGCAAATATATGAGAAAGAAGACCCTGGGGTCGTAGGTTTCACTAGTGGCTTCTCTCGAGAAAGATAGCAAATGGTGGGTAGACAAATTAATGTTGGGCAATTGATAAAACCTCAAATAATTATGACGATATCCAGGCAATGATCATTACATAGGCATCACGTCCAAGATTAGTAGACCGACTCCTGCCTGCATCTACTACTATTACTCCACACATCGACCGCTATCCAGCATGCATCTAGTGTATTAAGTTCATGGAAAAACGGAGTAATGCATTAGAACGATGACATGCATGATGTAGACAAGACCAGTTTATCTATGGCGTTAGATATGGATCTCGTCATTTTATCCTTAGTAGCAACGATACATACTGATACGTCTCCAACGTATCTATAATTTTTGATTGTTCCGTGCTATTATATTATCCTTCCAGGATGTTTTATGGGCTTTTACATACACTTTTATATGATTTTTGGGACTAACCTATTAACCCAGAGCCCAGTGCCAGTTTCTGTTTTTCTCCTGTTTAGAGTATCGCACAAAAGGAATATCAAACGGAGCCCAATTGACCTGAAACTCAATGGAGGTCATTTTTGGACCAAAAGAAGCCTAGAAAGTGCCGGAGGGGGGCCAGAAGGTCCACGAGCTGCCCACGAGGGTAGGGGGCTCCCCCCCTACTGGGCGCGCCCCTGCCTCGTGGACAGCCCAGAGTCCCCCTTTACTTGGCCCCGACTCCAACACCTCCTATATATACTGAAACCTCCGGAAAATAACCTAGATCGGGAGTTCCGCCGCCGAAAGCCTATGTTGCCACCGAAAACTAATCTAGACCCATTCTGGCACCCTACCGGAGGGGTAATCCCTCTCCGGTGGCCATCTTCAGCATCCTGGCGCTCTCCATGACGAGGGGGGAGTAGTTCACCCTCGAGGCTGAGGGTATGTATCAGTAGCTATGTGTTTGATCTCTCTCTCTCTCTCTCGTGTTCTTGAGATGGCACGATCTTAATGTATCGCGAGCTTTGCTATTATAGTTGGACCTTATGATGCTTCTCCCCATCTACTCTCTTGTAATGGATTGAGTTTTCCCTTTGAAGTTATCTTATCGGATTGAGTCTTTAAGGATTTGAGAACACTTGATGTATGTCTTGCATGTGCTTATCTATGGTGACAATGGGATATCACATGATCCACTTGATGTATGTTTTGGTGATCAACTTGCGGGTTCCGCGACCTTGGGAATCTATGCATAGGGGTTGGCACACGTTTTCGTCTTGACTCTCTGGTAAAAACTTTGGGGCACTCTTTGAAGTTCTTTGTGTTGATTGAATATAGATGATTCTGAGATTGTGTGATGCATATCGTATAATCAAGCCCACAGATACTTGAGGTGACAATGGAGTATCTAGGTGACATTAGGGTTTTGGTCGATTTGTGTCTTAAGGTGTTATTCTAGTATGAACTCTATGATAGATCGAACGGAAAGAATAGCTTCGTGCTATTTTACTACGGACTCTTGAATAGATAGATCGAAAAGAATAACTTTGAGGTGGTTTCGTACCCTACCATAATCTCTTCGTTTGTTCTCTGCTATTAGTGACTTTGGAGTGACTCTTTGTTGCATGTTGAGGGATAGTTATGTGATCCAGTTATGTTATTATTGTTGAGAGAACTTGCACTAGTGAAAGTATGAACCCTAGGCCTTGTTTCCTATCATTGCAACATCGTTTATGCTCACTTTTATCTTTAGTTACCTTGATGTTTTTATATTTTCAGATTGCAAAAACCTATATCTACCATCCATATTGCACTTGTATCACCATCTTTTCACCGAACCAGTGCACCTATACAATTTACCATTGTATTGGGTGTGTTGGGGACACAAGAGACTCTTTGTCATTTGGTTGCAGGGTTGCTTGAGAGAGACATTCTTCATCCTATGCCTCCCGGGATTGATAAACCTTAGGTCATCCACTTGAGGGAAATTTGCTACTGTCCTACAAACCTCTGCACTTGGAGGCCCAACAATGTCTACAAGAAGAAGGTTGCATAGTAGACATCAAGCTCTTTTCTGGCGCCGTTGCCGGGGAGGTTAGTGCTTGAAGGTATATCTTTAGATCTTGCAATCGAATCTTTTAGTTTCTTGTTCTATCACTAGTTTCGTTTATAAAAGAAAACTATAAACAAAATGGAATTACAGTTACCTCATATGCTTAACCTTTTTAATATCTTTCGTGAAAATGATGGGAAGGAAAATTGTGCTCAAGTACTAGAAGAAGAATTACATATAATGCTTGGCATAAAATATGTGAATGGTGAGCATGATTGCAATGTTGTTAGTATGAATTCTTTGAATACCCATGATGCTAATGATATGCAAAGCCACAAGCTTCGGGAAGCTATGTTTGATGAAGATGATATTTTTAGTCCCCCAAGTTTTGATGAGAAAATTTATATGATGAAAGCATGCCTCCTATTTATGATGATTATATTGATGAAAGTGGATTTGGAGAGGTCATGACTTTATTTAGTGATGAATCCACTATTTCGGAAGAGGTTCCAATTGATTACGAGAACAAAGTTGCTATCTATGATGATTATTGTGATGACTTGTATGCTATTAATAGTAATGATAACCATGAAACTTGGCATCATGATTTTAATTTTCAATTGGATTATGCTTCACATGATAGTTATTTTGTTGAGTTTGATCCCACTACTATTGATGAGAATAAATTTGCTTATGTGGAAAGTAATAAAATTTATATGCTTGGGGATCATGAAAAGAATGCTTTATGTACTTTTTATATGGTTGAATTCATTCATGATGCTACTGAAAATTATTATGAGAAAGGATCATATGCTTGTAGGAATTGCAATAGTATGAAGTTTCCTCTCTATGTGCTTAAAATCTTGAAGCTATGCTTGTTTTGCTTTCCTATGCTAGTTGATTATTGTTCCCATAAGTTGTTTGCTCACAAAATCCCTATGCATAAGAAGTGGGTTAGACTTAAAGGTGCTAGTTATATGCTTCATGATGCTCCCTTTATGTTTCAATTCTTATCTTTTATGCGAGCATCATTGAAATCATCATGCCTAGCTAGGGGCGTCAAATGATAGCGCTTGTTGGGAGGCAACCCAACTTTATTTTTGTATTTTGCTTTTTGCTTCTGTTTAGGAATAAATATTGCATCTAGCTTCTGTTTAGATGTGGTTTTGTGTTTTAATTAGTGTTTGTGCCAAGTAGAACCTTTGAGAAGACTTGTGTGAAGTTTATATGGTCTTGTTGTAAAAAACAGAAACGTTAGCGCTCACTAGAATAGTCACCAGATTTTACTGGAGAGTGGTATTTAGTTTATTCTTTTTGCAGATGATTAATAGACAAATTCCTCACGTTTACCAATTATTTCAATTTTTTGGAGTTACAGAAGTATGCGAAAGTTATAGATTACTACAGACTGTTCTGTTTTTGACAGATTCTGTTTTTCGTGTGTTGTTTGCTTATTTTGATGAATCTATGAGTAGTATTGGAGGATATGAATCATAGAGAAGTTGGAATACAGTAGGTTTAACACCAATATAAACAAAGAATGAGTTCATTACAGTACCTTTTGAGTGGTGGTTTGTTTTCTTATACTAACGGAGCTCACGAGATTTTTGGCTAAGTTTTGTGTTGTGAAGTTTTCAAGTTTTGAGTATGGCTTTGATGGACTATGGAACAAAGAGTGGCAAGAGCCTAAGCTTGAGGATGCCCAAGGCACCCCAAGGTAATATTCAAGGACAACCAAAAGCCTAAGCTTGTGGATGCCCTGGGAAGGCATCCCCTCTTTCATCTTCGTTCATCGGTAACTTTACTTGAGGCTATATTTTTATTCACCACATGATATGTGTTTCGCTTGGAGCGTCATTTTGTTTTATTTTGTTTTGCTTGCTGTTTGAATAATATCTCAAGATCTGAAATTATTAAATGTTAGATAGTCTTCACATAGTTACGTAATTATTCAACTGCTCATTGATCTTCACTTATATCTTTCGGAGTAGTTTGTTATTGCTCTAGTGCTTCACTTATATCTTTTAGAGCATGGCGGTGGTTTTATTTTGAAGAAATAGATGAACTCTCATGCTTCACTTATATTATTTTGAGAGTATTTTAGAATAGCATGGTAATGTGCTTTGGTTATAAAACTAGTCCTAATATGATAGGCATCAAAGATGAACATGGTAAAATAAACTTTCATACAAAGTGCATTGAATATGATGAGAAGTTTGATACTTGATGATTGTTTTGAGATATGAGGGTAATGATATTAGAGTCATGCTAGTGGAGTTATTATGAAATTGAGAAATACTTGTGTTAAAGTTTGTGATTCCCGTAGCATGCGCGTATGGTGAACCGCTATGTGATGAAGTTAGAGCATGAGGTGTTTGTAGAGTGTCATCCTTTGTGTGGAGGTCGGGGGTGCGCGATGGTTAACTCCTACCAACCTCCCCCCTAGGAGCATACGTTGATTGCTTTGTTTTGATGACTCGTAAATTTTTGTAATAAGTATATGAGTTCTTTATGACTAATGTTGAGTCCATGGATTATACGCACTCTCACCCTTCCACCATTGCTAGCCTCTCTTGTGCCGCGCAACTTTCGCCGGTACCATACACCCACCATTTATCTTCCTCAAAACAGCCACCATACCTACCTATCATGGCATTTCCATAGCTATTCTGAGATATATTGCCATGCAACTTTCCACCGTTCCGTTCATATGACACGCTGCATATTGTCATATTGCCATGCATGATCATGTAGTTGACATCGTATTTGTGGCAAAGCCACCATGCATAGTTTTTCATACATGTCACTCTTGATTCATTGCACATCCTGGTACACCGCCGAAGGCATTCATATAGAGTCATACTTTGTTCTAGTATCGAGTTGTAATATCGAGTTGTAAATCAATGAAAGTGTGATGATCATCATTATTAGAGCATTGCCCCATGTGAGGATAGGCCAAAAAAAAGAGAGATGGCCCAAAAAAATATAGAGATGGGCTAAAAAAAAGAGAGAAAGCCCCTCCAAAAAAATGAGAGAAAAGAGAGAAGGGACAATGCTACTATCGTTTTTCCACACTTGTGCTTCAAAGTAGCACCATGTTCTTCATGATAGAGAGTCTCTTGTTTAGTCACTTTCATATACTCACTACAAAAATAATACACTTCTGTGATGATACGTGTTTGTCATAGTAGGTCATGTTTTCTGTCATGCATGTACATCCATGACGATTTTATGACAGAATCAAGATAGTCATACCTGTGCTGTCGTACAAGTGATCCATGACATTACCAAAATTATCATCACGGAAGTGTCCACTTCCATGACGATAAATCGCGCGTCACATAAGTGCTTTCGTCAAGGGTGACCGACACGTGGCATCCACCGTAACGGAACACCGTTAAGCTATCGGGTCCGGTTTTGGATCCGATAACCCGTTAACAGCCCCGGCCAATGGGGATTTTCCACGTGTAAAATCATCGTTGGCTGTAGGAAACACGTGTCGGCTCACCGTTGGGACAGATGCCTTCCACTCATTGGACACAAAGCGCCTATGATACGTTGACACGTGGCACGGCCCAACAGAGGCCCATTCCTGTGAAAAGGCCGGCCCGTTTGACTTGGTCAAAAGGTGGCGGGCCGGCCCACGGTAAGCCTGTTAACGGTCTGTTCGCATATAGCCCATTTACAGCCCGCTAACCCAGGGCCCGTTTACGACCTATCCGAATTAGGCCCAGTAGCGTCATCTGGGCCATCGAGTATAATTCCATTCCATTTTAACTTCCAGCCCATGTATGGCCCATGACGTCTTTCGGCCCATATGAGGCCCTTAGTAACCCTCGGCCCATTAACGGCTCGTGGTAAAACTGGCTCATATTGAACAGTGCCCAACAGAGGCCCACTCTTGTGAAAAGGCCGACCTGTTTGACCTGGTCAAAAGGTGATGGGCCGGCCCACGGCAAGCCTGTTAACGGCCTGTTCGCATATAGCCCATTTACAGCCCGCTAACCCAGGGACCTATCCGAATTAGGCTCAGTAGGGCCGCCCAATATAATTCCAGCCCGTTTTAACTTCCGGCCCATGTATGGCCCATGACGTCTTTCGGCCCATATGAGGTCCTTAGTAACCCTGGGCCCATTAACGGCCCGTGATAAAACTGGCCCATATTGAAGAGTGTTTCACTTTATACCCATTAACGGCCCATTATTCCGTTGGGCCGTTCCCAGCCCATGTTATCTTTCGGCCTTCTCAGGGCCCATGTATTCTTGGGCTCATTTCCAGCATTCGTTTACTTTAGGCCCATTATTGTCACTTTCTGCTCGTGGGCCAAATTCAGCCCGTGCTTATAGTCGGCCCGTTTGTGGCCCGTTAATACGTTGGCCCGTTTTCATAGCATCATCATATACGGCCGATTAACGATGGCCCATTATGGTCAGCCCTTTATGGTCGGCCCATGAACGGATGATTTCAACTCTAGCCCATTTACGGCCATCATGTGGTCTGTTATTGGCCCATGTTTGGCCAACCGATCATACGGCCCGTAGAAGGCCCATTGTGTCTACGACCCGTAGATGGCCCATTGTTTCTATGCCCTGTAGAAGGCCCGTTGTTTCTACGGCCCTTAGAAGGCCCATTGTTTCTACGGCCCGTAAGAGGCCCATGTCAGCTATAGTAAATATGTAGCCCATGGTTAATGTGGCCTAGTTTTAAAAAATAGGATATTGCGGCCACTAGCAAACCATGGAAAAAGAACTGCACTAACTACAAGAAAACAAATAAACAAGACAATAAGGAAATAAATAGGCAGGCAACTTACGCTAGGCTATCACGGCTATTGCATATATTACATCCATTGGGCATCAAAGTTCGCCACCAGTGCAAATATAGGGAACAAATCAGCATATAAACGTCGCAGCAAAACAAGTCCAGAACTGAAACCACTTCAGAAGAGCTCAAGAAACAATATCCTGGGTACCCATAATGCTGGCAAGATGCTTAGCAAGCTTATTAACTTTCTCTTGTTTGGCGCTTAAATCCTCCAGCACTTGTTGTTGCACCCGAAAGTATGCATCTGAATTCTTCAGGGACTTCCTCAGTCCTTCGGCTTCCTGTCGCATAGCATCTGATCGATGTCTTTCAACTTGAAGTTGAGACTCAAGAAGCCGAACTGATTCAGGCAGCGAGTTCGAAGAGCTGGTGCCAGCAGTAGTAGCCACTAACTCAAACACTACATCAAGACAGGACTTTGGGGTTGTCTTAGTGTCTTCAATATAGTTTTTATCAGCTTTCTTGGAGAACAACATGGATGTCTCACTATCTTGAACCTGGTCTGCATTACTTTCTTTGCCATTGCATAATGGGGTACTCTTCTCCAATATTTTATCTGCGTTCTAAAGGAGAAACAAACAAACACATCACAGATTTACAACATAGTATATGAAACTCATTTTGGTAAACCAGTTCAGTAGTAAGGTGGACAGGATAACAGCATGAAACAAACATATATCTATGTAGTATGGTCACTGTATGGTCTATATCATTCTAGTTTATGTTGCCAAATCAAGATAGATACAGTTTGAATCGTATCTATTTAAGACAAAGCAGCATAGAAAGAATATAAGTGTGGGAAACTACACAGCAATAACAACACTTGTAATGTGCATGGCATGAGAACATAACTGTTAATTCAATTGAAACTGAAATCAAAATAGAGCAAGTTACAACAGCAAACACGTTAAAGAACCAGGTTTAAAACATACCTGTTGCGCCATTGGAGTTTCAATTGCATCCTTCAAATTTGAAATTAGTTGGTATGAGTAAATACAGTGATGCAAGAGCAAAGTAGTATGAACCATAGCTACGGAACCTGACCTGAGAACAATTCTTCTTCTGCTTTAAGCGTTGACTTGGGGTTCGGAGTGGTGGTCCTCGTGCTTTGGGCACTGCAGTTGCCTTACTAACTGCTCATGTTTGGGTGCTCTGTGGTGGAGACGATGTTCTGTCAACGGGAACTGGGTTACTATCTGCCGGGGTTGGCGTTAGAAGGGGTGTAGCTGGTTCTCTGTCCAACTGTGTAGGGGTACAATCTGTGTGAGTCCGGGTTATGCGTGGTGGGGCTGGTTCTTGGGCAAGTACAACTGTCGTGGAAATAACACGGCAGATGTCCGGTTTAGCGGACTTGATGATGGAACCATCGCACGGGTTAGCTTGAAAGGATTCATGGCACACAAAGGACACAAAGGATTTATACTAGTTCGGCCCCTTCGGAGAAGGTAAAAGCCTACGTCTAGTTCGTTTGGTATTGCTTGGGCGTCGGTTTACAGGGAGCGGATTCGCTTTGCCTGTGTCTCGACGGATTGATTGTTGCTTGTCCCTGAACCGTCCAGGCCGTCCCTTTATATAGAGGCAACGCCTGGTCCGGTTTACAGAGTCCCGAGGCCGGCTCATAATCGTGTCCGCCTCGGTCTCTGTCTTTTCTTTCTTATCTCTCAAGTTACATCTCTTGGCGGTTTACAAACCATACTTCTATACATGGGCCTTGAAATCTCATGGGCTGTAGTCTCTACTAAAATATTAAAACCAGGTATAATATCACTAAGCCGGTTTACAATAGCCGGTTTATACCTACTAACCATATCCCTGACATTAGGCCCCAGAATGATTTGAACTTTGTTCATATCAGTCTTCTTTGTCTTGTATAATTTTCTTCTTTATCTTCATCTTTTTGTAAACCGGCTCTGACGTCATCCTCCAAGATCATTAAAGTCTGACAATGACATCATCTCCGCATTTAACGCCGTGAGCTGTACTGTAGCGTATTTTAAGGGTTATCCTGAAGATCGAGGCGTCACGGGATCTTTATCCGATTTTCTGTCTCCTCGATTCTCGCACTTGTCGTTTCAGATCTGACTCCTGGTTATAAATACCGCCGTTCCCTTTCATTCTTCCTTCTTCTTGCGTCTTCTTCCTTCGTCCGCCGCCTGAACCTCAAGAACTCCATTAACGCCCGAGCTTGGAGCGCCGCCGTCATCTCGTCGAATCAAGATTTCCCCGGCCGCTGCATCAACCTGATTCGTCCAGAGAAAACTCCGCTGCTGTTCTTCATTGCTCAAGTACGTTCTTTTTTCCTTATTATTGATCTGCATCTGCCAGTGCTCCTCCTTGTTCTTCCGCCATTAGAGCTTCCAACGAAAGCTTCGCCTCTTTCTTCGTAGATACATTCCTCATAGAGAATTTGTGACCTTTAGGCCCAGTCAACAGATCTTCCGCTTAGTACTAACTTAGATCTCGCCATCTATACATAATGCTGTAGATTTATCCGTTCCGCCATTAGAACTTTTAGCAAAGCTTCATCTTGTTCAATCTTGAGCCCGTGACCCGTAATGATTTTGTTTTTCCAGTCTTCTCCATTTTTCGATCTTGAACCCATGATCCGCTCCTGTCTGGCATGTAAATTTATCTTTTTAGTATAAAGTCTTTGTAGCTTTCCTTGCATACTCTTAGATTAGTTTCTTTTTCCTCAGCATACTCAGATCTTTCCCCCTTAGCAATCTTTCGGAAACCTGTTTTTCTCCTTGGTAGATTCGCTAAGTATGTTCCGGTTTAAGTTGATATGCCCTGCTCTTGCAAAAACTCTGTAATTTGACGCAATGGTTGAACTGTTCCTCTTCAACTGCCATAAACCGGAAATGATATAACTTGTTTTATGATTGCCGGTTTAACCATGCCAACTAGTCCTCAGTTTAAACCGTTGCGTAATTTTCATAGATAGATTCCGGATTACTGCACTTTCATAATCCGTTTCTGTATTTTATCTTCTCCAGCACTTTGCTCAATGGCTAAGCAGTATGTCTCCTGCGATTGGGTCCCTTCCGTCGTTACTGAGGATGACCTAATCAAGCTGTCTAAAATCGGCACATTAGGCCCTCAATCTGAGTTAAAATGGCGTGCTCCGGGTAATGAATGCCCTCCTACTCCTAGATCCGGGGAAGTCATCGTGTTTTTGGACCACATCTCTAGAGGCTTCTCTCCCCCCGGTTCAAGGTTTTTCCGGGATGTTCTTGCCACCTTCCAGCTACACCCTCAGGATATCGGACCCAATTCCGTTTCAAACATTTGTGATTTCCAAGTATTTTCTGAGGTGTATCTGCATGAGGAACCTTCAGTTGATTTATTCCGGGATTTCTTTCATTTAAACCGGCGCTCTGAATTTACCAGCGGACCTCACCAAGAACTTGGTGGGATTAGTATTCAGAAGAGGAGGGATGTAGTCTTTCCTCACGCCGCTTTACATACTCATCCAAAAGATTGGAACAAGTCCTGGTTTTATTGTGTAGACACTTCTCCTGAAGGTGAAAATCCTTTGCCGGGTTATCGCGAAACTCGTATTCCGGCGAATCACCCCTTGCCACTACGGCTTAGTGCTGCTGAACGGGCCCGGTTCTCATCACAGCTCTCCAAGCTGAGAGCTTTTATGGCAAATGGTCTGATCGGCACTGATTTCCTTCGCTGCTGGCTATCTTGGAGCATCCTTCCCTTAAGCCGGCGTCCTAAGCTAATGTGCAAATACTCTGGTAAACCGGATGATCCTCAGAGGTTTACCAAGGATAAGCTTTCTGAACCGGAGGTAGTGGAGTCAGCCAAAAAGATTGTCAATCCTTCCTTAACAGATTGCGCTAAAGTTGGCTTGGCCCCGTACTTCAAGAAGAATAAGCTGCCTGAAGTAAGTATTTCTTTGCCATGTACTTGTAAACCGTCCTCTTTGAACCGTCTTTCAATTGCCCTTGCTTTTTCAATTAGGCTGATGACCCCTTCTGGAGGAGAAAGCCTCAGGAAAAAACCGTAAAACAGGCTCGCCGGAAGACCCCTGCAAACAAAAAGAGGAAAGCAGCCGTCGATGCCGGTTCTCCTACTGAGGATGATGATCCGGACTCCGAGGTATGCTTTATTCCGGTTTAACTTCTTGCTTCCATGCACTTGTAATCATATCTAATGATACCTTTCACAGGATCTGCCTGAAGGTGATAACCCGACTGAGATTGAGGTAACACTTCTTTCTTCTGATTCAGAACCTCTTCCTCCCAAAAATCGTCGGACCGTCAGGAAATATCAATTTTCTCATCCTTATGCTCAGTTAGACCCTAACTTTACTTTGAAGAAGCAACAGCACGAAGCCTTTCGCCGGACCACTCGCCACAGTGGCCTGGCGGTGGAGTCATCTGGGATCTCCTTAACTCCGGTTCGAAAACGCCGTGCTGAGGTGATACTCTCTCCGACTCTTCTTCATCCCAAGGCCGGACTTATCCGAAAACCCCTTAAACCGTCTGATCCTGACTATCAGGAAACTCCGTTGTCTTCTTCTGGTGAATCAACCGCTACGCAGCTTCCTCCTTTGAAAACCGTCCCAGGGTAACTTTCTTCGCCTTTTCCGGTTTATGACACCCTTTTTACCTTATAATACTAACTTATTTTGCATGTTTTTCCAGAAAACCGAAACCCAGCAAAAAGCCCAAGGCGAATAAGCCTGTTGCTGACCCTTCTGCTGATGATCCGGTTATTAATCCGTCCACAGTTGTTCCTCCAGAAGGTACTCCTGCAGCTCCTGTTGAAGAACCTGCTCTTGAAACTCCTCTTACAGAAAACGTCCAAGATCCACCAAGTCCAGCCCGGGTTAATTCTCCTCAAGTTAACCCGGCGTCTCCTGATCCGGCTCATGTTGACGTTACTCCCCCCAATGTACCCACTTCTCCTGATGTCGTGGTTACTGGCACCGCTTATGTTGCTCCAGCTGAGCCCACCGTTTTAGCAAAACATACAGCTAAAGCGGAAAAGATAGCTCAAGAAAAAGGGAAATGGAGTACTGACATATCCAGTCTTTCCAGCATGAGCGCTCAAGACATTTATTCCGGGTATTTGAACCGGCTCCACAGCAGCCGGGATTATGAAGCCAGCTTGGTGAACTTGATGAGAGAAAAATACGAAGTAAGTTTCCTCTTCTGACTTTGCTTTTTTGACGCATCTCTATCTCTTAGCAGCCCCCAAGTTCCGGTTTAGCTGCTTTACTGCAGGTGATCCGGAACTTTGTAGTTTGAACTGCTGATCCATACATTAGCTCCCAAGTATCAAGTAGATAACTTGGTTATGTAGTTGATACTTGTAATTTCAAATTGTCTTTGGTGCATTGCTTCAACTGCCATTAGCCCCCAAGTGTCAAGTAGACAACTTGGTTGTGTGCTTGAGACTTGTACTTTCAAATTGTCTTTGCTGTATTACTTCAACTGCCATTAGCCCCCAAGTGTCAAGTAGACAACTTGGTTGTGTGCTTGAGACTTGTAATTTCTAATCTTGCTTTTGAACTTTGTCTGCAGGCTGAGCTGAACCGGAATGCTCTGGAGATCAACGAACTTTGAAGCCGGCTTACGGAGGCTGAGTCAGCCGCCTCAAAGGCTAAGAAAGAACTTCAAGTGAGCTTAAAGACTGCTGAAGACTCGAAAAAATACTTTGAAGAGGAGCGGACTACTTTTGAGGTCCAGAAAAAAGATCTTGAAAAACGTGTTCAGGATGCTGAAGGAGCACTTAATCCGGTTACTGAAGAATTGACCGGGTTAAAGCGCCAGATTGACTTGATGACCTCTGCTATTTTTGGTAAATATAATCTGAACTCTTGTCTTTCTGTGTAACCTGTGCCTTGTACCGGTTTAACTATTATTGTTTGTATGTAGGGCGCCGTGTCTCCCATCTTGGGGACGACTTGCGAAAAAACTCAAAGCCTGCTATACCTTGGTCGAACAGTTGTACTCTGGAACACAAAGGATTATCAGTGCCACTTCATTTGGTAAACCAGCTCCTTCAACTATCCAGGATACTTTGAATAGTTTGTCCATTCTACCGGCTCGTCTTGAGGAAGTTAAGAAATCGGCCGCTCGAGGAGGTGCTCTTCTGGCCCTTACAAGGGCTAAAGCTTGGGTCCCGGACCTTGATCCGGAGGAGGTGTTAACCGGATTTCCTGATACCAAGGAGGACGGTTCAGCCTTCAATGAAAAAGATCTTTATGCCCTGACAAAGGAGATGCGTCCCCTTGCTAGCAAGCTTGCGGTGGAATCTGATTTGTCGCGATATCATCCATCATACAACCTGCAGAACGAGCGGGTGGAGCGACCGGTTTACGATATTGTAAACTTAATTCCGCCGGTTCGTCCTCACACCTTTGCTCCTGATATTGATCCTGTTGAGCTTATCAACGATGAAGTATATTTCCGTGCCTTGGCAAAGATTGATTGGCGTGCACCGGACTTCCAACCGCTTCACGAGGATGAAGACGTTCCGAATCAAGACGGTGGCCAACCATCTCAGCAAGGAGAGGCACAATCTTGAATTCTATTGCTGTAACCATGATTGTTATCCCGCCAAACAATGCTTCCAACTATTGGGCTTTTTATGCCTTGTAATAGGTTTAGCTGAGACTTAATGTGCTGTGATCCGACATTTTGTCTTTATGAAGTATTCATCCGTTGACCTGTTGCCTGATGCGGTTGCCTTCTTCTGTTCATATAAAAATATCGAAAAATATGTCCTAGTGGCTTACCACTGAACGGGTTAACTTGTTCTCTTAAAACATCCAATAAACATATCTTTATACTAAAGATAACTGTTATACCTGAGATGCATGTGGCCAATATACTTTAAACCGGTCAGGACTTTGAAGTCACTTTAATCGGTCTTCATCAATCCTAATAGACACTTGGAACTCTCCGGTCCATCTTGTCGATAAATCCGGCTCATCTTGTTTCAGAAAATTGTAACTTGTGCCTGATACGCCATCCGGGTTTTAATGAACACCGGGCTTGATCACAATTGGGCCGGGTTAATAAACTCCGGTCATTGTTTTGTCTCATACTGGTGACTTATAGTCAAAACCAGGCCGGTTTAAAAAACACCGGTCATTATAACTGATCATGTACTGCCAATTTGTTGGCTCATCATGAAGGTCGATCCGGGTTATGATGAACGCCGGTTTAACTCTCGCTGGTGTTCATGACCCAGACTTATAACTTTATAGATAGGTGGTCAACTTCTGGAGCTGTTCCACTCGGTTTAAAAGGTTATAGAACACAAAAAACACCAAGAAACACACAATTTTTGCAAATCAGACCATGTAGTCGAGGCTTTTTCAAAGAGCTGCCAGGCTCAAAGCAAGGTTCAGCCAATCAATGGGACGTGGGCAAACCTACTGTCCCAAGGAGCCTAGCCAATCACTGAACGTGAGCGTATCAACTGTTCAGAGGGCCGATAGAACCGCAAATAAAAACCAATCCGATCAATGGGACGTGGGCAAACCATCTGTCCCAAGGGGCCTAGCCAATCACTGAACGTGAGCGTATCAACTGTTCAGAGGGCCGAAAGAATTTGTAAATAAGAACCGATCCGATCAATGGAACGTGGGCAAACCATCTGTCCCAAGGGGCCTAGCCAATCACTGAACGTGAGCGTATCAACTGTTCAGAGGGCCGAAAGAATTTGTATTTATTGTTCCGATCACTGGGGCGCGGATTAGCCGACACTCCCAGGGGGCCTCCAGGGTTCCTCCTGAACCGGTGGGTCAATCTAGACCAATCACTGAATGTGGTACTGTCCACTTTTCAGAGGGTCGAAAGAAGAAAATTATTCCGATCACTGGGACGCGGATTGACCGACATTCCCAGGGGGCCTCCAGGGTTCCTCCTGAACCGGTGGGTCAATCTAAACCAATCACTGAATGTGGACTTGTCCAACTTTTCAGAGGGTTGCAAGAATTTATGAAACTTAATCCGATCACTGGGAGCGGATGATACCAACTCCCAGGGGGCCTCCATTGTTCTGTTTTGAACCTGTGGGTTTTCGTTTTATGGAGTCTTCTCTTCTTGAACCGGATATAATCTCCTGTTCCCAAGAGTTCTATTGCTCCTTCACATATTCTGCAAAAATTAGTTTCTAAACCGGCCAACATTGAAATATGATATTTGATAACAAACTGATATGGTTATTTGTCACAAGATTTGTGTATATGGAGAAAGGGCTGAGCCCCCGGTTTACCGAGGGTGCAGGTTTATTCATTATTCATAATATATACATAGGATACATTGGAGCACATAGCTCAAGTATAGTATGTCCGTAAATGGGCGATGTTCCACGGCCTCCTCGTCTCCTCTTCCGATGTCCGTGAATCCTTGTGTTCTCGAATGTCCACCAAGTAATATGAACCGTTGTGTAAATTCTTGCTGACCACAAAGGGCCCTTCCCATGGCGGGGATAGCTTGTGCATATCTTTTTGATCTTGGATGAGCCGGAGTACCAAGTCACCCTCCTGGAATGTCCTGGTTCTAATCCGGCGGCTATGATATCTACGCAGATCTTGCTGATAAATCGCCGACCGTGCTGCAGCTATATCCCGTTCTTCATCCAACCGGTCTAAACCGTCTTGTCTTGACTCCTCATTAACAGCTTCCACATAGGCCGCTATCCTTGGTGAATCATGGCATATGTCACTTGGAAGAACTGCTTCTGCGCCGTAAACCATGAAGAAAGGTGTATAACCTGTAGACCGGTTTGGTGTAGTGTTAATACTCCAAAGGACAGACGACAATTCTTCAACCCAACAACCTGGGGTTCTCTGCAAAGGTGTCATAAGCCGGGGTTTGATTCCTCGCAAAATCTCCTGATTTGCCCTTTCTGCCTGACCATTGGATTGGGGGTGAGCCACAGAAGACACGTCCAAACGAATATGCTCCCGTTGACAGAATTCTTCCATCTCACCTTGAGATAAATTGGTGCCATTATCTGTGATGATGCTGTGTGGAAAGCCAAACCGGAATATCACTTTTTTGATGAATTTGACCGCTGTTGCCGCATCACACTTGCTTATAGGCTCCGCTTCAACCCACTTTGTAAACTTGTCTACTGCTACCAGCAGATGAGTTTTCTGATCTTGGGATCTCTTGAAAGGACCAACCATGTCAAGCCCCCAAGTTGCAAAAGGCCAAGTTATTGGTATCATCCGGAGTTCCTGTGCCGGAACAAGAGCACGTCTTGAGAACTTCTGACAAGCATCACACTTTCGGACCAGATCCGCCGCATCTGCGTGCGCGGTTAACCAATAGAAGCCATGTCGGAATGCTTTAGCCACTAAAGACTTTGACCCGGCATGATGACCACAATCCCCTTCATGAATCTCCCTTAGAATCTCACAACCTTCCTCAGCTGAAACACATCGTTGAAATACTCCAGAAGTGCTACGATGGTGCAGCTCTCCGTTTGCAATTGTCATAGACTTGGAACGCCGGATTATCTGCCGTGCTTCCTCTTCGTCCTCCGGTAACTCTCCTCGGCTTAAGTACGCCAAATAGGGTATCGTCCAATCCGGAATAATATGGAGTGCTGCAACTAACTGTGCTTCTGGGTCCGGAACAGCTAGGTCGTTCTCCGAAGGTACTTGAACCGAAGGACTGTGCAATTCATCCAAAAAGGTGTTTGGTGGTACCGGTTTACGTTGCGACCCTAGCCGGCTTAAAGCGTCGGCCGCTTCGTTCCTCCGCCGGTCTATATGATCCACCTGATATCCCTTGAAGTGTCCTGCGACCGCTTCAACCTCTCGTCGATAAGCCGCCATGAGGGGATCCCTTGAATCCCACTTGCCCGAAACTTGCTGGGCCACTAAATCTGAATCGCCCAGGCACTTAACCCGGCTCAAATTCATCTCCTTTGACAATCGCAAACCATGAAGTAATGCTTCATATTCTGCTGCATTATTAGTACAAGGAAATAATAAGCGGAGGACATAACAAAATTTATCACCTCTAGGGGAAGTTAAGACAACTCCAGCCCCCGAGCCCTCCAACTGCTTTGAACCGTCGAAGTGAATCGTCCAATAAGTAAGATCCGGCTTCTCCTCAGGAGTCTGCAACTCTGTCCAGTCATTGATGAAGTCTACCAATGCCTGAGATTTTATAGCAGTACGCGGTACATACTTCAACTCATGCGGGCTGAGCTCAATGGCCCACTTGGCTACCCTGCCTGTAGCTTCCCTGTTCTGGATTATGTCTCCTAACGGAGCTGAACTAACCACAGTTATTGGATGCCCTTGGAAATAGTGCTTCAATTTCCGGTTTGCCATGAATACCCCATATACCAACTTCTGCCAATGCGGGTACCTTTGTTTAGACTCAATGAGTACTTCACTCACATAATAAACCGGGCGCTGAACCGGATGCTCCTTCCCTGCTTCCTTGCGCTCAACCACAATTGCAACACTGACTGCCCGTGTGTTTGCAGCAACATATAACAGCAAAGGCTCCTTATCAATGGGAGCAGCTAAAACCGGTGGTTTTGCTAGTTGCTGTTTCAGATTCTCAAACGCTGTATTTGCCTCCTCACTCCAAATGAACCGGTCCGTTTTCCTCAACATTTGATAAAGCGGGATCGCCTTCTCCCCCAATCGACTGATGAACTGGCTTAGCGCCGTGATCCGGCCTGCTATGCGCTGAACATCATTGATGCAAACCGGTTTTGTCAAAGATGCGATGGCCTTGATCTTCTCGGGGTTGGCTTCTATTCCCCTGTTCGAGACCAAGAATCCCAGAAGCTTACCAGCCGGAACACCAAAAGCACATTTCTCCGGATTAAGCATCATCCTGTAAGCTCGAAGATTATCAAAGGTTTCTTTGAGGTCCTCTATCATTGTTCTTTCTTCCTTTGATTTGACCACAATGTCATCCACATAAGCATGCACGTTCCTTCCTATCTGCCCTTTCAAACAATTCTGAACGCAACGCTGATAAGTTGCCTGTGCACACTTGAGCCCAAAGGGCATAGATACATAGCAAAAGGCACCAAAAGGAGTTATGAAAGCTGTCTTCTCTTGATCTTCAACAGCCATTTTGATCTGGTGATATCCTGAATATGCATCCAGAAAACTCAGCCGCTCACACCCTGCTGTGAGATCGATAATCTGATCAATGCGAGGTAAAGCAAAAGGATCAGTTGGGCAAGCTTTATTGAGGTTTGTATAATCCACACACATCCTCCACTTCCCATTCTTCTTTAAAACTAGCACCGGATTAGCCAACCATTCCGGATGAAAAACTTCTACTATGAACCCTGCTGCCAAAAGTCTGGCCACTTCCTCTCCTATAGCCTTGCGCCTTTCTTCATTGAAGCGGCGTAGATACTGTTTTACCGGTTTAAACTTCGGATCAATGTTCAACTTGTGCTCAGCGAGTTCCCTCGGTATACCTGGCATGTCAGAAGGCTTCCATGCAAAGATATCCCGGTTCTCATGGATGAACTCGATGAGCGCGCTTTCCTATTTGGGATCAAGGTTAGCGCTGATGGTGAACTGTTTAGATGAGTCTCCGGGCACAAAATCAACCTGCTTAGTCTCTTCCGCTGACTTGAACTTTAATGCCGGATCATGCTCGGTAGTTGGTTTCTTCAGCGGAGTCATATCTGCCGGATCAACATTATCTTTATAAAACTTTAACTCTTCCGTGGCACATACCGCTTCTGCATAAGCTGCATCACCTTCCTCACATTCCACCGCTATCTTACGACTGCCATGAACCGTGATCGTGCCTTTATGACCCGGCATCTTAAGCTGCAGGTAAACATAACATGGCCTAGCCATAAATTTAGCATAAACCGTCCTTCCAAACAAAGCATGATATGGACTTTTAATTTTGACAACTTCAAAAGTGATCATCTCCGATCTGGAATCATACTCATCTCCAAAGGTAACTTCTAAGTCAATCTTACCAACTGGATAAGCTGACTTACCTGGGACCACCCCGTGAAACACTGTGTTTGACGTGCTTAACTTTTTATCTGTTAGACCCATACGACGGAAAGTCTCGTAATACAGTATATTGATACTGCTACCCCCGTCCATGAGGACCTTAGTAAACTTGTATCCTCCCACCTGAGGTGCTACCACCAAGGCTAAATGACCCGGATTATCCACCCGTAACGGGTGGTCCTCTCTGCTCCATACAATGGGCTGTTCCGACCATCGGAGAAATTGTGGTGTCGCCGGTTCCACTGCATTAATAGCCCGCTTTAACACCTTCTGGTCTCGTTTGCACAGACTTGTGGTGAAGACATGATACTGCCCACTACTTAACTCCTTCGGGTTACTCTGATACCCGGATTGTGGCTGCTGCTGCTGGCGCTGCTGCTGCTGGTTTCCTTGATTATTATAACTCCCTTGGCCCTGTTGCTGATTATTCTGACCATTGTAACCACCTTGATGATGTGATTGATTCCCCTGACCATTGTAATTTCCTTGATTACTCTGGCCGCCTGGCCGGGGTTGATAACCACTGTTGTTGCCCCTATATCCTGATCCGGAACTATTCCCCTGATGTCCCGAACCATAGAATCCGGGCCCTGAACCGCCGTGCGGGGGCCGTCTAGGAGGATTAAAACGGCCGTTCACTGCCTTCATAAAGGGTATGCATTCTCTCATAGTATGCCTTGCTATTTCCCCCTTCCGCTATGCTTTGGACAGGGTCGATCCAACTCTTGCTCCCAGCCCAGATCTCCTCCGCTGGTTTGGAGAGTAGAATTCTCCGGATTACTCTGAAAACCATTTTGAACTCGAGTGTTAGCCACGAAATCCGACCCACTTTCTGCCTTCCGTTTGCCCAAAAGGCTTGAAGTAACCGGATTAACCGGCGCCGGTTTACCAGACTTGCTGGCCTTCCCCGCTTTATCTCCTTCTGCTTCCGGATACTTGGTATTATCCGAGTCTCCGTATTTCACCAGGGCACTCATTAAGGTCCCCATGTCATTGTAGTCCCTTTTAAGCCGTCCGAGCTTTAACTTTAACGATTCAAACCGGCAATTGTTCTCCAATGTTACAATAGCCGTACTAGGATTGATGCCATTCGAGGAGTGTAAAATTTCTGCCACTCTGCGTACCCAAGCTGCTGTAGACTCCTGCTCTCCTTGTACACAGGCTGCTAAATCTATCACCGACATCGGCTGCTTGCATGTATCCTTGAAGTTTTTAATGAACTGACTGCACAGTTCCCCCCATGACCCAACAGAGTTCGGGGGTAGAGCTTTTAACCAGGTCCGGGCCGTGCCCTCCAGCATCATAGTGAAATATTTAGCACAAGCCGATTCATCCACGTCTAACATCTCCATGGCCATCTCATAACTTTCCACCCAGGCTTCCGGCGGTAAATCGGCTGTGTAATTAGGCACCTTGCGGGGCCCTTTGAAATCCTTGGGCAACTTAACACTCCGTAGAGCGGGGACAAGACATTGTATTCCGAAGGAACTCGCCGTAGCTCCCGTTCCTGCAGAGGCTGTGTGAACCGGTGTCGATTGACGAATTTCCTCCCTGGCCTCCGATCTAGGCCGGTTTAGGTCTGGGGCTGGCATCTCCGCCCTTGCCGGATTATCCTGCCTGCGCTGATGTCTCCTGCGCTCACTGCTAGACACTTCTGGCTCCTCCCAATGTCTAGAATAACTTCGGTTGGGACGTGGTGTTGAATGTAACCTTTCCCTGCTATGAGAGTACGCTTGCTGCTGTATTAACGCAGTATTAAGTAGCTTCTGGGCCCTGCGCGCCTCTATCGCCACCGGAGACGTTTCTTCCACGGGTAAAGCGGCCAACCGCGCCGCCGCTGCAGCAATATTATCCAAAGGGTTTGAATAGTGCCCCGGAGGGACAGTAACATAAGGTGCCGATGTAATCCGACGCTCCTGTTCTGCGGCGGGCTGTTGAACCGGCTCATCCCGAGCCGGGGGTGTTCTCCGGTTTAAGGCCGGATTATTACTGGCCCCAGCCCCAGGTGTCCTGAACAAATTCGCGGATTCGTAACCTGGCGGTAGGCGGGACCGATACTTTCGCCCCCTTACTCCTTCCACAGAAGCCTGCTCCATCCTCAAATGAAAGGCTTGATCATCCAACTCTGCTTGTCTTATGGCTATCATCTCTCCTTCCGCCTTTAAATCCTCCTTTAACTGATCGATCCGACCTTTCAACTGAAGAAGCTCTGCATCATGATGCGCCTTGTCTGCCGGAGCTACGACCTCCACCGCCTTAGCCGTGAACTCCTCGATCAAGGTGGATAGAACTTCAGTAAGGGAGGGATTTGAACCGCTTCCCCCTGCACCAGCTTCTGCTGTTCATCGGGGGTTGCGAACCGGCCATGAAGACCGCCACCCGGTTTGGCGGGTCAAAGGGGCCCGGAATACAGTTTCCATCGGACTCGCCCTCAGACCGGCCGTCCCGCAACTGATACAGAGATTCAGTTTCCCCGGATGAAGATTCGTCATCTGAGTAGACGACTGTTGCCCCATCAGATTCCGATCCGTCCTCGGCTCGGCCTCCGTGAATTGCTCCAACGAACACATGCTTCATGGCAGGCTGAATCCGGGCCGATCTCGCACGCTGAGCCGGCTCGACGATGTTGGGGAGGGTGTCCGGCTCAGGTCCCGGTTCACCAATTTTGCCGATGAAGACTTGGATGCTGCCGAAGGGGACCCGGTACCCGTATTCGATCGAATCGGCCTCCGGTCCCCAACCCGCGTCGTCGATGTAGATCCGGCCACGACGACTCTTGGTCATCCGGCCGACTGCGTAACCCTTTAGCCCTTCGAAACCTCCTTTCAAGAACTCGAAACCATCGTGCGCAGGCCCCACGGTAGGCGCCAACTGTCGTGGAAATAACACGGCAGATGTCCGGTTTAGCGGACTTGATGATGGAACCATGCACGGGTTAGCTTGAAAGGATTCATGGCACACAAAGGACACAAAGGATTTATACTAGTTCGGCCCCTTCGGAGAAGGTAAAAGCCTACATCTAGTTCGTTTGGTATTGCTTGGGCGTCGGTTTACACGGAGCGGATTCGCTTTGCCTGTGTCTCGACGGATTGATTGTTGCTTGTCCCTGAACCGTCCAGGCCGTCCCTTTATATAGAGGCAACGCCTGGTCTGATTTACAGAGTCCCGAGGCCGGCTCATAATCGTGTCTGCCTCGGTCTCTGTCTTTTCTTTCTTATCTCTCAAGTTACATCTCTTGGCGGTTTACAAACCATACTTCTATACATGGGCCTTGAAATCTCATGGGCCGTAGTCTCTACTAAAATATTAAAACCAGGTATAATATCACTAAACCGGTTTACAATAGCCGGTTTATACCTACTAACCATATCCCTGACAACAACCGTGGTTCTATCTCCATCGACGGGTAGCACGATCTTTTCTGAAGACCGTGTTTTTACTCCCACAGATACTTCCATCACCCCCTCCAATTGAAATGGCTGATAAACAAGAGAAGTAATTGAATGTACATACATTGTAAGATAGACAGGTGCAATGGATAGTAGGGAAGAAAACAGGGCATGAAATAATTCACATTTATGTTGTCTAACCAAACAGAATAGCAGGACATCATTTCACATATATGATGGCTAATTAAACAGGATAGCATGACACAATTTCACATGTATGATGGCTAACTAAACATGATAGAATGACATACTTCAAAATATGATGACTATGTAAACAGGATGACATGATATAACTATACTATGTGTCTATTAAAGTGGTTGGCATGCCATAAATCACAAACATGCCGTCGATGGAAACATGATGGCATGATATAATTCACGGATAGAATGGCATAATTCAAAATATGATGACTATGTGAATAGGATGAGATGACATAACTATATTATGTCTTTAGAAAATGGGTTGGCATGCCATAATTCAGATACATGATGTCTATGTAAACATCATGGCATGATATAATTCAAATATATGATTTATATACTAAGGTAGTGAGCAGAGGGCAATCGCATATATGATGTGTCAACTAAGGAGATGGCATTCAATATCGTGTATATGATGTAAAAACTAAGCATTGCAATACAACATATGCATGATATGAGTAATATAACCCTGCCAAGTTTGAGCATACACCTCAGGGGGATAATAGGACTAGTCATCTGCCCCTGAATCCTCCTCTGAAGAGCTATCAGTAACCAGTAAGATATGCTTCACCAGGTAGCATTGTCTGCTCTGAAGACCTTGTTTTCACTCCAGATTTTCTCCATCACCAATTCAAATGGCTGATGCATAGGAAGAGCAGTTGAATATACACACATTGTCGACAAAAGCAATGAAAAACATACAAAAAAAGGACGACATGATATAATTCACATATATGACGCTTGGCTAAACAGCATGGCATTGCATAATTCAAATATATAATGCCTTGCAACAAGATATCATTGCATAATTCACATATATAAAGTCTTGCAAAAAGATGGCATTGCATAATTCACATATATGGTAATTAGACACTAAACAGGTGGCATTCACACAAATCATGTCTGAACTAAGCAAATGACATAGCAATGCAAGATGCCATACGCACGATATGAGCAACCTAACCCTGCCAAGTTAGAGCATGCACCTCGGGGGGGGGGGATAGGACTGGTCATCTGTCTCTGAATCCTCCTCTGAGGAGTTATCTTCCTCTTGATTACGATCCAAAATGGGTGGAGGGGGGGGGGCTGCCTTTGCGCCCACCATGGAGCGACGTCTGCATGAAATTTTATTGCCACGCAAGGCTCGTCTCTTTTGCTCTACATGTTCAGTTCCATTGTGTACAATTACTGACATGCATAGGAATAAAACATAGTGAGATTATGTAAGGAGTGCATGCACAAATCCAGAGTGAAGGTAGCAAACCGTGGATAGACCCAAAACCAATGATAGCAGGCAGATAATAGCTTTAGTTAAAAAATACAGATAATGGCTCATTTAATGTTTGTTTGCACCCAACATGAAACTCATAGTAGACACCCAATATGTACCCCACTACCATTTAAAAACTCAAGTTTTGGCATAAGTTTGGACCTGAGTCGGAGTCTAATACGTGAACACGACGATAAAGTAGCATGTCATTATATTAAGCGATGCATAATGTAAGCAGACACAGAAGAGTGCGACCTCTCTTGCGGACCCGTGTAGTCCTCAAGATCATCTACTTAGTTGATGATGGTAATGCAGTTGTCGTGGCTGCCGGCGGCGGGGAAGAAGATCTGAGGCAGCGAAAGACAGTCTGGAGAGCGGATCCCTGCTGTGGTCAACCCTTCCGTCGTTGGAGCAGCTGAGCTGGGGTGGAACACAGCACCGCAGGGGCAAGAGAAACCACACAAGGTTTTCTTTGACACATATCTGTAACATAAGTAATTGTGTAAGGGCTTGTTTGAACTTGAGGATTCTAACAATGTAGGGATAGGAAATAGACAGGAATAGGATAGGAATGCACGTGCAAAACAGAGAATTTAAAAACACAGGATTTCTGCCAATCTGGGTGTTTGATTCACAAGAATTGGAAGATCACAGGATGCAAAGAAGCATGGTGAGATTAAGTCAAACCACAAGAAGTGTACAACCTCTTTGGCGAAGCCATGTCGATCTCAGCGTGATTGGGTTGGCCGGTGAGGATGCTCCGGCTGACTTGGCTGTCGGAGGAGGGGAAGAAGATCTTAGGCATTTGGAGATGGAGCCCGAGGTACTGCTCCGCTGTGATGGTGGGCTTCGTCGTTGGAGCAGCTCCGGTGAGTTGTACGACGCCGAGGCTGAAGCAGGACAAGAGAGACAACGTTAACCTGAGTGGAATTCTAATAGAATCTCCGATAGATGACGTAAAATACATAACCACAAAGTGCTAGATGTATACATCAGCCGCCAACCCCCTTAAAATTGACTGACCCAAAAGTTGATTCAGTCGACTGAAGTGTAGCTAAATCGGAGCAGCATCGCAAGCAAGAGCAAGAGCAAGAGCAGCAGCGCGAGCAAGAGCAAGAGCAGGAGCAGACCAGGCAGGGGACCGAGAGCAAGAGCAGAGTAGCAGCGCGAGCGAGAGCTAAAGCAGCAGCAGCTCCTACTGATGTGGACGTCGCCACAGAGGGAGCGACGCCGTGGAGGAAGTGGCCGGTGATGCCGCCGTGGATGGAGCCACGCCGTGTCGGCTCGGGACCGAGTGCCGGCAGCACCGTGAGATCGAATCAAGAAGAAAATGTGGTTATTAATGTACAACCTCTTTGGTGGCGCTGATTAGGCCGCAGCTTCATCCGAGGAAATGGTGATGATGATGCTCTTCCGGTGGTGCAGGTGAAGACGGCGGTGTGGGAATGGAGGTGGCAGCTCCTTGGAGGTGGAGGACGGGGTGGCTGAACCGGCGGGACGACCAAATTGACGACGGATCCTCATCCGGTACGGTGGATGAGGGACATCGAGGTGTTGCTGTGGACGACGTCGTCAGGGAAAAGGCTCCGGTTGGGTGGCGGACGGAGGAGGGTGTGGGGCTACGCGGGTTTTGCCGGCCTCGGGGTACGAATGGGTGGGCGGATAGGATGGGAGTGGGGAACCATGGCTTAGGGACGCGCTTGTCCAAAATGTGGGGTAAGTTACGAAAGTACCCCCACCGATTTGAGGCGGTTCTTTCCATTCAGGGGTATCACAGGCATTTCGCGTGTCGGGATTTCACAGGTGGTGGGAGTTTTCGCGCGCGTTGAAATTTTGGAATAACAAGGCACAGGTTGAGATGGAGGGAGTTCTCGGAGCACAACGAGACAAAGATATATCTTAAATATTTCGGGCTAACAAGGCGCGGGTTGAAATTTCCGGACAAGCCTAACATGTACTGTACCAAATCAATTCGCACTACAAATGTCATTCAAAACTTTGAATTCATGTTATGTTCAATTAAAATATTTCGCTACGTGTATAATGCATGCAACCTAGTACTCAAATGAACGTTTTAGTGCATTCCAAACGTATATACTACCACTTCAATATGAACTAAATTTGAATTCGTTTCTCCATTTGAATAAGATCTACAATAATGATTGTTGTGAAGTCAAAGCATTTGAATTCGTTTCTCTGTTTTAATAAGATCTACAATCATCATTATTGTCAAGTTAAACCATCATTTGTGTATTATCTTCACAGCACACCACATGATTAGTCTCGAGTTACATATGAACTATGTGTACTATATGAACTCGAACTCGGTTTTTTAATCCACTTTATGTTGATTTGCATATGTTTAAAACACTATGATCTCCTATTCAAATATATGAATACACTTTCATATCAAATTATGATCTTTGTTAGTCTCTTACACTCACACAATCCTCTAACCTTTGTAGCTACCACTAACTTTCTCTCGTGCATGCATGCGCCCTCCTCGCTCTCCCCCTCCCTCAGCATTTTATCCATCGCGCACATTCATTTTGTTTTCTTTAGGACGTTCTCCCAGAGTCTCCACAACTCCTTTCCGACACACACCGATCGATAAACCTCTCCAGTGATGTCTGCCTACAACATACACACGCACCTTCAATCTCCTCCTTTATGTGTCCTTGCCTCGTGTCTCTCATACGGTCCCACACCCGTGTAAACTCTCGCCCCTCTTTTCATCGATCTTACAATCGCACACTCCTACCCCTATCTAGCTAGTAGCTGGGCCTCTCGCACCACCTCCTAGCTCCATTCTCTTTGTCTATCCATCTCGCCGACCCTTATTTGCCTCTAACAAATGGACGTACATCGACCGATCTCCTACTATACATATAGCTAGCTAGGTCCTTATAACTCGTTTTTCCCCACGCGTCGATCGATCTACCTCATTAGTTATGTCTCTCCCTTCCTCCGACAAACAACAATTGATCTATCGATCTAGTTAGGTTTGCTTACCAAACACATGGTTCCCCTTCATCATCCATGGATGTGTCCTGACAGATCTATCACACACAGGCACACACAGAAACACATCCCCACTCTTATTGATAATATTGCAGTCCCACCCTTAGTTTGTCTAGTAGGCATCTCCCACCATCTTCGAGAAGCAACTCCATCACCCATCCAACACTCTACCCCTCTCCCTCCCTCTCTCTCTCCTCTCTTTCTCTCTCTCTCTCTCTGTCCCATCCTATTTCCCATCCTTCAGTTATGTATGGATGTCGACCGATCTCCCTCAAGACATAGCTGGGTCTCTCATTCTCAAAACATATACGAGTCGTTCTACCTCTATAGTTAGGCCTCTGCCTACCCCTCCCCAAACCCCCTCGCACACACACACACACACACACACACACACACACACCGATACATCGAGCGCTCTAGTCATGTCTCCCTGCCACACACAAACTTGACCTGTGCCCTCTGACGTTCCGGTAGCTAGGTCAGTCGCCATATATCTTTGACTTGCACACACACACACACACAGTTTCGATGGGTCTCTTCATCGATCTCGCACCCACCCACTTGATCCTCTCTTCGACTCTATCGATATCTATGACCCCTCCCTCTCTTCTCGTGGATCGCCCGACCCTCTATATATGATATGGATATGCCTCCATTTCACACGCATTGCATGCAGAATTTTGTTTGAGATGTCATCGACACATATTCCCACAAATACATTCACGAAATCAACCTCCCCCCAAAACAAAAAGCACTCACGAACACACACAAGCCATTTGTCTAGGTTTGTATCTCTCACACACAACCATGTAGGTGGGGGACGTGCACGAAGAGAAGAGGTGCACGAACGGCGCACGTACTCTCGTCTCTTTCCCAACCACACCCGCACGGGTACACAGTGGAGCTCATTTCTGTAGGAAAAGGCAGCCCACGTGGTAACTTGGCACGTGTACTGGTTGTCCACTAGATGGAGGAAGGATCGTCTACCACGGGTGAACAAACAAATTGCGACTTGACGCGTTATGTTAAAAAAGAGGCAAACAATGTGGGGCCTACCTTAGAGGCAAGGGTCCTGGAGTACTTTTGATGTGTCCCGTCAACTCGTAGAATGAGGAGAAGCTTGCTTAGTACACCATCTCCCCCGCCCACGGGCGCGGTGGCTCGCAGGACGAGGTGAAGCTTGCTTACTACGCCTTACGCCCGCTCCCTCATCCACGCGCGCGGTGGCTCGTAGGACGAGGAGAAAATTTTACTACTCCCTCTGTTTACTCCTCGTCCCTACTACCTTGGTTAGAGAGATTATCATATTGTTTGGAATATATATGTCCATTAGTAGATTTCAATATGAACTACTAGTACATACTCCAAACACTGATGTATATAGACGTATTTTAGAGTGTAGATTCACTCATTTTGCTCCGTATGTAGCATAAAGTTGAGACACTTAGTTTGGAACGGAGGGAGTACATATTTGCTATGATCTGTCAATCATTGAGATGCAATAGCATGCATGTTAGTCTCCTTTGTATTTGATGAAATGTCGCAACGGGCAACCTTGGACGCAAGATACATGTAACAGAAGCTGGAAGCTTCATAACATTGTACTATCTCGCTGATAAATTACAGTACGTACTCCCTCCGTTCCTAAATATAAGTCTTTGTAGAGATTCCACTAGGTGGACTACATACGGAACAAAATGAATGAATCTACACTTGAAATGCATCTATATACATTCGTATGTGGTTCATGGTGAAATCTCTACAAAGACTTATATTTAGGAACGGAGGAAGTACTATTACTATGTAAAGTGTTTTTTTGCCATTGTACTATGTAAAGAGTTAGGTGTCGCACGGTGTCCAGAAAATATGGTGATAGTGTGAGGTGGGCCATGTAATCACTGAGCCTCCGTGTTTTCACTACTCTTGCACTCCTCCGCCGTAAGAATGGAGTGAATTGTAATATAGTAGTACCTCCTTTCGCCGAAAGCGTGGGACATCCAGCAGTCCTACCACCTCAGTAATAATGACCAATGAGCCGTCAAATCACATAGACCCAGCAGTAAGTTGGACGGACGAAGCAACAATCACTCTTGAATCTGCTTCTCCCTTCAACACAGGCGCCAGTGAGAGGTCGCGTCCGCTCTGCCCGGGCATGAATGCGGCATCGATTCTTTGTAGCGGCGCTGACCGTTTCGGGCGGGAAGCGCGTGCGGGCGATGGAGGGGCTTTGGGTGGGCCAGGCTGGTCAGGAGCGGGCGTGGCAGTTGTCCGCCTGTCCCTACCGGATGCCCGGAAACGAGCGGATGCACCGACTCTCGCGGCTAAAATCGCACACTACACACCATCTATCTGTAGGAGTAGGTCGATATGTCGCTCTCTCTAACACACACATGTTGTTAAACACACACACGCACACGCACATGCACACACAGGTTCATAGAATAGGAAAATCGTGCGAGTGCAAAGCCACGGAAAGTGAGATACAAATGGAGTACGTACAAACTATGACCAGCCTAAGCAATGTAACCAAACGCTCCTTACTCTGCCTTGTTATCTCCCCCGGAAACCCAATGCATGGAGCGCAACTACGCGTTGATAAGTCAAGAAATCAAAGTCGGCTTGCATGCAAGTTAATACGTGGCCATGCATGGTAGCTAAAACGGCATCTCTTAGTTGTTTGGATCAATTTTTGCGTTTAGAGACAGAAATCAGGGCTTTGATTGGAGGAATGACCGATCAAGTTTCTCTTTCTCCAATCTGCTTGCACCTTGGTCCCGCTGCACCTTCTAACGTGACTTATTTACACCTAGACGGAGGGACTCGTATGAGATATGGTGGCACACTGACTTAGGTCGAATACAAGTGCCCAAAATTGTGTGCATGTTATAATAAGGATTCACTTAAAATAGTACGTGAGCGAACAGAGGGATCAATTGGACAGTGTTCCCGAGCAGTAGCGAGATGTGTGAGGTAAGATACACCACTGGCGCTTTTAATTTTTCTTATTATTTTTTTTGTTTCACCCTCTGACTGGTGGGACCCAACGTACTACGTGGAGAGAGGTAAGGTGACTAAGGCTGCATTATTTTTGCACCACTGTGGATAGCCTTACCACCAAAGCCACATGACACAATTATGATTTAAATCCCAATGACTCCCACACAAAAAAGAGTATAAAAGGTTATTTTCCTCTCGTGGAACATAACGGGAGGGTTGTGTAGCTGGTTAGCCTGTTCGCTCATCAAACTTGAGGTCTCGGGTTGGATAACTACACTTGAGCATAATTTGTGCCAGGAGGATTCTTTGACTGGTCAAAATGGATGGATATGGAGCTATACGATCTCGTAGTGACCGTATAATCACCTCATCACGTATAAGCTGCAGCCTCGGTGCTTGTTTTCTAGGGTTTGCACTCTTCACACTCTCTCCAGTATATATATACACGTTGCAGCCTCAACACTTGTAGTTGTTCCCTTCACACTCTCTCACCCTCTCCAGATCTAAACAAGACTTCTGGCCTCTCTCTCTCCCCTCACTGTTGGTCTGCTTGTAGTTGCTCTCTTCACACACTCTCAGCCGGCTGGATCCGTCCGCCAGGAAGGGAAGGAGGCTTAATGCTGTCGCCGTCGGCGAGGGAGGGAATCCACTACCGGCGCAGCTGTTCGCTTTCACCCAGCGGCGGCGCGGGAGGGCCTCCGACCCCTTCTTCTTCTCCGCCGTACATAGTGTGGGTCGAAAGGGCTCCGGTCGCCCACAGAACCACACCCCAAGAACCTTAAGGTATAATTTACTTATTCCACATGCATTGATCTAGCTGCATGTGGGCTTTTTCCGCTTCTGCACTCGAATCTAGGTGTTGGATCAAACAGGAAAGTAGTGGGGAAAGTTGTATACCATGAATCTAGGACGTGGTTCAAAGAGGAAAGGAATGGGGGAAATTAGTGGGAAAAGTTGTATAGCATGAATCTAGGACGTGGTTCAAAAAGGAAAGGAAGGGGGAAAGTAGTGGGGAAAGTTGTATCGCATGAATCTAAGACGTGGATCAAAGAGGACAGAAATGGGGGAAAGTAGTGGGGAAAGTTGTATAGCATAAATCTAGGATGTGGTTCACAGAGGAAACGAAGTGGGGAAAGTACTAGTACAGATTGGCTATCCAACACCTACGTTGGTCGAAAAGGGAAAACAATGACAAACGCAGTACGCACATCTGTAACGAACTGATCTTTTGTTTTGGGGGACAAGGCTGTAGAGTTTGAGCAAGACTAGATTTGCTGCGCTCACATAGGGAAAGGTGTTTAGAGATAACAAAACTGGGACCAACACAAATAAGCTCCTTGGTTGTTTGTTCTTTGTTGCAACAGACTGTGCATCACCCCAGTACATCGGTAGATGTACATGGTGCTGGTGCGTCCACTGTCCCGTGCAACTCTTTAGCTGTTGTTAATTTAAGGCCCTGTTTGGTTAAAAACTCCCTAGTCCCTACTTGCTTGGTTCCAGGGACTAAACATGGACTAGAGGTTATTAAATGACATGCTAAAAGACCATGTTACCCCTAGTAATGAACTAATAGAGACAAGGTGCCATGCGTGGTAGGGGCAATTGTTGGAAAATGTCCCAAAAAGACACTCCCTCGGGGTCTTCTTTCTTTAGTCCCAAATGCCCACTTTTAGTCCCTACAAGTCCCTCCTGTTTGGTTTAGATGGGACTGACACAGAGTTTTTAGTCCCTCCACCAAAATGTCCCTGTAAACAAGCACCCTCTAGTAATGTCGCTGGAAAATTGATGCAATGCCATAGTTAAAAGCAAATTACATGTTTAACGAATTTTATTGTTAATATAATCTTTGTTAATATTAATCAATGCCACCGTTTGAGAAATGCTACTGTCTTGCTTTCTTTCCCATTTAGATAAGGTAGATTCTTCTTTTTGTTGGCTTCTGTGTCATCCACCGTTATTGACCACTAGTTGTTTCCTTTGCACCTCTGTGTAAACAGGGTTATCTACTTCACCTCGTTGCCATTGTGACCTTTTGTTGCACCGCACAAAACACTTTTGTTTTAAGAGTGTTTTGTGCAGTTCAACGAAAATGTCACACCGACAATGTTGCTTGATTGCTTGATCTTAGTGGAACTGCACAAGTGGAGATCTTCCTTCCTATCTGTGTTGGCAAATTTGGTTCAGATCTTCTTCTTGTGAGTTGTTTGAATTCGGCGTCATGAGAGGTCAGTACTAGCCTTCTTTCACATTGAAGGCGAAGCTTGTGTGTTACTGAACCAAGTGATGAAAGGGAAGATCAAGCGGAAGAAAAACAAAAATCAACTCCTGGTGCTGTAAAGAAGCACTGGAACTATGATGACACAAGTAATGATATAGTTTTGCATCTTAATTTATTGCTATGGCTGGAACGAGCAATTGTTTTGCCACTGATTTGATGCCACTCTTAATGTAATACGTAATTATCTCTACTTGTGCAAACAGGGATCTTCTTTGAAGATACCATATATTTTAGTGGAACTGCACAAGAAGATGTTGGAAACATTAATCTAATCGAGGAGTATATAGTAAGCATGGCAACCACAGTAGATAGCAACAGATGGTTCCGGAGAAGTGCTTCATCTGTATGCTCTACACAATAAGCCTCCTGACAAAGGTTGGTACTCGCCCACTGATTTCATTCATATGATTGAGCTTTGTCATCTGTATTGGTGTTGTGCTACTGTTTAGATACTGTCATAAAAAAGTGGTATTGTCCTTGAGAAGAGCTTCATCTGTGTTGTTTTAAATATTTCCTTTCCTTTTTTGAGCAAACAGGGATGCTAGCATTTAATTATCCTCTTGTCTTTGCACAACATGATCCTCCTCCTCCTCTGAGGCCTTGTTCTGTTGAGGTGGTTTTTGAAGGGGGATTAGATCTCCTACAAGCTAAAATCCTCTCCAATCCACTCCAATCCCCTTGGGAGGAGGATTAAACGAACAAGGCTTGAAGAAGAATATGGAGTACGTGAAGTGACTAGTTCCGATTATGCCAGGATGAAGAAGCCATGTCTATCTTCTCATTAGAAGGAGCAGTTGAAGGATGGTTACATTACCCCCCACAAGACCAACCTAACTTCAGCTCAGAAGGACTGACAAATCTCCATTTTCTTGATGTGATGCGCGAGTACAATGTTGTTCTAGGATTCTTTCCGGTGAGTTCCATTTTTCTAAAAGTGTGCTCTACATCGACCATGTAGGTGCGTGTTTAAATTGTCAATTCATAGTACAATTTGCTTTATACTAATCACATTTTTGTATTTGTGCAAACAGGGGTGCTCAGCTTGATTCCACCACTAGAAAGGAGGTGCCGATAAGTTCAAGGCATTGCAACATGTAAGGGCGAAATCATACAAGCTATTCCCGAATTTGGTTGATTTTGGTGGAACTGTAGAAAAAGAATAGCTAGTCAGCTGGTTTATTTAGCACGAGGTGCCATGTCAATGTCCGAACTGATAGCAAACCCCGCCCATTCCACAATCGTAGGCATTTGATATTTTGGAATGGGAAAACCTTATCAAATTTTGCTCATTGATTTTAGCAAGAAGACATGTGTTTGATATTTTCGAATGAGACGCCCTTTGCTGTCAGCAGGGTCGATCCATTTTTTCTTTATTCTTTAGTTGTGAAGTAAATATTGGCTCTGACATGTGAATCGCTGAGATGCATAATCATCGATTGTTTCGAATGTTCTCCATCAATTGCCAGGCATGTGTGTTTGATTGCAATGTACAGGAACGCTTGAAAGCTGCTCAAACTCTTTGTACTCCTTCTGTTCCTTTTTACTTCGCACATTGTGAAAGTGCATACTTTTTTCCATAAGATTGGTCAAAGTAGAAATACTTTGACTGCAGACAAAACTTGTATGCAGACTAGAAAGGACCGGAGGGAGTACATGTGAAACTGCTGCAAACGAGGTGATCACCCTGGGAGTACATGTGAAACTTGTACGTACTGTTTTGCATGTTCATCCAATGCCAGAGATACAAGAATTCAAACTAATCGAAATAAATTCATTCATACACGGTCGGATTTCATATAAACATCCCGGATTTGATTAAATTTCATACATTCTTCAACTAAAAAGGGATGCGCTGGAGGTATAATAAATTAACCTAAGCTACCCACCTGTGTCCGGCTGAGCCGAACATAAGGTTCAGTGACTTAACTGCAGGTGTGATGGCTTCTCGCCCCTCCTTGGTTACCCCAAGTGGAAGGTTTGAGATGCAGCGTAGCGGCAAGTTTCCCTTGGAAAAGATACCAAGGATCGAATCTCGTGAGACTCCGAGGGTCGACAAGTAGGTGTCAACGGCGCCAGAAACTTAGCGGTTGACAGGACCTGCACACAGATACAGATAACTTTGCTCCCAACGAGTACAGAGAGGTTGTCAATCCCTCCGGCCTTGTTGTTTACAAAGGATCAAACACAAGAGATAATAATGATAGCTATGACTGCAACTAGGAAATAGAAACAGGAAGTAAATAGAAGGTGTGATCAGTGGTGGTAATATGGACCGGGGTCCCATGATGTTCACTAGTGATGTCTCTCTCCCAAAAGACGATAAAACAGCTAAGCGAGGTAAACAAATTACAGCTGGGCAATTGACAGGATTATGTGCCCAAACCAATGCTAACTATGCTGCAAAGAAAGGTAGAGGCTCAAAAGCATGGGCGGTACGCCAAGGCAAGTAGACCGAAATCCATCTGCATCTACTACTAATCATCCACCTTGAGATATCTATCCAGAACATCTCGCTGGTATTAAGTTGCGAATCCCACCCAAAGTGTAAACTCAAAGCAACAGACAACTGCATTAAAAGAACTTTGCGTAAAGTAAACAATCCTTGCACCCGCAAGTACAAGCACCGTTGTTTTCCCCCTTGTGGCAACAGCACATCCCCTAGACTCATGTTTCTGTCACTCAAGCTAGTCATCAGGGGGCATGAACCCACAATCAAGCATAACGCTCCCTCTTGGAGTTACTACCTACTACTCGGCCAAAGCAGTAAACAGCAACGGAGAACATGCATGAATTACTCAAGAACAAAGATATAAAAGAGGTGAATCAAATATATTACTCAAACACAATCTGAACATAATCTCATAATCCATCAGATCCCAGCAAACTCAGTAGAGCAACAGCATAAAGATTACATATGTGCCTCGATCATGTAGGGCAGCTCACGAGGTCTAAACCATGAAGAACAAAGAGGGGAGGAGAACATCACATAGCTACTGATCATGGACCCATGGTCCAAGGTGGACTACTCACAACTCATCCGGGAAGCGTCCATGGTGGTGGAGAAGCTCCCGGTGGTGTTTCTCCCCTCCGGCAGGGTGCCGGGAAGAGTTCTCCTGATGCTCCCGATCTTGGAAGCGCTGCGGCGGCGGAACAGAGGCGAGATCGCGAAAAAGGGTTCCGTCCTCGAGGGTTTCGGGACGCGAGGAATATATATGCGAAGGGGGGTCACCAGAGGCGGAGAGGGGGCCCCAGGCGCCCCCCTGGCGCGGCCAGGGGTGGGGCCGCGCCGGGTGGCCGCCTGGGCCACCCCTGGCTCCCCTCTGGCCCTGCTTTGGTTATTCGTGAAGCTTCTTGTACGCTGATTTTTCCTGTATTTTTCCCGGAATTTTTGGAGCACTTTTAATATGGGGGAAATCTGAAATAGAAAAACAGCAGAAAATAGGAACTGGCACTGTGGTGCACTGAGTTAATAGGTTAGTCCAAATATGATCAAAAGTGTATGGAAGTGCATCAATATCATAGCAATATCACACAAAAGAAGCATGGAGCAAGCAGAAATTATAGATACGTTTTGGACGTATCAACATCCCCAAGCTTAATTCCTGCTCGTCCTCGAGTAGGTAAATGATAACCAGCATAATTTCTGTGGTGACATGCTATCAACCATATAAGAACTTTTAAGTAAAACAACCAGGGCATGTAATTCAATTCAAGTCATAACAAGCAAGAGTCTATATTAGCATTGTAACAAGCAACATAAGAACATAAAGGTGCAAGAGCTCTCGCTGTCCGTGACTCGAATGTCTCCAAATGGTGTTTGCGTGCAAGAAAGGGGATAGGGATATACGAGAGAGTAAAACATAGTTTTTGTATTGTTGAGAACTTAATCTACTAAAGTTTCACACTTGGTCTTTTTTTGGAATCTTATCTTGACTCATCCCTAGACCACCGGCCAGGTACAAGTCAAAATGATCCATTCCCTTTCGATATTTTGAGCACTCATGCAATGGATGAGCGTAAGCAAGAAAGTTGACACTTAGGATGGCAAAAGGAGAAAAATGATGGAGGGGGAAGACAAAAAAGGTGTGAAAGGCTCACATCAATGAGGACAATCATAGGCGAGAGAAAGCCAAACGATAGATATGATGTGAGGAGTAGGGATTGCCATGCAACGGATGCACATATGAGCTAAGGTAAGCTCTCCAATGGAACTAGTGGGGGTGCATCCAACTTGCTTGCTCAAGAAGACCTAGAGCTCTTTTGAGGAGGCTCATAATTGGAATATACAAGCCAAGTTCAATAGTGTGAAGGTCCCCACATAGCTATATGCATGAATGATAATCTCTATGGAGTACAAGGTATAAGATGGAGTATGAGTGTGGATCTCTCAAAAGAAATAGTAGTGTGCCCCCTTCTCTCTTTTTATTTCTTTTTCTCTTTTTTTTCTATTTTTTATTTTTTTGTGGCCTCAATGGCTCTTTCTATTTAACTCTCATTTGTCCTCTTTGGGATCTTTTGATTTTGTCCTCTTTGGGATCTTTTCCTCACTTTAGGGGCAACACTCTATATATTACAAAAAGTATAGAAGATCTTTCACACTTTACAAAAGTACTCAACATAAAGAAAATGAAACTATGATGATGTATGCAAATGTATGCCTCTGCCAGTGTAGCAGGATATGCAATGATACTAGCGCGTCATGTAGCAATGATTTAGGGTAAGGCCCAACTAGCATGCGGCTCATCGATCAAGCAAAAAGCATGTATGACATGAAGATCAAGTCATGAGAAGATGGCTGTTGCATGGCAATGTATCTCGGAAAGGCTATGGAAATGCCTTGGTAGGTAGGTATTGTGGCTGTTTTGAGGAAGGATATAATGAGGCTTATGATGACAGAGCGTATCGTGCCAAGGATTTGGATGCACCAGCGGAGTATGCGCCAACTCTCGAGGTGAGAAAGGGCAATGCACAGTACCGAAGAGGCTAGAAAAATATGGCTAGGTGGAAGTGTCAACTTTCGAATACTCACATTAGTCCGAAGAACTCATGCACTTATTATCGGTAACTCTCAATCTAACTAGGAGGTTCACAAAGAGACAAGTACCCCGAGGAGGAGTGTATGGGGGTTTGGTTATCCTTGCGCATCCTCGGCTCATGGTACGTGAGTGTACTCTAATATTCGATCCCTCCAAAGATTAGTGATCCATTTAGTAGCTAAAGTTCTCAACTATTTTGTAGGTTTTCGAAAATAAACACGGATTGCCCAAAATACGACATCTATCACTAATAGGCTAAAGCTCTTGACACCAAAAGTTCAGACATTACTCATGGCAATACCTCAAAACTATTGCAAGTTACTACTAAAATTAAATAGCAACCTCAATTACCTACTTTAAGTTAAGACACACAACTCAGTGCAACAGGCAAACTCTCTTAACAAGATAATCATGAAAACTCAAGAGAGTTCAACAACCAACTAAACAAAAGCTCTTTAAAAAGAAAAGCATGAAAACTAAGAGCTAAACATGACAGCAGCTATGGAAAGACAAAGAACACACACAGCAAAGATAAGCATGAAAATCCTATGTTGTGTTCTAGGTTGAAGTGGAGCGTGTTTCTCTCCCACACAAAGAAAGCTGGGTTCTAACTTGTTATGAACAGCAAGCAAAGCTAAAGAAAACTAAAAAGGAAACTAAGAGCAAGACGCTCCAAGCATAGCACATAACGCATGAAGTGATTAAAATATAGTGGAACGAAAGACGAACTGATAATTGTTGATGGAGAAGGGGATGCATGGGGGCATCCCCAAGCTTAGATGCTTGAGTCTTCTTGAATATTTCTTGGGGGTGCACGGTGGCATCCCCAAGCTTGAGCGTTTGACCCTCCTGAATCTTCTTTTATCATCTTCCCTCGCACACTTGAAAACTCCCTTCATACATAACTCATCATAATCTGATTAGCGAGGTTAGTACCCACAATAAAATAATTTTTCCCTACTAGAAATAAAGATAATCTTGAAGAGCTACTGTTTCTCAAGATTTCCAAAAGTTTTTTGCAAAGAAAAAGCAAGCTCAAGGTTTGCAAAACGAAGAAAAGGCAAAACATGACAGAATCTGTGAAAAACAGACCAGTAGGTAGTAAATAATTTTTTCGGGGCACTTCTGCAACTCAAATCAAAAAACTCAGAACAGACGCTCGAAAGCCAATTGTATACAGCACGCTGTCAAAACAATTCAGATCAAAAAGATGATCTGGTGATTTTATACGAATTTTTCTGTCCAAGGACAGAATCTGTTTTCTGGACAGCATGTCACAACTTTTGCACTTTCTTTCAATCGGAGGCTAAACTTGGCACAAAGTTGAAAAGAAAAGATACAATGATGATGCTACTGTAGTAAAAAACATCAATACACAACAAAAGCAAAACAAAACCTTATTCGTCGTGGGCTGCCTCCCAAAAGCGCTTACTTTTATGCCTTTAAGCTAGGCATGGTGCAAAAAGATCAAGTTGTATCAATTGAACCATCGTCAAGATCATCAAAAAGCTCTTCAATAGTACAACTAGTCTTAAGAGGACTTTCAAATAAAGGCCTAATAAAGATACTTCTAGGGAGAAAACCAAAAGGTGGAAAGTCAATGGAAGATTCATTTATAAATTTATCAAAGAGAGGTATTTCTTCCAAAGTCTTCACAGTTTCAACCCCTTTGGCAATAGATGGATTACTTTTGGAACGAGGAGCCTTCGGAACGTAAACGAACTTAGGTTCCTTCTTTGCCGGAGTTTCTACCTTTTTGGCTTTGATTGAGGAGAAAGTAGTTCATAAAGTGTCAAAGATTTCCTCAATCTTGTCTATCCTAGAAGAATCCAAGTCATGGGATTTGCTGGTCTCCAAAGTTTTGAGAATTTTATGCATGGAGCTATCAAGCCTATTCAAATTCCCTTGGATCTTACGGTCCAACTCATTTATCTTATTAATGCTTGGCATCTCTAGCTCTATCTTTTCAAGTTTTTTCATAATGTGAGCTAGGGTAATGTCCTCTTGAATGCTAACAACAGGGGGATTTTCAACAAGATTTTCCATAATACTAAGAGATTCCCAAACTGGGGCTTCTAGGAAATTTCCATTGATAGCAGAATCTAGAATAAACCTATTCCAAGAAGTAATTCCAACATAAAAATTTCTAAGCAGGATAGTAGTAGATTGCTTCTTGGTGGCTCTTTTTTTAGAATCATTAATTCTATACCAAGCATCTTTTAAACTTTCACCACCTCTTTGTTTAAAGGTGAGCACTTCTGCCTCACCAAAGGCAAAAGGACCAGACATAATATCAACTAAAAGCAAAATAACTATTTTTGTAATTTTTGGTAGAGGACACTAAAGCAAAAACTGAAAGGTAAACTAATAAGACTAAAAAGCAAAGATAAAAGATAGCGTGCAACTCCCCTATCTTGAAGAGTGGAGTCCCCGGCAACGGCGCCAGAAACTTTGCTTGATGGCTTCTCGCCCCTCATTGGTTACCCCAAGTGGAAGGTTTGAGATGCAGCGTAGCGGCAAGTATCCCTTGGTAAAGATACCAAGGATCGAATCCCGTGAGATTCCGAGGGTCGACAAGTAGGTGTCAACGGCGCCAGAAACTTAGCAGTTGACAGGACCTGCACACAGATACAGATAACTTTGCTCCCAACGAGTATAGAGAGGTTGTCAATCCCTCCGGCCTTGTTGTTTATAAAGGATCAAACACAAGAGATAATAATGATAGCTATGACTGCAACTAGGAAATAGAAACAGGAAGTAAATAGAAGGTGTGATCAGTGGTGGTAATATGGACCGGGGTCCCATGATGTTCACTAGTGATGTCTCTCTCCCAAAAGACGATAAAACAGCTAAGCGAGGTAAACAAATTACAGCTGGGCAATTGACAGGATTATGTGCGCAAACCAATGCTAACTATGCTGCAAAGAAAGGTAGAGGCTCAAAAGCATGGGCGGTACGCCAAGGCAAGTAGACCGAAATCCATCTGCATCTACTACTAATCATCCACCTTGAGATATCTATCCAGAACATCTCGCTGGTATTAAGTTGCGAATCCCACCCAAAGTGTAAACTCAAAGCAACAGACAACTGCATTAAAAGAACTTTGCGTAAAGTAAACAATCCTTGCACCCGCAAGTACAAGCACCGTTGTTTTCCCCCTTGTGGCAACAGCACATCCCCTAGACTCATGTTTCTGTCACTCAAGCTAGTCATCAGGGGGCATGAACCCACAATCAAGCATAACGCTCTGTCTTGGAGTTACTACCTACTACTCGGCCAAAGCAGTAAACAGCAACGGAGAACATGCATGAATTACTCAAGAACAAAGATATAAAAGAGGTGAATCAAATATATTACTCAAACACAATCTGAACATAATCTCATAATCTATCAGATCCCAGCAAACTCAGCAGAGCAAGCAACAACATAAAGATTACATATATGCCTCGATCATGTAGGGCAGCTCACGAGGTCTAAACCATGAAGAACAAAGAGGGGAGGAGAACATCACATAGCTACTGATCATGGACCCATGGTCCAAGGTGGACTACTCACAACTCATCCGGGAAGCGTCCATGGTGGTGGAGAAGCTCCCTGTGGTGTTTCTCCCCTCCGGCAGGGTGCCGGGAAGAGTTCTCCTGATGCTCCCGATCTTGGAAGCGCTGCGGCGGTGGAACAGAGGCGAGATCGCGAAAAAGGGTTCCGTCCTCGAGGGTTTCGAGATGCGAGGAATATATATATGCGAAGGGGGGTCACCAGAGGCGGAGAGGGGTCCCCAGGTGCCCCCCTGGCGCGGCCAGGGGTGGGGCCGCACCGGGTGGCCACCTGGGCCACCCCTGGCTCCCCTCTGGCCCTGCTTTGGTTATTCGCGAAGCTTCCTGTACGCTGATTTTTCCTGTATTTTTCTCGGAATTTTTGGAGCACTTTTAATATGGGGGAAATCTGAAATAGAAAAACAGCAGAAAACAGGAACTGGCACTGTGGTGCACTGAGTTAATAGGTTAGTCCAAATATGATCAAAAGTGTATGGAAGTGCATCAATATCATAGCAATATCACACAAAAGAAGCATGGAGCAAGCAGAAATTATAGATACGTTTTGGACGTATCAAAGTGCAGTTGCGTAACTGACATGTGGTCCAGATGCCTGTTGGGCCCACATGTCAGTCACCCAACTGCACCAGCAGTTAAGTAGAAGCAGCGTCCTTCTCCAACATAGCTCTCCGACTCCACGTCGCCGCCAAGAAGCTAACCGGCCGTCAGTGGTCAACCCGCCTAGCTTGTCATAGCGATTAGGGCAGTGGTTGCCTTACTTGGACCCGAGCGGTGGCGACCTTCCGTGTTCTACTCTTCCCCGTTTTCTGTGTGGCGCGGCCTCATTTGTAGCGAGGCGGGGCCTCGGCAAAGCCGGCGATGTCCTCTGTCTAGTTGCCGGCAGGCGGCGCCTCGGCGGAGCGGGGGAAATCCTCCCCCTCGTTGCCGGCAGGGTGGGGCCTCAGTGGAGCCGGCGGTGTCCTGTGCCTCATTGTTGCCGCGGGGCCTCGGCGGAGCAGGGCCTCGTCGACGCCAGCGGAGCGGGGACTCGTTGGAGCCGGCATTGTCCTCTGCCTCGTCCTCGGTCTCGCCAAACAGCGCCTCACCCGCTACATCGCCCTCTTTGTAGGCGGCCGCAGCCTCCGCCACCCGCATGCGGTACGAGTCGAGCAGCGCCTCCTGCTCCGCCCGCTCCGCGGCGATCTGCTCCTCCACCTGCAAGTGCTCCTGGAGGAGATGGTAGTTGTAGGCGGCATCGGCCTGCGCCTCCCGGAACTGCTCCTCACGCTTCTGCCTCACCGTGTCCATATATTGGGCACGGGCCTTGCCGATGGTCATGGTGCAATGCACCGGTGGGGATGGCGCAGAGGAGGGGGTTGGCGCCGGATCGTCGACTACCATGTTCTCCATTGGGACGTCGTCGTCCTCCGGCTGCCGGCCGGCCAGCCAGTCGGCAGCAATGGCTGCCATCTCCTTGTGGTCGGTTGTCCGCCCATCCCGAAGAGCGCGAGGAAGCCATGGTGGGCAGTAGTGGTGTGGACAGAAGAATAGGAACGGATGCGGATGACTGCGTCTATGGCCGGCGTAGCAGTTTATATAGCAATGGTGGGCGGCGGAGGGACGGACGTGTGGCGCCGGAGTAGCCGCCTCAGCAACCGCGTATCATTAATGTGGGCGGTAGAAGGACGGACGGACGTCACTTGTGTCGTTTGAAGGCGGAGCAATCGCATGCACCGGGAAGCGGGGCGGGCGGCGCTGACCGTTTTGGGCAGAAAGCGCGCGCGGGCGAGGGAGGCGGTCTGGGTGGGCCAGGGCAGTCAGACTCGTGCTTGGCAGCGGGTCGGTCCAGCAGCCAGACATGCTGGCTCGCCAGCTACCTTGCCGAGCTGAGGGATGACAATCAGACGATGGACGTAGCTTCCGACCAGGAGTCGGCGCCACTGTCCAAGACGGTTCATGTCGTGTTCACCATAGAGCAGGTGCGGCCGCACTTCGACGCCCTAATGGCGGAAGAGCTACCAGCGCAGGTGGACCTATGCTGCAACCTCCGTCTCCTGAACGAGCACCGGTGAACAACAAGCGAACGACAATGCCGTCGCGGACATGTGGCCCTATGATACTGGCTTCTCGAATGAGCAGCGGGCGCTGTATCCCTCGAGGCCCTCTCCGTCGTCCTTCGAGTTGTTGCGCTCGTCGTGGTGCCGCCGTCTCGCGTTCTCAACATGGTCAACGGACATGAGGATGAGAAGATGACTTTACTTGGAGAGGATGACAGTGGGGACCCACCAGGGCCATAGCCGCACGTACGCAAGTGCCTCCTTATTAGTATATAAAACATTTTTTGCTTCCTCCTAGTTTCCAGACATCGCAGTCCCACACCATTGTCAACCTATGTAGTCAATAAATGAGAGAATTGCACAAGAAGCGGCCGACAGCTGGGACCAAGCAGCTCGAGCAGTATTTGTGTTTTTAAGGTGTGAGCACTGCAGAGTTTTTCTTGAGCGATGTTTAGCCCAGATATTAATTTTTTCTTCTCTGAAAAACAACGAAAACATCACTGCAGCTACTAACTGGGCGGGTTGTGGCCTGTCTAGCCCAGGCCAGATATCCAGCCCAGATATTATTATTTTTCAAGCTGAAAATGGCTAGCCCAGCTATATTTTTTTTTAGGAATACCCAGGCAAGGTCAAGTTGTTATTCTCCGCCCCGCTGGGCTGTAAATCTTTCCTAGGAGGGATGCATTAGGCTTAACAAGAAAATGGGCTTTAAGAAATAATAAATGGGATGTAATTATAAAAACTGGGCAGTAACTATAAAAATGCACCAAACACGTAATTACTTTATAAAATATTATTTTTGGATATTGAAAATTTTAATTTCATTAATTGTTGCGAGCGCAATGTTTCGTTGGATTTTTACGTAATATAAATTTATATTGAAATTGTATTTAATCTGACTAGAAATTTTGGGATAGCCATCAAAATGTGGGAAATTTTATTGAATTCTGTTTTGAACAGTTGGTTGAAATGGGTTGTACTTTTAACAAACTATAAATGGGCTGCAGTAAATTCCATTAGAATTCAAAAATTGGCTGCACATTCTAACAAATCTCAAATGGGCTATAAGTTCTCTGCCACACACTTGTGGCCTTACTAAGTTGACGTGTCCCCTAGAAAAAGAGAGTTGACCTGTATGCAAGGCTTTGTCAACTTATAGTCAACACACAGTTCTAGCAGCAGTGGCCTTTGATGTCCATCCAACGGATGCCGTGCTTCTTCTTCAATCTCGGATATTCTAGCTTCACCCGCCCAAAAAATGATTCCCCCCCTGACATCTGGGGCGCACCGTTTCGGAAGCTGACCTGTGGGCCTACTAAGTAGACGGGTACCAAGGGCTTTGTCAACTTAGTCAATATAGACGATTCTAGCTGCAGTGACCGTACGATGTCCATCCAATGGTCGTCGTCCTTCTTCAACCTCTGGTCTTCTTGCTCCAGCCACCCAAAGCAGCACCAGTCGTGCCACCTGCCTCCCGTGGCCGCCTATGCTGCCGCGCAGGCCTCACCGCCCCCTACTACTCCCACCGCTGGCCAGGCCATCCCTCTACTCACCCACACCCCCTGTTATTCCGCAGCAACGACAGCCTCACACCTCAGCCGAACCAGTGAACCATCGTACTCCTCTCCACGCGGGCTTCCACTGCCGCGTCTTTCCCGGCTCTGCATCGTCCCCTTCCTAGGCCTCGCCGTCGTCCACCGCCCTGGTGCTCTCGGCGCGGCGTGGTCAACGTGGTCAAGGAACAGCTTCCATCGAACGTGGACTATACATGGAGGGGCTGACAGCTGGGTCCACGATGGCAGCAAGGAAGTGCCTCCTTATTACGTGGAAAATAATGATTCCTCCACCTGACAGCAGGGACCCACCGGATGGGCCATCGTATTTCACGGAAAAAACGTTTCCCCCTGACTGCTGGGACACACTGGACGGGCCACCGTATTGCGCGAAAAAATCGTTCCCCCCCGCTGTCAGCTCAGACCCACCGGAAGTGCCTCCTTATTACGCACAAAAAAAGAATACTCCCCCTGCTGGTTGGGACCCACCTTGGTGGGAGGCTGACTTGTGGGCCTACTAAGTTGACGGGGACGGTTTGCTCTGTCAACTTAGTCAATATGCACGATTCTAGCTCGAGTGACCGTACGATGTCCATCCAACGGCCATAGTGCTTCTTCAACCTCTGGTCTTGTTGCTCCAGCCGACCAAAGCAGCGCCGGTCGTGCCGCATGCTCCTGCCTCCCTTGGTCGTCTGTGCTACCGCGGGGCCTCACCACCCCCTATTATTCCCACCGCTGGCCAGGCCATCCCTTTACTCACCCACACCCCCTATTATTCTACGGCGACGGCAGCCTCACACCACAGCAAACTAGTGAACCCTCGTACTCCTCTACGCGTGGGCATCCACTGCCGCGTCTTCCCCGGCTCTACGTCGTCCCCTTCGTAGGCCTCACCGCTGTCCACCACCCTGGTGCTCTCGGCGCGGCGTGGTCAACGTGGTCAAGGAACGACTTCCATCGGAAGAGTACTGTACGTGGAGAGGCTGACAGTTGGGTCCACGGCCGCAGCAAGGAAGTGCCTCCTTATTACGCGCAAAATAATTATTCCTCCACCTGACAGCGGGGACCCACCGGACGGGCCACCATATTTCGTGAAAAAAACGTTTCCCCCTGACTGCTGGGACCTACCAGCTACATCTTCGCACGCAAGGAAGGAAGTGCGTCCGGGCAAAAAAAAAAGGATTCGCCCCCCCTGACTACTGGGACACACCAGCTACATCTTCGCACGCAAGGAAGTGCGTCCGGGTAAAAAAAACAACGATGCGCCCCCTGACTGCTGGGACCCACCAGCTACATCTTCGCACGCAAGGAAGTGCATCCGGGCAAAATAAACGATTCGCCCCCCCTGACTGCTGGGACCCACCAGCTACATCTTCGAATGCAAGGAAGTGCCTAACAGCCAGGACCCACCTGGTCGAAGCGTACGTAGCGTTGTCATTCTAGTCGCGAACGTGTATGTACATACTGGTCGATGTAGAGGCGTCCACGTGTCGTAGTAGAGGCGCGCACGTAGCATGTACACGTACGTACATCGGCAAGTGTGCAAGAAAGAAAATACGGCCACGTACGTACATACGGGCAGGGTCTCGAATGCCTACTCGCGCATACGTACGGCCAGGGCTCGTGTACATGGCTGGGTCGGAACGGAGAAACATCATCGTTGTCGTGTTCATGGGGAGCCAACCAGCTGGGTCGGAACGGAATGCATCGTCGTGTTCGTTGGGAGGGCTTTGATAGAATAGCCGATGGAAACGAGGCCTGGCGTATCGCAGAACGGATGAAACAGCCTTGTGTTCGACCGGCCATGTTCGAAACGGGATCATGTTCATCGGGAGGGGTCTGGCATACCGCAAAACGAAGGAAACGGACCTCCTACGGTCGAAACTGGGGTCCTGTTGATCGGGAGGGGTGTGGCGTACCGCAAAACGGAGGAAACGGACTTGTGTTGGAGCGCTACGGACGAAATGGGGGCCCTGTTGATCGGGAGGGGTGTGGCGTACCGTAAAACAGAGGAAACAGACTTGTGTTGGAACGCTACGGTCAAAACGGGGGTCCTATTGATCGGGAGGGGTGTGGCGTACCGCAAAACGGAGGAAACAGACTTGTGTTGGAGCGCTACGATCGAAACGGGGGGTCCTGTTCATCGGGAGGGGTGTGGCGTACCACAAAACGGGACTCCACGGGATATTGTTCATCACCACGGTCGACCCCTCTAGCCTCCATGGGCTACTGTTCATCCACCTCGACCTCCTCCAGCTTCCACCGCGCGCTACTCCACCGGCTACTATTCAACCAGCCCTCTCCACGGGCTCCTGTTCAACCACCCCTCCACAGGCTCCTGTTCATCCAGCCCTCCACCGTCTACTGTTCATGCAGCCCTCCACGGGGTCCTGTTCATGCAGCCCCAACCGGCTCGATCGAATGGGGTCCTGTTCATGCAGAGGCAACACCACGGGGTCCTGTTCAGCCACCCCACCGGGAACTATTCATCCAAACCCTTGAGCAACGCTCACTGCTCATGCAGAGGCAGCATCGATCGGCTTCAGTTAGCAGCAGTAGCGAAGGAATCGCTCGATCGGGTTCAGTTAACATCCATCGATCGATCGCTCGGGTTCAGTAACGCGTAGCCTGTAGTGCAATCGCTCGGGTTTAGTTAGAGCCCAACGACCCTAAAAAAAGTTAGAGCCCAACGCCCCGCACCCACGCGCGTGCATGTACGAGAGAAACGCGCATCGCTCAGCCCCGACTACCCACCGTAACCGGGAACACCCCGATATTTTCCTGGCCCTCGCTTCTACCAAGGTTTTTTCCGTCATGGACGGCCCAAAGAATGTCATGCAGCTGCGTCTCCGGCCCGCCCAGGACGAAAAGCCCATTTACTGTCATGATTTTTTGTCATAGAAATAGGACCCCACCACATCTATGATGATACCGTGTTTTGTCACAATTATTGTCATAGAAGTGTCATAAGTATGACAGAAAAAAGTTTCGTTCCGACCAAAATGTCACCGATGTGTCTTTTTTTGTAGTGACTAGTGGGAATTTTCATTATAGAACTTGGCTTGTATATTCCAACGATGGGCTTCCTCAAATGCCCTAGGTCTTCATGAGCAAGCAAGTTGGATGCACACCCACTTAGTTTCTTTTGATGAGCTTTCATACATTTATAGCTCAAGTGCATCAGTTGCATGGCAATCCCTACTCACTCACATTGATATCTATTGATGGGATCTCCATAGCCTGTTGATACGCCTATCCGATGTGAGACTATCTTCCTCCTTTTTGTCTTCTCCACAACCACCACTCTATTCCACCTATAGTGCTATATCCATGGCTCACACTCATGTATTGCGTGAAAGTTGAAAGGTTTGAAAAAATTGAGTATGAAAACAAGTGCTTGGCTGAAACCGGGGTTATGCATGATATGAATATTTTGTGTGATGAAGAGAGAGCATAGCCAGACTATATGATTTTGTAGGGATAACTTTCTTTGGCCATGTTATTTTGAGAAGACATGATTGCTTTCTTAGTATGCTTGAAGTATTATTATTTCTTATGTCTATATAGACTTTTGTCTTGAATCTTATGGATCTGAATATTCATGCCACAATAAAGTAAATTACATTGAGAATTATGTTAGGTAGCATTCCACATCAAAAACTCTGTTTTTTATCATTTACCTACTCGAGGACTAGCAGGAATTAAGCTTGGGAATCCTTGATACGTCTCCAACGTATCTATAATTTTTTATTGTTCCATGCTATTATATTATCCTTCTAGGATGTTTTATGGGCTTTTATATACACTTTTATATGATTTTTTGGGACTAACCTATTAACCCAGAGCCCAGTGCTAGTTTATGTTTTTCTCCTGTTTTAGAGTATCACAGAAAAGGAATATCAAACGGAGCCCAGCTGACCTGAAACTCAATGAAGGTCTTTTTTGGACCAGAAGAAGCCTAGAAAGTGCCGGAGGGGGGCCAGAAGGTCCACGGGCTGCCCACAAGGGTAGGGGGCGCGCCCCCCCCTACTGGGCGCACCCCCTGCCTCGTGGACAGCCCGGAGTCCCCCTTTAATTGGCCCCGACTCCAACACCTCCTATATATACTGAAACCTCCGGAAAATAACCTAGCTCTGGAGTTCCGCCGCCAAAAGCCTCTGTTGCCACCAAAAAACCAATCTAGACCCGTTCTGGCACCCTGCCGGAGGGGGGAATCCCTCTCCGGTGGCCATCTTCATCATCCCGGCGCTCTCCATGACAAGGGGGAGTAGCTCACCCTCGGGGCTGAGGGTATGTATCAGTAGCTATGTGTTTGATCTCTCTCTATCTCATGTTCTTGAGATGGCACGATCTTAATGTATCGCAAGCTTTGCTATTATAGTTGGATCTTATGATGCTTCTCCCACTCTACTCTCTTGTAATGGATTGAGTTTTCCCTTTGAAGTTATCTTATCGGATTGAGTCTTTAAGGATTTGAGAACACTTGATGTATGTCTTGCATGTGCTTATCTGTGGTGACAATGGGATATCACGTGATCCACTTGATGTATGTTTTGGTGATCAACTTGCGGGTTCCGTGACCTTGGGAATCTATGCATAGGGGTTGGCACACGTTTTCGTCTTGACTCTCCAGTAAAAAATTTGGGGCACTCTTTGAAGTTCTTTGTGTTGGTTGAATAGATGATTCTGAGATTGTGTGATGCATATCGTATAATCATGCCCACGGATACTTGAGGTGACAATGGAGTATCTAGGTGACATTAGGGTTTTGGTTGATTTGTGTCTTAAGGTGTTATTCTAGTACGAACTCTATGATAGATCAAACGGAAAGAATAGCTTCGTGTTATTTTACTACAGACTCTTGAATAGATAGATCAGAAAGAATAACTTTGAGGTGGTTTCGTACCCTACCATAATCTCTTCGTTTGTTCTCCGCTATTAGTGACTTTGGAGTGACTCTTTGTTGCATGTTGAGCGATAGTTATGTGATCCAGTTATGTTATTATTGTTGAGAGAACTTGCACTAGTGAAAGTATGAACCCTAGGCCTTGTTTCCTATCATTGCAACACCGTTTATGCTCACTTTTATCTTTAGTTACCTTGCTGTTTTTATATTTTCAGATTACAAAAACCTATATCTACCATCCATATTGCACTTATATCACCATATCTTTGCCGAACTAGTGCACCTATACAATTTACCATTGTATTGGGTGTGTTGGGGACACAAGAGACTCTTTGTCATTTGGTTGCAGGGTTGCTTGAGAGAGACATTCTTCATCCTACGCCTCCCGCGGATTGATAAACCTTAGGTCATCCACTTGAGGGAAATTTGCTACTGTCCTACAAACCTCTGCACTTGGAGGCCCAACAACGTCTACAAGAAGAAGGTTGCATAGTAGACATCACATACGTGTCCGTTCCCATTCTGTCACTGGGATCAAGCACCGTAAGATCGAACCCACTACCGGGCACCTCTTCCAATTGCAAGATAAATAGATCAAGTTGGGCAGACAAAACCCAAATATCAGAGAAGAAATACGAGGCTACAAGAGATCATGCATATAAGCGATCAAAGAAACTCAAATTACTTTCATGGATATAAAAAGATAGATCTGATCATAAACTCAAAGTTCATCGGATCCCAACAAACACACTGCAAAAAGAGTTACATCATATGGATCTTCAAGAGACCATTGTATTGAGAATTCAGCAAGAGAGAGGAAGCCATCTAGCTACTAACTACGGACCCGAAGGTCTACAAAGAACTACTCACGCATCATCGAAGAGGCACCAATGGAGGTGGTGAACCCCATCCGAGATGGTGTATAGATTGGATCTGGTGGTTCAAGACTCTGCGGCGGCTGGATGAATATTTCGTCGACTCCCCTAGGGTTTCTGGAATATTGAGGTATCTATAGAGCAAAGAGGCGGTGCGGGAGGCCACTGAGGTGGGCACAATCCACCTGGGCGCACGAGGGGGGCCTGGCGCGCCCTGGTGGGTTGTGCCCCCTCGGGGCACCCCCAGGTGCTGCCTTGGCCCATCAGGTGTCTTCTGGCCCATAAAAATTCTCCAAGAAGTTTCGCTGTGTTTGGGCTCCGTTTGATATTGATTTCCTGCGTTGTAAAAAACATGCAAAAAACAACAACTGTCACTTGACACTATGCCAATAGGTTAGTACCAAAAAAAGATATAAAATGACTATAAAATGATTGTAAAACATTCAAGAATGATAATATAACAACATGGAACAATAATAATTATAGATACGTTGGAGACGCCTCAATAACGGGGTCACGTCATTAGGAGAATGATGTGGTGGGCAAGACCCATCCGTTAGCTTAGCATATGATCGTACAGTTTATTGCTATTGCTTTCTTGATGTCAAATACATATTCCTTTGACTATGAGATCATGCAACTCCCGGATACTAGAGGAATGCCTTGTGTGCTATCAAACGTCACAGCGTAACTGGGTGATCATAAAGATGCTCTACAGGTATCTCTGAAGGTGTTTTTTGAGGTGGCATGGATCGAGATTGGGATTTGTCACTCCGAGTATCGGAAAGGTATCTCTGGGCCCTCTCAGTAATACACACCATAAGAAGCCTTGCAAGAAAATGACTAATGAGTTAGTTATACGATGATGTATTACGTAGCGAGTAAAGAGACTTGTCGTTAACGAGATTGAACTAGGTATGGAGATACAGACGATCGAATCTCGGGCAAGTAACATATCGACGGACAAAGGGAGTTACGTATGTTGTCATAACGGTTCGACCGATAAAGATCTTCGTAAAATATGTAGGAACCAATATGGGCACCTAGGTTCCGCTATTGGTTATTGATCGGAGAGGTGTCTCGATCATGTCTACATAGCTCTCGAACCCGTAGGCCCCGCATGCTTAACGTTCGATGACGATATAATGTAATTTGAGTTATGTGATTTGGTGACCGAATGTTGTTCGGAGTCCCGGATGAGATCATGGGCATGACGAGGAGTCTCGAAATGGTCGAGAGGTAAAGATTGATATATAGGACGATGTTATTCGGACACCGGAAGAGCTTCGGAGTGCACCGGGTAGTCATCGGATCACCAGATAGGGTTCCAAAAACCCCCCGGAGGGTGTATGGCCCTTATGGGCCAAAGGGGGGAAGCACACCAGCCCACAAGGGAGCTGGTGCGCCCCTACACCATTGCCCACGCATCAAAGGGGAGAGGGAAGGAAAGGGGAGGTGCCCCAAAGGCAGCCATCCCCTTTTCCTTTCCCACATGCACAAATATGGTAGGGGGGATTCAGCCAGGGCAGGCGCCCTAGGGCAGCCGCCAGCCACTTGGGGCGCCCTAGGGGCTGCCTCCCCTCCCCCTCCACCTATATATATGAGAGGATAGAGAGGGGCATGACATACCATGGTTTCCTAGCCGTGTGCGGTGCCCCTCTCCCTCTAGTTTATCCTCGGTCATATTTTTGTAGTGATGCCGGAAATCATCTACTACTTCGTTCGTCTTGATGGATCAAGAAGGCGAGGGTGTCACCGAGCTGAACGTGTGATTACGCGGAGGTGCCGTACGTTCGTTACTTGATCGGTTGGATCACGAAGAAGTTCGACTACATCAACCACGTTGTTAAACGCTTCCGCTTACGGTCTACGAGGGCACGTACACACACTCTCCCCTCTCGTTGCTATGCATCTCCTTGGATAGGTCTTGCGTGTGCGTAGATTTTTTTTATTTTCCATGCAACGTTTCCCAACACTAGCATGATATTTTCATGGCTTGTCCGATTTTTTATATCTTTGCTATGCTAGATCATTACACATCCTGGTATACTGCCAGAGGCATTCATATAGTCATCATGTATTAGTTTTATCGAGTTGTAAGTACATAAAAGTGTGATGATAATCATTATTAAAGCATTGCCCCATGTGAGGAAATAAAAATAATAAAAGAGGCCAAAGAAGCCCAAAAAAATAGGCCAAAGAAGCCCATCAAAAAAATAAATAAAATTTAAAAATAGAGAAATAAAAAAATATGAGAGAAAAAGGGAGAAGGGGAAATGTTACTATCCTTTTACCACACTTGTGCTTGAGAGTAGCACCATGTTCTTCATATAGAGAGTCTCCTATATTGCCACTTTCATATACTAGTGGGAATTTTTCATTATAGAACTTGGCTTGTATATTACGATGATGGGCTTCCTCACATGCCCGAGGTCTTCATGAGCAAGCAAGTTGGATGCACACTCACTTAGTTTTCTTTTGATCTTTCTTACACTTATAGCTCTTAGTGCATCCGATGCATGGCAATCCCTACTCCTCGCATTGATATCAATTGATGGGTATCTCCATAGCTTGTTGATCCGCCTAGTTGATGTGAGACTTTCACCTTGTTATCTTCTCCACATAAACCTATAACACCACATTCTATTCCACCCATAGTGCCAGATCCATGGCTCGCGCTCATGTATTGCGTGAGAGTTGAAAAAGCTGAAGCACGTTAAAAAGTATGAACCAATTGCTTGGCTGACACCGGGGTAGTGCATGATTTATATTTTGCGTTAAGAAAATGGAACATGACAAGGCTATATTATTTTCTAGGGATAGCGTTCTTTAGCGTTGATATTTTGAAAGGCATGATTGTTTGTTGGGATGCCCGAGTATTGACGTCTTTTATGTCAAATGATAGATTATTGCTTTGAATCACTCGTGTCTTAATATTCATACTATGATTAGATTACATGATCAAGATTATGCTAGGTAGCATTCCACATAAAAAATATATCTTTTTTATCATTTACTTACTCATGGACAAGCACGAGTTAAGGTTGGGGATGCTGATACGTCTCTGTTGCATCTATAATTTTTGATTGTTCCATGTCAATATTCTACAACTTTTACATAATGTTGGCAACAATTTATATGATTTTCTTGGACTAACCTATTGATCCAGTTCCCAGTGCCAGTTCATGTTTGTTGCATGTTTTTTATTCCGCAGAAAATCCATATCAAACGAAGTCCAAATGGAATAAAAACTTATGAATATTTTTTTGGAATATATGTGAATTTTGGGAAGTGGAATCAACGCAAGGCGTTGCCCGAGGGGCCCACAAGCCCTAGGGGCGCTCCCCCTACCTAGGGCGTGCCCAGGGGGCTTATGGCCACCCCGAAGGTTGGTTGGAGGTGTCCTTCGGACGAAAGGAACCTAATATCCGGATAAAAATCGTGTTTAAATTTCAGCCCAATAGGAGTTACGGATCTTCGGGAATTTAAGAAACGGTGAAAGGCCAAAAACATGGGTCGCGAAACAGAAGAGAAACAGAGAGATAGATCCAATCTCGGAGAGGCTCCCGCCCCTCCGCCGCCATGGTGGCCATGGACCAGAGGGGAAACCCTTCTCCCATCTAGGGGAAGGTCAAGGAAGAAGAATAAGTATGGGGGCTCTCTCCCCCTCTCCCCCGGTGGCGCCGGAAAGCCGACGGGGCCATCATCGTGACGACGATCTACACCAACAACTTCGCCGCCGTCATCACCACTCTCCCTCCCTCTATGCAGTGGTGTAACACCTCTTCTACCCGCTGTAATCTCTACTTAAACATGGTACACAACGTTATATATTATTTCCCAATGTTGTATGGCTATCCTATGATGTTTGAGTAGATCCATTTTGTCCTATGGGTTAATTGATGATCGTGATTGGTTTGAGTTGCATGTATTATTTTGGTGTTGTCCTATGGTACTCTCCGTGTCACAAGCGTGAGGAATTCCCGCTGTAGGGTTTGGAATATGTTTATGATTTGCTTATGGTAGATGGCGTGAGTGACAGAAGCACAAACCCAAGTAAGTAGGTTGTTTGCATATGGGGAATAAAGAGGACTCGATACCTTATAATCCTATGGTTGAGTTTTACCTTAATGATCTTTAGTAGTTGCGAATGCTTGCTAGAGTTCCAATCATAAGTGCATATAATCCAAGTAGAGAAAGTATGTTAGCTTATGCCTCTCCCTCATATAAAATTGCAATAATGATTACCGGTCTAGTTATCGATTGCCTAGGGACAAATAACTTTCTTGTGCTAAAAGCTCTCTAATAAAACTAAGTTAGTTGTTTCTTTATCTAAACCACCCATAGTTTTTATTTACGTGCTCTTTATTATCTTGCAAATCTATCCCACAACACCTACAAAGTACTTCTAGTTTCATACTTGTTCTTGGTAAAGCGAACGTTAAGCGTGCGTAGAGTTGTATCGATGGTCGATAGAACTTGAGGGAATATTTGTTCTACCTTTAGCTCCTCGTTGGTTTAGACACTCTTACTTATCAAAAGAAGCTACAACTGATCCCCTAAACTTGTGGGTTATCAACTACCTTTGTCGAAGATTTGGCGTATACTCCAAAACATAGTCGCAAAGATACCGATGATGTTGTTTGTAATCTGATCACACCAAATATTTAATTGGGGGTGCATGATGACTTTATAGTGAAGATCTTCATACATAGACAAGATTAGCAAGTCCATGTTTTATTAACAGGTTCAATTGTCTCGATAGAGTGTGACTTCGTCGCATGTTAGGTTGGTGTCCAAAGAGGTTCTCTCACAGGCCCGACTCGTTTGAGACTCTTTATCACCCTATCCAAACTCCGCTTTCTCTATGCAAGTCCGAGTTGTACGAGAACCCTGGACTTGACCCTATAGCTCCCCCAACTAGTGTTGGAACTCTGCTACCCTACCTTAAGTTTATTCAAGTGGGTCTGAAAGAACTACATGCCCACGAGGGGTCTATATAGGCTAGGGGGCATTGAAAAGTGACCAGTTCCTTGCGTTTTTAGGGGAATTATTTCCTTGTGATGTTAGGTGGAAAATATAGTGGAGGTAATTATCGATCCATTGATCCATGGTGGACAGAGAGGGGGTAAGTCAATGTGTAGCGCTTTGTATCGCTTATAGCGATACCTAGCGGGCTCTCGCGTTAGGCGACTCCCTAAATGGGCAGACCCAGACGCATGGGAGCCCATGACCTCGCTTTTTGTTTGTTTTACTATGTTTTTTCTTTCTTTATTTCTCTTAGTTTCTTTTACGTTCGTTTATACTTCACATATTTTAAATAAATACATTACAAAAATACTATAAATAAAACATTTGAATTAATGTTAACAAGCATTTGAAATTTTTTAAATGTGTATAAAGAAAATGTTTCTCATGTAAACAATAAAATGTATGAAAAAATACAATATATGTGAAAAAAGTGGTCATGTATTTTAAAAATGTTGATCAAACAATTGAAGAAATTTCAAACAAGTATTTGAAAATTATTAATCAAACGTTGACCATGTGTTGAAAAAATGCCAACTTGTATTTGAAAAATGTTAATCAAGCATTTTGAAATGTTGAAATGTGTATACGAAAAAATGTTGCCCATATATTAAAAAATTATAATATTGTCTTTTAAAAATTTCAAAAATGTGTATAGAAAAATGTTAACCGTGTATTAAAAAAATGCTAACCAAGTATTTGAATTTTTTGAATGTGTATAAAGAAAATGTTTCTCATGTATATGAGAAATTTATACAAACAAATATACAATTTGTGTGAAAAAGTTGATCATGCATTTGAAAAAAAAAGTCCTAAACAAGTACTTGAATTTTTTAAATCAAGCGTCCGAAATATGTTAAATGTGTATAGCAAAAATGTTGACCATGTACCAAAAGAAATGTTCACCTTGTATTTGAAAAATGTCAGTCAACCATTTGAAAATGTGTATAGAAAAAGTGTTGACCATGTATTAAAAAATGTTAATCTTGCATTTGCATTTTTTAATCAAGCATTTAAAAATAAAAGTGTATATGTTTTTTGACCACTTACACAAGAAATGTAAATATTGTATTCGAAAAATGTTAATCAAGCATTTGGAAAATGTTATAAATACAAATAATATTGACTGTGTATTAAAACATGTTAAACTTATATTTGAAAAATATTAAATGTTTATTAGAAAAATATAGTTGAAGTATATAAAAATGTAGAATGAAAACAAAAAAACAAAGAAAAAGGAAAAAAATAATGAAAATGAATAAGAAATCAAAGAAAAAAGAAACAAAAATGAAGAAATGAGTGTGAAAAAATGGAAAACATTGAAAACCGATAAAGAAGCAAAGGAAAATAAGTAAACATTTAAAACCAAGAAATAAAAAAAGAACCAAAGAAAAATGAAAAAGGAAAGAAAAATCGATGAAAACAATGAAAAAAAGAAAAGGGAAACCAAACAAAAAAAACAAAAGTATAATGATGAAAGGGGTATAGGGGGAGAAGAAATAATAAAACCTAACAATGAAAACAAGAGAAAACAGAAAAAAAAAAACACACATTAGAAAACAAACGAACGAAACGAGGAGTAATACGCTATTAGGCCGGCCCATATGAGCGCGCTGTGCAGGAATGCTTCAACTACGCATGAGAGTATCTCCAACAGACGCGCTATATAAGCGGCGCATTGGAAAATATGCCTATATAGCGCGTGCAACCAAAAACAGAACTCTAGCAGATAAAATAGAGCACGCATAAAAATGAAGCTGTAAATTTAATGCACGCGGGTTGCGGGGCGGCAAATTTGGGGCGTCGGCTTGTGCGCGCGGGCTGCTGCGTATGGTGCCGCCGGGTTGGGCGCCGGATTTTACGCGTTTGATAAACCTCCCACGTGCAAAAACACTAGTTCATTGTTGTAAAAAGAAATTAGCGCCCCGTGCTACCGCGCGTATGCTCTTAGCTATAAGCCGAACATAGCATTCGCATGAGTCCATGGTGGGCGTCCATTCTTGGGGTCGATTCTTTACTTGGGCTTCTTTGCTTTACCCCACCTCTTCGGCTGTGTCTTCTTTTTTTTGTTTGATGACTTGTTGATCATAACTTTTTTTAGGTAATGTTGATCATAACTAAGGGCTTGATTTGTGTTGACTTGGTCTAGCCTTGATAACTGGTTTAGAGCATCTCCTCGCGCCCCCAACAGCCCCCCAGGCCACCTTTTAAGCGCCGGGGTCGAAAAAATGGCCCAGTCGCGTCCCGAGGACGCCGAAAATCGTCGGATTGGGCCGAAACTGGCGCCGGCGGACCCAACCCGAACCGGGGGCACTGGGGGTCGCCTGGGGGCACCGGACGAGGCGTTTTTTGGCACGAATGTGATGGGCCCGCCCTGTCAGCGACGCGCTGCTTCGTCGTCCTCATCGCCTCGGTTCCCGCGGGAATCAATGCCAAAGCTGCCGCACTGCCGAGCCGTCACCTGCCCATTGATGCCGCTCAGCGAACCGTCGCGTCGCCCGGCACCACGGACGACCGCCACGCGTCGCCTGGCATGCGCCTCTCGCCGCCCGAGCTCTGGCTATAAAAGCAGCCTACCTCGTCGGTGAACGCCCACACCGCAGCACATCGCCTCACCGTACTCTCCACACTGCCACGCGCGGTTCACTGCTTCCTCCGGCCGCTGGCTGCTTCGTCGCCGACACGCACTGCGCCCCCATGCCGCCTCGCCGCCGGGGAGGTGCGGGCTACTGCGGCGTCCGGGTTCGTCCGTCCGGCACCTACTCCGCCGAGATTCAGTCGGGCGACGTGTGCCTCCGCCTCGGAACCTTCGACACCGCTCAGGAGGGCGCCCGCGCGTACGACGCTGCGGCGTGGCGCCTCCGGCGTTCCCGTTGGGACATGAACTTCACAGACGTGCCGACTCTGGAGCGGGCACAGGAGTTGGCGCCTCCCCCGCGGCTTAGAACCGACGAAGATCGTCGGAAGAACCGTAGGCGGGCGCACCGTCTCAACTTGGCCGAGATGGACGAGGAAGCCATGGCGACGTGGCGCCAAAACTTCCCGCAAGACATCATCGACGAGCACCAGTTCTTGGCCGAGAAGAGGGCGGAGGGAAAGAAGAGGAGGAAGGAGCGAGCGGCTTATCGCGAGAACAAGCGAGCGCGGAGGGCGGTTGCTAAGTTCAACATCGAGCTAGGAGATGCGTCCTCCTGGGACTCCACCGACGAGCGGTTCCTTGACGCCTACGCTGAGACGTCGGAGGAGGACATCACCGAGGCAGAGTCCGAGTCGGAGAATGACTAGTAGTAGTAGGTCGTAGGAGAAGACAATGTGAACTATCTATTTATCTATCTATCGTAGGATTAAGATTATGTGAACTATCTATCTATCTATCTATATATGTGAACTATTTATCTATCTATCTATCTATGTGAACTATCTACGAGAACGTCGAGCCTGTGCGTTTTGCGCCGGAAATAGGCTGAAAAGCGCCGAAAATAGGCTGAAAGCATCGAAAATGGGCCGATATCGGCGTCTGGGGGTTACCTGGGGGGCCGGCGACGGGAAACGCACTGACACCCAAGCCAAAACTAGCGCCGGCTCGCCCCCAGGCGGCGGTTTTCAGCGCGTCCTGGGGGCCAACGGCTGGAGATGCTCTTAGCAGGCACTTTGTTGGGCTAAGTGTGATCCTCGGCATTTATTGATTATGTTCTCAACAGAGCTTATACATTTTGCTCAAGAAAAAAAAAACAGAGCTTACACATGTACACATGTACTTACTATGCGATTATTGATAAAAGAATTGCAGTGACCTATTTCTTATTTCCCCTTGTTTTTTTGTCCATCTATGCATGTTCTCGTAATTGCTGAGATGTGCCAACGCAAGAACAACAGCATCTAGCAGTTCTTGGCTGTTGGCATGGTACAATTAATGAGCTAAGCGGAGAACAAATGGTACTTGCATCGTAGGCCGCCTGCTCATGGATACAACAATTTCTCTACACATTTCCTACCTGCCCAAGCTGGTAAATTAATCTATCTCGAGCTGCAACAGAGGTGTCTCCATCGCTGGTCAGTGTCTAGGTTAGTAGAGGGTTGGCGAAAGAGGTCAGTGCGGTGCGCTGCATGCATCGGAGCGCGCCGCGCCATCCGATCGACGCATCTCTGGCTTAGAATGCAAGCTCCACTGATCAATCACCGCTGCGCCGTACTATATGTGCAGCCATCGATCAGCTGAGCTCTTGCTTGCAGAGAGGGCAAGAGGAGATGATCCTCAGCCACCTGTCCACGCATTTCAGGTGGAACATGTGTGTGCACGGCAGCTGCCTCACCTCCTCCTTCTCCCTGTACTGCGCCAGGCATATGCAGCACTCCTGCGTTTACAGGTGAAACAATTACAGAGAGAGAGAAAAACTATCTTTTGTTGTGAATTGAAGCAAGTTGATTACACAAATGTTTTCAACCATGGACTAAACTAAACACGCATGCCAAATGTTCACCATAACTAATAGCACCAGTTCATGTTTCAACGAGAGAGAAAAGGAACAGGCCATGTTTAGCCATGTTGCTAAATTGCAAGGAGATGCTTGTAAGCTTAGGCACCGTCCCAAAAGGCAAAGTTAGTGCTTCTTATCTTAGTATCGCCCAAAAAGGGATCATGTTCGAGTTGCCCGCGCACGTTTATAAGTTTAGGTCGGCAATGTTTGGTGAATCCCTGCTGTCCTCTTTGGTACTCCATTTTCTGATCTCAACTAAAATAAAATGCTGCTATCTTTGCTTCTACTTATCCAGGCCAGGACCTGTGCCTGAAAATATGCAGAGAAGTGCGGGTGAAATCGGCAAGTGCTTACTTGATCGTCTTTCTCGCGGTCTCCCGGCACGTCGGGCTCCTTGAACCGCCACCGCGGCAGCGCGTCCAGCTGCTCGTCGGAAGCGCCCCGGCCGACGGAGGCCGAGTTCATGTTGTACCCGAGCGCGTACCCGACGACCGGGACGAAGCAGCAGAGCAGGAGGAAGAGGAGGAAGGGGAGCGAGTAGACGACGGCGTTCCAGGCGAGCAGGCCGATGCAGAGCGCGTACAGCCGCGGCGCGCGGTGGAACGACCCGAGCCGCGCGTCGAACACCCACACGTTGCCCATCACAAACCACATCGCGAAGAAGAGCTCCAGGAACGCCCGAGCCTTGTTCATCAGATACGAGCTGTTCCTGAAATTAGTACACAAAAGAATTTCGTCAAGAAACTTAAACATGTAATGTTAAATTTGCACGTTCCGCACAACATAAAGGAATCAAGCTTGAACCTTAGAGCGTCACCGCCGCCATGCATCTCGGGGTCGTCGCCTCGTCCGGCGGCCGAGGAATGTCGGTGGCGCCAATAGAGGAGGGGGAGGCTGAGCACGTTGCCGACGTTGTACGCGCAGACCCAGAGCCGAAGGGGCCACGCGGGGCGCTCCTTGGGGGAGGTGGCCACGACGGCAGTGGTGATGACCATCTGCGCGACGATCACGCCGAGCTCGAGAGCGAGCCAGCCGGACGAGTTGAAAGGGTTGGAGCCCAGGTCGGACCTCGGGCCGTTCTGGTACTGGTATACCCGCCTGAGGAAGATGAACCACCGCGCCCTCGACATGCGTGCCACCGCACGCATCGTGAAAGCGGAGACCCGACCGCCGCCGCGGCTGGTTCCGGGCGTTGCCGCGGCCGGCATTTTGGTGGTCGGTGGTGGGGACGAGGGGCATTGGCATGGTTGGTTTCGCGCCTCGAGGGATAAATGGGTGGGAGGGAAGAGCCGAGTTGGGTTTGAGATGGTGACCAATAATCTAACGGCTTTGCTTTGGCGCCAAGAGTAGCGGGGTGAACGAAGGAGGGAAAACAGTTGGCCTAACCGTCTCCTTCCCGCCGTATGCTTCCTCTTGGCTCCTCTCGCTCTGGCTTGTAACTGGTTTTGTGTAGGTGGGAAGCAAGGAGATCCATCTGGTTACAGTGGGTAGACGACTTAGCTCCCTAGACAAAGATTAACTTCTAATTAATGTTTTGGGATGCTAAGGCATCTTATTGATGAGATATTTGAAGGGAAATGTGTAACATCAACCGGCGGATTATCACGATGGCGTTCGTTGTTTTGCTTATGCGACACGTGGCCTACGGGACTACCCACGTTTCTCTCCCTAATCTTATCTCCTTTTCAACCTCTATCCCGTGCGCGGCACCACATGCCTCAGCCACCACCATCTCTTTCAGCAACACTCGCCATGGCCGCCACCATCTCAAGCTCCTGCATCAACGCCAGCCTTAGCCATGCCCGCGACCACCTCAAGCTCCCACTGCAACGCCTGCCTCGGCCGTGGCCGCCACCACCTCAAGCTCTTCCTGCCGTCAGCACCATCTCCTTCATGTCATGGTCTCTATTTGCAAAAAAGTTCTCTAACATGAACTCTGTTGCAAAAATTCTGCAACATGACCCTTTTTGCAAAAGGATTTCTGCAATCGATATTTAAAATTTCTGTAACAAGATTTTTTTTACAAATATTTCTGCAACAAGACTTCTTGCAAAAAGTTAAAAAATAATATGCAACAAGACCTTTGTTGCGAAAAATTCTGCAACAAGACCTCTGTTGCAAAAAATAAAGAAGTACATGCTTGGGTGATTGCAACAAGCTAGCTACCGGGGAGGGTCTTCTACGACGCCACTTGTCATGGTTTTGTCACGACAGATGTCCTCGAAAAATGACTTAGTCGTGAGGCCATCGAACTAGGTGGTAGCTTGAAGCGGGTTGATCGGAATCGAAAGACACAGGGTTACCAGGTCTGGCCCCTCACGGTGGAGGTAAAAGCCTACTCCTGCTTGATTTCTATGGAATATGGATGATGTGATGATCTCGATTACAAGGGTGCGACTTGGCTAACCTAGTACTTGCAGCTTGTAACTTGATCTTTCTGCCTCAGGGGCTCTCCTTTATATGCAGGTCGAGGCCCTGGGATTACAATAGAGTCCGGGTCGTAATACAACCCATGCCCTAGTCTGATTCCTACTTATTATATCCTCTAAGTAGGGAAACTCTTATTACATCTTTTGATAAGTCGCCGCCTCAGGCGCTGGGCCTTAAGCCGACCTGCTAATCGAGTCACCCCTTCGAGCACTGTGCTTGTAGTCACCACGGCCCATACGATGAGCCCATTCCTCAAGTCATCACTAAATAACCCGCCCTGAATGGGCGGGTCATATCGCGGGGTTATATCCCCAACATTAGCATGAAAATAAATAAAAAATCCTACGCACACCCAAGATCTATCTATGCAAAGTATAGCAACGAGAGGGAGGGTGTGTCTACGTACCCTCGTAGACCAAAAGCGGAAGCATATATAACGTGGTTGATGTAGTCGTACTCTTCGTGATCCGATCGCGATCCAACCGATCTATTGCCGAACGAACGGCACCTCCGATTTAGCACACGTGCAGCTTGATGACATTTCCTCATCCTTGACCCAACAAGAGAAGGCGGAGAAGTAGATGGTATCACAACCAGCATGATGGCGTGGTGGTGGAGTCGGAATGCCGGCAGGGATTCGCTAAGCGAAAAACCGTGGACGAGAACTATGCCGGGAGGGAGAGACGGGGTAGCAGCCAAGGCCAATGTGTTGGGGGCCTTGATGCGCCTCCTACCCTAATTTTATATGCGTGGGAGGGCTGGGAGTCCAACCCTACTCCTAATATGAGTTGGGGTCAAAGGGGGAGAGGACTTGGACTCCAAGTCCAATCCTATTCCTATTAGGACCCCCCCCCCCTTTTCCCCTTCCCTAGCCACATTGGCTTTTGAGGACTTGGTGTGGCTCACCCAATATGGCGAGGGCGTCTCCCCTCAGCCCATGCCAGCCCTTGGGATGTGGTGGACCCACTTGTGGACTTTTAGACCCCTCTGGAATCCTCTGGAACCTTCTGGAAGCTTCTCGGTACAATACCGGAAAAACTGCACCTTTCTTGGAACCCAAAATATGACTTCCCATATATAAATCTTTACCTCTCAACCATTCCGGACGTCCGGGATCTCATCCTGGACTCCGAACAACATTCGGTTACAAATCATCAAATATCCCAATACTACTCTAGCGTCAACGAACGTTAAACGTGTGACCCTACATGTTCGGGAATCATGTAGTCATGACCAAGACACCTCTCCGATCAACAACCAATAGCGGGACATGGATGCTCATATTGTTTCCTACATATTTCACCAAGATCTTTTATCGGTTGAACCACGATGTCAAGGATTCGGTTAATCCCGTATGCAATTCCCTTTGTCCGGTGATTTGTTACTTGCCCAAGATTCGATCGTCGGTATCTCCATACCTAGTTCAATCTCGTTACCGGCAAGTCTCTTTACTCATTCCGTAATACAAGATCTCGTTAATAACTCATTAGCCACATTGCTTGCAATCTCTTTACGATGTTGTATTACCGAGAGGGCCCATAGATATCTCTCCGTCACGCGGAGTGACAAATCCCAGTCTCGATCTATGCCAACTCAACAGACACCTTTGGACATATCTGTAGAGCATCTTTATAATCACCCAGTAATGAAATGACATTTGATAGCACACAAGGTATTCCTCCGGTATGCAGGAGTTGCATGATCTCATGGTCTTAGGAATAAATACTTGACATGAAGAAATATATAACAATAAACTGATACGATCAACTACTAAGCTTACTGTTGGGTCTTGTCCATCACATAATTCTCCTAATGATGTGATCCTGTTATCAAATGACAACTCATGTCTATGGTTAGGAAACCTTAACCATCTTTTATCAAAGAGCTAGTCTAGTAGAGGCTCAATAAGGACACGATACTTGTTTATGTATCCACACATGTATTTAAGTTTCTGGTCAATATAATTCTAGCATGAATAATTAAACTTTACCATGAACAAGGAAATATGATAATAACCAGTTTATTATTGCCTCTAGGGCATATTTCCAATAGTCTCCCACTTGCACTAGAGTCAATAATCTAGTTTACATAGTTCTGAATCTAACACCCATGGAGTCTTGGTGTTGGCCATGTTTTGCGCGTGGAAGAGGTTTAGTCAAGGGGTATGCCACATTCAAATCCGTATGTACATTGGAAATTTCTATGTCTCCATCCTTAACATAATTACAAATGGAGTTTAAACGACGCTTGATGTGCTTGTGTCGGATCGAAAGTAGGTCTAGAAGGGGGCTGATTAGACTACTTGACCAAATAAAATTCTGACATTTTCCCAATTTTAGTTGTGGGCATATTTTAGCAATTAGCACAAGTCAAGCAATCACCCTACACATGCAATTCTAAGAGTGTAGCAGCGGAAAGCAAAACATTGCATATGAAGGTAAAGGGGAATGGATTGGACAGTGCAAACGAAATGAATACACGAAGATTTTTGGCGTGGTTCCGATAGGTGGTGCTATCATACATCCATGTTGATGGAGACTTGAAACAACGAATGGTAATTGATACGTCCAAAACGTATCTATAATTTCTGCTTGCTCCATGCCACTTTTGGGTGATATTGCTATGATATTCATACACTTCCATACACTTTTGATCATATTTGGACTAACCTACTAATCCAGTGCACCCCGGTGCCAGTTTCTGTTTTCGGCTGATTTTGTATTTCAGGTTTTCACATTACGAGAACTGCCAGGAAAAATCCAGAAAAAAATCAGCGTTCCAGGAGCTACCGTGCGGCCAAAGTGCAGCCGGGGGGGGGGGGACCCACAGGGGCTCCAGGCGCCCTGTGGGCGCGCCCCCCCCTGGGCCGCGCCGGGGGGGGCGCTTGGGCCCCCCGAGGCACCTCCGATGCCCCCCTTTGGCCTATATTTAAAGCGTGTCGAGGAAACCCTGATTCCGGACCCCTTTTCTCCAGACGCGATTCCGATCTCCGCCGCCATCGCCATCAAGATTCGGGGGACCAGAATTCCAGCGCCGGCACCCTGCCGGGACGGGGAAGTGCCCCCGGATTCATCTCCATCGACGTTGCTTCCTCCCTCCATGATGCGGGAGTAGTTCCTCCTCGGGGCTGAGGTTCTTACCAGTAGCTATGTGGTCAATTCTCTCTCCCATGATGTGATCTTCGTTGTGATCATAGGCTATGTTAATCTAGGGTGATCCCATGATATTTCCCCTTCCTCTATGTATTGGATTGATGTACTCACTTGTCTTTATCTAGTATAATCCCCGAGACCAAGGTGACAGCGGTCTATTGGACATGGATTAGAAAAGTATTTTCATGAGTGATTTCCTCTCTTGTGTGTTGATTGAAGATTGAGAGTCTCTTGGTGCTTGTCTTTGACTATCCTTTAGATATGTTGTGGTGATTGTGGGACTCTCTTTGGATGGCCGCGGTGACACTGGGAAATCCTTAGACTGAGAACTACGAACTTTGAGGCGTGCTTTTGTAGCCCTACATAATTCTCGTCCTCTCTTGACCACGAAGGAATGACCTTCGAGTGTGTCCCCTTTGCATGTTTTATGGGAAATATCATGTGATTCGATTATGTTAATGTTGTTGGGAGTTGCCACTAGTGAAAGTATGAAGCCTAGGCCTTGTTTCCACCATTGCAATACCATTTGTGCTCACGTTTACCACTTGTTTGCTTGCTGCACTTTTTATACAGATTTATATTACTTTGTTTTGCCATCCATATCACTTGCTATTTAACATCTCTTCGCCGAACTAGTGCACCTATACATCTAACAAGTGTAGGTGTGTTGGGGACACAAGAGACTTCTTGTATCTTAGTTGCAGGGTTGCTTGAGAGAGACCATCTTCAACCTCTACTTCCCTGAGTCGATAAACCTTAGGTCATCCACTTGAGGGAAATTTGCTGCTGTCCTACAAACCTCTGCGCTTGGAGGCCCAACATAGTCTACAAGAGTAGAAGCGTGTGTAGACATCAAGCTATTTCTGGCGCCGTTGCCGGGGAGGTGAGCGCTTGAAGGTATATCTTTAGATCTTGCAATTAAATCTTTTTGTTTCTTGTTTTTATTTCACTAGTTATGCTTATGGACAACCTTGTTATTGGATCGTTGCTTGCGGGAAGACGCCCCACACCGGTGGTGGTTGCTCCTCCCCCTACTGAAATTGTGCCCTATGAAATACCAGCTGGTATTATCGATCATGTTTTGGCTAATCGTTATGCAGGAGACAGACATCCCGGTGAACACTTGCTATATCTGTCACAACTATGTTCATTATTTAAGCTTGCAGGTGTATCAAGGGAGTTTGTCATGAGGAGATTGTTCGCCGTATCACTTATAGATAAAGCTTCAGATTGGTATAAGCTTCTCGATAACTCGTACTTGCTTGATTGGCAAGAGCTTATGTCTCTCTTTTACTACAAGTTTTATCCTCTTCATGAAGTTCATGAGAATAGGAATTATGTTTATAATTTTTATCCTCATGACGGAGAGAGCATAGCTCAAGCTTGGGGGAGACTGAAAAC
>LR738711.1:671485909-671537896 GCA_902687465.1 Secale cereale
AGGTATAATTTATGAGTATGATTGCATTAAGTCCTTTGTTGAAACTACAAGTTTTAATAAGTTTAGTGCTAAGTTTGGGCTTGATTCTCAACTCCTTGTTGATTTCCTCAAATCTTTTGCTTCACATCTTAATATGCCTAAGGAGGATTGGATCAAGTATCATAAACCTTTTAAAGAGACTTGCAAAGAAAATGAAATTGTTCATGATGATTGCAACATGCATGATCCAATTCCTAAAAATGAAGTTTTATATAAGCATGTTAATTTTTGTGGAGTGGATAGACCTTGTGAAAGGCCTATGATTGAAGAAGAGAAGTATTGTAAGCAACATAAGCATGAAAGAACAATCACTTGGGTCAGAGATTTAAATGAAATTGCCAGAGAATTGTGTGACCTTTATCCTTTTACTTGTGAACTTTGCCGTATAGAGGGTCACTTTAATTTTCAATGCATGAACTTTCAAAACATAACTGTTAACCGGTTGTGTGATGACATGATCACCTCTGATCTTTATGATGAGCTTATGTTATTTTTGATGTGTGAAGAGTTATCAGAAAAGACTTCTTGGCTATATGATAATGCCATAGGAATAAAAAAACACTTTGCAAAATTGCCATCTCTATTGTGTTGTTAATTGCCATGAAAATGATTACATAAGTAAGATTAGAAAGGAGGGAACTTTACCAAAGTATAAAAATGTCTCTTATATTTCTGCTAATAAAAAGGAGAGTTCCTCCCAAGTTTCCCCCATTGTTTCTAATGATAAACCATGATATGTGGAGAAGCTTCATTTCCAACCACTCCCTCCTAAGGTGAAGAAGAAGAAAAAGAAGAGGAGGAGGAAGAGGAGCAAGAAGGAAGAAGAATGGGTATCAACCTGGCCTGAGCATATTCCTCCCATCAACTTTTATCCTAACGATTGTAAGTTTAAATAAGAAGGTGAAGTTTATTGCCTTAATTATCATCTTGATGATACGTCCGTAGGTACTATTGAAGATGATTTTGATTATGATATGCATGTTACTTATTGTGATTGGGAAAATGATGATAATGCTACTTATGATCTTGAAAGTCTTTTTGGTACCAACTCTGAAAGTGATGATATGGGAAGCTCTAAGCTTGGGGATGATAGGATTGCAAGTCCTTTACCCACTAGTGATGTGATAATTGATAATTCTTTTGCTAGTAAGAATAAAGACAACATATTTACAAATATAGTTGCTAGCAATGATAATGCTCTTCTCTACCATGATGATGTTATAACTCCAATCTATAGTGATTATAAAGGTACCTATGCCATAAGGAGAAATTATCCTTATAAACTTGTCATAGTTATGGAGGGAATTACTCCCTTGTTGAACACCACCCTCCTAATATACAATTAATCTATAGTGTTCAAGTTATTTATGATAGTCCCACTCCCACTATTACCAATGAGAAAGATTATGCTTATGTGGAGAGTAAGAGTACCTTTTTGCATGTGGATCATAGTAACAATGTTTTATGTGATGCTTATATTGTTGAGTTCATCCATGACGCCACTGAAATTTATAATGAGAGAGGGAGACTTGGTTCTAAATATCTTAATTATAAGAAGTTTCCTCTCTTTATGGTGAATACTTTGAAGTTATGCTTGTTATGCCTTCCTATGCTAGTTGCTTTGTGCTTCAATGAATTATTCTATTGCAATATTCCTATGCATAGGAAGCATGTTAGGTTTAAATGTGTTTGGTATTTGCTTCTTGATGCTCTCTTTTGTTCTTCAACTCTTATTCCTACGAGAGCATCATTAAAGTCTTATGCCTAGCTTAAAGGCATAAAAGAAAGCGCTTTTGGGAGGCAGCCCATAATGAATAAAATTTTATTTTGCTTTTGTTGTGTCTTGATGTTGTTACTACAGTAGCATCATCATTGTATCTTTGCTTTTCAATTTTGTGCCAAGTGTAGCCTCTGATTACTAGAAAGTTCAAAAGTTGTGAGGTGCTGTCCAGGAAACAGATTCTGTCCTTGGATAGAAAAATTCGTATAAAATCACCAGATCATCTTTTTGGTCTGAATTTTTTTGACAGCGTGCTATATATAATTTTCTTTCGTGCGTCTGTTTTGAGTTTTTTGATTAGAGCTGCAGAAGTGCCCCGAACAAATCAATTACTACCTGCTGTTCTGTTTTTCACAGATTCTGTCCTGTTTTGCTTTTCCTTCATTTCGCAAACCAAGAGCTTGCTTTTTTCTTTGCAAAAACCTTTTGGCAATCTTGAGAAACAGTAGAACTTCAAGAATAACTTTATTTCCAGCAAGGAACAATTATTTTATTAAGGGTACTAACCTCGCTAATCAGATTATGATGAGTTATGTATGAAGGGAGTTTTCAAGTGTGCGAGGGAAGATGATAAAAAGATGCAGGAGAGTCAAGCGCTCAAGCTTGGGGATGCCCCCATGCACCCCCAAGAAATATTCAAGGAGACTCGAGTGTCTAAGCTTGGGGATGCCCCCGTGCATCCCCTTCTCCATCAACATTATCAGTTCGTCTTTCGTTCCGCTATATTTTTATCACTTCATGTGTTATGTGCTATGCTTGGAGCGTCTTGCTTTTAGTTTTCTTTTTAGTTTGTCATAACGAGTCGGAACTCAGCATTCCTTTATGTGGGAGAAAAAGATGCTCCACTTCTACCTAGAACATAACATAGAATTTTCATGTCTATCTCTGCTGTGTGTGTTCTTTGTCTTTTAATAGCTACTATCATGTTCAGCTCTTAGTCTTCATGGTTATCTTTTCAAAGAGCTTTTGTTTAGTTGGTTGCTTGAACTCTCTTTAATTACCATGCTCACCTTATTAAGAGAGTTTGCTTCCGTTGCATTGGTTAATATGTCTATGATAAAGATGCTACGTGCATAATGGCGCTTAGTAGTTCAGGTTTTCTTATGGTTAATCTCAAATAGCTGGGGGTTCCCAATGTGTTATTGGAGTACCAACATGATTTGTTTGCCTATGATGTGGTATGGTTTAGTAATATCTTCCTTCGAGAATTTATTTTGATTGACTTGGCGTATGCTCACGCATATTTAAGACTTTAAAGAAAGTCTGTCAAGCCTTGATGATCTTTTATTTCTGAGTAGCGATATAACTACCATGCCTGATTCAATGTTGCTTTGTCGCTCTGCATGATTATGACCGTCATTGCTCTCTTAGTTGGTCGCTCCCAGTCTTTTGCTAACCTCCACCTGTACTAAGCGGACTGACTGCTTGTGCATCCATATCCTTTTAAACCAGTTATGCCATATGAGTCCACCATATCTACCTATATGTGGTACTTCACCGCCACTCCAAGTAATTTACATGTGCTGCCTTTAAAACCTTCAATTTTTGCAATACATAGCTCATGGGAAAGTAGCTTAAAAACTATTGTGGTAAAGAATATGTTGCCTATGTATCTTATTTCTTATAAGTTGCTTGCTGAGCGGTAACCATGTTTTTGGGGACGCCATCAACTGTCACACTTTTGTTGAATATCATGTGAGTTGCTATGCATGTTCGTCTTGTCTGAAGTAAGGGTGATTTGTTGTGGGTTGAATAAGTATGCATATTGTTAGAGAAGAACATTGGGCCGCCAACCAAAGCCATGTATCATGGTGGAAGTTGTAGCTTGGACCTTAATCTTCAATCTCTTATGAGAATATGCTTATGCATTAAAGAGGAGTCCATCATCTATTTTCTATGTTGTCCTGGTATGGATGTCGTTAAGTTGAGATCTATCAAAAACGAGAAATCAAATGCGATTTATCTCCTTGGACCTTTGTACAGGTGGCATAGAGGTACCCCTTTGTGACACTTGGTTGAAACATATGTAATGCAATGATAACCCATGGAAATCCGAGCTAATTAGGACAAGGTGCGAGCACTATTGGTATTCGATGCATGAGGCTTGCAACTTATAGGATGTCTTATGCATGACACATATGAAGTACTACTACCGTTGACAAAATTGCTTTTATGTTTTCAAAATAAAAAGCTCTAGCACATAGCCATTCCTTTACTTTTATGTTGAGTCTCCACCATCTTTTAAAAGCACCAACTACTGAGAGCATGATTGTCATTCTGAGTGTAATGTGCATTGTCCCAAAGTAGCATTGTCTTTTGCATGATTGTCATATCGTTTATTTTGAAATCATTGTATCTAGTCATCACTTAAACCTTGAAGGTGCCCCTGCATTTATGTTTTGCATCACTAAAGGGGGCAAGCTTGATATCACTTTATCATATTTGCACATCATGATCATTGCAAATCTTTTTGATGTTTCAGTTTCATATTGTAAAACTTTCAGTCATTTGTGATTTTCTCATGAGGCAACTTAATTACTATAGAATCATTGTCTCAGTAAGCTTTTGTCATATGACTATAAAAAGTCCTATATGGTTAATAGCATGTCACCACAGAAATTATTCTTGTTATCATTTACCTACTCGAGGACGAGCAGGAATTAAGCTTGGGGATGTTGATACGTCCAAAACGTATCTATAATTTCTGCTTGCTCCATGCCACTTTTGGGTGATATTGCTATGATATTCATACACTTCCATACACTTTTGATCATATTTGGACTAACCTACTAATCCAGTGCACCCCGGTGCCAGTTTCTGTTTTCGGCTGATTTTGTATTTCAGGTTTTCACATTACGAGAACTTCCAGGAAAAATCCAGAAAAAATATATAAAAAATCAGCGTTCCAGGAGCTACCGTGCGGCCAAAGTGCAGCCGGGGGGGACCCACAGGGGCTCCAGGCGCCCTGTGGGCGCCCCCCTGGGCCGCGCCGGGGGGGGCGCCTGGACCCCCCGAGGCACCTCTGATGCCCCCCTTTGGCATATATTTAAAGCGTGTTGAGGAAACCCTGATTCCGGACCCCTTTTCTCGAGACGCGATGCCGATCTCCGCCGCCATCGCCATCAAGCTTCGGGGGACCAGAATTCCTGCGCCGGCACCCTGCCGGGACGGGGAAGTGCCCCCGGATTCATCTCCATCGATGTTGCTTCCTCCCTCCATGATGCGGGAGTAGTTCCTCCTCGAGGCTGAGGTTCTTACCAGTAGCTATGTGGTCAATTCTCTCTCCCATGATGTGATCTTTGTTGTGATCATAGGCTATGTTAATCTAGGGTGATCCCATGATATTTCCCCTTCCTCTATGTATTGGATTGATGTACTCACTTGTCTTTATCTAGTATAATCCCTGAGACCAAGGTGACAGCGGTCTATTGGACATGGATTAGAAAAGTATTTTCATGAGTGATTTCCTCTCTTGTGTGTTGATTGAAGATTGAGAGTCTCTTGGTGCTTGTCTTTGTCTATCCTTTAGATATGTTGTGGTGATTGTGGGACTCTCTTTGGATGGCCGCGATGACATTGGGAAATCCTTAGATTGAGAACTACGAACTTTGAGGCGTGCTTTTGTAGCCCTACATAATTCTCGTCCTCTCTTGACCACGAAGGAATGACCTCCGAGTGTGTCCCTTTTGCATGTTTTATGGGAAATATCATGTGATTCGATTATGTTAATGTTGTTGGGAGTTGCCACTAGTGAAAGTATGAAGCCTAGGCCTTGTTTCCACCATTGCAATACCATTTGTGCTCACGTTTACCACTTGTTTGCTTGCTGCACTTTTTATTACAGATTTATATTACTTTGTTTTGCCATCCATATCACTTGCCATTTAACATCTCTTCGCCGAACTAGTGCACCTATACATCTAACAAGTGTATTAGGTGTGTTGGGGACACAAGAGACTTCTTGTATCTTAGTTGCAGGGTTGCTTGAGAGAGACCATCTTCAACCTCTACTTCCCTGAGTTCGATAAACCTTAGGTCATCCACTTGAGGGAAATTTGCTGTTGTCCTACAAACCTCTGCGCTTGGAGGCCCAACATAGTCTACAGGAGTAGAAGCGTGTGTAGACATCAGTAATGCATGCGCGAGTCCACGGAGGGCTCCACCCACGGAGGGTTCACAAAGAAGCAACCTTGTCTATCCCAGCATGGCCATCGCCCACGAAGGACTTGCCTTACTCAGGTAGATCTTCACGAAGTAGTCGATCTCCTTCCCTTACAAACATCTTGGTTCAGCTCCACAATCTTGCCGGAGGCTCCTGATACGTCCAAAACGTATCTATAATTTATGCTTGCTCCATGCCACTTTTGGGTGATATTGCTATGATATTCATACACTTCCATACACTTTTGATCATATTTGGACTAACTTACTAATCCAGTGCACCCCAGTGTCAGTTTCTGTTTTCGGCTGTTTTTGTATTTCAGGTTTTCACGTTACGAGAACTGCCAGGAAAAATCCAGAAAAAATATATAAAAAATCAGCGTTCCGGAAACAACCGTGCGTCCGAAGGGCAGCCGGGGGGGGGGGGGCACCAGGGCTCCAGGCGCCCTGGCGGCGCCCCCCCTGGGCCGCGTCGGGGGGAGGGGGGCGCTTGGGCCCCCCGAAGCTTCCCCGACGCTCCCCTTTGGCATATATTTAAAGCATCCTCTGAAACCCTCCGAACAGAAACTCTTTTCGCGATCCCATCTCTGTTCCGCCGCCGCCGCCGCTTCCAAGATCGGGAGCACCAGGAAAACTCTTCCCGGCACCCTGCCGGAGGGGAGGATCACCACCGGGAGCTTCTCCACCACCATGGACGGCTCCCGGATGACTCGTGAGTAGTCTCCCTTGGACCATGAGTCCATGACCAGTAGCTATGTGATGTTCTCCTCCCGTTCTTGTGCTTCACTAATTAGTCCTCGTGAGCTGCCCTACATGATCGAGGCACATATGTAATCCTTATGCTGTTGCTATGTTGAGTTTGCTGGGATCCGATGGATTATGAGATTATGTTCAGATTGATCTTGAGTAATATATTTGATTCACCTCTTTTATATTTATGTTCATAAGTAATTCTTGCATGTTCTCCGTTGTTATTTATTGCTTTGGCCGAGTAGTAGGTAGTGACTCCAAGAGGGAACGTTATGCTTGATTGTGGGTTCATGCCCCTCGATGACTAGCTTGAGTGACAGAAACATGAGTCTAGGGGATGTGCTGTTGCCACAAGGGGGAAAACAACGGTGCTTGTGCCCGCGGGTGCAAGGATTGTTTACTTTACGCAAAGTTCTTTTAATGCAGTTGTCTGTTGCATTGAGTTTACACTATGGGTGGGACTCGCAACTTAATACCAGCGAGATGTTCTGGATAGATATCTCAAGGTGGATGATTAGTAGTAGATATTGATGGATTTCGGTCTACTTATTTTGGCGTACCGCCCATGCTTTGAACCTCAACCTTTCTTGCAATGTAGTCAGCATTGGTTTGCGTTTGTGGTCCTGTCAATTGCCCAGCTGTAATTCGTTTACCTCACATAGCTGTTTTATCGTCTTTTGGGACAGAGACATCCCTAGTGAACATCATGTGACTCCGGTCCATATTACCATCATTGTTCACACCTGCTATTTACTTTTCACTATTTACTTACTATTGCAAAACACTATCTATCACTACTATCATTGCTTTTAATCCTTTGTGAACTACAAGGCCGGAGGGATTGACAACCTCTCTGTACTCATTGGGAGCAAAGTTATTTGTATCTGTGTGCAGGTCCACGTTGATTGCTAATTGCGTCGTTAGCAGTTGACTCCTACCTGTTGAACCTAGGAGTCTCTGGGGATTCGATCCTTGGCATCCTTGCTAAGGGAAAACACTTCCACAACACTGCATCTTACACCTTCCACTTGGGGTAACCAACGAGGGATTCGAGGCCCATCAACGAGTATTTTCTGGCGCCGTTGCCGGGGACTCCACTCTTCAGGATAGGGGAGTTGCATGCTATCTTTTACCTTTGCTTTTTAGTCTTGTTAGTTTACCTTTCAGTTTTTGCTTTAGTACCTTTTTATCGAAAATCACAAAAATAGTTATCTTGTTTGCTTGCTACTATGGCTTCTACCAAAAACACTAAATGGGAGGAGTACACCCCTTCTTCCATTACCCCAATCACCACTATCGGGATGTACAAAAGTAATAAACCTTGTGATTATATTAGTCTTGACGGAGGGTTATGCCCATGGCATGGTCTTCCAGGAAAAGAGTATGAGCCTCAGTTTAAAATTGCTCCTAAGCTTCCCCAAACTTGGGAAGATGTTCAAACTCTTATAATAGAAAGCAATTCAAACAAAGAGGATGACACTACGATTTTGCCCAATAATGATAAAATTGATTTTGATAATTGTAGTATTTCAGAAGTTGTCACCTTTCTACAAGGAATGGCCAAAGATCCCCACACTAGCACGCTTAATCTTGCCTTCACAGAGCATATCACTAATGCTCTCATCAAAGCTAGGGAGGAGAAACTTAGAGTAGAAGCCTCCATACCTAGAAAGCTAGAAGATGGTTGGGATCCTATGATTAAAATTAAGATAAACAACTTCTCATGCTATGCTTTATGTGATATTGTAGCTAGTACCTCCATTATGCCCAAAAGACTATATGATATGCTTAAATTGAAACCTTTTGATTCTTGTTCTTTTGGTGTTAGTCTCGTTGATTCTCCCATAAAGAAACCTTTGGGGAGGATCGACGATGTTTTTATTGTTGTTAATGATAATTATGTTCGCGTTGATTTCACTATTATGAATATTGAATGTGATCCTTCATGTCCAATTATTTTGGGACGTCCCTTTTTACGCACCGTTGGTGCTATCATTGACATGAAAGAGGGTAATATAAAATTTCAGTTTCCTCTCAAGAAAGGGATGGAACACTTCCCTCGAAAGAAGATCAAGTTACCTTTTGAGTCCGTTGTACGGGCTAGTTATTCTTTTACTCTTGATAAAACTTGATCTATGCATTATGCCTAGCTTAAAGGCATAAAAGAAAGCGCTTTTGGGAGGCAGCCCACATGAATAATTTTTTTTCCTTTTGTTGAGTCTTGATGTTGTTTACTGCTGTAGCATCATCATTGTATCTTTACTTTTCATATTTGTGCCAAGTATAGCCTCTGATTGCTAGAAAGTTCAAAAGTTGTGAGGTGCTGTCCAGGAAACAGATTCTGTCCTTGGATAGAAAAATTCGTATAAAATAACCAGATCATCTTTTTGGTCTGAATTTTTTCGACAGCGTTCTCTATATAATTGCCTTTCGTGCGTATGTTCTGAGTTTTTTGATTTGAGTTGCAGAAGTATCCCGAACAGATCGATTACTACCTGCTGTTCTGTTTTTCACAGATTCTGTCCTGTTTTGCCTTTCCTTCAGTTTGCAAACCAAGAGCTTGCTTTTTCTTTGCAAAAACCTTTTGGCAATCTTGAGAAACAGTAGAACTTCAAGAATATCTTTATTTCCAGCAAGGTATAATTATTTTATTAAGGGTACTAACCTCGCTAATCAGATTATGATGAGTTATGTATGAAGGGAGTTTTCAAGTGTGCGAGGGAAGATGATAAAAATATTCAGGAGTGTCAAGCGCTCAAGCTTGGGGATGCCCCCGTGCACCCCCAAGAAATATTCAAGGAGACTCAAGCGTCTAAGCTTGGGGATGCCCCCGTGCATCCCCTTCTCCATCAACATTATCAGTTCGTCTTTCGTTTTGCTATATTTTTATCACTTCATGTGTTATGTGCTATGCTTGGAGCGTCTTGCTTTTAGTTTTTCTTTTTAGTTTTTCATAACGAGTCGGAACTCAGCATTCCTTTATGTGGGAGAGAAACACGCTCCACTTCTACCTAGAACATAACATAGAATTTTCATATCTATCTTTGCTGTGTGTGTTCTTTGTCTTTTAATAGCTACTATCATGCTCTGCTCTTAGTATTCATGCTTATCTTTTCAAAGAGCTTTTGTTTAGTTGGTTGCTTGAACTCTCTTTAATTACCATGCTCACCTTATTAAGAGAGTTTGCTGCCGTTGCATTGGTTAATATGTCTATGATAAGGATGCTACGTGCATAATGGTGCTTAGTAGTTCAGGTTTCTTATGGATAGTCTCAAATAGCTGGGGGATTCCCAATGTGTTATTGGAATACCAACATGATTTGTTTGCCTATGATGTGGTATGGTTTAGTAATATCTTCCTTCGAGAATTTATTTTGATTGACTTGGCGTATGCTCACGCATATTTAAGACTTTAAAGAAAGTCTGTCAAGCCTTGATGATCTTTTATTTCTGAGTAGCGATATAACTACCATGCCTGATTCAATGTTGCTTTGTCGCTCTGCATGATTATGACCGTCATTGCTCTCTTAGTTGGTCGCTCCCAGTCTTTTGCTAACCTCCACCTGTACTAAGCGGAATACTCCTTGTGCATCCATATCCATTTAAACCAGTTATGCCATATGAGTCCACCATACCTACCTATATGTGGTATTCAACGCCACTCCAATTAATTACATGTGCTACCTTTAAAACCTTCAATCTTTGCAATATATAGCTCATGGAAAAGTAGCTTAAAAACGATTGTGTTAAAGAATATGGTGCTTATGTATCTTATTTCTTATAAGTTGCTCGCTGAGCGGTAACCATGTTTTTGGGGACGCCATCAACTGTCACACTTTTGTTGAATATCATGTGAGTTGCTATGCATGTTCGTCTTGTCTGAAGTAAGGGTGATTTGCTGTGGGTTGAATAAGTATGCATATTGTTAGAGAAGAACATTGGGCCGCCAACAAAAGCCATGTATCATGGTGGAAGTTTTAGCTTGGACCTTAATCCTCAATCTCTTATGAGAATATGCTTATGCATTAAAGAGGAGTCCATCATCTATTTTCTATGTTGTCCCGGTATGGACGTCCTCAAGTTGAGATCTATCAAAAACGAGAAATCAAATGCGATTTATCTCCTTGGACCTTTGTACAGGTGGCATAGAGGTACCCCATTGTGACACTTGGTTGAAACATATGTAATGGAATGATAACCCATGGAAATCCAAGCTAATTAGGACAAGGTGCGAGCACTATTGGTATTCGATGCATGAGGCTTGCAACTTATAGGATGTCTTATGCATGACACATATGAAGTACTACTACCGTTGACAAAATTGCTTCTATGATAAAAAGCTCTAGCACATAACCATTCTTTTACTTTTATGTTGAGTCTCCACCTTCTTTTAAAAGCACCAACTACTGAGAGCATGATTGTCATTCTGAGTGTAATGTGCATTGTCCCAAAGTAGCATTGTCTTTTGCATGATTGTGATATCGTTTATTTTGAAATCATTGTATCTAGTCATCACTTAAACCTTGAGGGTGCCCCTGCATTTATGTTTTGCATCACTAAAGGGGGCAAGCTAGATATCACTTTATCATATTTGCACATCATGTTCATTGCAAATCTTTTCGATGTTTCAATGTCATGTTGTAAAACTTTCAGTCATTTGTGATTTTCTCTTGAGGCAACTTAATTACTATAGAATCATTGTCTCATAAGCTTTTGTCATATGACTATGAAAAACTCCTATATGGTTAATAGCATGTCACCACATAAATTATTCTTGTTATCATTTACCTACTCGAGGACGAGCAGGAATTAAGCTTGGGGATGTTGATACGTCCAAAACGTATCTATAATTTCTGCTTGCTCCATGCCACTTTTGGGTGATATTGCTATGATATTCATACACTTCCATACACTTTTGATCATATTTGGACTAACTTACTAATCCAGTGCACCCCAGTGTCAGTTTCTGTTTTCGGCTGTTTTTGTATTTCAGGTTTTCACGATTCGAGAACTGCCCAGAAAAATCCAGAAAAATTATATAAAAAATCAGCGTTCCGGAAACAACCGTGCGTCCGAAGGGCAGCCGGGGGGGGGGGCACCAGGGCTCCAGGCGCCCTGGCGGCGCGCCCCCCCTGGGCCGCGCTGGGGGGGCGCCTGGGCCCCCCGAAGCTTCCCCGACGCTCCCGTTTGGCATATATTTAAAGCGTCCTCCGAAACCCTCAGAACAAAAACTCTTTTCGCGATCCCATCTCTGTTCCGCCGCCGCCGCCGCTTCCAAGATCGGGAGCACCAGGAGAACTCTTCCCGGCACCCTGCCGGAGGGGAGGATCACCACCGGGAGCTTCTCCACCACCATGGACGCCTCTCGGATGACTCGTGAGTAGTCTCCCTTGGACCATGAGTCCATGACCAGTAGCTATGTGATGTTCTCCTCCCGTTCTTGTGCTTCACTAATTAGTCCTCGTGAGCTGCCCTACATGATCGAGGCACATATGTAATCCTTATGATGTTGCTATGTTGAGTTTGCTGGGATCCGATGGATTATGAGATTATGTTCAGATTGATCTTGAGTAATATATTTGATTCACCTCTTTTATATTTATGTTCATAAGTAATTCTTGCATGTTCTCCGTTGTTATTTATTGCTTTGGCCGAGTAGTAGGTAGTGACTCCAAGAGGGAACGTTATGCTTGATTGTGGGTTCATGCCCCTCGATGACTAGCTTGAGTGACAGAAACATGAGTCTAGGGGATGTGTTGTTGCCACAAGGGGGAAAACAACGGTGCTTGTGCCCGCGGGTGCAAGGATTGTTTACTTTACGCAAAGTTCTTTTAATGCAGTTGTCTGTTGCATTGAGTTTACACTATGGGTGGGACTCGCAACTTAATACCAGCGAGATGTTCTGGATAGATATCTCAAGGTGGATGATTAGTAGTAGATATTGATGGATTTCGGTCTACTTATTTTGGCATACCGCCCATGCTTTGAACCTCAACCTTTCTTGCAATGTAGTCAGCATTGGTTTGCGTTCGTGGTCCTGTCAATTGCCCAGCTGTAATTCGTTTACCTCACATAGCTGTTTTATCGTCTTTTGGGAGAGAGACATCACTAGTGAACATCATGTGACTCCGGTCCATATTACCATCATTGTTCACACCTGCTATTTACTTTTCGCTATTTACTTACTATTGCAAAACACTATCTATCACTACTATCATTGCTTTTAATCCTTTGTGAACTACAAGGCCGGAGGGATTGACAACCTCTCTGTACTCGTTGGGAGCAAAGTTATTTGTATCTGTGTGCAGGTCCACGTTGATTGCTAATTGCGCCGTTAGCAGTTGACACCTACCTGTTGAACCTAGGAGTCTCTGGGGATTCGATCTTTGGCATCCTTGCTAAGGGAAAACACTTCCACAACACTGCATCTTACACCTTCCACTTGGGGTAACCAACGAGGGGTTCGAGGCCCATCAGCTCCCAAGCGACACCTAACCAATCTAGGAGACACCACTCTCCAAAAGGTAATAGATTGTGTGTTGATGATGAACTCCTTGCTCTTGTGCTTCAAATGATACTCTCACGAACACTCAACTCTCTCACATATATTTGGATATGGTAGAAAGGTGATTTGAGTGGAAAGCAACTTGGGGAAGGCTAGAGATCAAGATTATTGGAATATCGATATAAGGAAATACAAATAACAACTTTATTATTGCCTCTAGGGCATATTTCCTTCAGTCTCCCACTTGAACTAGAGTCAATAATCCAGATTACATAGTAATGATTCTAACACCCATGGAGTGTTGGTGATGATCATGTTTTGCTCGTGGAAGAGGCTTAGTCAATGGGTCTGCGACATTCAGATCCGTATGTATCTTGCAAATTTCTATGTCTCCCTCCTTGACTTGATCGCGGATGGAATTAAAGTGTCTCTTGATGTGCTTGGTTCTCTTGTGAAACCTGGATTCCTTCGCCAAGGCTATTGCTCCAGTGTTGTCACAAAAGATTTTCATTGGAACCATTGCACTAGGTATTACACCTAGATCGGATATGAACTCATTCATCCAGACTCCTTCATTTGCTGCTTCTGAAGCAGCTATGTACTCCGCTTCACATGTAGATCCCGCCACAACGCTCTGCTTGGAACTCCACCAACTGACAGCTCCACCGTTCAATAAAAATACATATCCTGTTTGTGACTAAGAGTCATCCGGATCAGTGTCAAAGCTTGAATCGACATAACCGTTTACGACGAGCTCTTTGTCACCTCCATAAACGAGAACCATATCCTTTGTCCTTTTCAGGTACTTCAGGATGTTCTTAACCATTGTCCAGTGATCCACTCCTGGATTACTTTGGTACTTCCCCGCTAAACTTATAGCAAGGAACACATCAGGTCTTGTACACATCATTGAATACATGATTGATCCTATGGCTGAGGCATAGGGAACGACTTTCATTTTCTCTCTATCTTCTGCAGTGGTCGGGCATTGAGTGTGACTCAACTTCACACCTTGTAACACATGAAAGAACCCTTTCTTCGACTTATCCATTTTGAACTTCTTCAAAACTTTATCAAGGTATGTGCTTTGTGAAAGTCCAATTATGCGTCTTGATCTATCTCTGTAGATCTTGATGCCTAATATATAAGCAGCTTCACCGAGGCCTTTCATTAAAAAATTCTTATTCAAGTATCCTTTTATGCCATCCAGAAATTCTATATCATTTCCAATCAACAATATGTCATCTACATATAATATCAGAAATGCTACAGAGCTCCCACTCACTTTCTTGTAAATACAGGCTTTTCCAAAAGTCTGTATAAAACCATATGCTTTGATCACCTCATCAAAGCGTATATTCCAACTCCGAGGTGCTTGCACCAGTCCATAAATGGATCGCTGGAGCTTGCACACTTTGTTAGCACCTTTAGGATCGACAAAACCTTCTGGTTGCATCATATACAACTCTTCTTTGAGGTATCCATTTAGGAATGCAGTTTTGACATCCATTTGCCAGATTTCATAATCATAAAATGCAGCAATTGCTAACATGATTCAGACAGACTTAAGCATTGCTACGGGTGAGAAAGTCTCATCGTAGTCAACTCCTTGAACTTTTTGAAAACCTTTCGCAACAAGTCGAGCTTTGTAGACAGTAACATTACCGTCGGCGTCGTTCTTCCTCTTGAAGATCCATTTATTTTCAATGGCAAGTCAACCAAAGTCCACACTTTGTTCTCATACATGGATCCCATCTCAGATTTCATGGCCTCAAGCCATTTTGCGGAATCTGGGCTCATCATCGCTTCCTCATAGTTCGTAGGTTCATCATGGTCTAGTAACATGACTTCTAGAACTGGGTTGCCATACCACTGTGGTGCGGAACGTACTCTGGTTGACGAGGTTCAGTAGTAACTTGATCCGAAGTTTCATGATCATCATCATTAGCTTCCTCGTTAACTGGTGTAGGAATCACTAGAACTAGTTTTTGTGATGTGCTACTTTCCAATTCGAGAGAAGGTACAATTACCTCATCAAGTTCTACTTTCCTCCCACTCACTTCTTTCGAGAGAAACTCCTTCTCTAGAAAGGATCCATTCTTAGCAACGAATATCTTGCCTTCGGATCTGTGATAGAAGATGTGAGAGAAACTCCTTCTCTAGAAAGGATCTGTGAGAGAAACTCCTTCTCTAGAAAGGATCCTTTGGGTACCCTATGAAGACACATTTCTCCGACTTGGGTTCGAGCTTATCAGGTTGAAGCTTTTTCACGTAAGCATCGCAGCCCCAAACTTTAAGAAACGACAAGTTTGGTTTCTTGCCAAACCAAAGTTCATAAGGCGTCGTCTCAACGGATTTAGATAGTGCCCTATTTAACGTGAATGCAGCTGTCTCTAAAGCATAACCCCAAAACGATAGTGGTAAATCGGTAAGAGACATCATAGATCGCACCATATCTAATAAAGTACGATTACGACGTTGAGACACACCATTACGCTGTGGTGTTCCGGGTGGCGTGAGTTGTGAAACTATTCCACATTGTTTCAAATGAAGACCAAACTCGTAACTCAAATATTAGCCTCCACGATCAGACTGTAGAAACTTTATTTTCTTGTTACGATGATTCTCTACTTCACTCTGAAATTCTTTGAACTTTTCAAATGTTTCAGACTTGTGTTTCATTAAGTAGATTGCTACTTCTCGAGCTTGCGTTGTATTCCCTCGAAGAGGAAAGGGTGATGCAGCACAGTAGCGTAAGTATTTCGCTCAGTTTTTGAGAACTAAGGTAACAATCCAGTAGGAGACCATGCGCGAGTCCCTCACACCTGCACAAACAAATAAGAACCTTGCAGCCAACACGATATTAGGGGTTGTCAATCCCTTCTCGGTCACTTACAAAAGTGAGATATGATAGATGTGATAAGATAATATTTATGGTATTTTTGGTAAAGAGATTGAAAGTAGATTATGAAAAGTAAAGTAAATAGTTGATGGAAGATTAATATGACGAGAATAGACCCTTGGGGCATAGGTTTCACTAGTGGCTTCTCTCATGATAGCAGAATTCTATGGTGGGTGAACAAATTACTGTCGAGCAATTGATAGAAAAGCGCATAGTTATGAGAATATCTAGGCATGATCATTGTATATAGGCATCACGTCCGTGACAAGTAGACCAAAATGATTCTGCATCTACTACTATTACTCCACTCATCGACCGCTATCCAGCATGCATCTAGAGTATTAAGTTCATAAGAACAGAGTAACGCCTTAAGTAAGATGACATGATGTAGAGGGATAAACTCAAGCAATATGATATAAACCCCATCTTTTTATCCTCGATGGCAACAATACAATACGTGCCTTGCTGCCCCTGGTGTCACTGGGAAAGGGCACCACAAGATTGAACCCAAAGCCAAACACTTCTCACATTGCAAGAAATATAGATCTAGTAGGCCAAACCAAACCGATAATTCGAAGAGACTTGTAAGGATATTTAAATCATGCATAAAAAATTTCAGAAAAGAATCCAATATTGTTCATAGATAATCTTGAAAGTAAACCCACAATTCATCGGATCTCGACAAACACACCGCAAAATAATTGCATCAAATAGATCTCCTCGAAGATCGAGGAGAACTTTGTATTGAGATCCAAAGAGAGAGAGAAGATGCCATCTAGCTAATAACTATGGACCTGAAGATCTGTGGTAAACTACTCACAAGTCATCGGAGAGGCTATGGTATTGATGTAGAAGCCCTCCGTGATGGATGCCCCCTCCGGCGGAGCTCCGGAACAGGCCCCAAGATGGGATCTCACGGGTACTATCGTGGAGTTTTCACGGTAGATGTCCTAAGGGAAGGACATGATTGCGGAGCCATAGCGGTGTGGTTTGCTTAAAGGGGTTAAACGGGACAAAAGACACGAGGAGTTTATATTGGTTCGGCCCCTTACGGTGAGGGTAAAACCTAATCCAGTTTGAGGTGGAATTGCTTGGGTGTCGATTGCTAGGGAGCGGATGCACCTACCTAGCTCTCGACCTGTTGTTTCTTGCCCTAAAACGATGTTGGGTCGTCCCCTTATATACATGGGTTGACGACTCTTATTACATGCCTTACAACACATGTCACATATATGGTGGTTGCTACTTACAGACTTTAAGCCGCCTCGGGCCATGGGCCCTCACAGAAACCGCCATCTCTAGCATGCTTCTGGGCTTGGCCCATGAACCTCCATTGGGTAACCCGACCCCTCCTAGGCGGGTCATATCAAATACTTATATTCCCAACATTAGGCCCTAGGTTGATTTGAACTCGTTCATGTCAATCTTCCTTTATCTTCTTACGAGAAACTATAACCCGCCCTGATGTCGGCTCTTGAAATGGTGGTAACCCACCATGACGTCAGCTCTTGAGATGGTGGTAACCCGCCATGACGTCATTTGTTACTTATCTTTGAATTGTCCAGATCTTACCAAATCTTCCGCATTTAATGGGATTCCGATAATCGAGGCGTCTGTGCTGTTACTTACCTACTTTTTCGCCTCCTCGGTTTTCGCGCATGACCCTTATCCACTATGCTTATAAATAGGGCCAGTAGGTCCTTTTCATTCTCTTCCTTTACTTCTCCCTCTTCATCTTCTTCCTCATGACGCTTACGCCTCCATGCTCCGCCAGTGCCGTTGTCCTCTGTCTTGTCCTCAACAGCGGCCGCTGCATCAACCTGTCGTCACCAGGCTTCGTCCGCGCGCCACCGCCGTTCACTCGTCTAGGTACGTTCTTCTCGTTCCTTCCTGTTAGATCTGTTAGGGTTCCTGTGATGCTCGTTGGAGTTCATCCCTTTCATATTCTCCAACCGTGGATTCCCTCTCGATCTGGATTTTCCTCTGTACCATAGTATTGATAATACCTCTTTCCGCAAATACTATGATACCTCATCTATACGAAAAGACTAATTTATCTCCTCGCACTGCATCATATTGGTATGAGGTCTGCCTGTTCATTGTTTTTAGTTTTATTTTCTGAACCATTATAGATCCAAAATTACCACTTCATTCTGTGAAAACTGTTTGTCCCCATACTTAGCAGAATCTGTCTTCCTGAATATCCGCGCTGGCCATGGCGGCTTAATTTTCTATCTTACAATTATTCTCATGCCATTAGACCCCATGTAAGCCGCCATGTCGAACATATACTGTAACCTGCTTTTCTGGCTTAATGAATCACTTTTGAACCGGAAATAACTTTGTCCTTCTTTAGGCTTGTCTGCTTATAATGCCACTGAAGACAGTCACCACGTGCAACTGGGTCCCTTCCGTTGTTACTGAGGCTACACTTACCGATTTTGTCAAGGTTGGATACCTGCCGAAGAAGTGAGTTATGCCCTACTGCGCCCCTAAACCGGGCGAAGAGAAACCTACCCCAAAAGATGATGAAGTTATTGTCTTCACTGATCACATGAACCGGGGTTTTTCACCACCCGGCTCTAAATTCTTCAGGGACGTTCTGCACTTTTTCCAACTCCATCCTCAAGAAATCGGACCCAATTCCGTGTCAAATATATGTAACTTCCAGGTCTTCTGTGAAGTATATCTTCAAGAGGAACCCAACATCTTGCTCTTCAGAGAGTTCTTTTATTTAAACCGCCATAATGAATTCACTGATGGACCTAGTTTGGAGCTTGGGGCCGTCTCAATTCAAAGAAGAAGAGACTCCATTTTTCCTTATGCCTGTCTGCCGAGTCATCCAAAAGATTGGAATCAAACCTGGTTTTACTGCAAAGACACTTCCCCAGATGATGAGCATCCATTGCCGGGTTACCGTACCCAGCGTTTAGATACCAAGCATCCTCCTGCTGAGAAAGTCACTACTACAGAGAGCAAGAAAATTGCTCCCACTCTTTTAAAGGTGAAGGCCGTACTGGGAAATGGGTTAACCGGCATTGATCTGGCCCGGTGCTGGCTTGCTTGGCGGATCATTCCTTTGAGCCGCAGGACCGGCTTAATGTGCGATTACACTGGAGAACCCAATGATCCATTATGTCATAGCTTGAAGGATCTGGAGGAGGATGTAATCACAGGCATGACCAAAACTGTCTTGAACGAGAGCCTGGCAGACTGCAGCAAAGTGGGCATGCGCCCTTTCTGCAAACCTAACCCGGCACCAGAGGTAAGTCTTAACTCTAACTGTCGTTATCTTATAATTTTGATCCCCTGTCAATCCTGAACTTACCGCCTCTCGTAGGGTAAGTCGGCTTTCTGAAAAAAAAAGCTTATGACCATGAGGCTGCTAAGAGAGCCAGAATTGTTAATAAAGCCGCCAAGAAAGCCGTGAAAAAGTCCAAGAAGAAAACCAGCGCTTCTGAATTGTTGGAAATGAACTACGGCACTGAGTCAGAGGCAGTCCTTGACTCTCTTGGTTCTTACTTCAGTTATCTTATTGACACTGATTATTGTCAGGATGATACGGAGGCCAGCCAGGCCGCTGATGAAGAGGTAATTACTATTTCCTCCGGCTGAGAATCCTTGCCAAGACAAAGAGTTCGGCGGGTAATCCAGAAAGTAAGATTTTCACACCCTTCAGCTCATTTAGATCCTCACTTTCTTTTGAAGCAACAGCAACATGAGAGCCGGCGTCGGACTCGGAACACCGGGGAAGAAGAATTGTCCTCCGGTTTACCAAATACCCCAACTCGTCGAAAACGCCAGAATGAGGTCTTTCCACTCTTACACTCTCTTTACCCAATAGCGGGTCTTATTCGTCAACCACTGAATTCTTCCGGCTCAAATCATCAAGAGGTCTCCCGCTCTTTATCTGGCGATTCATCTCAAAGGCATCTTCCAGCTTTCAAAACTACCCCTGGGTAAACAATTTCTTCCATGTTTATCTTTTTCCTTGAATCTTTGTAACTTTGTATTGACTCACTATAACCCATGCAGAGGCCAAGCCAAGCCCATTAAGAGAGCCAGGGCGAGTAAGGCGGCGGCTGATCCAAAGGTCATTGAGCCAGAGCAGCAGGTTTTAACAGTAGATGTTCAAAAGCCAACATAAGAAGTCACTCATGATGCTCCTCTTGAAATTCCTGATGCCTTTATTGATTCTTCTAAAGCCGACTCTGCAACTGCTGAACCGCCAGCCCCGTTTGAGCCAGCAGAGAACCAAACTGGAGATGTTATAATCACTGGTAATGCTTTTAGAGAGCCGAGCAATCCAGCTGTGCTGGCCAAACATACTGCCAAACAAGAGCTAGTTGAGAAACGGAAAGTGAGATTTGACACGGCTCAATATGCACAGCTGAGCAGTGGTGAAGTCCTTTCTGGATATCTCAATGAGGTCCATAGCAGCCGGGACCTTGAGATTGACATGGTGAAGCAGATGCACAAGAAATTTGAGGTAAGATTCTTGATCAAACTGTATACGTCCTTCCAGCCCCCAAGTCTATTGGATATGATAGAAGTGAATATGCTGTAGACTTAGAAATAATTGACACTTTTATGAATCAGCACACCTCTTGATAGAAATCCTGTCTTTGATGAACATTGCCCCAAGGGCTGGCTTAATCAGCATGAATGAGCCGGTCCTAATTTTCATTGTATAGAACTTGCCTGCATACCCCTCATGAGCCGATGGTAATGACTATTTGGCCACCGGGTTAGTGTAAATGAATAATAATAAAGAAGCAATATACATTAGCCCCCAAGTGCCAAGTACTCTTGCTTGCAAAGTGCTTGGTACTTTATTGGTATGAACCGTTAATTTAGAAAACACTTATGCGTCCATTAGCCCCCAAGGGTTAAGTGCTCTTGCTTGCAAAGTGCTTGAGACTTTATGATATGAACCGACATGGAAAGAAAACTTCAGCATCCATTAGCCCCCAAGGGCCAAGTGTTGTTGCTTGCAAAAGGCTTGGGACTTCAATTCTTGTAAACCGGAAATTAATTTGTTTCATGTTCTCTTTGTTTGTTCAGGATACTACTGCTGAATTGCAAGTGCGGTTAGATGATGCAAGGAGCCAGCTTAAGCATCAAGAGATTGAGACCTAGAAGGCTGAAGCAAAGTTTCAATTTAGCATGTCTAAATTAAATGAGTTGAAGGCTAAACTTAAGACGGAGAAGTCTGCCTAGGCTGAAGAAAGAACCGCCTTGGTGTAGAGAGCTGAAAAAGCTGAATCAACTCTTGAAAAGGTGACAACTGAACTCACCGGGTTAAAGCTTCGTGTCTCGGAAATGAATTCATCCATCTTCTATAAGCCGCCATGTTGCAATTTGAAGAATATCTTTAGGTAACATAACCCGTTACTGACCAATTTATGGCTCATGTAGGTAGTAGGAGCAGTAATCTTGACAGAGAGCCACTTGTAAAGCTCAAAGCTATCTACACCCTTGTGGAGCAGCTATACACTGGAGCGCAGCGCGCCTTGGCTGCTATCTCTCCGTCCAACCAGGCACCAAAGTTGTTTCTGGATATTTTAAAAAGACTCTCCGTTCTACCTGCCAGAATAGATGAAATAAAGTGGTCTTCTGCGAGAGCCGGTGTTGTAACAGCCTTGAGCCAAGCTAAGGCGTGGCTTCCAGAGCTGGACCCGTCCGACTTGTCCACTGGCTATCCAAGCTTAAAAGAAGACGACACAGCTTTTGACCTAAGGACTTCGCTGCCTGTGTCAAGAACATCTGCCCTTTGGTCAACTTAATCGTTAATGAGACGGACTTGTCCAAATATCAGCCGGCTTATAGTATGGAGAACCAGAAGATGCCCACTCCATCTTATAAAGTGATGGAGCTGATCTCTCCAATCAGTAAGCATACTTTTTCTCGTGAAATTGATCCCTCTGAACTTATTGATGAAGAGGCTGGGTTTGAAGCTTTGGATAGCTTGGATTGGTTGGCACGGAACTTTCAGACAGAGGAGGACGAAGAACCGGAGAAGGATTACCCGGAGTCGTCAAAGCAGCAAGGCCAAGGAGAATGAGCCGCCGGGCGGTTCTCATGCTTGATCCTGTTCATGCAAAACACTTATGTTGATTGGCTTATTGAATCTTGTAATAGGGTAGTTGAACTTGAATCTGGCATGCCATCGTGCACGGCTCTGTGTCTGTATGATACTATTAACCCGCCAGGCATCTAATTATGACTTTCTACAGTTGTGACATGATTGTCTTTTGTAGATCAGTATAACCCTTGTCCTGCACATAAACAGAGAACATATGCCCTGGCGGCTTACCGCCGGGCGGGTCATTATGCCCAACCGGTGCCACTGGGGACAGATGTCCATAACCAGGGTCAGTTTAATTATTATAAAAATAGTTATACCGGAAGATACGATTTGGACTGCCGGCTTGATCAGTCTTCATACAGTCATAACCATGTAGAGGTAAAGTTCCAGAAATAAGATTGTTACTTTCTAGCGGGGTAGAGCCGTTCATTAGGTTGGGTTGCAAAGACCCGGAGAGGCTTGAAATATGATCCATGAGGAGAGGCAACTTGGCCGAACTTGCAAAGAATGCAAATCGAAATGGAAGACTCACAAAAACAAAAAAACCAGAGAAAAAATATCGAAAGAACACTCGAGGCTTTTGCAGGCCGCCAAGCCAAAGGTTCTTCTTCAATGAAACTAGCCTTGGTGGCCACTAGAAGGTACGTGCGTGCTATGATCCGGCTCTCACAGCACCCAATCGACATTTGAACCTAGACAAGTACATGTCTTTGTTTTAAAGATAGACTTGCCTAGAGTATGTGGGGTCAGAGTTGCATCTTGCATCATAGGCCGAATTATCCAAGCTTCAAGGAAGGCGACATTTTGAGCCTAGATCTATCCTTACTATCTGTAAGCCGTGCTCTTGTAGTGACAACCGACGTTTTAACCTTAACAAGCTTAGGTCTTGGTCGAATATGCCATGTAAGACTGATTGCCAAGAGTTCACCGGGTCAATTAGGAAGAAGCTGGGTACAGGTAGGATGGCCCATAGGTTATGTCCTCTTTGGTCGAATACGCCTATGTTTGAACATAACCCGGTCAAATGGGTAGTAATGATGTGTTCTGTTTGGTCAAATATGCCTATGTTTGAACAGGAAGCCCCCAAGTGACATACTTGAGATTTATTCTGCTCAAGGGTCTTTGCTTGAGCTGTGCTATGCATCCAACTCTTCTTAGACCTTGTAATTTGGGCATCAAGCCTCTTGAGAAAATATGTATGATGACAGCAAGGACTGAGCTTTGAAGAAAACGGCAGATGCCTCGAATTATCAGGGATGTCGGCTTCATTATATTGTACTAATATTTACATCATCGAACTACATCATGAGAGCTGGAGGCTTAGGTATAGTAAGGCCGGAGGTGAGCAATATTCCTCGGCCGATTAGTCTCCTCCTCTGATGTGCGTGAATCCTTGTGCTCTTGAATGTCGATCAGATAGTATGACCCATTGTGCAGATTCTTGCTGACGACAAAAGGTCCTTCCCAAGGCGGCGAAAGTTTATGCATGTCAGTGTGATCTTGGATGAGCCGGAGAACTAAGTCGCCTTCTTGAAAGGTTCTGGTCTTGACCCGCTGGCTGTGATATCGTCGTAAATCCTATTGATAGATCGCTGAACGAGCCGCCGTGAGATCACGCTCTTCATCCAACCGATCCAACACATCCCGACGTGCCTTCTCATTATCAACTTCGACATAAGCCACCACTCGAGGCGATTCATGACGGATATCTCTGGGAAGAACTGCCTCAGCTCCATAGACCATGAAAAGGGTGTGTAACCTGTAGATCTGTTGGGTGTTGTATTGATGCTCCATAACACATAAGGTAACTCTTCCACCTAACAACCCGGCGTTCTCTTTAAAGGAACCATAAGCTGGGGCTTGATCCCTCGCAGAATCTCTTGATTAGCTCACTCTGCTTGACCATTGGACTGGAGGTGAGCCACAGAAGAAACATCAAGTCGAATATGCTCTCGCTAACAAAACTCTCTCATAGCACCCTTAGATAGATTAGTGCCATTATCTGTTATGATACTATGGGGATAACCAAAACGGAAAATCACCTTCTTGATGAATTGAACCATTGTTTCCGCATCACACTTGCTGACTGGCTCTGCCTAGATCCACTTGGTAAACTTGTCTACTGCCACCAAAAGATGGGTTTTCTTATCCTTGGACCTCTTGAAAGGCCCGACCATATCAAGCCCCCAAGTCGCAAATGGCCAGGTTATTGGGATCATCCTTAACTCTTGAGCCGAAACATGAGCACGCCATGAAAATTTCTGACAACCGTCACATCTACTCACCAAGTCTTCAGCATCAGCATGAGCCGTCAACCAATAGAACCTGTGACGAAAAGCCTTTGCCACGAGAGATTTAGAACCGACGTGATGACCACAATCTCCCTCATGGATCTCCTGCAGGATCTCACAGCCTTCCTCAGGCGAGCCGCGACGTTGAAAAGCCCCTGTAACACTGCGATGGTGCAACTCTCCGTTGACAATTTTCATTGAATTAGACCGCCGGGTTAGCTGTCTGGCTAAGATTTCATCCTCAGGTAACTCATCCCGGGTCATGTAAGCCAAATACGAGACCGTCCAGTCAGGTATAACATGAAGAGCCGCCACAAACTGTGCCTCTGGGTTAGGAATAGCAATGTCCTCCTCTATAGGCAACTTGATAGATAGGTTAAGCAAAACATCCAAAAAGGAGTTGGGCGGCACTGGCTTACGTTGAGATTCTAACCAGCTTAAGGCATCAGCCGCCTCGTTCTTCCTTCAATCAATATGCTCAACTTGGTAACCCTTGAAGTGACCCGCAATAACATCAACCTCTCGACGATAAGCCGCCATGAGTGGGTCCTTGGAATCCCAGGTACCAGAAACCTGCTGAGCTACCAGATTGAATCGCCGAAGCATCTTACCCGGCTTAAATTCATCTCCTTGGCCATCCGAAGACAGTGGAGCAAGGCCTCATACTCAGCTGCATTATTAGTACATGGGAACATTAACCGAAGAACATAAGAAAATTTATCACCTCGCGGGGAAGTTAAAACAACTCCAGCCCCCGAGCCTTCTAACTATCTGGATCCATCAAAGTGAATTGTCCAGTATGTGCTATCTGACTTTTCCTCAGGCATGTGCAGCTCCGTCCAGTCATTGATAAAGTCCACGAGCGCTTGCGATTTGATGGCCGTCCGAGGCATATATTTTAAACCATGAGGACCAAGCTCAATGGCCCACTTGGCCACTCATCCTGTGGCTTCTCTATTTTGGATGATATCCCCTAAGGGAGCGGAACTCACCACCGTAATAGGATGACCAAGAAAATACTGCTTGAGCTTCCGGCTCGCCATGAATACCGCATATACTAGCTTCTGCCAATGTGGATATCTCTGCTTGGACTCAATGAGCACTTCACTGATATAATAAACTGGCCTTGAACCGGATATTCTTTGCCAGCCTCTTTCCTTTCTATCACAATGGCCACGCTGACAGCCCTGCTATTTGCAGCAACATATAATAACAAAGGCTCTTTGTCAATGGGGGCCGCAAGAACCGGTGGCTCAACCAATTGTTTCTTGAGTGCCTCGAACGCCTCGTCAGCTGCTTCACTCTAGACAAAGTCATCTGTCTTTTTCATCATCTGATATAGAGGGATAGTCTTTTCACCTAAGAGGCTTACGAACCGGCTCAATGCTGCTATCTGTCCTACCAAGCACTGGACATCATCGACACACTTCGGTCTTGCCAAGGAGGTGATGGCCTTGATTTTCTCCGGGTTAACCTTGATGCCTCGCTCAATGACCAAAAAACCCAAGAGCTTGCCTGTTGGAACACCAAAGACACACTTGGCCGGGTTAAGCATCAACTTGTACACCCGGAGATTGTCAAACGTTTCCTTCAAGTCGTCGATCAGGGTCTCCTTCTTTCTGGATTTGACCACAATGTCATCCACATAAGCATGAACGTTACGCCCAATCTGTCCATGCAGGAAATTCTGTATGCACCGCTGGTAAGTCGCCTGGGTACTCTTAAGCCCGAAAGGCATAGATACATAGTAGAAGGCTCCAAACGGAGTGATGAAAGCTGTCTTCTCCTGGTCCTTAACTGCCATTTTGATTTGGTGATACCTAGAATATGCATCCAAAAAACTCAAGCGCTCACAACCCGCCGTAGCATCAATGATCTGATCAATACGGGGGAGAGCGAACGGGTCAGCTAGGCAAGCCTTGTTTAAGTCTGTGTAGTCCATACACATTCGCCAAGTGCCGTTCTTTTCAAGCACGAAAACCAGGTTAGCCAACCACTCAGGATGAAAAACTTCAATGATTAACCCAGCCGCCAAGAGCCGGGCCACCTCTTCACCAATGGCCTTCCGTCTCTCTTCATTAAAACGGCGAAGAAACTGTCTGACCGGCTTATAGTTAGGATCAATATTGAGAGTGTGCTCAGCAGTTCTCTCGGTACACCCGGCATGTCCGAAGGCTTCCATGCAAAAATGTCCCGGTTCTCACGGATGAACTCGATGAGCGTGCTTTCCTATTTCGGATCCAGATTAGCATTGATGCTGAACTGCTAAGATGAATCACCAGGAACAAAGTCAACTAGCTTGGTATCATCCTCCGATTTAAACTTCAGCAGCGGGTCATGCTCGGTGGTTGGCTTCTTCAAAGATGTCATATCTGCCGGGTCAACATTATATTTGTAAAACTTAAGCTCCTCTGTGGCGCAAACTGACTCTGCATAAGCAGATCGCCTTCTTCACATTCCAAGGTTATCGTGTGACTCCCATGCACTGTAATGGTCCCCTTGTGACCCGGCATCTTGAGCTGCAAATAAACATAACACGGCCTCGCCATGAACTTAGCGTAAGCCGGCCTTCCAAACAGAGCATGGTATGGGCTGTGGATCCTAACAACCTCAAACGGTAAAGTCTCCGTCCTGGCATCATATTCATCCCCAAAGGATACTTGCAAATCAATTTTGCCCACTGGGTACGCCGACTTACCAGGCACAACTCCATGAAAGACTGTGTTGGACGACCTAAGTTTCTTGTCAGTTAATCCCATACGACGGAAGGTATTGTAATAAAGGATATTGATGCTGCTACCTCCATCCATGAGTACTTTGGTGAACTTGTATCCTCCGACCTGAGGTGCTACCACTAAAGCCAGCTGACCCGGATTATCAACTCGGGGCGGGTGATCTTCGCGGCTCCACACAATGGGCTGCTCAGACCATCGTAAGTAGTAGGGAATTGCCGGCTCAACAGCATTCACTGACCTTTTATGAAGCTTCTGGTCCCGCTTGCATAGACTTGTGGTAAAGACATGGTACTGCCCACTGCTCAACTGCTTCGGGTTACTCTGATAACCTGACTGCTGCTGATTCCCTTGATTGTTCTGCTGGTTGTTGCCTCCTTGATTTCCTTGGCCCTGAAAACCGGAGTTTGAGCCGCCGCCTCCATGACCCAGACCATGAAAACCGGACCCTGGGCCGCTGTTTGGTCCATAATTGTTCTGAATAGACTTCCTGTACTCATGATGCCGCAGTCTTTCCACATATGGGTGGCCGACTTTTCGTCCGTTCCATGCTTTGGACATGGCTGGTTCTTCACCTCATCGATGTTATATCTTGGAGGCGGCTTCTCCTTGCGATGCTGGATAAAATTCCGTGCCCCAGTATTAGCTACAAAAGTGTCAGCCTCGCGCTTATTGCCACTGTTTTGATTGACCGGGTTATACTGCTGTCCTCCCGGGTCATTACCCTTCTTTCCCTTTCCCTGTCTTTCAGCCTCTATCAGAGTCAGCATAATTGATGAGAGCCGCCATAAGCTCCCCCATATCGTTCCAATAGCGCTTAACCCGCCCCAACTTCAGCTTGAGCGGAGGGAAATGACAATTTTTCTCCAACATTCATATCACAGATTCGGCGTTGATCTTATCTGAAGAATGCATGATGGTTGAGACCCAGCGAACCCAACATGTCGTTGATTCGCCCTCGTTCTGAACACAAGAATCTAGATCCACAATTGACATCAGCTTCTTGCATGTATCCTTGAAATTCTTGATAAACTTGGCCTTCAGCTCCGCCCATGACCCGATGGAATTGACGGGCAATCCTTTCAACCAATTACGAGCCGTGCCTTCCAGCATCATGGTGAAATACTTAGTACATGCGGCTTCGCTAATGTCCAACATCTCCATATCCATCTCATAACTATCTATCCAAACCTCGGGGGGTTGATCTGCTGTGTAATTAGGCACCTTACGAGGGCCCTTGAAATCTTTAGGCAACCGCTCGTTCCGTATACCCGCCGTTAAGCACGACACGCCCCACGCTCTAGAAGTTCTGCCAGTCTCCACTGAGGTTGCCAGATAATATGGCGCCGGCTGATGATCGGCCGCCTAAGCCGCCAGCTCAGACTCTTGGCGCATCCTGCCCTGATCCATCAAGTCATGTGCATTGGCGTCATGCCGCATCGGGTTATGTCCACGAGGCGAGTTACAACGCCGCTCTCTGCTTGAAACCTCTAGTGAGTCAACATGCCTTCTGTAGCTGGCACTTGGACGGGGGGTTGAATGAATCTGGTCTCGACTATAAGAATAAGCCTATTGCTGCTGCTGCGCCATTTGAAGCAGTTCCTGGGCCCTTTGGATTTCCACCGCCGCCGGAGTTTCGCCCTCATCCGGCAAATCCGCCAATCTCGTTGCCGCTGCTATCATGTTATCCAGAGGGTTGGAGTAGTGACCCATCGACACCGCCGGGTAATGAGGTGTTGGGCGGTTTTGAATTGCATACAGAGAACCTGTCACACGCTGGTGAACTGGACCACCGGTCCTAGGCACTTCAGCCGTTGGGTTTACCACCGGTGGACTACTACCCCCTGCTCCAGTTGTGTTAAAAAGATTCCTTGGCTCATAAACGAAGGGGAGACGACTCCGTTGCTTTCTCCTCATGGCCTCATTAGCCGCATTTTGATCCACCGAGAGCCGGTAAGAATCCTCTTGAATCCGCTCGGCTCGGGCATCCAAAACAGCCCCTTCCTGAGTCATCCTGGCGTTCTCCACCATCAGGTCTTCCTTCGCTTTTGCTATCTCCTGTCGCAGCTTATCCACAGCTGCCTTGTCTTGGTCCTGGTTTTCTAGGGTTACCTCCATCCCCATCAAAGTCGCCAGATCCTCCAACAGATCTGTCAAGACTTGAGTCGGCGGGCGCGTTGAGCCGCCCACTCCTGCCGCAGCTGCCGTCGCGCCGGGTGTTATGGACCCGACGACTATTGATCCGAGAGCCGGCTGGGTGCTAGTCATGAAAATTGCTACCCTACTCGGCGGCTCACATGGGTCCGGAATACTGCTACCGTCAGACAAGCCCCCAAGCCGTCCGCTCTGCATTTGATACATTGAAATAGTCTCACCTGTGGACGACTCACCATCGGAGAGAGCGGCTGTCTCACCGCGAGATCCGGACCTTCCAGCACCCTGGATGTATCCAACAAAGGCACGCTTCATGGCGGTCTAAACCCGGGCAAGTTGCGCACGCTGAGACATCTCGAAGATGTCGGTGCAGGTGTCCGGCTCAGGGCCCGGTTCGTCGATCTTGGCGATGAAAACGTGGATTCCACCGAAGGGGACTCGGTACCCGTAATCAATTGAGTCGGCCTCGGGACCCCAGCCTCTGTCATCGATGTAAAGCTTGCCGCGACGACTCTTGGTCATCTGGCCCACATCGTACCCCTTGAGCCCTTTGAAGTTGCCCTTCAAGAACTCGAAACCACAGGCCGCAGGCCCTATGGTGGGCGCCAACTATCATTGAGTTGTCACGGCAGATGTCCTAAGGGAAGGACTTGATTGCGGAGCCATAGCAACGTGGTTAGCTTAAAGGGGTTAAACGGGACAAAAGACACGAGGAGTTTATACTGGTTTGAGGTGGAATTGCTGGGGTGTCGATTGCTAGGGAGCGGATGCGCTTGCCTAGCTCTCGACCTGTTGCTTCCTGCCCTAAACCATTGCCGGGTCGTCCCCTTATATACACGGGTTGATGCCCTGCGGCCTACGGAGTCTCGGCCGGCTCATACAATCGTGTCCGGCCTGGCGACTCTTATTACATGCCTTACAACACAAGTCACATATATGGCGGTTGATACTTACTGGCTTTAAGCCACCTCGGGCCCTGGGCCCTCACATAAACCGCCATCTCTATCATGCTTCTGGGCTTGGCCCATGAACCGCCATTGGCTAACCCGGCCCCTCCTGGGCAGGTCATATCAAATACTTATATTCCCAACAGGAACAAAAGGTTACGGTGGTGGAATTAGGGTTTTGTGGATGTCCTTGATGTTTTCAGGGTATGGGAGTATATATAGGCTGAAGAGGGACGTCGGGAAGCAACAGGTGATCCACGAGGGTGGGGGGCGCGCCCCTGCCCTTGTGGCCACCTCCTTCGCTTCCTGGCGTGTACTCCAAGTCTTTCGTGTTGATATTGTTCCAAAAATAACTCCCCCGAAGGTTTCATTCCGTTTGGACTCCGTTTGATATTCCTTTTCTATGAAACACTGAAATAGGCAAAAGACAGCAATTTGCATTGGGCCTTGGGTTAGTAGGTTAGTCTCAAAAATAATATAAATGTGTATAATAAAGCCCATTAAACATCCAAAACAGAATATATAATAGCATGTAACAATAAAAAGTTATAGATACGTTGGAGACGTATCAAGCATCCCCCAGCTTAATTCCTGCTTGTCCTCGAGTAGGTAAATGATAAAAACAGAATTTTTGGATGTGGAATGCTAACCAACATAATTATCAATGTAATTTTCCTTATTGTGCATGAATGTTCAGATCCGAAAGCTTCAAGACAAAAGTTTATATTGACATAAAAATAATAATACTTCAAGCATGCTAACAAAGCAATCATGTCTTCTCAAAATGACATGGCCAAAGAAAGTTATCCCTACAAAATCATATAGTCTGGCTATGCTCTATCTTCATCACACAAAATATTTAAATCTTGTACATCCCCGGTTTTAGCCAAGCAATTGTTTCACACTTCAATTTTTTCAAACCTTTCAACTTTCACGCAATACATGAGCGTGAGCCATGGATATAGCACTATGTGGAATAGAGTGGTGGTTGTGGAGAAGACAAAAAAGAGGAAGATAGTCTCACATCAACTAGGTGTATCAATGGGCTATGGAGATGCCCATCAATAGATATCAATGTGAGTGAGTAGGGATTGCCATGCAACAGATGCACTAGAGCTATAAGTGTATGAAAGCTCAATAAAAGAAACTAGTGGGTGTGCATCCAACTTGCTTGCTCACGAAGACCTAGGGAATTTGAGGAAGCCCATCATTGGAATATACAAGCCAAGTTCTATAATGAAAATTCCCACTAGTATATGAAAGTGACAAAACAAGAGACTCTCTATCATGAAGATCAGGGTGCTATTTTGAAGCACAAGTGTGTAAAAAGGATAGTAGCATTGCCCCTTCTCTCTTTTTCTCTCATTTTTTCTTCCTTTTTTTATGGGCATTTTCTCTTTTCCCCCCTTTTTATTTTATTTATTTTATGGCCTCTCTTTTTTTTCGTCCGGAGTAGCATCCCGACTTGTGGGGGAATCATAGTCTCCATCATCCTTTCCTCACTGGGACAATGCTCTAGTAATGAAGACCATCACACTTTTAGTTACTTACAACTCGAAGCTAGAACAAAATATGACTCTATGTGAATGACAATGATGAAGTGTGTCATATGAACGGAACGGTGGAAAGTTGCATAGCAATATATCTCGGAATGGCTATGGAAATGCCATGATAGGTAGGTATGGTGACTGTTTTGAGGAAGGTATATGGTGGGTGTATGGTACTGGCAAAAGTTGCGCGATACAAGAGAGGCTAGCAATGGTGGAAGGGTGAGAGTGCGTATAATCCATGGACTCAACATTAGTCATAAATAACTCATATACTTATTGCAAAAATCTACGAGTTATCAAAAAAAAAGTATTAAACGCATGCTCCTAGGGGAAGGGTTGGTAGGAGATAACCATCGCGCGATCCCGACCTCCACACAAAGGATGACTGTCGGTGTACAAAAAGAGGGGTACACTTTTTGTACCCCTATGACTGTGCACGGGCAGTCTGAGCCTCGGGCACCACCACACCAAGCACGACAAGGGAGGTGAGCCAGGGTAAGACCGAAGCTCGATAGAACTAAAGCCCAAGAGAACAAGACCGGCCACAAAGAGCAAAGGGACGAAGCGGCTTCCCCCGGCAAGGTCCTTGCCGGGAGCCAGTTTTAGCAGTCCCGGCAAGATCCTTGCCAGGGCCGGCTTTAGCTGCCCCGGCAAGACCCTTGCCGCGGCAACTCGCCCCACGCCTACGGGGCGGATCACCCTTGAGTCCACTGCCCCCATGGGGCAAGGATTCGGGAGGCATCCCCGTGATGGCATGCATATATTTGTGAAGACATTCAAGATCAGATACACGTTAAGAAGACGGCAACCCTTGGCGGGATCCCAGCCAGGGAAGACCACAAGACCTCCGGCAAGCATCTTGTCGGCGATGACAGCAGGCGCCGCGGCAAGACCCTTGCCGGGGCCCCGGCAAGTCCCTTGCCGACGATATCCGCAGGGCCACCATCAGGCCCACGCCAGCTAAGCTTCCACCGCCCCATGTAGCTGCCGACCCAACCAGCTGGGCAGGCACCTGCATGGCGACATGCAGATCTTCGTGGAGACCCACCATTGCGCCACCTCAGCTGCCTGCCTGCCTACATGGCGTCTCAGGCATCGCTGGCCAGGGCGCGTGTCGACACAAGAAGGAGCGGCGACGGACAAGATGGATGTCTTCCCCGTCCCCGATAAAGCAAGGACACCTAAGCTTAGCGCATTAAAGGCGCCTTGTCATGTAATGCGAGGGATAACCTCGCATCACTATACCCTTTCCACCTCCTGTGTGCCACTGTGGCAACCCCTTTTCCCTATAAAAGGAGGCCCGAGGCGACCAGGAGAAGGATTCGGCTTTTTAGAACTCCTCACGATTCGGCTTTTTGGAGCTCCTCACGCCCCGTAGCTAGCTGAAGAACTCAGATATACAATTAACCAAAGCAGGAGTAGGGTTTTACGAATCCTCGCGGCTCGAACCTGGGTAAAGGAACCGTGTGCTGTCTGTTTGATCCGCTCTCGCCCCGCAACCGTAGTAGGGATTCTTGTGATCCCATAGGTGTCGTTCCAAATACATCGACATCTTTGGCGCGCCAGGTAGGGGGCGTAGTTCTGAGAATCGGCTCTAGCAGTTGGCCCAGTGCTCTTTCGTCTTCGTGGCCCTTTGAGAAGGAAGGGAGCCAGAAGATCAGCACTCGAGCTGCTACAAATAGAAGCTAAGTTATATTGAACCCTGGATATTTCCATCCTATTATTTAAGGTTATTATCCTCGGAGTTGTCATTCTTTGTACAAGAAACCTGCACGCAAATGGGCCCCTTCCCGATCGGCAAGGCCTTTGCTCTGTTTAGAGTCCGCTCAACAGTTCAAATGGCTGCATTGGAAACAGTGGGGTAGCCTTACGCAATTGGCAAGGCTCTCGACTCTGACTTGAGTCAAACTCGACAGTTCGAGCGGCTGCGTTAAGGGCGGCAAGGTGGCTCACCCGGCAGCACGCTCGCCCGACAGGCCAATGGGGACCCGTCCCCAAGACGCCGCCCTGGGTTTTTCGCGCCGGCGAGCCTACCTAGCTAGCGTAGGGTGGACGTACAAAGAAACAACGAACGGGAAAATAGCATGCATAATCCCAGAAATGTTTCAAAGTTATATTACATCATGTCATCGCTGCGGTTCTAACTAAAGATAAAATTTGTCTTGGTCATGAAGCTACAGCGGCGAAGAAGAACGGGATGCCTAATCCCGGCGCTGGCCCTCCACCCTCTTGATTTCGTCGATGCAGCTAATGACGGGCTTGATGCGCTCCTTGAGAACCCTGAGGTCAGTACCCTCCGGCAAGCTGTCCATCGCGGCTTCAAAGTTGAGGGCGGGGTTCCAGTATGCCTCCTTGGTGAGGACCTTGGTCATGACTCCCCGGCAAAGTCGCCGGGCCTCCCCGGCCAGCGTGGCCGTTCTGTTGGAGTGAAGATCAGCCAAGGCGCCGAGGACGCCCTCGAAGAACAGGGTCAGCTTGGCGTTGGCGGTCCCACTCCACTTAGGGTCATACCTCACGTTTGGCATCCCCATGAGGGCCAACCGAGAGGTGACCCTGTCGGCGACGTCCTCCAGCCGGCTGATCCATCTGTTCTCGCCCGCCACATATTCCTGGTGGGAGGTGGCCTCGTCTGCCCGCAGCTGCTTCTCCTCCTCCAGGCTCCTGGTCAAGGTCTCCTCCCGAGCCGAGCTCTCCGACAACATCTTCTCGAGATTCTCCAGCTTCAGCTTGAGATCTTTGATGGAGTTTTGTGCCTCGGAGAGCTCCCCAGCTCTGCTGATGACTTCTCCATGCGCCTCTGCCAAGGCGCAGTTGAGCGAGTTCTTCTCGTCGGACAGCTTGAGGGCCTGCTCCTTCAGCTCGTCCCGCTCTACCTCCAGCTCCTTCACCTTGCTGGCATGGACCAGAGCCTGGGCATCGACCGCCTCTTTGTGCCTCTGCCCCAGCTCGCGAGTCCGCCGCTCGACAAAGACCTCGAGCTCCTCATCCTTGCCGTGGAGCGTTGCGGCAAGCTTTGCCTCGCGCGCGGAGAGGTCTTCCTCCTGGGAATCCAAGGCGGCTTGATGCTGGTTCCGGGCGGCCTCGGCTGCGGCAGCCAAGTTCGTCGCCTCTTCCTGGGCCTTCTGTTGGAGATATGCCCTAGAGGAAATAATAAAAGCATTATTATTATATCTCCTTGTTCATGATAATTGTCTGTTATTCATGCTTGAATTGTATTGTACGGAAACAACGATACATGTGTGAATACATAGACTACATTGAGTCCCTGGTAGGCCTCTAGTAGCCAGCTCGTTGATCAACAGATGGTCACGGTTTCCTGACCATGGGCATAGGATGTCAGTGATAACGGGATCACATCATTAGGAGAATGATGTGATGGACAAGACCCAAACTTGAGCATAACACGAGATCGTATAGTTCGTAATGCATAAGCTTTTCAGTGTCAAGTAATTATTCCTTAGACCATGAGGTTGTACAACTCCCGGATACCGTAGGAGTACTTTGGGTGTGCCAACCGTCACAACATAACTGGGTGGCTATAAAGGTACGCATCGGGTATCTCCGAAAGTGTCTGTTGAGTTGGTACGAACCGAGACTGGGATGTTGTCACTCCGTATGACGGAGAGGTACCTCTGGGCCCACTCGGTAAGACATCATCATAATGAGCTCAATGTGACTAAGTAGTTAGTCACGGGATGATGGATTACGGATCGAGTAAAGAGACTTGCCATAACGAGATTGAAAAATGTATCGGGGATACCGACGATCGAATCTCGGGCAAGTACCGTACCGATGGACAAAGGGAATAACATACGGGATTGAGTGAATCCTTGACACAATGGTTCATCTGATGAAGATCATCAAGGAACACGTGGGAACCAACATGGGTATCCAGATCCCGCTGTTGGTTATTGACCGGAGAGTGGTCTCGGTCATGTCTACGTGTCTCCCGAACCCGTAGGGTCTACACACTTAAGGTTCGGTAACGCTAGGGTCGTAGAGATAAATGCACGTGGAAACCCGAAAGTTGTTCGGAGTCCCGGATGAGATCCCGGACGTCACGAGGAGTTCCGGAATGGTCCGGAGGTAAAGATTGATATATGGGAAGTCCAGTTTTGGCCAACGGGTGATCTCCGGGGGTCACCGGGAGCGTCCCGGGACCACCGGAGGGGCCCCGGGGGTCCACCGGGTGGGGCCCCTAGGCCGCGAGGGGATGTGACCAGCCCTCTAGGCTGGTGCGCCACTAAGGGAGGCCCACCTCCCCTGCGCCTAGGGATAAAACCCTAAGGGGTGGGGGGCCACCACTTGCCTTGGGGGAGGGGGACTCCTCCCTGGCCGCCGCCCCCCCTTGCAGATTGGATCTGCAGGGGGCTGGCGCCCCCTGGCCCCCTATATATATGTGGGGGAGGGGAGAGGGCAGCCGCACCTCAGCCCTGGCGCCTCTCCCCCTCCCGTCACACCTCCATACTCCTAACGCAGGGCGCCTGGCGAAGCCCTGCTGCGATCTCCACTGCATCCGTCATCACGCCGTCGTGCTGCCGGATTTCTGACGACTTCTCCTCCCCCCTTGCTGGATCAAGAAGGAGGTGACGTTTCTGCACCGTACGTGTGTTGAACGCGGAGGTGCCGTCCGTTCGGCGCTAGATCATCGGTGACGAAGAACGTGAAGAGTACGACCACTTCATCCTTGCTTCGTTGAAAGCTTCCGCACGCAATCTTCATAACGGTATGTAGATGCACTCTCAGTTGCTCGTTGCTAGATGTCTCCATAGTTGGATCTTGGTGAAGACGTAGAAATTTTTTCGATTTATGCTACGTTCCCCTACAGTGGTATCAGAGCCTAGGTTTTATGCGTAGCATCCTGCACGAGTAGAACACAAAGCAGTTGTGGGCGTATGATCTTGTTCAACTTTCTTACCGTTACTAGTCAATCTTGATTCGGCGGTATTGTGGGATGAAGCGGCCCGGACCGACCTTACACGTACGCTTACGTGAGACTGGTTCCACCGACAGACATGCACTAGATGCATAAGGTGGCTGGCGGGTGTCTGTCTCTCCTACTTTAGTCGGATCGGATTCGATGAAAAGGGTCCTTATGAAGGGTAAATAGAAGTTGACAAATCACGTTGTGGTTTTGGCGTAGGTAAGAAACGTTCTTGCTAGAAATCCTATAGAAGCCACGTAAAACTTGCAACAACAATTAGAGGACGTCTAACTTGTTTTTGCAGCATGTGTTTTGTGACGTGGTATGGCCAAGAACGAAGATGTGATGAATGATATATGTGATGTATGAGATTGATCATGTTTTTGTAATAGGGAATCACGACTTGCATGTCGATGAACTTGACAACCGGCAGGAGCCATAGGAGTTGTCTTTATTATTGTATGACCTGCGTGTCACTGAATAACGCCATGTAATTACTTTACTTCATTGCTAAACGTTAGCTATAGTAGTAGAAGTAATAGTTGGCGTGACGACTTCTTCAAGACACGATGATGAAGATCATGGTGTCGAGCCGGTGACAAGATGATCATGGTGCCCCGAAGATGGAGATCCAAGGAGCAAGATGATATTGGCCATATCATGTCACTTTAATTGATTGCATGTGATGTTTATCATGTTTATGCATCTTGTTTACTTAGAACGACGGTAGTAAATAAGATGATCTCTCACTAAAATTTCAAGTAATGTGTTTCCCCTAACTGTGCACCGTTGCTAAAGCTCGTTGCTCCGAAGCACCACGTGATGATCGGGTGTGATAGGTTCTAACGTTCGCATACAACGGGTGTAAGACAGATTTACACACGCAATACACTTAGGGTTCACTTGACGAGCCTAGCATGTACAGACATGGCCTCGGAACACGGAAGACCGAAAGGTCGAACACGAGTCGTATAGAAGATACGATCAACATGAAGATGTTCACCGTTTTTGACTAGTCCGTCTCACGTGATGATCGGACATGGACTACTCGATTCGGATCGTGTATCACTTAGATGACTAGAGAGATGTCATTCTGAGTGGGAGTTCATTAAAATTTGATTAAGATGAACTTAATTATCATGAACTTAGTCTAAATTCTTTACAATATCTCTTGTAGATCAAATGGCCCACGCTCCAGTTTCCCTCAACTTCAACGCGTTCCTAGAGAAAACCAAGCTGAAAGACGATGGTAGCAACTACCTCATAGCTGCCAAGAGAACTTATGTCCTAGAAGCACCGCTAGGTGATGCACCCGCTTTCCCAGCGACCCAAGACGTTATGAACGTCTGGCAGTCGCGTAGTGATGAGTACTCCCTGGTTCAGTGCGGCATGCTTTACAGTTTAGAATCGGGGCTCCAAAAGCGTTTTGAGCACCATGGAGCATATGAGATGTTCGAAGAGCTGAAAATGGTTTTTCAAGCTCATGCCCGAGTCGAGAGATATGATGTCTCTGACGCATTCTACATCTGTAAGATGGAGGAGAACAGTTCTGTCAGTGAGCACATCCTCAAGATTTCAGGATTGCACAACCGCTTGTCTCAGCTGGGAATGAATCTCCCAGATGAAGCGGTCGTTGACAGAATCCTCCAGTCGCTCCCACCAAGCTTCAAGAGCTTCGTGCTGAATTTCAATATGCAGGGGATGGAGAAGTCCATTCCCGAGGTGTATTCGATGCTGAAATCAGCGGAGGTAGACATCAAGAAAGAACATCAAGTGTTGATGGTCAATAAAACCACTAAGTTCAAGAAAGGCAAGGGTAAGAAGAACTTCAAGAAGGACGGCAAGCAAGTTGCCGCGCCTGGCAAGCCTGTTGCTGGGAAGAAGCCAAAGTATGGACCCAAGCCTGAGACTGAGTGCTTTTATTGCAAGGGAACGGGTCACTGGAAGCGGAACTGCCCCAAATACTTAGCAGACAAGAAGGCCGGCAACGTCAAAGGTATATATGATATACATGTTATTGATGTGTACCTTACCAGCACTCGTAGTAGCTCCTGGGTATTCGATACCGGTGCAGTTGCTCACATTTGTAACTCAAAACAGGAGCTGCGGAATAAACGGAGACTGGCGAAGGATGAGGTGACGATGCGCGTCGGGAATGGTTCCAAGGTCGATGTGATCGCCGTCGGCACGCTACCTCTACATCTACCCTCGGGAGTAGTTTTAAACCTCAATAATTGTTATTTAGTACCAGCTTTGAGCATGAACATTGTTTCTGGATCTCGTCTTATGCGAGATGGATATTCTTTCAAATCGGAGAATAATGGTTGTTCTATTTATTTGAGAGATATGTTTTATGGTCATGCCCCGCTGGTCAATGGTTTATTTTTGATGAATCTCGAACGTAGTGATACACTTATTCATAGTGTAGATGCGAAAAGATGTAAAGTTGATAATGATAGTCCCACATACTTGTGGCATTGCCGACTTGGTCATATTGGTGTCAAACGTATGAAGAAGCTCCATTCGGATGGACTTCTGGAGTCTCTTGATTATGAATCATTTGACACATGCGAACCATGCCTCTTGGGCAAGATGACCAAGACTCCATTCTCCGGAACAATGGAGCGAGCAACCAACTTGTTGGAAATCACACATACCGATGTGTGCGGTCCAATGAGTGCTGAGGCTCGCGGAGGCTACCGTTATGTTCTCACCCTCACAGATGACTTGAGTAGATACGGGTATATCTATTTGATGAAACACAAGTCTGAGACCTTTGAAAAGTTCAAGGAATTTCGGAATGAGGTTGAGAATCAACGTGACAGAAAAATAAAATTCTTGCGATCGGATCGTGGGGGTGAATATTTAAGTCATGAATTTGGCACACACCTTAGAAGCTGTGGAATTGTTTCACAATTGACACCGCCTGGAACACCTCAACGTAACGGTGTGTCCGAACGTCAAAATCGTACTCTGTTGGACATGGTGCGATCTATGATGCCCCTTACCGATTTACCGCTATCTTTTTGGGGTTATGCTTTAGAGACTGCCGCATTCACTTTAAATAGGGCTCCGTCAAAATCCGTTGAGACGACTCCATATGAACTTTGGTTTGGCAAGAAACCGAAGCTGTCGTTTCTAAAAGTTTGGGGTTGCGATGCTTATGTCAAGAAACTTCAACCTGAAAAGCTCGAACCCAAATCGGAGAAATGCGTCTTCATAGGATACCCAAAAGAAACTATTGGGTACATCTTCTACCACAGATCTGAAGGCAAAGTCTTTGTTGCCAAGAATGGATACTTTCTAGAGAAAGAGTTTCTCTCGAAAGAAGTGAGTGGGAGGAAAGTAGAACTTGATGAGGTGACAATCACCACTCCTGTATCGGAAAGTAGCGCAGCACGGGAAACAGTTCCTGAGGTGCCTGCACCGACAAGGGAGGAAGTTGATGATAATGATCAAGAAGAAACAGATCAAGTTACTACTGAACTACGAAGGTCCACAAGGGCACGTTCCGCACCAGAGTGGTACGGCAACCCTGTCCTGGAAATCATGTTGTTAGACAACGGTGAACCTTCGAACTATGAAGAAGCGATGGCGGGCCCAGATTCCAATAAATGGCTTGGAGCCATGAAATCCGAGATAGAATCCATGTATGAAAACAAAGTATGGACTTTGGTGGACTTGCCTGATGATAGGCACGCCATAGAAAATAAATGGATATTTAAGAAGAAGACAGACGCGGATGGTAATGTGACCATCTATAAAGCTCGGCTTGTCGCTAAGGGTTATCGACAAGTTCAAGGGATTGACTACGATGAGACTTTCTCTCCCGTAGCGATGCTGAAGTCAGTCAGAATCATGTTAGCTATTGCCGCATTCTATGATTATGAGATATGGCAAATGGATGTCAAATCAGCATTCCTTAATGGCTTCCTCAAGGAAGAGTTGTATATGATGCAACCGGAAGGTTTTGTCGATCCAGAGAACGCTAACAAGGTATGCAAGCTCCAGCGCTCGATTTACGGGCTGGTGCAAGCATCTCGGAGTTGGAATATTCGCTTTGATGAGGTGATCAAAGCGTTTGGCTTTATACAGACTTATGGAGAAGCCTGTATTTACAAGAAAGTGAGTGGGAGCTCTGTAGCATTTCTCATATTATATGTGGATGACATATTGCTGATGGGAAATGATATAGAATTCTTGGAAAATGTAAAGGCCTACTTGAATAAAAGTTTTTCAATGAAGGACCTTGGAGAAGCTGCTTACATATTAGGCATCAAAATCTATAGAGATAGATCAAGACGCCTCATTGGTCTTTCACAAAGTACATACCTTGACAAAATATTGAAGAAGTTCAATATGGATCAGTCTAAGAAAGGATTCTTGCCTGTTTTGCAAGGTATGAGATTGAGTAAGACTCAGTCGCCGACCACGGCAGAAGATAGAGAAAAGATGAGTGTCATTCCCTATGCCTCGGCAATAGGTTCTATCATGTATGCCATGCTGTGTACCAGACCTGATGTGAACCTTGCCATAAGTTTGGTAGGGAGGTACCAAAGTGATCCCGGTATGGAACACTGGACAGCGGTCAAGAACATCCTGAAGTACCTGAAAAGGACTAAGGATATGTTTCTCGTTTATGGAGGTGACGAAGAGCTCGTCGTAAAGGGTTACGTCGATGCTAGCTTCGACACAGATCTGGATGACTCTAAGTCACAAACCGGATACATGTATATTTTGAATGGAGGGGCAGTCAGCTGGTGCAGTTGCAAGCAAAGCGTGGTGGCAGCATCTACATGTGAAGCGGAGTACATAGCTGCTTCTAAAGCAACGCAGGAAGGAGTCTGGATGAAGGAGTTCATCACCGACCTAGGAGTCATTCCAAGCGCGTCAAGCCCGATGACTCTCTTCTGTGACAACACTGGTGCTATTGCTATTACCAAGGAGCCCAGGTTTCACAAGAAGACCAAGCACATCAAGCGCCGTTTCAACTCCATCCGGAATTATGTTCAGGATGGAGACATAGATATTTGTAAAGTGCATACGGATCTGAATGTAGCAGACCCGTTGACTAAACCTCTTTCACGAGCAAAACATGATCAACACCAGAACTCTATGGGTGTTCGATTCATCACAATGTAACTAGATTATGGACTCTAGTGCAAGTGGGAGACTGTTGGAGATATGCCCTAGAGGCAATAATAAAAGCATTATTATTATATCTCCTTGTTCATGATAATTGTCTGTTATTCATGCTTGAATTGTATTGTACGGAAACAGCGATACATGTGTGAATACATAGACTACATTGAGTCCCTGGTAGGCCTCTAGTAGCCAGCTCGTTGATCAACAGATGGTCACGGTTTCCTGACCATGGGCATAGGATGTCAGTGATAACGGGATCACATCATTAGGAGAATGATGTGATGGACAAGACCCAAACTTGAGCATAACACGAGATCGCATAGTTCGTAATGCATAAGCTTTTCAGTGTCAAGTAATTATTCCTTAGACCATGAGGTTGTACAACTCCCGGATACCGTAGGAGTACTTTGGGTGTGCCAACCGTCACAACGTAACTGGGTGGCTATAAAGGTACGCATCGGGTATCTCCGAAAGTGTCTGTTGAGTTGGTACGAACCGAGACTGGGATGTTGTCACTCCGTATGACGGAGAGGTACCTCTGGGCCCACTCGGTAAGACATCATCATAATGAGCTCAATGTGACTAAGTAGTTAGTCACGGGACGATGGATTACGAATCGAGTAAAGAGACTTGCCATAACGAGATTGAACAAAGTATCGGGGATACCGACGATCGAATCTCGGGCAAGTACCATACCGATGGACAAAGGGAATAACATACGGGATTGAGTGAATCCTTGACACAATGGTTCATCCGATGAAGATCATCAAGGAACACGTGGGAACCAACATGGGTATCCAGATCCCGCTGTTGGTTATTGACCGGAGAGTGGTCTCGGTCATGTCTACGTGTCTCCCGAACCCGTAGGGTCTACACACTTAAGGTTCGGTAACGCTAGGGTCGTAGAGATAAATGCACGTGGAAACCCGAAAGTTGTTCGGAGTCCCGGATGAGATCCCGGACGTCACGAGGAGTTCCGGAATGGTCCGGAGGTAAAGATTGATATATGGGAAGTCCAGTTTTGGCCAACGGGTGATCTCCGGGGGTCACCGGGAGCGTCCCGGGACCACCGGAGGGGCCCCGGGGGTCCACCGGGTGGGGCCACCCATCCCGGTGGGGCCCCTAGGCCGCGAGGGGATGTGACCAGCCCTCTGGGCTGGCGCACCACTAAGGGAGGCCCACCTCCCCTGCGCCTAGGGTTAAAACCCTAAGGGGAGGGGGGCCACCACTTGCCTTGGGGGAGGGGGACTCCTCCCTGGCCGCCGCCCCCCCTTGCAGATTGGATCTGCAGGGGGCTGGCGCCCCCCTGGCCCCCTATATATATGTGGGGGGGGGGGAGAGGGCAGCCGCACCTCAGCCCTGGCGCCTCTCCCCCTCCTGTCACACCTCCATACTCCCAACGCAGGGCGCCCGGCGAAGCCCTGCTGCGATCTCCACTGCATCCATCATCACGCCGTCGTGCTGCCGGATCTCTGACGACTTCTCCCCCCTGGCTGGATCAAGAAGGAGGTGACGTTGCTGCACCGTACATGTGTTGAACGCGGAGGTGCCGTCCGTTCGGCGCTAGATCATCGGTGACGAAGAACGTGAAGAGTACGACTACTTCATCCTTGCTTCGTTGAAAGCTTCCGCACGCAATCTTCATAACGGTATGTAGATGCACTCTCAGTTGCTCGTTGCTAGATGTCTCCATAGTTGGATCTTGGTGAAGACATAGAATTTTTTTCGATTTATGCTACGTTCCCCTACACCTTCTCGATGTCAGACATCTTCATGATGAGCTCTGCATCGCGTTTGGCCAATTCCTCCTAGAAGGCTCTCTGCTCCTCGCGAGCCTGGTGAAACCAGGTCTGCGCCTCAGCAACGCGCGCCTTGAAGTCCACCTCCGCCTCGTCCACCGTTGCCATCCTGGACTTAACCTTGTCCAGACAGGCATGGTAGAGCGCTTGGAGCTTCCAGAAATTGGCCCCCATGGCCCGGAAGAGCTGCCCTTCTCGAGAGCCATCGCCGCCGACGCCCGGTTCATCAACAACCTCGAGCCCGGTGGCGGCGAGCACCTCGCCATCGAAGACTTCCCCTCCGGCGGGCACTCGGGAGCTTGACGCCCCTGTGAGATGGACGAAGAGGTCGTCGCCCACCTTCAGATACCTGCCGGGGCCCGAGGTTGTGGAGGAAGGAGGCTGGTCATCAATCGCCTCTTCCTCGGCTGTGGCCTTGCCGGCCTCCCCAGCAGGCCCACCGCCGGCACCCTTGCTGGCACCCTCGGAGGCATCCTTGGCGGCCTTATCAGCGGCAGCCTCGGCAGCATCCTTGGCGGCCTCATCGGCGGCAATCCTGTCGGCCTCGGCCGCGGCCTCCTCAGCAACTTCCCCGATGACGGCGTCCACGTCCACCATACCTGTTGAAGGAGGGCCTGGGCAGTGATGGGGATGATGAAGCCAAGAAAGAGAATAACGGAAAAGCGGAGACGGAAGACAGACGACGCACCAGTGCCAGGCTGTGAGGCAGAAGTCCCCTCCCCGCCGGCGCCTGGCGCTGTGGCAGAGCCACGAGCGCCCAAGTTCCCCTCTTCCTTCATGCGTGTGGGCTCCATGCTTGGTGCCCTTGCCGGGGACGCCCCCCGCGGTGGCGTAGTCGATGGGGGTGGTGTGTTGGGGGTAGCCCCCTGCGGCTCCTCCTGCTACCACTCCCGTCCTACAAAACCGACAAGGTCAGCACCATAGCATCAAACACCTACTGCATGTCGAGCAAGAAGAGGATGATGAACTTACGCTGGGGGCTGTGCCGGGGGCTGCCTTCCGGGCTACTCAACACCACCAGTGGTGTCTCTGAAGCCCCAGCCGGGGGCTGGCTGCTCACCGAGGCCTTCGCCCTCTTTATCGTCTGGGCCAACGTCTCTGCATCCCTGAAGAAGCAAAAAGAGATCAAGATGGGTGAGTTAGTTCCGGAGAATGGAAACGACAGTAAGGAACGGAGTACTTACTCGTCGTCCATCTCCTCCTCCTCCACCGCTTTACTTTTCCTCTTCGGGATAAGAGGCCCAAGGTCAAAAAGGAACTCCGCGTCGACATCCGAGTCAACGTCTGCCGGGGGAGGCGAAGAAGGCGAAGTTGGTGCACGCCCAGATGGAGAAGGGGCTGTTGCCTTCTTCTTCTCGGCGGCCTTCGTCAGCCTCCTCGCTGCCGTGGCCCTCGTGTGGCGCCTGGACCCCTCCAGGGTCAATTGAGGCTGTGTGGCCCTACCGGGCCGGACCGGCTCGCCGGAACTAGCCCGCCGAAGGACTCGCCCTCTTCCCCTAGCTGGCGTCGAGCCCGCCGCCACGCCCTCCTCCTCTGACGACTCGTCGGTCGCGTCCTCAACAAGCGGAGCTCCAGTGTTGGGCGAGCTCCTCCTCCTCCGCAGCCGTTGCGGCCTCGTCCTCCACACCCCCGGCGTTGCCGGCCTCCATGACAAGCTGCTCCTCCCTCGCCCTAGTGGCGATGTAGTCCAGCTCTGCCTGGGTGGTGTCCCTGACAAGCCACCGCTCGGCGTTAGGTTTGACATACACCTCAACTAGAGAGTCGAAGAATTGCTGCACGTCCTCGTCCGCCGGCTCCTTCCAGCTCGGGACAGGGCCGTGCACGTTGCAGTCCGGCATCATGGCGATGATCTCGGACTGGCGTGAATTGTTGCACAGCGGGACCACCCCCGCTGGGAGCTTGAAGAGCGGCACCTTGATGGCCTTGCCGGCCTTCACGGTAGCCATCGTGGCCTTGCCGGTCCGTTCGACCTCGCCATCGCGACCCACTTCAAGATGGAAGAGCCTCTAGCAGAAATGGGCATGTCCCATCACTGTGAGGTTGTGGTCGAGGCCAGGGCAGAGCCGCATGATGTCAACAGGATTCCTGAAGAGCCAGGCTGGGCTCCCCTTGTTATGCAACGGGGCGATCCGACGGTGAATGAAATCCGCCCGATCATTTCAAGGGTGAGTCCAGCCTGGGTGAGCTGGTGAATCCTGGTGGTGGCGACGGTGAGCCTCCCATCGGCGGCGTCGACATCGCTCCAGTCGCTGCCGTGGACCGGTGGCACCCGGCGGACCTAGCAGAATCTTGGCGGGTCTTCGTCTTCAATCCAGCACCACCGGCCGCGCCATTGATACCACATCTCCTTCATGGCGCCGTCTGGGTACGCTCCCTTGGATCTTGGAATCCAGGTGATGCACCCAGAGATGGCACCTCCCGCCTGGATCCGAGGGGTGAAATAGTGGCGGAAGAGCGCCGTGTTGGGCTGCACCCCAACGAAGCCCTCGCAAAGGTGGGCGAAGAAAGCCATGCACGCCACCGCATTCGGAGTGAAATCCAAGAGGCGGAAGCCGAAGGTGTGCATGGCATCACAGAAGAAATCGGAGAAGGGGGGACATAACCCGCAAGAAAAGTAGTCGACGAAGAAGGGGTACCGATTTGGGCTAGGTTCGGCGCAAGCAGCCGGAATGACGCGCGTCACCGGATGTCCCAAATTCTCGCCCCCCCCGTCTTCACCCCCAAAGGGGCTTGAAGGCGGCCTAGAGCTCGTGGACGTCGACCATCGACGGGATGAAGAAAACAGCCTTCGTTCGGTCCCCCGATAGCGCGCCCTCTCGCGGCTCCACAGACCCGGCGCCCCTGGCCACCCCCTTGCCCTTGGCGGGTTTGGACGCCATGGCGGCTGAGTTGGAGGGAAGCGGGAGGGGGATGGCGAAGCAACGGCGGCAGGCGGCGGCGGAAGCTTCGGAAGGAAGAAAGAGAGGAAGCGGCGGCTCTGAGATTGGAAGAGGCGGGAGGAAAGTGGGGGAAGTGAGCAGCGCGCCCGCAGTTATTCCTTCTTATGGGGGGGGGGACGCGGGCAGCCTCCTTTCGCATTTACTGCGACGTGACGCATGCGTGCGGAAACCGCCCCGCGCATGCCGCCCACGTCACGCACGCCCCTCCACGCCGCGCCGCGCGCGCGGGTCGTGGGAGGCACAGCGTGCGGAAAATCTTACCACGGTGAAAACCGCCCCGCCTGCCCGCGCACCGTTCATGGCCTAGCCCAACAACGCGTCGCGCTGATGTGTGGCCCAGGCCCGGGGGCTCGTGTCGGTGTACAAAAGAGGGGTACACTTTTTGTACCCCTATGACTGTGCACGGGCAGTCTGAGCCACGGGCACCACCACACCAAGCACGGCAAGGGAGGTGAGCCAGGGTAAGACCGAAGCTGGATAGAACTGAAGCCTAAGAGAACAAGACCACAAAGAGCAAAGGGACGTAGCGGCTTCCCCCGGCAAGATCCTTGACGGGGCCGGCTTTAGCTGCCCCGGCAAGACCCTTGCCGCGGCAACTTGCCCCACGCCTACGGAGCGGATCACCCTTGAGACCACTGCCCCCATGGGGCAAGGATTCGGGAGGCATCCCTGTGATGGCATGCAGATCTTTGTGAAGACATTCAAGATCAGATACACGTTAAGAAGACGGCGACCCTTGGCGGGATCCCAGCCAAGGAAGACCACAAGACCTCCGGCAAGCATCTTGCCGGGGATGACAGCAGGCGCCACGACAAGACCCTTGCCGGGGCCCCGGCAAGGCCCTTGCCGAGGATATCCACAGGGCCACCATCAGGACCACGCCATCTAAGCTTCCACCGCCCCATGTAGCTACCGACCCAACCAGTTGGGCAGGCACCTGCCTGGCGACATGCAGATCTTCGTGGAGACCCACCATTGCGCCACCTCAGCTGCCTGCCTGCCTACATGGCGTCTCTGGCATCGCTGGCCAGGGCGCGTGTCGACATAAGAAGGAGCGGCGACGGACAAGATGGATGTCTCCCCAGTCCCTGATAAAGCAAGGACACCTAAGCTAAGCGCATTAAATGCGCCTTTTCATGTAATGCGAGGGATAACCTCGCATCACTGTACCCTTTCCACCTCCTGTGTGACACTGTGGGAACCCCTTTTCCCTATAAAAGGAGGCCCGAGGCGACCAGGAGAAGGATTCGGCTTTTTAGAACTCCTCACGATTCGGCTTTTTGGAGCTCCTCACGCCCCGTAGCTAGCTGAAGAACTCAGATATACAATTCACCAAAGCAGGAGTAGGGTTTTACGAATCCTCGCGGCCCGAACCTGGGTAAAGGAACCGTGTGCTGTCTGTTTGATCCGCTCTTCTCTCAACCCCGCGCCCCGCAACCGTAGTAGGGATTCTTGTGATCCCATAGGTGTCATCCCAAATACACCGACAATGACAATCAATAAATAAATCATGCTCAAACTTCATCACATAACGGTTAACCATACGTGCATGCTACGGGAATCATAAACTTTAACACAAGTGTTTCTCAAATTCGCATTTACTCCACTAGCATGACTCTAATATCACCATCCTCATTTCTCAAAACAATCATCAAGTATCAAACTTCTCATAATATTCAATGCACTTTTATATGAAAGTTTTTACTATACCCATCTTGGATGCCTATCATATTAGGACTAGTTTTATAACCAAAGACATTACCATGCTGTTCTAAGAGACTCTCAAAAAGATATAAGCGAAGCATGAGAGATCAGAATTTCTACAAAATAAAACCACCACCGTGCTCTAAAAGATATAAGTGAAGCACTAGAGCAAAACAATCTACCTCAAAAGATATAAGTGAAGCACATAGAGTATTCTAATAAATTCCAAATCATGTGTATCTATCTCAAAAGGTGTGTCCAGCAAGGATGATTGTGGCAAACTAAAAAGCAAATACTCAAATCATACATGATGCTCCATGCAAAACACATATCATGTGGTGAATAAAAATATAGTCTCAAGTAAAGTTACCGGTAGATGAAGACGAAAGAGGGGATGCCTTCCCGGTGCATCCCCAAGCTTAGGCTTTTGGTTGTACTTGAATTTTACCATGGGGTGCCTTGGGCATCCCCAAGCTTAGGCTCTCGCCACTCTTTGTTCCATAGTCCATCAAATCCTTACCCAAAACTTGAAAACTTCACAACACAAAACTTAGCCAAAAATCTCGTGAGCTCCGTTAGTATAAGAAAACAAACCACTACTCAAAGGTACTGTAATGAACTCATTCTTTGTTTATATTGGTGTTAAACCTACTGTATTCCAACTTCTCTATGATTCATACCCCCCGATACTACTCATAGATTCATCAAAATAAGCAAACAACACACGAAAAACAGAATGTGTCAAAAACAGAACAATCTATAGCAATCTGTAACTTTCAAATACTTGTGTAACTCTAAAAAAATTGAAATGAATTGCTGGACGTGAGGAATTTGTCTATTAATCATCTGCAAAAATAATCAACTAAAAATCACTCTCCAGTAAAAAATAGTAGTAATCTCATGAGCGCTAAAGTTTCTGTTTTTTACAGCATGATCGCATAAACTTCACACAAGTCTTCCCAAAGGTTCTACTTGGCACAAACACTAATTAAAACACAAAACCACATCTAAACAGAAGGTAGATGCAATATTTATTCCTAAACATAAGCAAAAGCAAAGAAAATAAAATTGGGTTGCCTCCCAACAAGCGCTATCGTTTAACGCCCCTAGCTAGGCACGATACAAGAATAGATCTAGGTATTGCCATCTTTGGCCGGTAATCCATAAGTGGCTCTCATAATAGATTCATAAGGTAACTTGATTTTCTTTCTCGCAAAGTGTTCCGTGCCTTTCCTTTATGGAAATTGGGATCTAATATTTCCTTCCTTCATATCAATAATTGCACCAATCGTTCTAAGGAAAGGTCTACCTAGAATAATAGGACATGTAGGATTGCAATCTATATCAAGAACGATGAAATCTACGGGCACATAATTCCTATTTGCAACAATAAGAACATTATTAATCCTTCACATAGGTTTCTTAATGGTAGAATCCGCAAGATGCAAATTTAAAGAACAATCATCAAGTTCATGCAAACCTAACATATCACACAAAGTTTTTGGAATTGTGGAAACACTTGCACCCAAATCACACAAAGCAAAGCATTCATGATCTTTAATCTTAATTTTAATAGTAGTCTCCCACTCATAATAAAGCTTTCTAGGGATAGAAACTTCTAATTCAAGTTTTTCTTCATAAGATTGTATTAAATCATCAACTATATGTTTGGTAAAAGCTTTATTTTGACTACAAGCGTGCAGAGAATTTAGCACGGATTGCAACAAGGAAATACAATCTATTAAAGAGCAATTATCATAATTAAATCCCTTGAAATCCAATATAGTGGGTTCATTGCTATGTAAAGTTTTGACCTCTTCAATCCCACTTTTAACACTTTTAGAATCAAGATCTAAAAACTCTGAATCATTGGGACGCCTTTTAACTAAAGTAGACTCATCTCCAGTCCCATCTTTATCAAGATTCATACTAGAAAACAAGGATTTAATAGGAAACACATCAATTACTTTTAGATCTTCATCTTTATTATCATGAAAACTAGAAGAACAAGCTATCATAAAGCAATCTCTTTTAGCACTCATCCTAGCGGTTCTTTCTTTGCATTCATCAACGGAAATTTCTCATGGCTTTGAGAGACTCATTGATATCATGCTTAGGTGGAATATATCTAAGTTTCAAATAATAAACATCAAGAGAAATTCTATCCACGTTTCTAGCCAACTCATCAATCTTAAGCAAATTTTCTTCAAGCAAAGCATTGATTTTTTTTGCAAATTCATAAATTCTTTAACAGTAGGTTCAAAATCAGAGGGCATCTTACTAAAATTTCCATAAGATTTATTGTAGGAATTACCATAATTCTTAGAGGAATTACTAGGAAAAGGCCTAGAATTAAAGTTTACTCTATAAGCATTGTTACCAAAATTATTCCTACCAACAAAATTCACATCCAAAGATTCATTATTATACTCAATCAACGTGGACAAAGGCACATCATTAGGATCAGAAGAAGCACTCTTAGTAGCAAATAATTTCATAAGTTCATCCATCTTTCCACTCAAAACACTAATCTCTTCAATAGCATGTACTTTTTTACTAGTAGATCTTTCGGTGTGCCATTGAGAGTAGTTAACCTTAATATTATCTAGGAGTTTGGTAGCTTCTCCTAAAGTGATTTCCATAAAAGTGCCCCCCCCCGCGTCCGAATCTAAAAGATTTCTAGAAGCAAAATTGAAGCCAGCATAATTTTTTTGTATAATCATCGATAAGTTCAAACCATGTGTAGGGCAATTACGTATCATTAATTTCATTCTCTCCCAAGCTTGGGCAACATGCTCATGATCTAGTTGCTTAAAATTCATGATATCGTTTCTAAGAGAGATAATCTTAGCGGGAGGAAAATACTTAGAGGTAAAGGCATCTTTGCACTTATTGCATGAATCAATACTATTTCTAGGCAAAGAGGAGAACCAAGTTTTAGCATGATTTCTAAGCGAAAACGGAAATAGCTTCAATTTAACAATATCATTATCTGTATCCCTCTTCTTTTGCATATCGCACAAATCAACAAAGTTGTTTAGATGGGTAGCGGCATCTTCACTAGGATGGCCAAAAAAATTGATCTTTCATGACAAGATTCAACAGAGCAGCATTGATTTCACAAGATTCAACATCGGTAATAGGAGCAATCAGAGTGCTAATAAAATCATTATTGTTGGTATTGGAAAAGTCACACAATTTGGCATTATCTTAAGCCATAGTGACAAGCAAGCAATCCAACACACAAGCAAACAAGAGGCAAGCGAACGGTAAAACACACGGAAAAAGAAGGGCGAATAAAACGGCAAGGTGATACGTCCAAAACGTATCTATAATTTCTGCTTGCTCCATGCCTCTTTTGGGTGATATTGCTATGTTATTTATACACTTCCATACACTTTTGATTATATTTGGACTAACCTATTAACTCAGTGCACCCCAGTGCCAGTTTCTGTTTTCGGCTGTTTTTGTATTTCAGGTTTTCACATTACGAGAACTGCGAGGAAAAATCCAGAAAAATTATATAAAAAATCAGCATTCCTGAAGCTACCTTGCGCCCGAAGTACAGCCGGGGGGGG
>LR738711.1:671538001-671586221 GCA_902687465.1 Secale cereale
CGGGGGGGGGGGGGGCACCAGGGCTCCAGGCGCCCTGGCGGCGCGCCCCCCCTGGGCCGCGTCGGGGGGGCGCCTGGGCCCCCCGAGGCTCCGCTGATGCCCCCTTTGGCATATATTTAACACCCGTCGCAGAAACCCTGATTCGGGACCCCTTTTCTCCAGACGCAATCCAGATCTCCGCCGCCATCGCCATAAAGCTTCGGGGGACCAGAATTCCTGTGCCGGCACCCTGTCGGGACGGGGAAGTGCCCCCGGATTCATCTCCATCGACATTGCTTCCTCCCTCCATGATGCGGGAGTAGTTCCTCCTCCGGGCTGAGGTTTCTACCAGTAGCTATGTGGTCAATTCTCTCTCCCATGATGTGATCTTCGCTGTGATCATAGGCTATGTTAATCTAGGGTGATCCCATGATATTTCCCCTTCCTCTATGTATTGGATTGATGTACTCACTTGTCTTTATCTAGTATAATCCCCGAGACCAAGGTGACAGCGGTCTATTGGACATGGATTAGAAAAATATTTTCATGAGTGATTTCCTCTCTTGTGTGTTGATTGAAGATTGAGAGTCTCTTGGTGCTTGTCTTTGACTATCCTTTAGATATGTTGTGGTGATTGTGGGACTCTCTTTGGATGGCCGCGGTGACATTGGGAAATCCTTAGATTGAGAACTACAAACTTTGAGGTGTGCTTTTGTAGCCCTACATAATTCTCGTCCTCTCTTGACCACGAAGGAATGACCTCCGGGTGCGTCTCCATTGCATGTTTTATGGGAAATATCATGTGATTCGATTATGTTAATGTTGTTGGGAGTTGCCACTAGTGAAAGTATGAAGCCTAGGCCTTGTTTCACCATTGCAATACCATTTGTGCTCACGTTTACCACTTGTTTGCTTGCTGCACTTTTTATTACAGATTTATATTACTTTGTTTTGCCATCCATATCACTTGCCATTTAACATCTCTTCGCCGAACTAGTGCACCTATACATCTAACAAGTGTATTAGGTGTGTTGGGGACACAAGAGACTTCTTGTATCTTAGTTGCAGGGTTGCTTGAGAGAGACCATCTTCAACCTCTACTTCCCTGAGTTCGATAAACCTTAGGTCATCCACTTGAGGGAAATTGCTGCTGTCCTACAAACCTCTGCGCTTGGAGGCCCAACATAGTCTACAAGAGTAGAAGCGTGTGTAGACATCAAGCTATTTCTGGCGCCGTTGCCGGGGAAGTGAGTGCTTGAAGGTATATCTTTAGATCTTGCAATTAAATCTTTTTGTTTCTTGTTTTTATTTTCAGTAGTTTTGCTTAATGGAAAACAACAAAAATATGAGAGAGCTTTATAAGCTCTACCTTGAACTTGGACATGATGTGTTCGAAGAGAAAATTAAAAAACCTTTGGAACTTTATTTGCATAACAATCATGATGGTGGTGATGTTATTAGTATGTTTTTATTTAATATCAACATTGCTAATGACATGGAAAGCTCTAAGCTTGGGGATGACACGTTTGATGAACATGATATTTTTAGTCCCCCAACTTTTGAGGAGAAAATTTACTTTGATGATACTATGCCTCCTATATATGATGATTACAATGATGAATATGATATTTTCAGTCCACCTACTATTGAGGATAAAATTTATTATGATTATGATATGCCTCCTAAATACGATGATTACCATGATGATTATGATAGTCTTACTCTCACTATTCCTAATAAGAAAGATTTTGCTTATATGAAGAGTAATGACACTTTTATGCTTTTGGATCATGGAAATAATGCCTTATGTGATAGTTATATTGTTGAGTTCATCCATGATGCCACTGAAATTTATAATGAGAGAGGGAGACATGGTTCTAAATATCTTAATAATAAGAAGTTTCCTCTCTTTATGGTGAATATTTTGAAGCTGCACTTGTTTTGTCTTCCTATGCTTATTGCTTTGTGCTTCAATGAATTATTCTATTGCAATATTCCTATGCATAGGAAGTATGTTAGACTTAAATGTGTTTGGTATTTTCTTCTTGATGCTCTCTTTTGTTCTTCAACTCTTATTCCTACGAGAGCATCATTAAAGTCTTATGCCTAGCTTAAAGCCGTAAAAGAAAGCGCTTTTGGGAGGCAGCCCACAATGAATAAAATTTTATTTTGCTTTTGTTGTGTCTTGATGTTGTTACTACAGTAGCATCATCATTGTATCTTTACTTTTCAGTTTTGTGCCAAGTGTAGCCTCTGATTGCAAGAAAGTTTAAAAGTTGTGACGTGCTGTCCAGGAAACAGATTCTGTCCTTGGATAGAAAAAGTCGTATAAAATCACCAGATCATCTTTTTGGTCTGAGTTTTTTCGACAGCGTGCTCTATACAATTGTCTTTCGAGCGTCTGTTCTGAGTTTTTTTATTAGAGCTGCAGAAGTGCCCCGAAAAAATCATTTACTACCTGCTGTTCTGTTTTTCACAGATTCTGTCCTGTTTTGCCTTTCCTTCATTTTGCAAACCTTGAGCTTGCTTTTTCTTTGCAAAAACCTTTTGGAAATCTTGAGAAACAGTAGACCTTCAAGAATATCCTTATTTCCAGCAAGGAACAATTATTTTATTATGGGTACTAACCTCACTAATCAGTTTATGATGAGTTATGTATGAAGAGAGTTTTCAAGTGTGCGAGGGAAGATGATAAAAAGATTCAGGAGTGTCAAACGCTCAAGCTTGGGGATGCCTCCATGCACCCCCAAGAAATATTCAAGGAGACTCAAGCGTCTAATCTTGGGGATGCCCCTGTGCATCCCCTTCTCCATCAACATTATCAGTTCGTCTTTCGTTCCACTATATTTTTATCACTTCATGTGTTATGTGCTATGCTTGGAGCGTCTTGCTTTTAGTTTCCTTTTTAGTTTTCTTTAGCTTTTCATAACGAGTCGGAACTCAGCTTTCTTTCTGTGGGAGAGAAATACGCTCCACTTCTACCTAGAACAGAACATAGAATTTTCATGTCTATCTTTGCTGTGTGTGTTCTTTGTCTTTCAATAGCTAATATCATGCTTAGCTCTTAGTTTTCATGCTTATCTTTTTAAAGAGCTTTTGTTTAGTTGGTTGCTTGAACTCTCTTTAGTTATCATGCTTATCTTATTAAGAGAGTTTTCTTCTGTTGCATTGGTCGATATGTCTATGATAAAAATGCGACGTGCATAATGGCGCTTAGTAATTCATGTTTTCTTATGGTTAGTCTCAAATAGCTGGGGGGTTCCCAATGTGTTATTGGAGTACCAACATGATTTGTTTGCCTATGATGTGGTATGGTTTAGTAATATCTTCCTTCAAGAATTTATTTTGATTGACTTGGCGTATGCTCACGCATATTTAAGACTGTAAAGGAAGTCTGTCAAGCCTTGATGATCTTTTATTTCTGAGTAGCCATATAACTTCCATGCCTGATTCAATGTTGCTTTGTCGCTCTGCATGATTATGACCGTCATTGCTCTCTTAGTTGGTCGCTCCCAGTCTTATGCTAACCTCCACCGGTACTAAGCGGACTGACTACTTGTGCATCCAAAATCTTTAAACCAGTTAAGCCATATGAGTCCACCATACCTTCCTATACATGGTATTTACCTGCCATTCCTAACGAAGACTTTCATGTGCCATCTCGAAATTATTCAAAAAATGCATTTCTATTTTGTGCCCCTGTTTTAGCTCATGAGGAAGTAGTAGTTAATTCATGATCTTTTTAAGTTGGACAAGCTTCACCCCGGGATTGCATGTATAATGTGCAAACCCATAATACGAGAAGGAACTGGCAATGAGTGCGCCCGACTCAAAATTAATATAACAAACAAACCCTCCTTCACGCTTTGTTCATGAGAAATCAGAAAACTTTGGCAGTGATAAACAAAGGAGATTAAGAGGATGTGATCGTCCTCATTCGGGAGCCGTTCCTCGAAACTTGTCCATCTCTAAAAGTAATTGAGTTGTCTGCTAGCATACGTTAACGAAACATGCATATCCAAAAAAATAATTATTACCTCTGTTTTTAAAACCAAGAGCTCTGGTACATGTTTTGTCTTTGTTTCCGACTACGGGTTTTCAACCTTGCCAACAAAAGCCATGGTTCGAGAGTCTCCACCTTCTTTTAAAGCACCAACTACTGAGAGCATGATTGTCATTCTGAGTGTAATGTGCATTGTCCCAAAGTAGCATTGTCTTTTGCATGATTATGATATCGTTTATTTTGAAATCATTGTATCTAGTCATCACTTAAACCTTGGAGGTGCCCCTGCATTTATGTTTTGCTTCACTAAAGGGGGCAAGCGAGATATCACTTTATCATATTTGCACACCATGTTCATTACAAATCTTTTTGATGTTTCAGTATCATATTGTAAAACTTTCAGTTCTTTGTGATTTTCTCATGAGGCAACTTAATTACTATAGATTCTTTGTCTCAGTAAGCTTTTGTCATATGACTATGAAAAAGTCCTATATGGTTAATAGCATGTCACCACAGAAATTATTCTTGTTATCATTTACCTACTCGAGGACGAGCAGGAATTAAGCTTGGGGATGTTGATACGTCCGAAACGTATATATAATTTCTGCTTGCTCCATGCCTCTTTTGGGTTATATTGCTATGTTATTTATACACTTCCATACACTTTTGATCATATTTGGACTAACCTAATAACTCAGTGCACCCCAGTGCCAGTTTCTGTTTTCGGCTGTTTTTGTATTTCAGGTTTTCACATTACGAGAACTGCCAGGAAAAATCTAGAAAAATTATATAAAAAATCAGCATTCCAGAAGCTACCTTGCGCCCGAAGTACAGCCGGGGGGGGGGGGGCACCAGGGCTCCAGGCGCCCTGGCGGCGCGCCCCCCCTGGGTCGCGCCGAGGGGGCGCCTGGGCCCCCCGAGGATCCGCTGATGCCCCCCTTTGGCATATATTTAACACCCGTCGCAGAAACCCTGATTCCGGACCCCTTTTCTCCAGACGCAATCCCGATCTCCGCCGCCATCGCCATCAAGCTTCGGGGGACCAGAATTCCTGTGCCGGCACCCTGCCGGGACGGGGAAGTGCCCCCGGATTCATCTCCATCGACGTTGCTTCCTCCCTCCATGATGCGGGAGTAGTTCCTCCTCGGGGCTGAGGTTTCTACCAGTAGCTATGTGGTCAATTCTCTCTCCCATGATGTGATCTTCGTTGTGATCATAGGCTATGTTAATCTAGGGTGATCCCATGATATTTCCCCTTCCTCTATGTATTGGAATTATGTACTCACTTGTCTTTATCTAGTATAATCCCCGAGACCAAGGTGACAGCGGTCTATTGGACATGGATTGGAAAAATATTTTCATGAGTGATTTCCTCTCTTGTGTGTTGATTGAAGATTGAGAGTCTCTTGGTGCTTGTCTTTGACTATCCTTTAGATATGTTGTGGTGATTGTGGGACTCTCTTTGGATGGTCGCGGTGACATTGGGAAATCCTTAGATTGAGAACTACGAACTTTGAGGTGTGCTTTTGTAGCCCTACATAATTCTCGTCCTCTCTTGACCACGAAGGAATGACCTCCGGGTGCGTCTCCATTGCATGTTTTATGGGAAATATCATGTGATTCGATTATGTTAATGTTGTTGGGAGTTGCCACTAGTGAAAGTATGAAGCCTAGGCCTTGTTTCACCATTGCAATACCATTTGTGCTCACGTTTACCACTTGTTTGCTTGCTGCAGTTTTTATTACAGATTTATATTACTTTGTTTTACCATCCATATCACTTGCCATTTAACATCTCTTCGCCGAACTAGTGCACCTATACATCTAACAAGTGTATTAGGTGTGTTGGGGACACAAGAGACTTCTTGTATCTTAGTTGCAGGGTTGCTTGAGAGAGACCATCTTCAACCTCTACTTCCCTGAGTTCGATAAACCTTAGGTCATCCACTTGAGGGAAATTGCTGCTGTCCTACAAACCTCTGCGCTTGGAGGCCCAACATAGTCTACAAGAGTAGAAGCGTGTGTAGACATCACAAGGGTGAAGTGGGGGGAGAGGAAAACGAGAGGCAAATAATGTAATGTGAGGGATAAGGGTTTGTGATAGGTACTTGGTATATGAATTTTGCGTAAATCTCCCTAGCAACGGCGCCATAAATTCTTCTTGCTACTTCTCGAGCTTGCGTTGTATTCCCTCGAAGAGGAAAGGGTGATGCAACATAGTAGCGTAAGTATTTCCCTCAGTTTTTGAGAACCAAGGTATCAATCCTGTAGGAGACCACACGCGAGTCCCTCACACCTGCACAAACAAATAAGAATCTTGCAGCCAATGCGATAAAAGGGGTTGTCAATCCCTTCTCGTTCACTTACAAAAGTGAGATCTGATAGATATGATAAGATAATATTTTTGGTATTTTTGGTATAGAGATTGAAAGTAAATTATGCAAAGTAAAGTAAATAGTTTATGGACGATTAATGTGATGAGAATAGACCCGGGGGCCAGAGGTTTCACTAGTGGCTTATCTCATTATAGCAGAATTCTACAGTGGGTGAACAAATTACCGTCGAGCAATTGATAGAAAAGCTCATAGTTATGAGAATATCTAGGCATGATCATTGTATGTAGAAATCACGTCCGTGACAACTAGATCAAAACGATTATGCATCTACTACTATTACTCCACACATCGACCGCTATCCAGCATGCATCGAGAGTATTAAGTTCATAAGAACAGAGTAACGCCTTAAGCAAGATGACATGATGTAGAGGGATAAACTCAAGCAATATGATATAAACCCCATCTTTTTATCCTCGATGGAAAAAATACAATGCGTGCCTTGCTTCCCCTGCTGTTACTGGGAAAGGACACCGTAAGATTGAACCCAAATCCAAACACTTCTCCCATTGCAAGAACTATAGATCTAGTAGGCCAAACCAAACCAATAATTCGAAGAGACTTGTAAGGATATTTAAATCATGCATAAAAGATTTCAGAAAAGAATCCAATATTGTTCATAGATAATCTTGATCATAAACCCCCAATTCATCGGATCTCGGCAAACACACCCCAAAAAGATTACATCGAATAGATCTCCTCGAAGATCGAGGAGAACTTTGTATTGAGATCCAAAGAGAGAGAAGAAGACATCTAGGTAATAACTATGGACTCGAAGGTCTGTGGTAAACTACTCACAACTCATCGGAGAGGCCATGGTGTTGATGTAGAAGCCCTCCGTGATCGATGCCCCATCCGGCGGAGCTCCGAAACAGACCCCAAGATGGGATCTCACGGGTACAGAAGGTTACGACGGTGGAATTAGGGTTTCGTGGATGTCCTCGATGTTTCAGGGTATGGGAGTATATATAGGCTGAAGAGGGATGTCGGGGGAGCAACAGGTGGCCCACGAAGGTGGGGGCGTGCCTACCCCCCTGGGCGCGCCCCTGCCCTCGTGGCAACCTCATTCGCTTCTTGGCATGTACTCCAAGTCTTTCGTGTAGATATTGTTCCAAAAATAACTCTCCCGATGGTTTCACTCCGTTTGGACTCCGTTTGATATTCCTTTTCCGCGAAACACTGAAATAGGCAAAAAACAGCAATTTGCATTGGGCCTTGGGTTAGTAGGTTAGTCCCACAATAATATAAAAGTGTATAATAAAGCCCATTAAACATCCAAAACAGAATATATAATAGCATGAAACAATAAAAATTTATTGATACGTTGGAGACGTATCATAGATATACCCATATCTGCTCAAATCATCAGTGAATGTCAGAAAATAACGATACCCGCCGCGAGCCTCAACACTCATCGGTCCACATACATCAGTATGTATGATTTCCAACAAATCAGTTGCTCGATCCATGTTTCCGGAGATTGGAGTCTTAGTCATCTTGCCCATGAGGCATGGTTCGCACGCACTAAGTGATTCATAATCAAGTGATTCCAAAAGTCCATCAGTATGGAGTCTCTTCATGCGCTTTACACCAATATGACCTAAACGGCAGTGCCACAAATAAATTGCACTATCATTATCAACCTTGCATCTTTTGGCTTCAATATTATGAATATGTGTATCACCACGATCGAGATCTAACAAGAATAGACCATTCTTCAAGGGTGCATGACCATAAAAGATATTACTCATATAAATAGAACAACCATTATTCTCTGATTTAAATGAATAACCGTCTCGCAACAAACAAGATCCAGATATAATGTTCATGCTCAACGCTGGCACCAAATAAGAATTATTTAGGTATAAAACTAATCCCGATGGGAGATGTAGAGGTAGCGTGCCGACGACGATCAGATCGACTTTGGAACCATTTCCCACGTGCATCGTCACCTCGTCCTTAGCTAATCTTTGTTTAATCCATAGCCCCTGTTTCGAGTTACAAAAATATAGCAACCGAACCAATATCAAATACCCAGGTGCTTCTACGAGCGTTAGTAAGGTACACATCAATAACATGTATATCAAATATACCTTTGTTCACTTTGCCATCCTTCTTATCCGCCAAATACTTGGGGCAGTTCCGCTTCCAGTGTCGAGTCCCTTTGAAGTAGAAGCACTCAGTTTCAGGCTTGGCTCCAGACTTGGGTTTTTTCGCGGGAGTAGCAACTGTCTTGCTATTCTTCTTGAAGTTCTCTTTCTTTCCCTTGCCCTTTTTTTTGAAACTAGTGGTCTTGTTAACCATCAACACTTGATGATCCTTTTTGATTTCTACCTCCGCAGCTTTGATGATAGCGAAGAGCTCGGGAATTGTCTTCTGCATCCCTTGCATGTTATAGTTCTTCACGAAGCCTTTATAGCTTGGTGGCAGTGACTGAAGAACTCTATCAATAACACTATCTTCTTCAACTTTGCAACCAAGTTGAGTCATATGATTATAGTACCCAGACATTCTGAGCAATTGTTCACTGATAGAACTGTTCTCCTCCATCTTGCAGCTATAGAACTTATTGGAGACTTCATATCTCTCAATTCGGGAATTTGCTTGAAATATTAACTTCAACTCTTGGAACCTCTCCTATGCTCCATGATGTTCAAAACGTCGTTGAAGTCCCAATTCTAAGCCATAAAGCATGGCACACTGAACTATCGAGTAGTCATCAGACCGCGTTTGCCAGACGTTCAAAGCGTCTACATTAGAGGGAGAGGGCTTGTCACCTAGTGGTGCTTCAATGACATAATTCTTCTATGCAGCAATGAGGATAATCCTCAAGTTACAGACCCAGTCCGTGTAGTTGCGACCTTCATCTTTCAACTTAGCTTTCTCTAGGAATGCATAAAATTCAAGGGAATGGTAGCACGGGCTATTGATCTGCAACAACATAGATATGCAAAAACTATCAGGACTAAGTTCATGATAAATTAAAGTTCATTTAATCATATTACTAAAGAACTCCCACTTAGATAGACACCCCTCTAGTCATCTAAATGATCACGTGATCCAAATCAACTAAACCTTGTCCGATCATCACGTGAGATGGAGTAGTTTTCAATGGTGAACATCTTATGTTGATCATATCTACTATATGATTCACGCTCGACCTTTCGGTCTCCAGTGTTCCGAGGCCATGTCTGTACATGCTAGGCTTGTCAAGTTTAACCCGAGTATTCTGCATGTGCAAAACTGTCTTACACCCATTGTATTTGAACGTAGAGCTTATCACACCGGATCATCACGTGGTGTCTCGGCACGACGAACTTTCGCAACGGTGAATACTCAGGGAGGACACTTGTACTTTGAAATTTTGTAAGGGATCATCTTATAATGCTACCGCCGTTCTAAGCAAAATAAGAAGCATAATAAGATAAACATCACATGCAATCAAAATATGTGACATGATATGGCCATCATCATCTTGTGCTTTTGATCTCCATCTCCAAAGCATCGTCATGATCTCCATCGTCACCGGCTAGACACCATGATCTTCATCGCAGTGTCGTGGTCGTCTCGCCAACTATTGCTACTACTACTATCGCTAACTCGTAGTGATAAAGTAAAGCAATTACATGGCCTTCGCAATTCATACAATAAATAGACAACCATAAGGCTCCTGCCGGTTGCCGATAACTTTACAAAACATGATCATCTCATACAATACCGTATAACTCATCATGTCTTGACCATATCACATCACAACATGCCCTGCAAAAATAAGTTAGACGTCCTCTACTTTGTTGTTGCAAGTTTTACGTGGCTGCTACGGGCTTAGCAAGAACCGTTCTTACCTACGCATACAAAACCACAACATTTTTTCGTCAAGTGTGTTGTTTTAACCTTCACAAGGACCGGGCGTAGCCACACTCGATTCAACTAAAGTGAGAGAGACACACACCCGCAAGTCACCTTTAAGCAACTTGTGCTCGTAACGGTGAAACCAGTCTCGCGTAAGCGTATGCGTAATGTTGGTCCGGGCCGCTTCATCTCACAATACCGCCGAATCAAAGTGTGACATGCTTGTAAGCAGTATGACTATTATTGCCCACAACTCATTGTGTTCCACTATGGCCCAATACTCCCTCGGGGGGGGGGGGGGGGTTCCGGTAACCCCTCCAGCACTCCAGTTTTCTCCGAAATCACCTGGAACAGTTCCGGTGTCCGAATATAGCCGTCCAATATATCAATCTTTAAATCTCAGACATTCCGAGACTGCTCGTCATGTCCTTGATCTCATCCGGGACTCTGAAATAACTTCGGTACATCAAAACTCATAAACTCATAATACCGATCATCATCTAACGTTAAGCGTGCGGACCCTACGGGTTCGAGAACTATGTAGACATGACCGAGACTCATTTCCGGTCAATAACCAATAGCGGAACCTGGATGCTCATATTGGTTCCTACATATTCTATGAAGATCTTTATCGGTCAAACCGCATAACAACATGAATTGTTCCCTTTGTCATCGGTATGTTACTTGCCCGAGATTTGATCGTCGGTATCATTATACCTAGTTCAATCTCGTTGCCGGCAAGTCTCTTTACTCGTTCCGTAATACGTCATCTTGTGACTAACTCATTAGTCATTTTCTCGCAAGGCTTATTGTGATGTGTATTACCGAGAGGGCCGAGAGATACCTCTCCGACACTCGAAGTGACAAATCCTATTCTCGATCTATACCAACACCACAAACACCTTCGGAGACACCTGTAGAGCATCTTTATAATCACCCAGTTACGTTGTGACGTTTGATAGCACACAAGGTGTTCCTCCGGTATTCGGGAGTTGCATAATCTTATAGTCATAGGAACATGTATAAGTCATGAAGAAAGCAATAGCAGTAAGACTAAACGATCAAGTTGCTAAGCTAACTGATGGGTCTTGTACATCACATCATTCTCCTAATGATGTGATCCCGTTGATCAAATGATAACTCATGTCTATGGCTAGGAAACATAGCCATCTTTGATCAATGAGCTAGTCTAGTAGAGGCATACTAGGGACACTCTGTTTTGTCTATGTATTCACACATGTACTAAGTTTATGGTTAATACAATCCTAACATGAATAATAAACATTTATCATGATATAAGGAAATGCAAATAACAACTTTATTATTACCTCTAGGGCATATTTCCTTCAAGAAGGTGCACGAATGACCTTCGCTCGCGTCAAGGTGCATTGGGCGAAGATGAAGGCCGCTGAAATAGCGACTGTTGGTCCGCGAGAGGGCAAGTATCACCGGAAGCCAGAAAGTTATTCTGGTGATGTCCTAGAAGGAGCCCACCTTGTAGAGGGCCAATGCTCAAATGATGTAATCTTTGAGTGATTGTGTTCAGATTTGTAAAGACTAAGCTTATGAACCGATGTATATATGATTTTGCGCTTTTGTATTGTAAGCAACCTTTCCTCCTGTGCGGCCGTTTATGTATATGTGAAATTTTCCAGTCGTCGGCTTCAGCCCCCATGTAGATACTATAGGGGTGTTCGGTAATGCGTGTGAACACTCTTTATCCAACGTCTTCGTTCATAAAGGAGGTGTACGCGAAACGAACCAGGCAATCAGACTATGTGGCTTTAATGCTTTCACTTAGCCATATGAGCTTGACTTGTGGGGCTAAGTACTAGCCCCTAGTGCATGTGCGGCTTTCCGAACCATGGAGCCCACTTTACGCGACTGAGTGAAGACCAGCCCCTCATATAACACGGAGTAGATCGCTATCGATTGTAGTATAGCACTAGGTCGCCGAATCGCTGACCAGCTCTCGCTTCATCATGACAGTCATTTTTCGGCTTTCTCTACTGAGGTACTTGACCGGATGAACTAGAAGTACAATTGCAGTAGTTATCCCTTTACTACCCTAGCTGAACAATGTGGAACATAAGGTTGTAAGCGCAGGAGCCGAGCAACCCAACTATAGACCCAAGACATGATTCGGAGCCGATGCATATAATGCAATATCCGGGACGCCGAACAGTTCCCTATTGGAGTTTGATACGTCCATTTTGCATCATGCTTTTATATTGATGTTTATTGCATTATTGGCTGTTATTACACATTATGTCACAACACTTATGCCTTTTCTGTCTTATTTTACAAGGTTTACATGAAGAGGGAGAATGCCGGCAGCTGGAACTCTCGGCTGGAAAAGGAGCAAATATTGGAGACCTATTCTGCACAACTCAAAAAGTCCTGAAACTCCACGAAAGTTATTTTTGGAAAATATGAAAAATATCAGGCGAAGAAAGCACCAGAGGGGGGTCACCCACCGTCCACGAGGGTGGGGGGCGCACCCTACCCCCTGGGCATGCCCCCTGCCTCATGCGCCACCTGGCAGCCCCCCGATGCCCATCTTCTGCTATAAGGTGTCTTCTGCACTGGAAAAAATCAGAAGGAAGCTTTCGGGACGAAGCGCCGCCGTCTCGAGGCAGAATCTTGGCGGAACTAATCTAGGGCTCCGGCGGAGCTGTTCTGCAGGGGAAACATACCTCCGGGAGGGGGAAATCGTCACCATCGTCATCACCATCGATCCTCTCATCGGGAGGGGGTCAATATCCACCAGCATCATCTCCTCTCAAACCCTAATTCATCTCTTGTATCCAATCTTTGTCTCAAAACCTTAGATTGGTACCTATGTGTTGCTAGTAGTGTTGATTACTCCTTGTAGTTGATGCTAGTTGGTTTATTCGGTGGAAGATCATATGTTCAGATCCATTATGCATATTAATATCCCTCTGATTATGAACATGAATATGATTTGTGAGTACTTACATTTGTTCCTGATGACATGGGAGAAGTCTTGGTATAAGTAGTCATGTGAATTTGGTATTAGTTCGATATTTTGATGAGATGTATGTTGTCTTTCCTCTAGTGGTTTCATGTGAACGTCGACTACATGACACTTCACCATTGTTTGGGCCAAGAGGAAGGCATTGGGAAGTAATAAGTAGATGATGGGTTGCTACAGTGATAGAAGCTTAAACCCTAGTTTATGCGTTGTTTCGTAAGGGGCTGATTTGTATCCATATGTTTCATGCTATGGTTAGGTTTACCTTAATACTTCTTTTGTAGTTGTGGATGCTTGCAATAGAGTTTAATCATAAGTGGGATGCTTGTCCAAGGAAGGGTAGTACCCAAGCACCGACCACCCACGTACCAAATTATCAAAGTAACGAACACGAATCATATGAGCGTGATGAAAACTAGCTTGACGATAATTCCCATGTGTCCTCGGGAGCGCTTTTCCTTATATAAGAGTTTGTCTAGGCTTGTCCTTTGCTACAAAAAGGATTGGGCCATATTGCTGCACCTTATTTACTTTTATTACTTGCAACTCGTTACAAATTACCTTATCACAAAACTATATGTTACCGATAATTTCAGTGCTTGCAGACAATACCTTACTGAAAGCTGACTATCACTTCCTTCTACTCCTCATTGGGTTCGACACTCTTACTTATCGAAAGGACTATGATAGATCCCCTATACTTGTGGTTCATCAAGACTCTTTTCTAGCGCCGTTGCCGGGGGGATCTACGCACAAGTCAAGACATACCAAGTACCCATCACAAACTCTTATCCCTCGCATTACATTATTTGTCATTTGCCTCTCGTTTTCCTTTTCCCCACTTCAGATTTGCCTTTTTTCGTTCGCCTTTTTGTTTGCTTGTGTTGCCATGTGGCCTCTATTAGCTTGCATCTTCTCTTGCTAAATTATGGATCCTCATCCACTTGCTAATCTTTTTAAGAGATACAATTATGATTAACCAATTGCTAGTGAGCTGCGTGCACTAGATTATCTTTATGAGGTTTTGCTTGGAATTCATGAATCTGAAATTTGTGATGAAGTGATTAAAGAAGAAATTTATGAAGGGATTCACGATATCTCTTTGAATGAAAAACATGATTGCAATGATGTTATTATAGATTCTATTAATGTCAGTTGTGTTAATGATATGCAAAACCCTAAGCTTGGGGATGATGTGCCCACTACTTGTTGCAATGATTATGATTGGTGTGATTCTTCTTATGATCCTGAAAGTTTATTTAAGACCCATGATGAATATAAGATTGATAATAATGTTTGCAATACTATTGAAAGTGGGTTTGAAAGAGTGTCAACTTTAGATCCCACATATTTGGAGAATATTCAATCTTAAGAATTTTTTGATAAAAGTGGGTTTGGAGAGGTCATGACTTTAGTTAATGTTGATCCCACTATTTTGGAAGAGTGTCAACTTCGCATGCATGTGGATCGTGTTGAGAATATGTTTTCTGATAGCTATATTGTTGAATTTGATTATGATCCTATAGGTAATTATTATGAGACAGGAAAATATGGTTGTAGGAATTTTTATGTTACTAAATTACCTCTCGTTATGTTGAGATTGCTATTGGCTCTTTCTTCTTCCTTTCATATGCTAGATCTTGATTGTCTTGATAATTTGTTTTCTTATAAAATGCCTATGCATATGAAGTATGTTAGACTTAGATGTGATTTTCACATGCTTTATGATGCTCTTTTTGTGCTTCAAGTCTTGTCTTTCATGTGAGCATCATTGAAATCTTAACGCCTAGCTAGGGGCGTTAAACGATAGCGCTTGTTGGGAGGCAACCCAATTTTATTTTCTTTGCTTTTACTTCTGTTTAGTAATAAATAATGCATGTAGCTTCTGTTTAGATGTGGTTTCGTGTTTTAATTAGTGTTTGTGCCAAGTAGTACCTTTGGGAAGACTTGGGTGAAGTCTGTGCGATCATGCTGTAAACAACAGAAACTTTTGCGCTCATGAGATTAGCTGCAATTTTTTACTAGAGAGTGATTTTAGGTTGATTATTTTTTAAGATGTTTAATAGACAAATTCCCCACGTCCACAAATTTATTTCAGAATATTTAGAGTTACAAAAGTATTCGAAAGTTACAGATTGCTACAGACTGTTCTGTTTTTGACAGATTCTGTTTTTCGTGTGTTGCTTGCTTATTTTGATGAATCTATGGCTAGTATCGGGGGGTATGAACCATAGAGAAGTTGGAATACAGTAGGTTTAACACCAAAATGAATAAATAATGAGTTCAATACAGTACCTTAAAGTCGTGGTTTGTTTTCTTATACTAACGGAGCTCACGAGATTTTTTGTTAAGTTTTGTGTTGTGAAGTTTTCAAGTTTTTGGGTAAGGATTTGTTGGACTATGGAACAAACAGTGGCAAGAGCCCAAGCTTGGGGATGCCCAGGGTGCCCAAAGGTAAAATTCAAGGACAACCAAAAGCCTAAGCTTGGGGATGCCCCGGGAAGGCATCCCCTCTTCCGTCATCGTCTATCGGTAACTTTACTTGAGACTATATTTTTATTCACCACATGATATGTGTTTTGCTTAAAGAGTCTTGTATGATTTGAGTCTTTGCTTGTAGTTTACCACAATCATCCTTGTTGTACACACCTTTTGGGAGAGACACACATGAATCCGAATTTATTAGAATACTCTATGTGCCTCACTTATATATTTTGATCTAGATAGTTTTGCTCTAGTGCTTCACTTATATATTTTTAGAGCACGGCAGTGGTTTTATTTTATAGAAATTATTGATCTCTCATGCTTCACTTATATTATTTTGAGAGTCCTTTAGAACAGCATGGTAGTTTTCTTTGGTTATAAAATTAGTCCTGATATGATAGGCATCCAAGATGGGTATAATAAAACTTTCATAATAAGTGCATTGAATACTAAGAGAAGTTTGATACTTGATGATTGTTTTCAGATATGAGGATGGTGATATTAGATTCATACTAGTAGAGTAGTTGTGAATTTGAGAAATACTTGTGTTGATGTTTGCAAGTCCTGTAGCATGCACGTATGGTAACCGTTGTTTGACAAATTTGAAGCATGAGGTATTTCATTGATAGTCATCCTTTGTGTGGAGGTCGGGATCGTGCGATGGTTAACTCCTACCAACCCTTCCCCTAGGAGCATGTGTGTAGTACTTTGTTTTGATGACTTGTAGATTTTTGCAATAAGTATATGAGTTCTTTATGACTAATGTTGAGTTCATGGATTATACGCACTCTCACCCTTCCACCATTGTTAGCCTCTCTTGTATCGCGCAACTTTTGCCGGTACCATACAACCACCATATACCTTCCTCAAAACAGCCACCATACCTACCTATCATGGCATTTCCATAGCCATTCCAAGATATATTGCCATGCAACTTTCCACCGTTCTGTTTATTATGACATGCTTCATCATTGTCATATTGCCATGCATGATCATGTAGTTGACATCGTATTTGTGGCAAGGCCACCATGCATAATTTTTCATACATGTCACTCTTGATTCATTGCACACCCCGGTACACTGCCGGAGGCATTCATATAGAGTCATATTTAGTTCTAGTATCGAGTTGTAAATAAATAGAAGTGTGATGATCATCATTATTAGAGCATTGTCCCAGAAAAAAAAGTCCAAAAAAAGAGAAAGGCCAAATAAAAAAAGGGAGGCCAAAAAAAAGAAAAAAAGGGACAATGCTACTATCTTTTTCCACACTTGTGCTTCAAAGTGGCACCATGATCTTCATGATAGAGAGTCTCTTGTTTAGTCACTTTCATATACTAGTGAGAATCTTCATTATAGAACTTGGCTTGTATATTCCAACGATGGGCTTCCTCAAATGCCCTAGGTCTTCGTGAGAAAGCAAGTTGGATGCACACCCACTTAGTTTCTTTTGTTGAGCTTTCATACATTTATAGCTCTAGTGCATTCGTTGCATGCCAATCCCTACTCACTCACATTGATATCTATTGATGGGCATCTCCATTGCCCATTGATACGCTTAGTTGATGTGAGACCATCTTCCTCTTTTGTCTTCTCCACAACCACCACTCTATTCCACCTATAGTGCTATATCCATGGCTCACGCTCATGTATTGCGTGAAAGTTGAAAAAGTTTTAAAAAAATTAAGTATAAAACAATTGCTTTGCTGAAACTGGGGTTGTGCATGATTTGAGTATTTTGTGTGACGAAGATGGATCATAACCAAACTATATGATTTTGTAGGGATGAACTTTCTATGGCCATGTTATTTTGAGAAGACATAATTGCTTTGTTAGTATGCTTGAAGTATTATCATTCTTATATCAATATTAAACTTTTGTCTTGAATCTTTTGAATCTGAACATTCATGCCACAATAAAGGAAATTACATTGAGAATTATGTGAGGTAGCATTCCACACCAAAAATTCTGTTTTTATCATTTACCTACTCGAGTACGAGCAGGAATTAAGCTTTGGGATGCTCGATACGTCTCCAATGTATCTGTAACATCCCAAATATTCAATTTGAAATGTTATACATAGATCATATTGCATAGCATGTTTTATTGCATTTGTGTGTTGCAATCCTCGAAAATTATAAGCAACTCAAGGACCCACAGAGAGAATTGAGGATTTTACCGTTTTCGTATTTGAGATTTCTCAAATACCGGTACGGGGATCACTTTGGTTTTAATTATTTTTCTCTCCGAAAAATATTTCTTAATAAAATATATGAGCGGAGATAATATGACTTCTATAAAATAAAAGAAATATTGGAGGAAAAATATTAAAATCACTTTTGGTATTTTAATCGGATTATTTGTGATTTTATTTGCATAGGAAAAATGCGCGTTTTTCAAAATTGCATTTAGGTCCGGGAAAAATGTTCACATTGCCCTAAATATTAATGGAGGATTTTGGAAATTTATTTCGGAATTTTTCGACTCCGTTAATTATTTTTTTCGCCTGTTTTACTACGTCTGGACTGTTTTCCTTTAAAGTCAACCGACCTAGTCGGGCCGTACCCGACTAGGACTCTTTCGGCCGGCCCCTTTAAAAGCCAGGCCGCCGCCGCCCCCAGCCCACCCCGTCGCCCGCCCGATCTGTCCTAACCCTAGCCACCCGAGCCGCCGTCGCCGCCGCCGCACTCCGCCGCCGCTGCCTTGCCACGCCGCCCCGCCGGAGCCCCGCCATCGCCGGAGAAGCCACCGCCGCCGAGGTAGCCGCCACCGCCGTTCTCGTCGCCGTCGGCGTCGTTTTTTTATAAACCGATCGGTTTTCTAAGAACCCTAGATCCGTTTTTTTATGGATCGGTTCGGTTTTCCGTCGGTTTAGTTATTTAGCAGACGTTCGTCTGTTCGTTCGTTTTAACGAACGCTTTTCTTATTTTAGTTACAGACAGCGAACGTTCGTTCGTTAGCCTGTTCGACCGGTTTTTCTTTTTCAGGGGTTTTCCGCGATTATTTTCGAACACGATTTCTGCCATGATCTTCTTTTTAGTTTTTCTTTTCGCTCGTAAGTCGGAATCAGGCGGTTCAAACGCCCAGCTCTTCGTCTCGAAGCCCCCTTTCCGTTTAAACAACTTGAACAAGGTTTTGCTACTGTAAAGTTGACTTTAGTGCAAACTAGTAAATGGATCGTGTTTCTTTCGCAGTTTGAGTTTCGTTGCTCCGTTTGATTTGATTCTTTTTGCCAACCGGAGTTCTTAAGTTGAACTTTCCGGTTAGATCTTCTTTTTTGGAGTTTTACCTGTGCATCTTTGCTTGGTTGCTTATGTATGCTATTGTTTGCTTGCGATAGAATGCCCGGAGTGCGAAGCAGGCCTACGAGTCCCTAGGTTTTGCGAATCATCAGCAAGGCAAGTAACACTTTGATCATACCCTTTATTACCCAGTTTTTATGCATTGGATCAAACCCTCACACATTGCATGAGTAGAATCTCTTAACTTGTGGGTCTGGGAAATAGATTGAGGTAGAACCTATTACCAGCATTATTTTCAAACCCCAGGTAGTTACTTCTACGTTATGCTTAGGTTGCCATGCTATGCTCGTAGATGTGGATTGGGTTTGAGAGTATCCATGCTATATGTGAGTTGTTAATTAATGGTTCAACTCAAGGTGGCTACTTTAATACACATCTGGGTGGATTGGTTGCAGGGCACCTGGAGAATCCAGTGTTATCCTAGGAAATCCCGGAGGAACCTTGTGATTATCCAATGGAATGCCACCCAGGCTCAAAGGGATCATAAAACTATTCATGCTAGAAACTTCCGTGTGCAGCCACAATGCCATTATGGGCTCTGGCATAGTATGAGTAAGTTGTGTGAGCTCTTTCAGTGGTGGACTAGCATATGTAGGGGGAAGTAGGTGTACGGGTCCACCCGGGGTAAAGAGTAAATGCTTCTGAAAGACTGTGTCTCGGTCATCCATTTCTCAAACACCATGTTGTGCGAGAAATCCAATGGAGGAGATCGAGTCTTGTGGGGAAAAGTGCACAAACCTCTGCAGAGTGTACAGACTAATCATGATTAGCCGTGTCCCCGGTTATGGACATCCTGAGTATCTGGTACTTGAATTATTGGTTGATCTCATCACTCTAAAATTAATTTGTTGGGTTATTTTTGACTACTTTAATTGGGATTGAGTTGGAGGTACCTTCTCAATGATGTTTCAACTACCGTGATAGTGAAAATAAAACTTAGTCCTTTATTGTAGGGAAAATTTGGCTTTATGCAAAAACTTTAACCTTAGAGCCTCCACCAGCCATATATGCATATAGTGTTAGCCTTTATTCTGTTACTTGCTCTACTGTGTTATCTTGCCAGAATATTCCATGTGCTGACCCGTTTCGGGCTGCAACATGTTATGTTGCAGACTTTTCAGAAGAAGAGTAAGGCGCGCTAGGTCGTTTGTCATGCACTCAGTTATGCCGTTGGAGTTGATGGACTCACTTATCTTCCAAGCCTTTCGATGTTATTGTGTTAGATGGCCTTATGCCATATACTTTTGTAATAAGTTCTCTTTTGGAGACATTCGATGTAATAAGTGTGTGATTGCCACTCTGCTATAAATTATTCAAGTACTGTGTGTGTCAGCATTACCGTTCCAGGGATGACACAGAACACAGAGACTTCGGTCCATTCGGATCGTGGTCGTTATAAGATGGTATCAGAGCACACACTGACTGTAGGACACGACCACTATGAAAAACCCTAGGTCACTCTTCTCTACTCATTTCTGACTCCTCTCCATTTTCTACTCTTTAGGATGGTGGACCCAAGGAACAAGTTCACTCAACCGGATGAAGACACACCTTTTGGACGACACTTGAAGGAAGTCACTAGACATGTGAACATCGAAATACCAAGCTTCACCGGGACCTACATCGCCACTCTACCAGAAGAGGAGCGATGGAATATTCAAGTTCAAATTCCAGGAGGACATTCACACCATCCACTGAGCCCATAGAGTTTTCTTTTGATGCACCAACTTGGAGCCTAGGCAAGAGTATGGCAGCCCACATTACCATGGGACACATTGGAGAAGTCTACAAGTAGGAGCTGAAGGACACTATCTACCAGATATGTGGACGCCGAGATGAGCAATGGGACATGATAAGTACCCGGAAGGACAGGTTCATTGCAGCGTTCATGCAGGAGTTAAACCAGCACATTCATCGACAGGAGCACCACATGTGCGCAGTCATGATAGAGTTGAAGAAGGCGTTAACCAGGAACTTGGAGCTAGAAGAGGAACTCAAGTCTACACGTGACAGATACAAGGAGGAGATGACAATACTTGTGGAGAAGAATGATGACTTGACAAGGAAACTAGGAGTATTCATGGGAGATCCAGCGCCACGAGGAGGACAAGAAGAAGAACCTAAGGAGATTCGTTCTGAGGACTACATCATCATTGACGACACCGACTTAGACCCCGATGATAGTGATGATGACTATGAAGATGAAGCTGGAGCAGATATCATGGAATACTTCGCCGATCAAAATTTCTAGATGACCACCCTATGACTAGTAGTTTTTCCCCCATAAAGTAGAATTTAGAGCACTTGTAACGTTAGTTAGGATCTTTGTATGCCCTTGCTTGAAATTGATTGGTGTGATATGTTTGTGTTTGAATCATGTGCATATGGGTAGTGAAGTTTTCCCTGAGAACTCAATTCTATTCTAATCTCTTCCCTCTAAACCCATCATATGCCTCCGAGACGTGAGCCCGGATTTCAGTTTCCCCCTGAGCTCACTCAGTTGATCTAGCAGCAGAACACTTTGATGCAACTTCTTGTCCAGAACAATTAGAAAAATCATAACAACAACAACAACCCTCAACCACCACCACCTATGGACAACCTGACACGTTTTCTAAGGTTGCAACCACCGGTGTTTTCTAGTAGCATTGAACCAATAGTTGCTGATGACTGGCTGCGCAAGATTGGAAGGGATTTGACCACCGCAAATTGCACGGATGTTGAGAAGGTGCGTTTTGTTGCACATCAATTGGCTGGACCAGCAACAGCATGGTGGGAGAATTACACAGCCACTTTCCCCGTAGCCAATGTCACTTGGGATCAGTTTTAGCAAGATTTTCACACTGTCCATGTCTCAACTGGAGCCATGAGCATGAAGAAGCGAGAGTTTCGCAACTTGCGCCAACGAAATCGTACTGTGGGTCAGTACGTAGATGAGTTTAGCACCCTATCTCGTTATGCCCCGGATGATGTGGCCACCGATGCCGCGAAGCAGGAGAAGTTGATGGAAGGGCTGAATGATGAGATGAGCATACAGTTGATGGTGGCAACCTTTAACATCTACCAGGAGTTGGTAGATAAGGCTCTTATGATTGAAGGGAAGCAGCAGCAGATTGAGAGCCGCAAGAGGAAGTATGGACAAGGAAGGAATAACACTGGAGCACAGCAGAAACCCCGTTTCACCCCGAACTCGGGAGGATACACCCATAACCATGGAAGCCACACCCATAATGGAGGGAGTTCTCACAACCATAATGGCTCCAAGAATGGGTATGGGAATGGAGCAAGCAATAATCAGAACCGCTCTACTCCATCCACACCCGCCAAGAGGGATTTAGGTCACATTACCTGTTTCAAGTGCGGGAAGAATGGACACTATGCCACGGAGTGCCCTGAAGCTAAGAATGGGAATGGCAATGGAAGCGCCGGGAAGAAGCCCAATCCTTTTAATAAAGGACAAGTGAACCACGTGACCGTGGAGGAAGTTGAAGAGCAGCCTGATGCAGTTGTCGGTAAGTTTTTGGTTAAGTCATTTACCGCAGTAGTTCTTTTCGATACTGGTGCATCGCATTCATACATTTCAAGGGGATTCGTGAATAGACATAGGTTGCCCACCAAAGTCCTTATGACCCCTATGTTAGTAAGCTCACCAGGAGAGGAATATATGGCAAATCAAGGATGTTTTCAGATGCCATTGACCATTGGACGCCATGTTTTTCCCTCACACCTGACAGTTCTGGAGTCACAAGGATTGGATGTGATATTAGGTATGGATTGGTTATCTATGTATGGAGGGAACATCGATTGTGCTAGTAAGTCTATTTTGCTTACCACCCCTGAGGGAAAAAGGATCAAGTATGTATCTAGGCATTCGCCTAGGAGGACACAAGTACATTCTCTCTCGGGAGTTGTCCAGGAGGAAGTGCCCGTAGTAAGGGATTATCCGGATGTTTTTCCAAAGGAGCTACCAGGCATGCCGCCGGATAGGGATGTTGAGTTTTTGATAGAGCTATTGCCTGGCACTGGACCAATATCGAAGAGACCATACCGGATGCCAGCAAATGATCTGGAGGAGATCAACAAGCAGATTAAGGAGTTATTGGAGAAAGGATTTATTCGACGAAGTTCATCACCTTGGGGAGCCCCAGTGCTCTTGCTCGAGAAGAATGATGGATCTTTAAGGATGGTCGTTGATTATCGGGCACTGAATGAAGTGACGATTAAGAATAAGTACCCGCTGCCGATGATCAATGATTTGTTCGACCAACTTCAAGGAGCTAAAGTATTCTCCCAGATTGATCTACGATCAGGATACCACCAGTTGAAGATCCGAGAGAAGGATATACCTAAGACAGCCTTCACCACACGGTATGGGCTATATGAGTATACGGTTATGTCATTTGGATTGGCTAATGCCCCTGCCTATTTCATGAGTATGATGAATAAGGTGTTCATGGAGTTCTTGGATAAGTTTGTCGTGGTATTCATTGATGATATCTTGGTGTAGTTGAAGAACGAAGAGGAACACGCGGAGCATTTGCGTTTGGTTCTCGAGAAGCTCAGAGAACATCAGTTGTACGCCAAGTTTAGAAAATGTGAGTTTTGGTTGAAGGAAGTTGGATTCTTAGGACATGTTATATTAGGAGAAGGTATAGCACTGGATCCTGTCAAGGTACAGACAGTCACTAAGTGGTTGGCACCCACCTCGATTGGAGAGATCCGCAGTTTTCTTGGACTCGCGGGATATTACCGGAGGTTCATAGAGAATTTCTCCAAGATTGCAAAGCCAATGACGACATTGTTGAAGAAGGACACCAAGTTCCATTGGACTGAAGAGGGCGAAGAAAGTTTCCAGGAGTTGAAGAAACGTTTGACGACAGCCCCAGTGTTGATCTTGCCAGATATACGCAAGGATTTCCAAGTGTATTGCGACGCGTCACGCTTAGGACTTGGAGGAGTACTCATGCAGGACGGAAGAGTTGTTTCTTATGCGTCTCGTCAACTTCAACCACACAAGTTGAATTATGCTACACATGATTTGGAGTAGCAGCTGTAGTACATGCGCTCAAAACCTGGAGACATTTCCTTATTGGGAATCGTTGTGATGTGTACACGGATCACAAGAGTTTGAAGTCCATTTGTACTCAGAAGGAGCTGAACCTCAAACAGAGGAGATAGTTGGAGCTCATAAAGGATTATGATATGAAGCTGCACTATCATCCAGGCAAGGCCAATGTCGTGGCAGACGCTTTGAGGTGGAAGAGTTATGCCAATACCCTAGTAAAGGGAGGATTGCCAACGGAGCTAGCAGAAGATCTCCGGGAGCTTCGTTTGGAAATAGTTCCTAGAGGTTTTGTTGCAACATTGGAGGTTCAGTCAACATTGTTGGGAAAGATGCGAGAAGCCCAGAAGGATGACAAAGATATTGTCGAAATCAAGGAGAAGATGAGTGAAGGAAAAGCCAAAGGTTTTTCATGAGGACGAACACGACACCTTGTGGTTTGAGGATCGAGTCTATGTGCCCAACAACGCCGAGATCAGGAAGTTGATACTACAGGAAGCACATGATTCACCATACTCGATACACCCCGGAAACACTAAGATTTATTTGGATTTGAAGGAACATTTATGGTGGACGGGAATGAAGAAGGATATTGCCGAGTACGTAGCCGTATGTGATGTATGCCAGAGAGTGAAGGCAGAACATCAGAAGCTAGTCGGATTACGACAGCCTATGCCGATACCTGAATGGAAGTGGGATAAGCTTGGCATTGACCTTATCACCGGATTACCTAGCACCAGATTGCGATATGACTCAATCTGGGTAGTGGTGGATCGCTTGACCAAAGTAGCCCACTTTATCCCCATGAAAACCACATATACCAGTGCGAAGTTGGCCAAGATATACATGACCAGGATCGTATGTCTGCACGGAGTTCCTAGGACCATCGTATTAGATAGAGGAACACAGTTCACCTCAAAGTTTTGGCATCAGCTACACCAGACTTTGGTAACTAGGCTAGAATTCAGTGCAACTTTTCAGCCGCAGACTGATGGACAGACCGAGAGAGTCAATCAGATCCTGGAGGACATGTTGAGAGTTTGCGCGTTAGATTATGGATCTAGCTGGAATGACAACTGGCCCTATGCGGAGTTCTCGTACAACAACATTTACCAAGCTAGTTTGAAGATGGCACCGTTCGAAGCATTGTACTGGAGGAGATGCCGAACGCCGTTAATGTGGGATGAAGTCGGAGACCGTCGGTTATTTGGACCAGATTTGATCAAAGATTCAGAAGAGAAGGTTAAGCTGATTCGGGATAGACTGAAGGTAGCTCAGTCCAGGCAGAAAAGTTATGCAGACTCGAAGTGCAAGGAAGTAGTCTATGAAATCGGAGACAGAGCGTACCTGAGAGTGTCGCCTCTACGGGGAGTTAAACATTTTGGAGTTAAGGGAAAGTTAGCCCCGAGATTTGTGGGACCGTACCGTGTTTTGGAATGCATGGGAGAGGTTGCCTACAAGTTGGAGTTACCCGAAGGATTGTCAGGTGTTCATGATGTGTTTCACGTTTCTCAGCTTAAGAAGTGCCATGCTGAGATGGCCGATATTCTTTTAAGAGACACAGTGCCCCTGGAAGCAATTCAGTTGGATAGTGATCTAACATACGAGGAGAAACCGGTCAAGATCCTCGAGTATGCAAGCAGAGTCACCCGCAGCAAGGTTATCAAGTTTTGCAAAGTTCAGTGGAGTCACCACACCGAGGATGAAGCCACGTGGGAACGAGAGGATGATCTACGCAAGGACCACCCACACCTATTTTCTAGCCAAACTGAATCTCGAGGGCGAGATTCATTCTAAGGGGGGTAGGTTTGTAACATCCCAAATTTTCAATTTGGAATGTTATACATAGATCATATTGCATAGCATGTTTTATTGCATTTGTGTGTTGCGATCCTGGAAAATTCTAAGCAACTCAAGGATCCACGGAGAGAGTTGGGGATTTTACCGTTTTCGTATTTGAGATTTCTCGTATACCGGTACGAGGATCACTTTGCTTCTAATTATTTTTCTCTCCGAAAAATATTTCTTAATAAAATATTAAAATATTAATCAAATATGACCTCCAAAATAAAAGAAATATTGGAGGAAAAATATTAAAATCACTTTTGGTATTTTATTCGGATTTATTTGCGATTTTATTTGCATAGGAAAAATGCGCGTTTTTAAAAATTGCATTTAGGTCCGGGAAAAATGTTCACATTGCCCTAAATATTTATAGAGGAAGGTGAAAATTTATTTTGGAATTTTTCGAGTCCGTTTAGTATTTTTTTCGCCTGTCTTACAACGTCAGATTTTTTTTTAAAAGTCAACCAACCTAGTCCGGTCGTACCCGACTAGGACTCTTTCGGCCGGCCCATTTAAAAGCCCAGCCGCCGCCGCCCCCAGCCCACCCCGTCGCCTACCCAATCATCCCTAACCCTAGCCGCCCGACCCGCCGCCGCCACCGCCGCGCCTCGCCACCTCGCCGTCGCCGTGCTGCTGCTGCCGCCGCCTGCTGCCGCACTGAAGCCACCGCACTCCGCCACCGTCGCCTTGCCCCGCCGCCGCCGCCGTAGAAGCCAGCGCCGCCGAGGTAGCCGCTGCCGCCGTTCTCATCGCCGTCACCGTCGTTTTTTCAAGAACCCTAGATCCGTTTTTGTGGATCTATTCGGTTTTCTGTCGCTTTAGTTATTTAGCGGATGTTCGTCCATCCGTTCGTGTTAACGAACATTTTTCGTCTTTTAGTTATAGACAGCGAACGTTCGTTCGTTAGCCTATTCGTCCATTTTTCTTTTTCTGGGTTTTTCCGCGATTATTTTCGATCGCGATTTCTACCCTGGTCTTCTTTTTAGTTTATCTTTTCGCTCGTAAGTCAGAATTAGGCAATTCAAACGCGCAGATCTTCGTATCGAAGCCCTCTTTCCATTTAAACAACTTGAAGAAGGTTTTGCTATTGTAAAATTTGACTTTAGTGCAAACTAGTAAACGGATCTTGTTTCTTTCGCAGTTTGAGTTTCGTTGCTCTGTTTGATTTGATTCTTTTTGCCAACCGGAGTTCTTAAGTTGAACTTTCTGGTTAGATCTTCTTATTTGGAGTTTTACCTATGCATCCTTACTTGGTTGCTTATGTATGCTATTGTTTGCTTGCGATAGAATGCCCGGAGTGTGAAGCGGGCTACTACGAGTCCCTAGGTTTTGCGAATCATCAGCAAGGCAAGTAACACTTTGATCATACCCTTTATTACCCAGTTTTCATGCATTAGATCAAACCCTCACACATTGCATGAGTAGGATCTCTTAACTTGTGGGTCTGGGAAGTAGATTGAGATAGAACCTATTACCTGCATTATTTTCAAACCCCTGGGAGTTACTTCTACGTTATGCTTAGGTTGCCATGCTATGCTCGTAGACGTGGATTGGGTTTGAGAGTATCCATGCTATATGTGAGTTGTTAATTAATGGTTCAACTTAAGGTGTCTACTTTAATACACATCTGGGTGGATTGGTTGCAGGGCACCTGGAGAATCCAGTGTTGTCCTAGGAAATCCCGGAGGAACCGTGTGATTATCCTATGGAATGCCACCCATGCTCAAAGGGGTCATAAAACTATTCATGCTAGAAACTTCCGTGTGCAGCCACAATGCCATTATGGGCTCTGGCATAGTATGAGTAAGTTGTGTGAGCTCTTTCAGTGGTGGACTAGCAGATGTAGGGGGAAGTAGGTGTACGGGTCCACCATGTTGTGCGAGAAATCCAATGGAGGAGATCGAGTCTTGTGGGGAAAAGTGCACAAACCTCTGCAGAGTGTACAAACTAATCATGATTAGTCGTGTCCCCGGTTATGGACATCCTGAGTATCTGGTACTTGAATTATTGGTTGATCTCATCACTCTAAAATTAATTTGTTGGGTTATTAATGACTACTTTAATTGGGATTGAGTTGGAGGTACCTTGTCAATGATGTTTCAACTACCATGATAGTTAAAATAAAACTCATTCCTTTGTTGTAGGAAAAAATTGGCTTTATGCAAAAACTTTAACCTTAGAGCCTCCACCAGCCATATATGCATATAGTGTTAGCCTTTATTCTGTTACTTGCTCTACCGTGTTATCTTGACAGCATATTCCATGCGCTGACCCGTTTTGGTCTGCAACATGTTACGTTGCAGACTTTTCAGAAGAAGAGTAAGGTGCGCTAGGTCGTTTGTCATGCACTCAGCTATGCCATTGGAGTTGATGGACTCACTTATCTTCCAAGCCTTTCGCAGTTATTGTGTTAGATGGCCTTATGCCATATACTTTTGTAATATGTTCTCTTTTGGAGACATTCGATGTAATAAGTGTGTGATTGCCACTCTTTTATAAATCCTTCAAGTACCGTGTGTGTCAGCATTACCAATCGAGGGATGACACAGAACACAAAGACTTCGGTCCATTCGGATCATGGTCGCTACAGTATCTATAATTTTTTATTGTTCCATGCTATTGTATTATCTGCTTTGGATGTTTAATGGGCTTTTAATGCACTTTTATATTATTTTTGGGACTAACCTACTAACCCAAGGCCCAGTGCAAATTGTTGTTTTTTGCCTATTTCAGTGTGGTCGCAGAAAAGGAATATCAAACGGAGTCCAAACGGAATGAAACCTTCGCGAGGATTGTTTTGGAACAACCGCAAGCCAGAAGACTTGGAGTACACGCCAGGGAAGCCACGAGGCGATCACGAGGCAGGAGGGCGCGCCTAGGGGGGTAGGCGCGCCCCCCACCCTCGTGGGCCCCTCGTAGCTCCACCGACATACTTCATTGTCCTATATATACTCATATACCCAGAAAACATGAGAGAGCACCACGAAACCCTATTTCCACCGCCGCAACCTTCCGTACCCATGAGATCCCATCTTGGGGCCTTTTACGGAGCTTCACCGGAGGGGGGAATCGATCATGGAGGGCTTCTACATCAACACGATAGCCTCTCCGATGAGTCGTGAGTAGTTTACCACAGACCTTCGGGTCCATAGTTATTAGCTAGATGGCTTCTTCTCTCTCTGTGGATCCCAATACAAAGTTCTCCTCGATCTTCTTGGAGATCTATTTGATGTAATACTTTTTGCGGTGTGTTTGTCGAGATTTGATGAATTGTGGGTTTATGATCAAGATTATCTATGAACAATATTTGATTCTTCTCTGAATTCTTATATGCATGATTAAAATATCTTTGCAAGTCTCTTCAAATTATCAGTTTGGTTTGGCCTACTAGATTGATCTTTCTTGCAATGGGAGAAGTGCTTAGCTTTGGGTTCAATCTTGCGGTGTCCTTTCCCAGTGACAGCAGGGGCAGAAAGGCACGTATTGTATTGTTGCCATCGAGGATAAAAAGATGGGGTTTATGTCATATTGCATGAGTTTATCCCTCTACATCATGTCATCTTGCTTAAGGTGTTACTCTGTTCTTATGAACTTAATACTCTAGATGCATGCTATATAGCGGTCGATGTATGGAGTAATAGAAGTAGATGCAGAATCATTTCGGTCTACTTGTCACGGACTTGATGCCTATATACATGATCATGCCTAGATATTCTCATAACTACGCCCTTTTCTATCAATTGCTCGACAGTAATTTGTTCACCCACCGTAGAATATGCTATCTTGAGAGAAGCCACTAGTGAAACCTATGGCCCCCGGGTCTATCTTCCATCATATTAATCTTCAGTCAACTAGGTATCTTTTATTTTGCAATCTTTACTTTTAAATCTATAAAACAAAAATACCAAAATATTTATCTTATTATCTCTAACAGATCTCACTTTTGCAAGTGGTCGTAAAGGGATTGACAGCCCCATTATCGCGTTGGTTGCAAGGTTATTATTTGTTTGTGCAGGTACGAGGGATTTGAGTGTAGTCTCCTACTGGATTGATACATTGGTTCTCAAAAACTGAGGGAAATACTTACGTTACTTTGCTGCATCACCCTTTCCTCTTCAAGGGAAAAACCAACACATGCTCAAGAGGTAGCAAGAAGGATTTCTGCCGCCGTTGCCATGGAGTGAAGCACCTTTTGTAAGTGGAATTTGGTAAGGAAAATTTTATATAGTGTCCTGAAATTTACTGTCACTTGTTACTATGGAACATAATCCTTTGAGGGGCTTGCTCAAGGTATCTTCACCCCGACCAGTAGAGCAATGAATTGGTCCTCAACCTACTGAACCTACTGAAAATGTTTACTTTGAAATTCCTTCGGGTATGATAGAGAAACTGCTAGCTAATACCTTTACAGGAGATGGAACTTTGCATCCCCATTTGCACCTAATCTATGTAGATGAAGTTTGTGGATTATTTAAGCTTGCAGGTATGCCCGAGGATGCGATAAAGAAGAAGGTCTTCCCTTTATCTTTGAAGGGAAAGGCATTGACATGGTTTAGGCTATGCGATGATATTGGATCATGGAACTACAACCGGTTGAAATTGGAATTTCATCAGAAGTTCTATCCTATGCATCAGGTTCATCATGTTGATGACCCACAAGTATAGGGGATCTATTGTAGTCCTTTCGATAAGTAAGAGTGTTGAACCAAACGAGGAGCAGAAGGAAGTGATAGGCAGTTTTTAGTAAGGCATTGTTTGCAAGCACTGAAATTATCGGGTACATATAGTTTTGTGATAAGGTAATTTGTAATGAGTAGCAAGTAATAAAAGTAAATAATGTACAACAATATGGCACAATCCTTTTTGTAGCAAAGTACAAGCCTGGACAAATTCTTATATAAGGAAAAGCGCTCCCGAGGACACATGGGAATTATCGTCAAGCTAGTTTACATCACGCTCATATGATTCACGTTCATTACTTTGATAATTTGGTACGTGGGTGGACCGGTGCTTGGGTACTGCCCTTCCTTGGACAAGCATACCACTTATGATTAACCTCTATTGGAAGCATCTGCAACTACAAAAGAAGTATTAAGGTAAACCTAACCATAGCATGAAACATATGGATCCAAATCAGCCCCTTACGAAGCAACGCATAAACTAGGGTTTAAGCTTCTGTCACTCTAGCAACCCATCATCTACTTATTAATTCCCAATGCCTTCCTCTTGGCCCAAACAATGGTGAAGTGTCATTTAGTCGATGTTCACATGACACCACTAGAGAAAAGACAACATACATCTCATCAAAATATCGAACGAATACCAAATTCACATAACTACATATACCAAGACTTCTCCCATGTCCTCAGGAACAAACGTAACTACTCACAATCATATTCATGTCCAGAATCAGAGGGATATTAATATGCATAATGGATCTGAACGTATGATCTTCCACCGAATAAACCAACTAGCATCAACTACAAGGAGTAATCAACACTACTAGCAACCCACAGGTACCAGTCTGAGGTTTTGAGACAAACATTGGATACAAGAGATGAATTAGAGTTTGAGAGGAGATTGTGCTGGTGAAGATGTGATACGTCCATTTTGCATCATGCTTTTATCTTGATATTTATTGCACTTTGGGCTGTTATTACACGTTATGTCACAATACTTATGCCTTTCCTCTCTTATTTTACAAGGTTTACATGAAGAGGGAGAATGCCGGTAGTGCTACTTCTCGAGCGTGCGTTGTATTCCCTCGAAGAGAAAAGGGTGATGCAACACAATAGCGTAAGTATTTCCCTCAGTTTTGAGAACCAAGGTATGAATCCAGTAGGAGACCACGCGTGAGTCCCTCGCACCTGCACAAACAAATAAGAACTTCGTAGCCAACGCGATAAGGGGTTGTCAATCCCTTCACGGTCACTTACGAAAGTGAGATCTGATAGATATGATAGGATAGTATTTTGGTATTTTAGTATAAGAACAGAAAGTAAATACGCAACGGCAACAGAAATTGAAGGAAAAGTAATATGATAAAGATAGGCCCGGGGGCCATAGGTTTCACTAGTGGCTTTTCTCATGATAGCATAATTCTATGGTGGGTGAACAAATTACTGTTGAGCTATTGATAGAAAAGCGCATAGTTATGAGAATATCTAGGCATGATCATTATATATAGGCATCACGTCTGTAACAAGTAGACCGAAACGATTCTACATCTACTACTATTACTCCACACATCGACCGCTATGCAGCATGCATCTAGAGTATTAAGTTCATAAGAATAGAGCAACACCTTAAGCAAGATGACATGATGTAGAGGGATAAACTCAAGAAATATGATATAAACCCCATCTTTTTATCCTCGATGGCAACAATACAATACGTGCCTTGCTGCCCCTACTGTCACTGGGAAAGGACACCGCAAGATTGAACCCAAAGCCAAGCACTTCTCCCATTGCAAGAACTATAGATCTAGTAGGCCAAACCAAACCAATAATTCGAAGAGACTTGCAAGGATATTATAATCACACATAAAAGATTTCAGAAAAGAATCAAATATTGTTCATAGATAATCTTGATCATAAACCCACAATTCATTGGATCTCGAGAAACACACCGCAAAAAGATTACATGGAATAGATCTCGTCGAATATCGAGGAGAACTTTGTATTGAGATCCAAAAAGAGAGAAGAAGCCATCTAGCTAATAACTATGGACCCGAAGGTCTGTGGTAAACTACTCATGACTCATTGGTGAGGCTATGGTGTTGATGTAGAAGCACTCCTTGATCGATCCCCCCTCCGACGGAGCTCCTGAACAGGCCCCAAGATGGGATCTCACGGGAACAGAAGGTTGCGGCGGTGGAATTAGGGTTTTTTCTGTTGCCTCGATGTTTTCAGGGTACGTGGATATATATAGAAGGAAGTAGGGCACCGGGGGAGCCAGAGGGGGCCCACGAGAGTGGGGGCGCACCTGGCCCCCTGGGCGCGCCCTGCCCCCTTGTGGCCGCCCTCTTGTTCCCTCGCGTGTACTCCAAGTCTTCTATGTAGATGCAGTTCCAAAAATAGCTCCCCCAAAGGTTTCATTCCGTTTGGACTCTGTTTGATATTCCTTTTTTGCGAAACACTGAAATAGGCAAAAAAACAACAATTTGCACTGGGCCTTGGGTTAGTAGGTTAGTCCCAAAAATAATATAAAAGTGTATAATGAAGCCCATTAAACATCCAAAACAGAATATATAATACCATGGAACAATAAAAAATTATAGATACGTTGGAGACGTATCAGGCAGCTGGAATTCTGGGTTGGAAAAGGAGCAAACATTGGAGACATATTTTGCACAACTCAAAAAGCTCCGGAACTCCACGAAACACCGTTTCAGAAAATATAAAAAATATTTGGCGAAAGAGATCTGCCAGGGGGGCACCACCTGTCCACGAGGGTGGGGGCGCGCCCCCTGCCTCGTGGGCCAGCCTATGACCCCCCCCCCCCCGATGCCCATCTTCTCCTATATGAGGTGTTTTGACCTGGAATAAATCAGAAGGAAGCTTTCGGGACCAGACGCCACCATCTCGAGGCGGAACCAATCTAGGGCTCCGACGGAGCTGTTCTGCCGGGGATACTTCCCTCCGGGAGGGGGAAATCGTCACCGCCGTCATCACCAACAACTCTCCCATCTTGTAGAGGGATATCTTCATCAACGTATTCACCAACACCATGTCCTCTCAAACCCTAGTTCATCTCTTGTATCCAATCTTTGTATCAAAACCTCAGATTGGTACCTGTAGGTTGCTAGTAGTGTTGATTACTCCTTATAGTTGATGCTAGTTGGTTTACTTGGTGGAAGATAATATGTTCAGGTCCATTATGCATATTAATACCCCTTTGATTATGAACATGAATATGCTTTGTGCCTAGTTACGTTTGTTCCTGAGGACATGGGAGAAGTCTTGCTATAAGTAGTCATGTGAATTTGGTATTCGTTCGATATTTTGATGAGATTTGTGTTGTCTTTCCTCTAGTGGTGTCATATGAACATCGACTACATGACACTTCACCATTGTTTGGGCCTATAGGAAGGCATTGGGAAGTATTAAGTAGATGATGGGTTGCTAGAGTGACAGAAGCTTAAACCCTAGTTTATGTGTTGCTTCGTAAGGGGCTGATTTGGATCCACCTGTTTCATGCTATGGTTAGGTTTACCTTAATACTTCTTTTGTAGTTGCGGATGCTTGCAATAGAGGTTAATAATAAGTGGGATGTGTGTCCAAGTAAGGGAAGCACCCAAGCACTGGTCCACCCACATACCAAATTATCAAAGTAACGAACACGAATCATATGAACGTGATGAAAACTAGCTTGACGATAATTCCCATGTGTCCTCGGGAGTGCTTTCCTTCATATAAGAGTTTTTCCAGGCTTGTCCTTTACTACAAAAGGGATTAGGCCATCTTGCTGCACCTTATTTAATTTTACTATTTGTCACTTGTTATCAATTACCTTATCACAAAACTATCTGTTACCGATAATTTCAGTGCTTGCAGAAAATACCTTACTAAAAACTGCCTATCATTTCCTTCTGCTCCACTTTGGGTTCGACACTCTTACTTATCGAATGGACTACGATAGATCCCCTAAACTTGTGGGTCATCAAGACTCTTTTCTGGCACCGTTGCCGGGGAGTGAAGCGCCTTTGGTAAGTGGAATTTGGTAAGGAGAAATTTATATAGTGTGCTGAAATTCACTATCACTTGTTACTATGGCTCATAATCCTTTGAGGGGCTTGTTCGAGGTATCTTCACCCCAACCAGTAGAGCAAAGATTTGCTCCTCAACCTATTGAACCTACTGAAAATGTTTGCTTTGAAATTCCTTTGGGCATGATAGAGAAACCGCTAGCTAATCCCTTTACAGGAGATGGAACATTGCATCCCGATTTGCACCTAATCTATGTGGATGAAGTTTGTGGATTATTCAAGCTTGCAGGTATGCCCGAGGATGTTATCAACAAGAAGGTCTTTCCTTTATCTTCGAAGGGAGATGCATTGACATGGTTTAGGCTATGTGATGATATTGGATCATGGAACTATAATCGATTGAAGTTGGAATTTCATGAGAAGTTCTACCCTATGCATCTGGTTCATCGTGACCGTAATTATATATATAATTTTTGGCCTCGCGAAGGAGTTAGTATCGCTCAAGCTTGGGGGAGGCTTAATTGAATGTTATATTCATGCCCCAATCATGAGCTCTCAAGAAAAATGATCATTCAAAATTTTTATGCTCGGCTTTCTCTCCATAATCGTTCCATGCTTGATAATTCTTGTACATGTTCTTTTATGATGAAGACTATTGAATTCAAATGGGATATATTTGAAAGAATTAAACGCAACTCTGAAGATTGGGATCTCAACGAAGGTAAGGAGTCAGGTATGATCCCTAAGTTTGATTGTGTTAAATCTTTTATGGATACCGATGTTTTCCATGAATTTAGCACTAAATATGGACTTGACTCTGAGATAGTAGCTTCTTTCTGTGAATCATTTGCTACTCATGTTGATCTCCCTAAGGAGAACTGGTTTAAATACCATCCCCCTATTGAAGTAAAAGTAGTTGAACCTGTTAAAGTTGTAGAAAAGACTATCACTTATAATGTTGATCCTATTAGTCCTACTGCTTATATTGACAAACCACCCTTCCCTGTTAGAATGAAGGATCATGCTAAAGCTTCAACTATGGTTCGTAAGAGTAATACTAGAACACCTACACCCTCTGAGCAAATTAAAGTTGAACCTAGTGTTGCAATGGTTAAGGACCTTTTGGTCGAAAATTTAGATGGACATGTTATTTACCTCCAAGAGGAAGCTGCTAGAATCGCCAAACCCAATACTAGGAATAAACATAGACTTGTTGTAGGCATGCATGTTATTTCTGTTAAAATAGGAGATCATTGCTATCATTTTTTATGTGACGTAGGTGCTAGTGCGAGTGTAATACACATCTCCTTATATAAAGAAATTATGCATGATATTGCACCTCCTGAGCTAGAAGGAATTGATGTCACTATTAAGCTTGCTAATAGAGTGTCGGTGTACTAAAGTAGGGGTACCTTAGTATCCCGACTTGTGCACGGGCAGTAGCAGCGTCCCGTGGTCAGGCTCACCACGCGCCCGCCAAAGCCCACTCTAGTTCCCTTGAAGCCATTCAAGAACAAAGTATTCAAGCTAAGAAGCAAGGCCCCGACAAGAGGAGCTTGCCGGGAAGGCCGCTCCAGGCTCAAGATTGTCCCTTCAGCACAAGACCCTGGCAAGAGGAGCTTGCCAGGAAGGACAAAGAACAGCATTTCAGAAGACATGTCGTGGCGCATCGCGCGCCCCGGCAAAACCCGGAGAGCGGCAAGCTTCCAGGCCCGGCAAGGTAGCGACCGCGGCAAGGTGCTTCCGCGACAAGCTTTCACTGTGTGCCTGCGCTCCAGCTCACCTGGCCACGCGTCGCCTTGGGCCCTTCCCGGGGCACGTGGCGGATGGCTGTGCAGCCTGGGGGTACACGGTGGCAAGCCACGATGACGAGGCCTCCGTCGTGGCGAACGGAGACGCCCGGACGGACGCTTTTTACACTGTTTTGGGGCGACGGCGACGGGAATTCAATGCCCTTGTCCCCCACCGTCTGGGTTAGGTATAGACCACTGTGCGTACACTGTACATGCACTGTTACAACTACCACCAATTTTACGCTTTTACCCTCACCTACGTTGACACCTGTCGGTGACCCCTTTGAACTATAAAAGGAGGCCCATGCACAACGTAGAGGGGGTTCCGAAACTTGATCACTCCCACGCTCGGTGTAGCTAGTACTGTAGATCTTCTTGCTCCCGAGCCAAGAACTCAATACAACCAAGGCAGGAGTAGGGTTTTACGCATCCGTGCGGCCCGAACCTGGGTAAACTGCTCGCGTGTGCCCCTCGATCTGCTCTTTGTGCTCCCTCCGCTCCCTTGCTGTACCGAAAAGGGGCTCCGGTCCCATAGGTGTTCGTGGGCGATCAGTTTCCCCGACATCTTTGGCGCGCCAGGTAGGGGCGTCGAGGTTGTGCGAACCTGATCCGGCGTTCACGCGGGTGCAATCTTCAGCAGCTTCATCAACCTCGTCGACTACATCAGCATGCCACCGAAGAAGAAAGCTTCGGAGGTAGGAGGCCCGTCCGCGTCGATCCCACCACCACCAGAACCAACGGTTGGTGGGATAGACGCTGGTGGAAGGGTGGACGCCGGCGAGAACACTCACGGCGCCGCCAAGTCCAAGGACAAGACGGACGATCGAGCGCACTCCAAGACTTCGGCGTCCGTGCACGCACCACGCCCCTCTCAGGAGGTGCCGGACCAGCGACGGCGTAGTACGCAGGGTACCATCCGCTTGCTGGGCCAAGGACAAGTTGGCGGGTCGCGGGACGCTCAAGGCCAACGCGCAGGCACGAGCAAGGTGCGGTCGCCGGGGCGAGACCATGCTCCTTCTAACGCTGTTAGAAGTCCGAGCATATCTCGCTCCTCGCACCGCTCGCCACCGCTTCCATCCTCCCCAGCAGAAGCTCTAGCTAGGGCTCAGTTGCTCCTCGACTTTCCTCTAGCGGCGGACAAGGCCGAAGACTGGAGGGCTACAATCCAGAGCCTCATCGCCTTCGCCAACAACGACACGTCGCAGCAGCCGAAAACATCACGGCCGCGGCAAGTCAGCTAAGCGAAGGCTGATGGAGACAAGACCGCCGGGGGTGCAACTATCGTGCACTCCCCGCCGCGGAAGCAAAAATCGCCGACTCGACGGATCAACGTCGACAACGACTCCACGGCGCGGTCGGACCCGCGAGCTCGCCGCGATCAACGCCAAGTCCTCGACGACAGGCGACAAGAGGACGCTCGAACTCGCATCGAGCGTCGAAGAGAAGCACGACGACAGTCCGAGCAGCGCGCTGGGACCGCTGTCGATATGCACGCGCCCGGTGAACCAGGCGACTTGCCGTACGCGGCAGGTTGCCGTGCGTTCACCCGTGAGCTGCGGCAAGTCCAGTGGCCCAGCATGAAGAACTTCAAGCCCGACGTACCCGAGAAGTACGACGGCAAGACTCATCCCTCCGAGTTCCTTAGCATCTACGCCATTGCGGTGCAGGCTGCCGGGGGACGGGATGAGAAGATTCTAGCAAACTACTTCCCGCTTGTGCTCAAGCCCAATGTCAGATCTTGGCTCATGCACTTGCCGGAGAACTCCATCTCTTCTTGGGCAGACCTGTGCCACCAGTTTGTTGGCGCATTCACGGGCGGCCACAAACCCCACGGCCAGGAGAGCGATCTCCACATTCTTGCCCAGAAGGAGGGAGAGTCCCTGCGAAAGTACATCCAGAGGTTCAGCCGCGTTCAGCACAACATCCCGGATGTCCACCCTGCCGCGGTTATCAGTGCGTTCCACCAGAACGTGCGTAACCGCCGGATGAGGGAGGAGATGGCGATGACCAAGATCCGGGACGTCAGCGAGCTTTATGCTCTGGCTGACAAGTGTGCGTGCGCTGAAGAAGGGAGGAGACTCCTCGGAGAGGATACTGGAGCAGGAGGAACGGACAGCGAGGATGCCGCCCCGGCAAGGAAAGGCCGGCGACGGAACAAGAAGAAGAACAACAAGGAAGTACTGGTTGTCGAGCAGTCCGGCAAGGAGGCTGGCGACAAGAAGACGCAGGCTGGTGGCTCCGGCAAGGAGGCCACCCCTGTGGCAGCCGCCGACAAGCAGGACGGCTCCGACAAGCAGTACTGCAAGATCCACCGCACCAAGGGCCACGATCTCCAGAACTGCAAAAGGGTCGAATACCTCGTCGAGCAGGAGAAGGCTGAGTATGAGCGACGCGACAAGGAGAAGGCCCAAGGAGGTGGAGGAGAGTCCGGCAAGAAGCGGCCATTCAATGGCCGGGGAGGACGCCGCGGCAAGGCCAAGCAGCGGCAAGGAGATAGACCTCCCCGCGGCCGCGACAAGGATGAAGACGAAGACGAAGATGAGGACATGGATGACGGGGACAACAGCGAGCAGGAGTTCCAGAAGGCCACAGAAGTTTTGTGCGTCGATGGAGGCGCCTCTCTGCACACTTCCCACCGCCAACTCAAGCAATGGGTGCGGGAAGTGAATGCAGCTGAGCCGCCCGTCGAGTCGCGCAAGCTGCTGAAGTGGTCCAGCACGCCCATCATCTTCGACCTTGAGGACCACCCTGATCGCACAACTGCGGTCGGGTGCTTGCCGATGTTGGTTTCGCTAACCATCCGCAACCTCAAGGTCACCAAGATGTTGGTTGACGGCGGGGCCAGCCTAAACTTGATCTCCTCTGTAGTAATCCGGAAGCTGCAGATCCCCGACAGCGAGCTCGAGGAAACCGGAACTTTCCAAGGAATCAACCCGGGAAGGAGCAAGCCGAAGGGGAAGATCACACTGCCAGTAACCTTTGGCGGAGAGCTAAACTTTAGGACTGAGAGGATCACCTTCAACGTCGCCGATATCCCATTGCCATACAATGGGATACTTGGCCGTCCTGCGCTCGCCAAATTCATGGCAGCTTCTCACTATGCATATAACATGCTCAAGATGCCAGGGCCAATAAGCGTCATCTCTGTCCCCGGTGACAAGAAGGACGCGCTTATTTGCACCGATAAGATCTACCGGGACGCAACAGCCGCGGCAGACAGCAAGACACTTGCCGCTGAAGCTCCCGGGAGGAAGACCAAGACCAAGTCCGGCAAGAGCTCCGGGGCCCACTCCGGCAAACGCACCTCTTCGGAGTGCTGCGCTGCCGTCGAGGACGCACCATCGAGCTCCACCGGCAAGTGCAAGAAAGGAATGGCAGCTCCACCTGCAACCAAGAAGGTGTCCGCCAAGGAGGACGGCACCGGTGGTACCTTCACCATCAGTGCTACGCTCGATCCCAAATAGGAAAGCGCGCTCGTTGCCTTCCTGCGGGCGAATGTCGACGTGTTTGCATGGCAACCGTCTGACATCCCCGGCGTTCCCAGGAAGGTAATTGAGCACAAGCTTGATGTTTGTCCTCACGCTCGGCCCGTCAAGCAGAAGGTCAGGAAGCAAGCGGTGGAGCGCCAAGAGTTCATTGCCGAAGAGATCAAGAAGTTGGAAGCAGCAGGCCTTATTAGAAGTGTACTCCATCCTACGTGGCTGGCCAATCCAGTTGTCGTGCGCAAAGCTAATGGGAAGTGGAGACTTTGTATAGACTTCATTGATGTGAATAAAGCTTGTCCCAAGGATCCATTTCCCTTGCCGCGCATTGACCAGATCGTTGACTCCACGGCTGGATATGAGTTGCTTTCATTTCTTGACGCATACTCCGGGTATCACCAGATATTCATGCCTGAGGAAGATGAAGAGAAGACCGCATTCATTACTCCATGTGGCACTTACTGTTTCATACGCTTGCCCTTTGGACTGAAGAATGCGGGCTCAACATTTGCAAGGGTGGTCCACACTGCTTTTGAGCCACAGATACACAGGAATGTAGAAGCCTACATGGATGACATAGTGGTTAAGAGCAAGGACAAGGATACCCTGATCCAAGACCTGGATGAGACTTTTGCAAATCTGCGCAAGATACAACTCAAGCTGAACCCCGAGAAGTGCGTCTTCGGAGTTCCCTCCGGCAAGCTTCTCGGGTTCTTTGTGTCCCAGAGGGGGATTGAAGCCAATCCCGACAAGATCAAAGCCATTGAGCAGATCGAAGCTCCGAAGCGCGTCAAGGATGTACGGAGACTTGCCGGTTGTGTGGCTGCCCTCAGCAGGTTCATTTCAAAGTCTGCAGAACGCGCCCTGCCTTTTTTCAAAATCTTGAAAAAGGCAGGTCCTATGAAATGGACTCCGGAAGCGGAGGCAGCGCTGCATGACTTCAAAGGATACCTGTCCTCCACTCCAATACTTGTCGCACCTAGACCACAAGAGAAGTTGCTGCTGTATTTAGCAGCAACCAATCAATTGGTTAGTGCTGCGTTGGTAGCGGAGAGGGAGGCAGATGAGGAATCCACAGCCCCGGCAAGCGCATCCAGCGACAAGCAGGGGGCTTCCCCGACAAGCTCTGGCCCCGACAAGGACGAGTCTGCGCAGATACAAGGAGAAGTGCGAAAGAAGATGGTGCAGCGCCCAGTTTATTTTGTAAGTTCCCTCTTGCAGGGGGCTAGATCAAGATACCCCGGGGTGCAGAAGCTGCTTTTCGGCCTCCTCATGGCCTCGAGAAAGCTACGCCATTACTTCCAAGCACATGAGATAACAGTGGTCACTCGCTTTCCGCTGAAGAGGATATTGCAAAACCCAGAAGCAACAGGTAGGATTGTCGAGTGGGCACTGGAGCTGTCAAGCTTTGGTCTTAAGTTTGAAAGCACTTCAACTATACAGAGCAGAGCTTTGGCAGAGTTCATAGCAGAATGGACACCAACACTGGACGAAGAAGTCCCAGAGACAAACATCCCCGTCAAAGAAGCAAGCAAAGAATGGATAATGTACTTCGATGGAGCCTTCTCGCTGCAAGGCGCCGGTGCTGGTGTGTTACTCATAGCGCCCACCGGAGAGCACCTCAAGTACGTTGTTCAAATGCACTTCCAAAGGAGCAAGCGACAAACAATACTGCAGAGTATGAAGGTTTGCTTGCCGGCCTCAGAATTGCAGCCGAGCTTGGGATCAAGAAGCTGATTGTGCGGGGAGATTCACAGTTGGTGGTCCGACAAGTAAACAAGAGCTACCAGAGTCCTTTGATGGAAGCTTATGTCGATGAAGTGAGGAAACTTGAAGAACACTTTGAAGGCCTGCAGATGGAGCACGTTCCAAGAGCTCAAAATGATATCGCAGACGGCCTATCAAAGTGTGCTGCACTGAAGCTACCTGTGGAACCAGGGACCTTCGTGCTCAAGCTAACTCAGCCATCCGTTACACCATCAGTTGGGCAGAGCAAGAAAAGAAAGTTGGTCTCCGGTGACTACTTGCCGACGGATCTTCTTGAAGCCGCCGCCAAGATCCCCAGGATCGACGACCAAGTTGCTGAGGAACAGTCTGCTCCTGCGGACCCTAGGGTTCGTGCAGTTGAAGCAGATGTTCCCGGAAAGTCTTGCTCCGGCAGGCTTGTCGGGGAACGTCCAGCTCCGGTAGAGCAGCGGGTTCTTGCCGTAGAAGCTGACGTTCCTGCAGCAGCACTGATGCCTTTAGTCCTTGTTGTTGAGCCTCAAGCTCCAACCTGGGCACAGCAAATTGTCCGTTTCCTTCAAACTGGAGAACTTCCCGAAGAACCAGAAGAGATAGAGAGGATAACCAGGCAGTCAAGTATGTACCAGTTCGTCGGCAACGAACTATACAGAAGAAGACTCAATGGTATCAGATTGAAATGCATTTCCCGGGAAGATGGACAGAAGCTGTTGGCAGAGATACACGGAGGCATATGTGGACACCACATTGGCGCAAGGGCACTTGCCGGGTAGGCGTTCCGGCAAGGTTTCTTTTGGCAAGAAGCCCTCCAAGATGCAACTGCACAAGTAACCAAGTGTGAAGCGTGCCAGTTCCATGCCAAGCAAATACACCAGCCAGCTCAAGCTCTCCAGACGATCCCTTTGTCCTGGCCCTTTTCGGTCTGGGGGCTCGACATCCTCGGCCCCTTTCCCCGCGCTGTCGGGGGCTTTGAGTACTTGTACGTTGCTATCGACAAGTTCACAAAGTGGCCGGAAGTGGAACCAGTGAGAAAGGTGACCGCACAGTCAGCAGTCAGGTTCTTCAGATCGATCGTTTGCCGTTTCGGAATCCCTAACAGGATCATCACCGACAACGGCACACAGTTCACAAGTCGCACCTTCATGCAATACGTCCAAGACCTTGGCGCCAAAGTCTGCTTCGCTTCTGTTGCTCACCCGAGGAGCAATGGTCAAGCGGAGAGGGCAAATGCCGAAGTGCTGCGCGGACTCAAGACAAGGACCTTCGACAGGCTGCACAAGTGCGGAAGAAACTGGATCGAGGATTTGTCGGCGGCTCTTTGGTCAATCAGGACGACACCAAATCGAGCCACCGGACAGACGCCCTTTGCTCTTGTCTATGGAGCAGAGGCAGTTCTCCCCACGGAACTTGTATACGGGTCTCCTCGAGTGCTCGCTTACGATGAGCTTGAGCAAGAGCAGCTGCGGCAAGATGATGCATTGCTCCTCGAGGAGGACCGTCTCCAGGCTGCTGTACGAGCTGCTCGATACCAGCAAGCTTTGCGTCGCTATCATAGCCGCAAAGTCAAGGCCAGGAGTCTCGAGGAAGGCGACCTTGTTCTTCGGCGCGTTCAGTCCGCCAAGAACTCCAACAAGTTGACGCCTAAGTGGGAAGGCCCTTATCGGGTGAGACAAGTCACAAGGCCCGGCGCTGTCCGCCTTGAGACCGAAGAAGGCTTACCGGTGAGCAACTCCTGGAACATTGAGCATCTTCGCAAGTTTCACCCATGAGGCGCGGTTGCCGTGATCCGCTCCGGCAACCACCTTTTGTACAAGTCTTGCCGCTGTTGCATGTAAACCTTTGTGCAAAGCCGGGCTCAGACCCCGTGCATCAGTAAAACTTTTGTGCTTCGCACGGCTTGTCGTTTCATGCATTCTTGTTTTCATTGCATGTATTATCTGACACTTTGTGCAGCACACGATCCCGGTAAGCAATAACAGGCCGCAAGGCTCCATATCTATGTTTCCTCCCCTCTTCCTTTTTTCTCTCAAGCAGAAGAAGTGGTCCCCGCGCACAAGTTTGTCGGGGAGGAAGGAGACAGTGGTATGGACCAAGTGCTGTTCAAAGAAGGAAACCCTTGCCGGGAAGCAAACAGAACACATAAGCTAAGTTGCCAAAGTTTGGGCATTCAAAATTTTAAAATTCTTAGTTATCTTCCTTGAACGACCACACTTTGTATGGAAAACCTGTGCGCGAAGGAACCTACCCGTGGCTAGCCGCGCCCTTACTTTGTTTCGAGCATGCTCAACGGCTTAAGTGAGCTGCGGCAAGTGTCGCGCCCTTATTTCGTTTTCAAGTTCGCTCAACAACCTAAGTGTGCTGCGACTAGCTGCGGCAAGGTTTCTTGCCGGCGAGGGCATTGCCAGCAAGCCGCTGAAGTCCCGCACTCAGCGCTCGCGGCAAGGGTCCCTTTGCCAGCAAGCTCCCTAGAAGCGTAGGGTGAGAAGCATACAAAGTAAAGGGATCAAGCAAGGGAGATAACACTGCATTGGCTATCCAAAATAAAGTTATATTACAAGATAACTTGCCACTGTTCTAACAAACTACTATCCATGACTTAATCGACAGCGGCAAGGGAAGCAGACAGAAGGAAGCCTAGTCCGCGCGGTCTCCGTCAACCCTCTTGATCTTGCCCACCTTGGCCACGATGTGGGCAACTTGTGCCTTCAACGCTTCCTGGTCAGCTTCGGGCGGCAAGGTCCGGAGGACGTTCTCAAGATTAATCTCGGGGTTGCGGTAGACGATCTTCGTCAACACTCGCTCCATAGTACCCATGCAAAGCCGGCGTGCCTCGTTAGCCAGCTGCGTGGGGATCTTCTCCCGTAGCTGCGCGAGGGCCGGCGCCACTCCTCTGAAGAACAAGCTCAGCTTGGCGCTGTGGGGGAGGCTCTCGTCGGGGGAGTACACGAGGTGCTCCGTCCCCAGCGCCACCATCTCCTTGTCGATGTTGGCGGCGGAGGTGACGAGCTCCTCGGTCCACTGCTCCACCGTCCGCTGGAAGTTGTTCTGCGTAAGGGCAGCACTGTCCAGTAGCTCCCTTTCAGCCCGGAGATCTTCCTTCAACTTGGACTCCCTATTCCGGGCCCCGTCAAGCGACGCGGTGAGGGTGGACAGTTTTAGCTCCAAGTCTGTGATGGAGTCCTTGGCGGCGGTGAGTTCCTGGCCCTTGTCGGAGAAACGGATTTGCAGCTCCGAGTGGGTGTGGGCGTCTTTCTCCCTCGCCAACGTGAGCGCGGCAATCCTCTCCTCGCTCGTCTTCAGGCTCATCTCCATCTGCGCCACCCTCGCCTCCAAGTCCCTCTTGGCGGTCTCTGTGGCAGCAGCGGCGTCCCTCGCCTCCTGCAGAGCCCCGCCAATGGACTGCTCACGCGCGGTGAGGTCGTCCTCGTGGCTGTCGAGGTCGGCCTTCCGCTGACTGAGCTCTCCCTCCCGCCGAGACAGGTCCTCGGCGGCTAGCCGTTGCTGCTCTTCAACCTCGGCCTTCTCGAGGATGAACGCCTGGTGCGCCTCGGTGAGCTCCTCGCGCTCCTCCGCCAAGTTCCGGAGGGCCACTTGGTTGGCGGCGCGGAGCTCCGCGGCGCGCTTCTCCAAGTCGACACTGGCCTTGGCAGCCAGAGCCTCTCGGGACTCCAGCTTGGCCTGCCTGGACCGGTACAAGGCCAGAAGATGGCGCAGAAGCTGCTCCTCTTCGGGCTCACTGCTGCTGCCGGGCGCGTCGACGAGCCTCAGCCCGGCGGAGGCGAGGACTTCTCCATCAAAGTTCTCCCCCACCGCGGGTGCCCTTGATGAGGACGCCCACGGGACTTGGATGAAGACCCCGTTGGCGGCCTCCAGATAAACACCCGACCCAGCCGCGACGGCGGAGGGGTCGGCGGCCGGCGCAGCGTCCGGCGCTCCTGCGGCCTCGGGGCCAGCAGTGCGGTCGCCGGTCCCTTCCCCAGCTTCCGCGTCAGCGGCCGCGGTGGTCTTGTCGGCGGCTGGTTCTTCAGCGCCGGCCGTCCCTTCAGCGGTGGTGGAGTCGCTGGCATCACCGCGCACGTCCTCCTCGGCGATGGCATCTGTCTCCATCGACTCCGGGGCAGGCGGATCTAACAGAAGAAAAAGAAAGGAAGAATCGTCAAGCAAATATCCAAAAAGAAGAATTCAAGAGAAGGAAAGTACAAGGGTTACCTGCGCGGGCCTCGTCCTCTACGAGGATCCTTGATGGGGAGTCCTCCCTTGGCGGCGTAGTAGTGGCTCCCGCCGGCGGAGGGCCGCTGGCGCCTTCCCGTGGCGGGGTGCCCACCCTTGTCGGGGTGCTCGCCCTTGGCGGGGTACTCGCCCTTGGCGGAGTACCCTCCCTTGGCGGAGCACCCTCCCTCGCCGGGGAACTCCTCCTTGGCGGGGAGGGTGGGACGAGTGGCTCGTCGGGAGCAGCCTCTTGATGCTCCTGCGGCTGCGGCTCCACTTCTGCACAAGTCAACAAGCGAATATGACATTAGTAAAGACAAGAAGCTCAAGCGCGCCCGTCAAGCAGAAAAGTAAACAAGAGACTTACGCTGGGGGCTGCGCTGGGGGCTGCGCTCTGGAGCAGCAGGCTGGTCCAGCAAGCCTGTCGCAGGCGCATCTCCTGCCGCTGCGACGGGTTCGTCCCCCTCAAGATCAACTACAGGGATCCTGGCCCTCTTCGCCATCCTCTGGGTCAGGGTCCTGGAAGCCAAACAAGATCAGAGTTAGGCAAAGAGAATTCAAGACAAGAGCAACAAGAATCAAAGGAAATAAAAGTTGCAAATGCTTACTCTTCCTCCTCCTCGTCGGAACTAAGGGAGGAGAAGTCAAAGTCTGCCTCGTGCGTCCCAGCGCGAGGAGCTGGAGGAGTAGGCTCCCTCGAGCGCTTGGCGGGCTCTGGAGCCGTGGGCTGAGAAGACCCCGCTCCGGTCGTCGCTGAAGACCGAGGGGCGGAAGGAGCGCCGGAACTGGTTCGGGAAGATCCCCCTCCGCTTGCCGCTAAGGCGCGAGGCGCCTCCTTGACGACCTTGCTCGTCGTGGTGGCACGCGTCGAGCGATGCTTCGGCTGCTGTCGGGGAGCCGACTGCTTCACCGTCTCAGTGGTCTTGCGGAGGCGCTTCTTTGGCTGTGGCGGAGGACTTGGCGGTGGCGGAAGATTCTCCGAGGATGAAGAAGCGTCGTCGAGATTCAGTGACCCGCCCGAATCTTCGTCGGAATCGCCCGATTCAGCGTCCTCCTCGGCGGGCTCACTGGACTCGGTCCCCTGCCCGGCAGCCTCGCTCCTCCTGGCAGGATCCCCGGTAGGCTCGCCGGCAGGCTCCCTGGCGGGCTTCAACAGCTTGAGGATATCTTCTTCCTCGGCCCTGCTCACTGCATCCGCTGCTTCTGCCTCCTCTACAGAGTAACCAAACTCACCCGCGGCCTCAGCTGCGGCGGCCTCTTCCATTCTGCTAGCGATATACGCCACATCCCGGTCGGTGGTCGCGCGGGTGAGACCCTTCTTCTCTTCGGGGTTGACCGGCCGCTCAACCAGGTTGTCAAAGAAAGTTTGCACGGTCTCTTCTGAAGGCGCCAGCTAAGTGGGATCCACCCCGTGGGAATCGCACAGAGGCATTACCGCACGGATGGCACTAAGTGAAGAGTTGTTGCATAATTGAACTACTCCCCGCGACGGGGTAAACCACTCCTTGTGCTTGGGGTCATGCTTTAACAGCGAGCGGACCATTCCCTTGAGCTCCAAGACGGTGAAGTTATAATTCAGGCCGGGGCGCAGCTTCATGCAGTCTGCCGCGTTGCCGAATTCCCAAGCGGACCTCTTCCTGTCCTGCAAGGGAGCAATGCGGCGGCGAAGGAAATCCGCCCCGACCTCACCTACAGTAAGGTTGGCGGCCCGGAGACGAAGGATCCTAGTAAGGGCAATCTTCAGCCTCTCGTCCTCCGGGGCCAAATCGCTCCAGTCCTTGCCGCGCACTATTGCGGCCCGGCGAGGTGATGTAAACTACTGGGGTTCCTCTTCCACAACCCAGCACCAATCAGCCCTCCACTCATCCCACTTGCCGCGGAGCTCTCCAATCAAGTACGCCTCTTTCTTGTTGAGCCTAAAGATCCAAGAGATGCCACCGGAGAGGGGGGACCCAGACTCTACTCGAGGTGTGAAGAAATTGCGGAAGAGAGCTACGTTGGGGTGGACTCCGACAAAGTTTTCGCACAGCTGTGCGAAAACGGCCATGGTCAAGACTGCGTTCGGGGTGAAATCTAGGAGGTGGAATCCGTACGTGTTCATAACATCGCAGAAGAACTCAGAGTACGGAGGGCAGAGACCGCAATGGAAGAACAGAGTGAATTAATGGTAACCTCCCGGATACATGTCGCAGGCTTCGACGGGGAGGACCCTGGTGCGCGGGTGATCCTTCGTCTCCCTCGCCCAGAACAAGTAGTACTTGTCCCTCAGCTCCCTCGCGCCGAGCCTCGGCGGGAAAACCACCATCCTCTTCCGCATCGCTGCCAGCTTCGCCGCCTTCTCGGACTTCGCCTTCTTCGCCTTGTCGCTCTTCGG